>OY757927.1:45470122-45602622 GCA_963585895.1 Sepioteuthis lessoniana | reverse complement strand
GAATCCTATTTGCAATCCATTTTTGGCCATTAATTTTTGGAGGTAAGAGTTAAAGAAACTTGAGAAATAAATTTAACCTCTGAATTAACTGGAATTAGTTTATAGCAAAAACTGTTTAAATTTTGTAAAAGGATTTGTTTTGAGACTATCAGAAATAACAGTGAATTGAACAGAGATCTATCATTAGATTTCTGGAGGCTGAGAAGGGTAAACCATGTGATATTAGCAGAAGAAAGTTTGATTGGTATGGAGAAGCATTTTTTAATCAAAAATGTTTAAAATTGGGTGAACATGGGTTCGCTACAATGAGCTTGAATGGGAAAGATAGTCCATAGATTGGAAACTCGCTGACTTTCCAATAAAGGAAAAACTCCAGCCACAGCAGTCAGTAAATAAGGTTATGCATACCAACACTCTTCTGGGACATGAAAGGAACCACCATTATTGATTTCCTTGAAAAAGATACAATTGTAAACAGCTCTTCCTGTTGATAAATCTGTAGGCAAAATTCACCTTATTCACTGAATGACTCTTGTGTATACTATTTCCTAGAAATTACTTAGTTTTTTAATTGTTCTTAACTTTATATATATATATATATATATACATTAATTTTTGTTTTGTTATGTTGTATTTACAGTGTTGAATCTTTATAAACAGAGCTATACTTGATTAATTGTTTCCACAGCAAACAGTTATCAGGGAATATTAAATTAAAAAAATATCATTAATTAATAATAATGATATCTATTATTTTCCTTTATACCATTGACTATTTCTGGAAGAATAGAAAGGATATCGCTGGGGGAAAAAAGGCACAAGTAACCTACTATATATATAGATCAGTCCATCCTTAAGAAGACCAAAACAAAGTGGAAAAATGTAGTCATGGATTGACTTCAAAAAGGTCTACATACACACAGATATATATATATATATATATATATATATATATATATATATATATATATATATATATATATATATTCACACACACATGTTGGATATTGACTTGAAGATCACTTTGACATGCCATGTAAATTGCATGGGTAGCATAACAGGAAATGTATCTGTTGCCTAAAGTAAACAGGATATAGATGACCTGACAGAAATGCTGCATAAGTTGTGTGAGTGGCATGACAGAAAGTGCACCTCTTTTCCTAAAGGAAACAGGAGGTAGGTTGTTCTCCAGGGGAAGTACCATGTAAATTGCATGGGTGGCATGCTAGAAGGAAGTATGTTCACGTCCAACATGTAGGCAGCAGACTAGAAGTGTGAACATGAATGTTTGTGAGGGCGTCCAGATTATTATATAACCAGCAGAGACAAGAGGAGAAGATAAGACCACGGAAAACAGCTACCAGACATCAGGTTGTTCTGGGCTCTAGCCTTGCACCAGACAGACCAGGATTAAAAAGTAGAGAAAAGCCTGAGATGTATGAGACTTGCAACAGTAGAGAAGCAAGGAGAAACGAAGATGATTTGATGCCTTCAAATAACTTTGTACAACATTTGCAAAAGTAGAGAAGCAAGGAGAAACTGCTATGTATCAAGGTCTTGAGGTGGCCAAGTACCAGTTTCACAAAAGTAGAGATTAAAGCAGAAGAGGTTTCACCTTAGATCTGTACCCCATCCCTGCGTGTCTAAACACAGTGGTTGTCAACTCTCCCTCATTTTACCCATGTGTACATTTTGGGTTGGAAAAGAAAAGATCAGATTATATCTAAATACTGCAGCATTGTTATCTTTCTCTGCTACACACACACAGAGTTTGCAGTTGGAACAAAATTTTGAATTGGCATATAGTAGTGAATTCATTCTGAAAGATCTTTTTAAACTTATGTTCTGTCAGAGAGAAATTACTATAAGAGAAACCAATCATGAATAATGTAGAGAGCCATCTGTTAAGGAGCAGAAAAAAACAAAATAAAATAAAATAAAAGAAACCTTTTGAGGGGAAAAGGAACAAAAAAAACTTTGTATAAATCTGTATGCTTTTTTTAGTTTGTTTGGGTTTTATGGCATATCAACCTTTGTAGGTTATTTAATGCCAAATCAATTTTTATACAAATAAACAATTCTATTTCAAACAATTTAGTATAAGTATAGTTTTTGTTTACTCACAGTTAAATGACAAAACAGTCCTATTTTAAACACTTCAGTTTAGCATAAGTACAGCTTCAATGTCAAAAACAGTTCTATTTCAAACAATACTGTTTAGCATACAGAAACAGTTCTGTTTTAAACAATTCAATTTTGCATAAGTACAAAGTTTAAATGTAAAGACAGTTCAATTTCAAGCAATTCAGTTTAGCATAAATACACAGTTTAGTTCTATTTGGGCCAGAGTGAACTAGGGAGTGATGATAATGAAGGGGTACTCCACATTCCCAAAAGCTCCAGCCTCACTATTAGATTGTTTAGTGTCATATCCAGGACACTCGTTGGTGGTGGTGTGGGTCTTACTCCTCAGCAGAAAAGCAGTTGGTGTGTTCTAGAGCTCCAGCTGACTGGGCAAGTGAATGCTTTTGCATATATATATATATATATATATATATATATATATATATATATACACACACACAATCACAAATCGGTCAATCTATCTATCTACAAACACAAATATATATATATATATATATATATATATATATATATATACACCCCCCCATCTATCTATCTATATAAATATATGTACAGACACATATCTATATCTATATATATATAGATACACACACATAAATATATATACATATATGTATGTGTGTGTACACACACATATATTATAATAACCACAATTACAAACTTATTATCTGAAATATATATGGAAATATATCAATATATATAGATATATGTATACCCATGCACAAATAAATATGAATATATTTGTATTAAGAAGTTGTGTGACTGCACATAAATATGCTGATATATTACCTGCTGATTTTACCAAATGCTGGCAATTATACAATTTACTAAAAGACAAAATCATAAATGTTCATACACATGAACATGTTATAGGGTTTCTGAAGGGGAGTCAATAAGACTAATGAACACTGGAAATAGTCACCATCAAGATGTTTTCCCTTAGGACAAAGAAAGAGATCCTGAAGAGTGGTCAGCCTCTAAAATAAACTATAGCATCTCATTGTCTGAAAGTAAAAATAAAATTTATAAAAAAAAAAATGAAAATAAAATCCCCATTTGGGTCCCCTAAAAGCTGAAGGGTTTTAGTGGATACAGGAAAATATTATGTTGGTGTTATTGACACTGTTTACCAAAACAAATGGTTACAATAACAATATATCTCTGAGTAGAAAACCATTACCAAATAAGTAGATATGATGATTGAAAAAAAAGCAAAAAAATGAAGATAGAAAAAAAAAGCAAGGAAAAAAAGCATCCCATCAAAGGGGTTAGAAAAATCATTTCATAGAGCGATTCACTAGTATAAATTTCAACCCTCAAATTAAGCTTAGATGAGTAGATACATCACGACTTTCAAGAGTTTTTTTATCTCTTAGAATTAAACACTTGGGGTCATTTTCTGTACAAAGTAAAACTTACTAAAAGCTAAATATTATTAATTAACTAGCAGAAGAACCTGGAATTACCAGCAACTATACTAAAGGACATTTTGATAAACTAAAGTTCATTCTATTTACTTTCTTTATAAATATATGGTGCTTATTAAAGTGTCTAATATTCTTCATTTTAAATTGACAAAAAAAAAAAAAGAAAAAATTTTCAACAGTATATTTAGTCTCACTTTCAGCAAAGAGGTTTCCATGTTTTGGTGTGGATGTATGTGTATATATATATATATATATATATATATATATATAAATATATGTTGTATACTTATAACTATAGAAATAAAAACCTATAATGGATAAAATAGCATTCACCACAGGTATTCAATAACTAGCCACCCATCCTAACAAAATGAACCAACCCCATCAATAATTTACAAAAAAACAAAAAAAAAACAACAAAAAACACTCCAAATAAATATATGCCTCTCCGAATAAATATAAAACTCATTGCAACAAATGATCTAACACAACTGACCACAAGATGACCAACTTGAACCAGACATGAGAACACTTGAATGTCTTCACTTGAAGATTTTAAAAAAGAAACCATCCGCAGTATTCAACCAAATCTGTTTAGATTATATATATATATATATATATATATATATATATATATGAGAGAGAGAGAGAGAGAGATTTTACAATGGCCTAGCGCCAGACACTCATCTAGGAACTAATTCAGTTTAATAGAGCACAAAAAAGGACATAAGTCTTGTGACTAAACTTAACAGAAAGCTAAACGTTAAAAGTGCTGATTCACTTGTAACTAAAATCAATCAGTTACAATTCAGAGTATTAAGAAAGCAAATTCTTTTACAGATACCAAACCTGCTGGCTGAGACTTGGAATAATGTCAATATATTCCCCAATGGATGAAAGACAACAAATGTTTCTACTGGTCTTGGAGGACACACAACCAACTGTTCCCACTTATCTTTGAGGACACAAAATCAACAACTGTTTCCACTGGTCTTGGAGAACACACAGCAAATAACTGTTTCTATTGGTATTGGAGGGTAACAACATAACTTTTTGAATGATAATGGATGGCACCCTATAAAAACTTACTACCAAGATGGAGGTCACACAAACAACAATTGTTCTCATAGGTATGGACAGCAGATGTGTGTGACATAATGGTCATCGTCTTAGAAAAATTAACATGATGAACCAAATTCAAATTCTGGATGAAACTATTTGCATTTCACCTTGCATCAATGCCCTTGAAAAAGGCATGAATCCATTTCTTCTCCACCAGCTATGGCAGACAGGGCTCTTAAGCCTTACCACAGCAACCAGTCAAGAAGGAAGACTGATTTCAAACTAGCAGAACTCCACTTAAAAATTGACCTTGTGTTGCATTCTGCCCATGGCAGAGGAGTTAGGGGAATGGTTACATTACACAGTTTTATTCCCATTGGTGTGGATGCACAGCCAACCACAAAGGCCACTAACTATTCACATTGGAGTGAAGCCTTTAGAGCTAATAGCTAAATCTAAATGTTACACAGAGTCAACAAAACACTTTTGCAGAGACAGAATTTCAGCATTTAAACCATTATGTGATCACTATTTTTGCAGTGGCTTTTCGTGTCTATTTTCTCCTAAGTTTTTAGCATCTTTTATTTCCTTTAATCAAATATCTATAAGTCAGTTTCAGTAAAGCAATGATATTGTGATGTTCTTCACCTGACCATTGAATTGTACTCTACCTGGACTAATTAGACTCACCAAATACTGACAACTGTTTGCAATATGGCTTGAGATATTAGACCCCTAGCCCACATAGATATTAGTTTTCTATATTTAATAATGGATACAAATTGCACCATGAACAATGCTGGAACTTTTTGAGTGAGTGTGTGTGTGACTATATATATGAACATATATACTTACATAAATTTTAATATTATTGCATTGGCTCTATGAGATTTTTTGTGTCAAGCACAATTTTATCTTTTTAGTGTTATTACAGCTGTTTTAGTTTTTAAACTTATCTTCTAGTTTTTAGTTTTAAAATGAACAGTACAGACACTATTTTAATGATTTAAAAAATCTTCTTACATTTACTTTAGAATGGTCAATGCAGACTAATACTTGATGTGCATGTGTGTGTACACACACACACACAAAGATATACAAAAATTAATCAAATACACATTTTATACACTGTTTTTTCTCTTCCATTACACACTATATATATATATATATATATATATATACACACACACACTGCACACAAACAAAAATTAATCAAAAGCACATTTTATATAAAAATTCACACATATAATATGTAATGGAAAATAAAGAACAGCATATAAAATGAATATATATATATATATATATATATACATATTTGTATGTTTATACAATTGTACATCTTTATTTTTAGAGTAGATACAAAATCGAACTATGTACACATTTATTTATAAATATTTCTCAATTTTTAAATATACACACAAGTTTTGTCTGAAAAGAAATGCAATTGGGTGTGCTGTGTGAGCTATAAGCAAAAGAGGGATAAGTGGATTGTTTTATCATCTAACATGAATCTTGAGAGTATATAACTGTAATACGAGCTTTCTGCAACCATTGCATTTTTTTTACATGCTTTTGTTTACACCTCTTTTTTTTAGCTTGTTCAGCAAAGAGCACTGAGAAACAAACAGTGAACACCAAGCAATGAATAAGTCTGAAATTTTTTCATGTGGTGGAGGTAAATTCTGTCACAAGCAATTGAAATGCTTCAGCAAGTGTATGGAGATAACATGTTATGCACAGAAGGTTTTCAGTTACACAAGAGATTCAAAAAGAATTGCAAGGAGGTGAAAGATGACTCCAGGAGGAGGAGGAGGCCTTCAACAAACAGGACTGAGGTCAACTTTGAGTGAATTAGGCAGATGGTGCGTGGTTGACTTCTTGAATGATCACAAGTCAGCTGGACATGAAAAATGACAATGTTTGGAAGATTATCAAAGAAGATTTGTGTAACAGGACTGAGAAAAACATCACTGTACTGGAACAACATCCCTATTCCCTCCAATCTTGTTCTGAGTCACTTTCTTTATCCTCAAGCTTATAGGGATCATCAAGGAGATCGTTTTGAATTCAAGGAGGCAATTAATTGGGCTGTAACAATGGAGTTGAGAGTCACCCCAGAAGAATCCTTTCAACAATGCATAGAAGCAAAGAATAATAGTTCATTTGTTTAATGGCATATCAACCTTTGGAGGCTATTTAGTGCCAAAAGGGCATTAGTCAGAAAGTGAATGCAATAGTCTGACTTGAGTTCAAATTCACTTACTATAAAGTTGCCATGGTGTAATGGCTAACATAAGTTAGCCATTACACCATGGCAACTCCTAACAAAGAGCATTATACTTTAGGGGAATTAATATGAAGAGAAAACTATGTAGTTAGTTGATTAGAATTGAAATAAATTATTTGTGACACCAGTCGTGTTACTTTTCAGACACACCTCACATCAAAGACAGAATTCTGGTGACAATACATTTCGAAAAACTGAACACAAAACAAGTTGAGCCAAGGAGCAGTTTAAATTGATTTTAATTAGCAAACAGTTAAAAACAACAAAAAAATTGGGAAAGAGAATGAAAAAGAAAGATAAAGAAAGTGGAAAAAAATGAGTAGAAAAAAAATTGAAAATTGAAAGCCCAAATTATTATAAAAGCTTTCTTCCAAATTATCAAATAGGCTTTAATATTTGATATGGAAATTGTTTTATGATTGTAATCTAAACTTTTATTTTCTATGTCAATGTCATAATTTTCATATTGATTTTAAAGCTGATATGAAGCTATGATATTGGCGTATCAATTTTTGATTCATACAAAGTTTTAAACAATAAATTGGAGCACAGGACAGCTTTAATAGCTTTACAGTGATCTTCTTTTCTCTTGACAGAAAACAAAAAATGATTGCCTATATAAATATGGATGTACAACTACCTTATCATTGCTATCATTATGTACAGGCACATACTAAATTATATTACATCAGGTTTAAATACAGACACACATACTTTGATATATAAGAGTAGAAAGTTCCTGCATGTTCCAGATAAAATATATTAAAAAAGTAATAAAGTAACCCAAATCATAAAAAAAATAACCAATTGGCCTAGTGGGTAGAGTGTTCGCCAATGGTCTGAGAAACCATGGTTCAATCCCAGGTCGAGTTATAGTAAAAACTCAAAAAATGGTACTTGATACCTCCTTACTTAACACTCAGTGTAATATGTATCAAGAGTAAAGTGGAGCAATCCAGGGAAAGGAGTAGTTTCCTCCCTTACACCTTGGTGTTGTAGCTATTGAAAAGGAAGCCTTTGGATTGCCCTTGACTACGGCTGCCAATTTTACTTACTTATATCAATATCTACCTATATATATATATATATATATATATATTCAGAGAGAGAGAGTGTGTGTGTATAGCTTATAAATAAATAAACCTTTCACAATTTGTAATGAAAAGTTAATTGTCTTCTAAAAAATATATTTTATATAATGAACCAGTCGGCACATAAAAGTACAATCTAATCAAAATAATATATTAAATGTGTCGCACTTCTATATGTTAAAAAATGCAATGAAAAGAAAAAGAAAAAAAAAAAATATATATATATATATATATATATATATATATATATATATATAAATAATCCGAGGAGGAAATCTAAGGAGTAGAGGCATCCAATTATAGTTCTCAATGCCAACAGATATTGATGTATAATTAATTTGGGATTATCAACATGCAGGACTAAAAAATTTTTATATACAAGGCTCATTAAATAAGTTTCCAGACTTTTTTCGTATGAAACTCTAGTCCCCTTTGAAGTAATCTCCTCTAGCTGCAATGCACTTCTTGTACTGTTCCAACAACTTCTGGAAGGCCCCACGGAAATCCTCTTGTGTGAGTGTGTCAGTCACCTTCGTCACAGCCTCTTTCATCTCCTCAATTCTCTCATAACGACAGCCTCTAAGTTTTTCCTTGAGCTGAGGAAATAACCAAAAGTCACAGGGAGCAAGGTCTGGACTATAGGGATGGTGAGGAACTGTCTTGATGCCCATCTTGGTCAAATAGTCTGTGACAAGGATGGAGTTGTGGACTGTTGCATTGTCCTGCTGGAAATGCCACTGACCCGATTTGAAGAGTGCTGGCCTCTTCCGTCAGAATATCTTCCTGAACTCCCTTAAAACCTCAACATAGTATTCCTTGTTGACTGTCTGTCTAATGGGAACCCAGTGCATGAAGATCATGCCAGTGCTGTCAAAAAAAGGGATCATCAAAAGTTTGTGGGTGGATTTGCTCTGTCTGGCCTTCTTGGGTCTGAGAGAGCCAGCATGCTTCCACAGGGAACACAGTCTCTTGGTCTCTGGGTCATAGCAGTAGATCCAGCTTTCATCGCAGGTCACCAGAGCATCAATAACTGTGGGATCTGAATTCATCAGCTCGACCATTTCCCTGCGGTCATGACAACGTCTTTCTTTCTGATCTTTTCTGAGCACCCTTGGAACAAACTTCATGCAAATCTTCCGCATCTTCAGTTCCTCATGAATAATTGTGTGTACAGTTCCCACACTGACATCAAACTGTGCACTTATTGTCTCTATAGACAAACGACGGACCTTATTGACAAAATTCTTTATCTAGCTAATTAACTCTGGTGTTCTGACTTCCTTACGCCTCCCACACCTCTCATCACCCCTTACATACTCCCTGCCTTCGTTGAATCTCTTATGCCATTCAAAAACTGATGCTCGATTCATGCAAGATGCCCCAAAAGCAGTCTGAAGCATTCTGCGGCATTTTTTCCAAGTTTAAAACAGAATTTTATTGCATATCATTCTTCTAAAGTGTCCTCATGTCCAGATTGTATTATTGAAATTCACCATCTGTGACAATCAAACTTTAGTTGGTGTATTCCAATTGCTGCTGTAGCTGTTCATTTGAACCTGAAATCATAAAAACTGGTCAGTCATCTCATAAGATGTATAGCAATAAGATACTGAATTTTAAAGAGTCTTTGACAATTTTAAATGCCTGTACAAAAAAGTCTGGAAACTTATTGAAGGCACTTCATGTAAACAAAAAGAAAAAATTCACTTCCTTGGTGTCATAAATTTATTTCTGGTTTTGAAACCCTCATCAGATGCGTAAAGAAAATTCTTATTTGAGTGTTCTTATATTGGTTCTGGCAACAATGGGTTTTGAAAAGATTTCCGATTTTAATTTTTTTCAAAATAATTTTTTTAATCAAAATAATTTCTAATATATTTTATCATACCTTTTAATAAAGAAAAAAAAAATGAATGGTGGAGATATTATATCTATCATTATTTTTCATTTATACAATGTTTATACAATCCTATAAAAAAACAAAGAAAATGTTACCCCTAATTTAAATACTACCAAAAATTAAAAAAACTTATTTAAATTATAGACAAAATGTGCAGTCATATCTTTCTTAAAACTATTATGTTTTACCAATAAATAATATAATTAGTATTATCAGGAAATACTAATCATATGCTGATCTTAATTTATAAAAACTAATTCTAACTATCAAAATAAAAGAAAAAATGTTATTTATATGAGAAATGAACATATCAAATGTTAAGTCAAACATAATAAACAAAGAATTATTATGTAATTCACATATCGAATTTTATGTAATTGTAATAAGTAAAGAATTAATATGTAATAGATATTTTATTAAAGTAACTAATAATTCATAATATAAATTAATTAAATATTCACTTCTTCAACTTGTGTTTACCATAACAAAAGATGGTGTAGTAACGAGGTAATTCCTTCTCGTGATAAGTCTGTTAATCTTATTTTTTATTTTTTTTACTTTTTATTTTATTATCTTATTATAAATACATATATTTATACTTATCTATTAAATTTAATTGTATTCTTTATTAGAAAAATATTAAATTAATTAGTTTATTAATTAGCAGTTCTAATAACTAAATCTCCAGTTTAAGCTTGTCATACCTATATATATATAAATATATATATACACACACACACAATATTGCTGATAAATGAATTAACCCTAACAATTCATTTGGTTAATTTTCTTCTAATAAAATTATTGTGAGTCAGTAGACATACAGGAGTACAATAAATTTCATATAAACAGTTTTACTCTAAGTCTACAGGCCCACAATATAAAAACATGAAAGTAATTGTATTTTTTTTTTAGATTCACATTTTTAAGAAATTGTTAGAAGAAAAAAAAATATATAAATACATACAATTTTCTCTTAATGCCCCATCTTTAATATACTCTATGATAATCTGATAGAAAGTGATAACACTATTTTCAAACTGTTTTCTAATATCTATATACATAAACAAACATTAGCTTGTAATTCAATGTTTTTCTAAAATTCTTTAGAAAAATAGGTTTTTATTTTGTTCACTTATAAAAAAAATCTAAATTTGACTGTGCAGAAAGAAATGCAAAGTCATGAAGTCAATATAAGAAGATCTATAAAAAGCTAAATCAGTTTAATTGAACAGCAGCCATGTTTTAAATCATTTAATTTTTTCTTTTATTGTTTAATGCCAAAGGGTAAAGTCATGAAGAACAGAGTCTGTTTATCATCTGTAAACATGGATAAATTAGACTTAAAAGATGATTTAGTGCAAAGAATACCAAATTACCCACGTAAAGTTCCTCATAAAGGTTTCAATCTTTCTTTCTTCTCGCAATTTAATGTCACACCAAAGATACTATTCATATTTTTCCATATAGATGGTTTGGTTTTATAGCATATCAACAATTGTAGGTTATTTAATGCCAAATCCTTTTCATACAAATATATTAAATGAATCTTTTCTAAACACATTTTGTAGATAACATTTTTAAACAAGCCTGAGCTCTTTTTTTCACACAGTTAAATGGTTTCATTTATTTCTATCTAATAAGAATAATTCTATTTCCTATTAATCAGTTTAATGTTTTCAAATATCACTAAAAATTCTATTAAACATCAGTCATTTGTTTACACACAGTTAAATGATTAAGGAGTTCTATTTCAAGCATCTAAGTTTAGCATAAGTCATTCGTTTGTACTCAGTTTAAATGTCAAACAGTTCTTCTTGACCCATTGATAGGACCTTATCAGGTGTTACCACTCCAGGCAGAGTGAACCTGAGAGTGATGGCAATGAAAAAGTACTTTGCATCTCCCAAAGCTCAAGCATTACTGAAACCTCACCATCATTGTTCAGTGTCCTATCCAGGATACTTATTAGGAGTGTTTTACCTCTCTGCAGTGATGCAATTGGTGTATTCTGGAACCCCAACTTATTGGGCTAGGTTTTCTATATAGAGTTTCAATGCTAATAATATCCATTTTCATTGTATGATATTCCATGATAAAATATGAAAAAAAAAAATCCTGGTAACTTTGGTTTAAAAGAAAAACTTTTTATAAAAGATTAGTAGATTGGCTGACTGATTTTAACAGAATGTCCACTTATCTAGGGTTATTTCATGCCAAGAGGCTAGGGAATTACAAACATTATGTTTATATTTACATTTGTGTAGTTGTTGAGAACCTTTTTTTTACAAACATTCCTATCAAATATGAATAATTCTCAAACAAACGGAACTCAAATAGGTATTACCATACGAAGTCAAAGCAGATCTGGTAGTAATGGCAATGAAGGAGTACTCACTCTTTCCAGCTCTCAAGAATTAGAGCCTCACCATAAGATGCAGTTAAGTGTCATACTTAAGACATCTCTTTAAGTGGGTGATCTTAACCCCTCTGCAGTGGGTACAGTCAGCATATTCTAAGTCCTGTTGACAGGGCAAAGATTGTTAGAGATTATGTACTGATAGGTGATACTCTACAGTAAATAAGTAAAGTTGGCGACTGTAGTCGGAGGTGACCCAGAGGCTCCCTTTTCAATAGCTACTACACCGAGGTGTAGGGGAGGGAACTACTCCTTCTCCTGGATTTCTCCACTTTACCCTTGATACGTATCTTATAATGCTGAGTGTAAAGCAAAGAAGTATCAAGTACCATTTTTTAAGTCTTTGGCATGACTTGACCCGAGATTGAACTGGTCTTCAACTAGGTCTCCAACTAGGCCAATGAGCCGGACACATAATAATATTTGTTTTGATTGTATAATTTTCTACAAGAAATAATAAAATCCTGGTACTTTTAGTTTAGAAGATAATTTTATTTTTTTGAAAAATTAATAGGGTGTAATTATTTGTTAACGAGATTGTATATATTTGCTTCTTTCATTACAAATCTACTTTTAGTCTATCAACTTGACACTTTTGGTAAATTCAGATTTGACAACCCTGCCAAGAGATAAAAAAAAAAGACAAAAAAAATGGACTGATATCTTATATGGAAAGAATTGACTTAACAAAAATATGCAGCTTATCTTGCATTCTACAAGGAATGATTCCTTTATCCAATTACAAAACGGTCAAAGCTTATGATTATCTACCTGACATGGCGCTAACGAAAACCACAAGAAAAATGTCTGAAACAAAATCCATCACAAAAGCTATCACCTGACAATCCAGCACACCTGTTGTTAGCTTGAAACACAAATTGACAGAAAGAATCTTAAAAAATATGCACAAAGTGCCATGATATAGATAAGAAAAAAAAGAAAGAAAAATGATCACAAGATAAAAAAGTGGGGGAAAATATCTGGGGTATGTAATTTGATAAAAGGGGGTTGGGAAATATGCCAAGGGTAGCAATCAGGTTCTTGAAGAAGCTTTTTGCATCGGCAGGCAGGACTTGAAAGAGAAAAAGAATAACATAGGCAATTCTATTTGTCAAAAAATTCCACTGCATATGATGCACATTTCTAGAGAGATTTGATTCAATGATTGCGTTCCTTCTTTCTATAAGTCACAAGTTTGATAACTGTATATGTACTGATGAGGTTACCCAGCAATGACAGGGTTAAAATGACTTTGGTTATTTTATCAGCTTCAATGTCTGTGAGGCTATCTTGTCCCAGCTTTGAGAATTCATTGTATTACAGTGATTTGTAGAAAACAACGAGAAAATTTCCCTATTTTTTATTTCTTTTTTGATTGGAATCAAACTATGATTGACTTTTTGGGTAAAATGTGCCTACTTATATACACTTTTACTTTTTATATACACTACTTTATGAAAATAAAAAAAGAAACTGTGAGGGCAGAAGAACACATTATAAAGTGTGTAATGAAATTATTCACATACAAGCATACTGGAAGTACTTGATCCTAGCAAAAAATTTAATAAAAGCCACATTTCGTGAAAGAGAGAGTTATCTTTGGTTTGGTTTGGTTTGGTTTTAATACGTATTAACCATTGTAGGTTATTTAATACCAAATCCCGATAATACAAATATATTGAATATGATTAGTAAACACATTTTGTTGGGTTCATTTTTTTTGCACATGGTTAAATGGTTTCATGTATTGCTATCTAATATGAATAATTCTATTAACTGTTAATCATTTGTTTGCGCACAAATTATTTAGTTCAACATTACTCATTCATTTGCTCCCTGTTAAATGGTTGCAAATATTGTTAATGATCACAAACAATTCAATCAAACATCAGTCATTTGTTTACACACAGTTAAAGGATCAAACAATTCAGTTTAGCATAAGTCATTTGTTTGCACTCAGTTTAAATGTCAGACAGTTCAATTTGACCCATAAATAGGGTGCTATCAGGTGCTACCACTCTAGGCCAGAGTTGACCTGGGTGTGATGGCATCAAAGGAATATTCCACATTCCTGGAGCTACATAATCAGATTGTTTAGAGTTATATCCAGGGGGTGTTACTCTCTGCAGAGATGCAGTCGGTGTATTCTACAGCCCCAACTGACTGGGCTGTCAGTGTTATCTACAAACACACACAAATATATATATGTATATATATATATATATATATACGCCCATGCACACAGACATATATATCATAATCAAGTCGCAGAGATAGCATGGAATTCCCTGACTCATTTTGCCATCTATACTACCAGCCATCACTCCAGGCAACTCTTCTAGGTTGCATCTTGTGTTCATACAAAGCTGATTTAAGTCTTTACTGGCATGCCAATATTGACACAACTATATCAGGGAGTCCACAAGACAATGTTGATTATAAGTTAGTTTATGCTTTTCCAGTAGTGCCTTATATGTCTTGTTTATATTATTTGATTAGTTTGTGAGATGGGAGGCACAGGGCTGTACGGTTGCTGTTTTGTGGGGTGATACTTCCAGGATTTGTTCAAGACAGCACAGGTATTCTTGTTCAGTTTGGATCTAACTTTTCTCAATGCATTTTTTAGCATCCATCTAGTAGTATGGACACAGATACAGTTTGGTAGAAATCCCATTTTATTTCATTGGAGAGACCAGGCTTCCTTATGATTGCTGGCCTCTCAGTAGCATTCTATGCTTTCACTAGGTGTATGTTGACCTCACTTTTAGTAGATGATATATTGCTGCTGAGGTAGGTGAACTGGTCCACTAATTTTCAAGGCTTGCAACTTAGTGTGGAGATGGCACATTTTTGTTCAAAACACATGCACTCTGTTTTATTTCCATTCATGTAGAGGCCAATGCCTCCCACTGCTTGTTGTAGGTTACGCAGTAGGGATTCTGCTTGAGCTAGTGTATTTGTGAGAAGCACAAGGTTGTCTGAATCTGTCTTAGTTTCTGAGAGGTATTGTCTGCTTCCAGCCTTTTTTCAATGTGAAACCATTTTCTTTTATTAGATATATTAATGTTTGAAGTACATAGTCTAGGCAGAGTATAAACAAATACAGTACTGATGTATCTTCTTGGAAGTCTCCAGCAACCATGAGGAAGAAGCCAGTGTCTTCATCAGATGAGTGAACCATTGCTTTCATGTTTTTGTAAAGCATCCTTATAGCAGTAAAAGTTTATTCAAGTAGTATTTTCTCAATCTCTGTATATGGAATAAATACTTTAGAGAAATCAACAACTAATGTTACCTCAAGATTCATTGCTCATACTTCTTTGATGATTCAATGAATTATCAGAGCTATGAGATTATGAAGCAATTTCTTTGAAAGCCATTCTGATTTTTTCTAAGAATTTTCTCGATTGCAAGTTTGATATGATTGTAAAGCAGAGCATTATAAACTTTAGCAGTTATAACAATTAGAATTATACCTCTGTAGTTCTTAGTGATTCTGAGGTCATGTTCTTGAAGAAGAGAAGGATGAAAACTTTCCCCCATTTATCTACTGAGTTTTGTTTATAGATTGCATAGTACAGTTAGAGAAGTACATCATTAAATTTTCTTGTCTTCTAAACATCAGTTGCTATTTCATCAAGATCTGCAATTTTTCTGTTTTTAATTATTTTCAATACTGTAACAAGTTCTTCCTCTGTAAATTGTCCTAATTTGCCATTAATGATGTTTTGGATAGGTTTGTCAGTGACTTCAGGAGGGTTTCTGAGCAGATTCATAAAATGTTCTTTTCATTTTAGAAGTCTTTCTTCTTGGCAGACAGCTTTTAGTTTTGCTCTCAACGTGCTCTTCTTTCCACTCAATTCATTTACTGTCATGCTATTTGTGATTGTCTATCTTCTAAATTCCCATTCTTATTGATTTGGCCTTGAATCTATCCTAATTACTCTTTTTGGTATGTATTGGTTAGTTCTTTCTGGACTTTCTCAAGTTTTATCATGTTGGCGTTTGTTGGGTTTCTTTTATTAAATAAGGATATTTTTTTAAAAAGTAATCTCATTTTTTTCCTAACTACTGGTGACTCCCATAAATTCTCTACATTTGGTTCTTGGTTTGGTCAGTATGCAGTCTACTACTACTTCCATGTGGACAGTGACAAATTTTTCACGTTTATCATTTGGCGGGTGTCTTTCAGATATCTCCAGAAGAGTTTCAAATTTGTTTCTTACAGTTACCATATATTTATTGCCTATATCTCTATTGGCAAATGAGGGCCAATCATAAGGTATGATTTTCGCTGTTTGTTTCTTATTTCTGAATAGACTCATGCATATTTTTGCCATGATGATTTACTGATTGGAAGATACATCTTCAAAAGAGGAGGATGCCTGAGTTTACGGTGATATTTATCCAATTCTTGTTTCTGAGTATAATAATCTAGCTGTGCTTTATTGTTATTTGGTAGGTTTAGATCCATAGTTCTCTTTCCCTGTTTAAGAATTTACTATTTAGGCTTGAAATATTGTTCACAAGTGAAAAATCTGTTAGATAATCACCCTTTCTATTTGGTATGTTGTGTAAGCCAAATTTATCATTTTCATCTATGCCTACTTGTGCATTCATATCTCGACTAATGATTAGTATGTTGTGTTTGGAAATGGGCCGAGAACTGACAAGACTGCCCATCATAGAAGTTGGCAATATCTGTTTCATCACTGACATTGGTGAGACTGTATCAAGAGACAATCATTCTGCAGGGGTTGGCATTAAATGTAGCACATATAATTCTCAGTTGGGATTTCTATTTAGTGTTTTTAAGGCACAAAGACTAAAAAGCATTCAGTTATGGTGGCATTGACAGAAATTTCCGAAACCAATGCTGAGAAAAATGTCCACCTATTACTTATATCATGGCATTTTAAGTTTAGTTCACTATGATAATACCTGTTCTTACACACTTATAATGTCCATATTGTCCTTATATATATATATATATATATATATATATATACACACACACATATAAATACATAAATATCTGCATGCATGCATTATATATATATATATATATATATATACGCAAGCACCCACATATGGATACATTCACACACACAAACACTTGAATGGATATGTACATATATATATATATATATATATATATATATATATATAAACATAGATGCATGAACATGTATATATATATATATATGTATGTATGTATGTGTGGGTGTGTATGTATATATATATATATATACATACACACACAAGTTTGCTTGCATGTATAAAGAGTTTTTTTTTAAAGAGTATTTTTTTAGGTTTTTCCATTACAAAATTATATAAATGGAAAGTTAGATAAAACTGAGATGCTGATGAATTTAAAAAACAGAAGGCTATCAACAGAAATAAAATATTATCAAGAAATATGATATATTTTAAAAAAAAATTAAAAACTAAAAACTAAAGGTATTTCAAAACAGTGTCGCTATTTTCAAGATTATTTCTACTGATTTTATTTATTTGTTTTTTATATGTAGGGCTTCTAGGATATGTATTTGTAGCTTATCAATTTCATGTGCTAACAGGGTGGTGTTTTCAACAAGAATTACTTAAAATTGAGATTTAGGAATAAAATGGGTTTTAAGATGTAAGGCTATGGAGTTAGAATCATCAAGGTGCATTGTAAGTCATCTTGAAAGAGTTATAGTGGTAAGACCAACATAAGTATTATTTTCTTTGGAGACACAGCCTCCCAAGGGACATTTGAACATATATACAACATTTGACCTATCAAGAAGTTCAATGGAAAAGGAAGAGTTATTGGAAATAATTAGGTTGTAGGTTTTAAATATGTTGTCATAAATGATAAGTCTTACTTTTTTGATAGGATCAATAGGAAGAATATTTTTTTGGATAAGGTTTTTTATAAGTTTTTCTATGAACAACCTTTAGTACAGAAAACAATTTCATAGTAATAATAAGATAGATGAACATATACTAAAAAACCTTGTCCAAAAAAATGTTCTTCCTATTGATCCTACCAAAAAGTAAGACTTATCATTTACTACAATAAATTTAAAACCTCCAACCTAATTATTTCCAATAACTCTTCCCCACTCCACTGAACTTTATGATAGGACTAATGCTGCATATATGTTCAAATGTGTCTCCAAAGAAAATAATACTTATGTTGGTCTTACCACTACAACTTTTTCAAGACAGCTTATGATGAACCTTAAGGATTGTAGCTCCATAGCCTTATATCTTAAAACCCATTCTATTCCCAAATCCAGATTTCAAAAACTTCTAATTGAAAACACCACTATAATAGCACATGAAATTAATAAGCTATGGCTACAAATCGTAGAAGCTCTACATATGTAAACAAAAAAATCTAAAATCAGAATTAATTTTGAAAATAGTAACAATGTTTTGAAATACCTTTATTTTTATTTTTTTAAATATTCCATATTTCTTGATAATATTCTATTTCTGTTGATAGTGTTTTGTTTTTTAAATTCATCTGCATTTATATAATTTTGTAATGTTATAATAAAACCTAAAAAAAAACTCTTTAAAAAACCCTCTTTATACATGGAAGCAACTCCTAATGATGGTTTATGAATGGTCCGAAAGCGTTCAGGACAATTTTGGTAAATCCATCGACCAATTCTAACCTGAAACCAAGACACTTATCAGGAAACTTGAAAGGATCTTAATGAAATTATGTAGACAAAATGTGTCATTATTACTTAATCAAACATGCTTAAATGAAAGACTGCTGTCCAACTAATCATACACACACATACATATATATATATACACACACACTTTATATATATATATATATATATATATATATATATATATAGTTTTTTTTTAAGTTAGCGACCATAGTCGAGGGTGACCCGAAGGCTCCCTTTTCGATAGCTACTACACCAAGGTGTAGGGGAGGGTGCTACTCCATTCCCTGGATTGCTCCACTTTACCCTTGAACCGTACCTTATAATGCTGAGTGTTAAGCAAGGTGGTATCAAGTTCCATTTTTAAAGTCTTTGGTATGACTCGACCTGGGATTGAACCCAGGTCTCCCGGGCCATTGGCGAACACTCTAGCCGCTGGGCCAATGTCACACGTACACGTTTTCTCTTTTCTAGAGTTGTGTAAGCAGAGAAACACTTATCTATCTGATATATACAGTGATTGCACAGATGCTAGTAGATCACAGAATCGTGTAATTATGGGCATCCTGATGTTAATGCTTCAGACCGCTTACACATATATCTTGGTACGTGTTGACTAAGTCATACCTCCAAATGCTGAGTAGTCCTGCCAATATAGTCAGCATCCCACATTGAAATTTGTAAATCACTTTACTTTGTTGCAGAAAAGGTAGGACATCTTTGTGAGAAGACAGATCTAGTAGTAAAGATAGTTCTAACCTTAACAAAGTAAAAACAGCGCAAGGCCAATAAGAAAATTCTGTCAGTAAATACCTAATGAGCAGGTCCAATCCATTGAAGTTTCACATATACCGGACATTTAGGAGGAACAAACATTTTCCTGGTGTTAAATTTATATCTTGTAGAACTAATGTTACTAGAGATCACATCCTCAGGATACACATTTTTCAAAAGAATTTTAGTGACTTTTTAAACTCTGCTTCAATTTTACTGTCAGAATAAATCATCAGTACCGGATGAGTAAAGCACTTGACAAGGTTAATCTTCTAGATTTTGTGGAACAGACAAGAGAAACAGCTTACTCCGTATTGCAAAGCGAGCATGCAGAATTAATGGTACGTCCAAGAGAGAAAACATGGCCACCCTAATACCTCAATTTAATGATACATGATCTCAAGTGATGAGAATTTGCAGGAGTAGTTTGTGCAATTTTTTTCCAAAGCAAGCATAGAAAAAGCTACTTACATTTCAGTGACGAAGGAGCTTTTGTTAGCAAGAGAAAAGAGTAAAGTGAAGTCGTTAACTGATTTTTAGTAATCAATTTCTAACCAGTTCAAAGTCAGATTTAGAAGTAAAAGAAAATTATGTACAACCCCATAAATATAGGCTTCCTATATACACTAGTTACAAAGAAAGAAGAACCCTTCTTGACAAACTCATTGAGGAAAGGCAACAGTGTTATTCACCTTTTTCTATAGTAAATGACAAAGGATGTAAATTATTCAGAAAAGGGTAAAATTTTAAAGCCTGAAGAGAAACAAGCAAAAATATCATCTATATAAAGCAGTTAACAATATAGTTGAAGAACCTTGTCAAAAAGTTGTTGTCCCCACAAATACATTGGCCATAAGTAGACCCAAATGAACCCCCATAGATATTCTGTCAACTTGCCTACACATAAAGTTATCAAAGCTGAAAGACACTTATTTTGTGGCTAACCCCATCAACTCAATGAAGATATTTTCTGGGAATGGTGGAGATTTTAACTATGATATAAATAATCGACACAAATACTAATAGTCCCATCCAGAGGGATGTTGGTAAACAGAGAAAATATGTCAAATGATACATGAAACTTGGTATCTACACAATGAAGAAGTTGATAGATTATTGATGCAAATTGAAAGGAGTCAGGAATGCAACGGATAGAATAAAGCTGTAGGAGAAGATTGAGGATTTCAACCAGCCACTTTGCCAACTTATGCAGTACTGAACCACATATTGACAAAATTAGTCTAAGTAGGATCTTAGTTTTATGGACTTTAGGTCAACCATACATCCTGGGTTATAGAGAACCCACAGGATGTATTCTCTCAAAATTTTCTTTTATGTAGTTGAAGAAACCATTTCAGAGTATTAATTTCCATTTTTAGTGTAGACAAATCAACAAATTTATGGAATTTTGAGACATTGTCTAAAATGACAGACATCTTATTGATGTAACTGAAGTGATTTAGAATGACAATACTAGCTCCTTTATCTGGTCTAGTAAGATAGATATTAGTATTGGTTTTCAGCCATTTGGTGGTTTCAAAATGGTTCTTTTGCCAAAAGAATCCTTTTGAATCAATAGGAGAATTTGAATGGGCTTTAAGATATTATAGATTAGTAATAGAAGTTGGAGAATACTTGCTCAAATGTGAGAAAAGTGTCTCAAACCCGGTAAAAGTAGTAATCCTATTAATACACTTAAGGAGGATACAAAAATCTAACACTTTAGACAATACTAATTTATCACTAGCAGACAAGCTAAATGAAGAGAAATTAAATATATGTTTGTCTGATTTGTTTCTAGATCCAAATTTCTTTCTAATTAACAAATCTGAAAAGTTTTTATTTTTCAAAAGAATTTTATAATTCATAATTTTTTCACTGATAGATAAATATTTAAAGAAACAGATCTATCATATAAAGAAAGAGAAGTCCAAATTTAACACCACACCAATTTATAATAGGATTTTGATGACTTTAGTAAGTTGCAATAAAATAAAATTTCATCTCTCAGAAAAGTGTGTTCAACGTTGAAAGAATTACAACACTTAATCTTTGAGATGCTTTAGAAAATGTAACCAAAAATAACATGGTTACTAAGGCAAGACTGAAAAAAAGCCAATTTTACCTTTTAAGAAAGTCAATTTACATCTCAGCCTGATAACATTGTTGAGGATATGTATGAATTGGAGGCTGTAAGTAAAGTTGGCGACCTTAGTCGAGAGTGACCGGAAGGCTCTCTCTTTTCAATAGCTACTAAAACAAAATGTAGAGGAGGGTGTTACTCCATTCCGAGGATTGCTCCACTTTACCTATGATCCAAACCTTATAATGCTGAGTGCTAAGGAAGACGGCATCAAGTACCATTTTTTGAGTTTTTGGTAAGACTTGACCAGGGATTGAACCCCAGTCTCCCAGACCACTGGTGAACACTCAACTCATTAGACCAATGGCCAGGTAATCTTAGATGTAACATCCCACTAAAAAGCAGATGTATGGCCACTTACCTCTCATCACAAAAACCATTCAAGTAAGATCAAGAAGACATGTTGGAAAAGCAAAGACAAACTCATACATGATGTTTTTCTATGGACCCCTACACATAGATGTGCCAGAGTTGGGGGCTGCACTGAGCCCATAAATATTCCAATATATTTTTTGGATAGCAAATGTTATTAATTACTTTAACAAGGGAAAAAAATACTGCATTAAGAATTAATTAAAGTAGGGAGAAAAAAAACAAAAAAACTGAGCAAAATTAAAGAACCCTTTCAACTGGTACTTTTCAATAGATACACCAGTAGAAATTTCAGTAAAATTGCAAAAGTTGTGGAGTGGAGGGATGAAAAAAAAAAAAAGATGCAATAATTCAGCTGCATCCTAGCCTTTATAAGCAGAGAAAACTCCCCTACCCATTGAAAATATCTGGGGAATTTGGAGAGTAGCAGGTTTTTCTTTTTTATTTATCCCTCCTCTCAATGACTTTAGAGGATTTCCTTCCCATATTTCTTATAATTTAAGTGAAATTTCAACCAACATATCAATTGAAAAGTACCAGTCAAAAGGGCCTTTTGTTTTGGTCTACTTTTTTGTTTTTCTTTTTTAGTTGGTTCTTAAAGTATGATTCCTCTTGTTAAAGTGATTATATATATATATATATATATATATATATATATATACACACAGAAATAAATACACACATAAACAAAATATATACATATACACACACACATCTATATATATCAATATACACATACATACACATGTAAGCACATACAAATACATACATACATATATATATATATGATTGTTGCTACCGTGAATTCGATTATAGCTACTTGATGTCATCATTTTGTAACATCAAGAATTGCCCGTGCCTGGAGCTTTTAACAGCTAGATAAGACAGTTCACTTAATTCCACTTACTAGGTTTTAATCACATATATCCAAAAAGAAGAGCCAGCCTAAATCATTGAATGTTATTGATGTCATAGTTTTTATGTCAGAGTGTACTTTTAGACAAACCCTTTAATGAAAGCCAGAGGTCTATTATTTCCCATTTTATATCAGGGAATCTTTCTCTTAAATGGTTAATTCATTAAAATATTGCAATCCATTACAACCTGCTTATGATAAATGACCATTGGTCTTACATGAGGGTTGAAGTGCCCTTTAACAGTTGCTATTTTTTATCCTGGCAGGTGTTGAGCAACAATCTTTACCAGTATAATCACAAATTGCTTGATTATGAGGTAGCTAGTACTAGGTTACATAGTACCAGTAGCACTCATTGAGAGGTCTGATCGAACCTTACATACATATTTATATCTTAGATTTTTAATTATTAACAAATTTTTTCCCCTTAATATTGTAGTTGGAAAAGGAAAAACAGTCAATAATATGTCAGTGTATTTCTTTAAAAATGCAATATGAATAGATTTTTTTTCCTTATTTAGATGTTCTGACTATTAAGTCATATTTCTAATTTTTTATGGAAATTTTCTAATTCCTTTTATTAAATCAAGACAAATTCTCTTAATTTAATTAACTATTTTTTTTATTTTTCTGAAAGTGACAAGTATAATAATATACATATAGCTGATAAGATACTGGGAATAATATTACTTTTTAATTGCTTTTTGTCTGAAATAAATGAGATTGGAAATTTTTTTTGTAACCACATGCCAGCCTTTTTTGAAATGGAGAACCTTTTCATCTCTCCTACCCCATTGAGAATCCACAACAATACAGGTTGTCTTCCACATGACGTGACACAAGGTCAATATTTTTCATCAGAGTGCAGCAGGTTTGAATTCCAGGTTTTCCATCTTTCAGACATTGCCTTCTCAAAGCTAAAGAACCTAGTCTGCCCTACTATTTACTCATAGCAGGAGGAAGAAATGGATACATGCTTTTTCAAAGGGTATTAGCATAAAGTGAGCACAAATAAAAAAGTAGTATTACCACCGACAAAAATTTTGAAATTAGCATGCTAGACACCACCATTATAGAGGACAGACATGTCTTCACAATATATATATGCACACATACATATATACATATCTAAGTGAGGATAGTGTAGACACAGATTTGATAATGCTTGGTGACTGTTGGTTTCTCAACAATGCAATCAGCCTTATTATCATGCAATTTTATCACAGAAATAAATAAATCCTAAAAAAAATACAAATCTCTTTATGTAACTCCTCATTTGAAAATATTTCTTTCTCTCTTTGGACCAACAACAAAAAATTCATATCTATACATACATACACACACACTGAATTCATAATTTTATAATTTCAATATAATCAGATTTGAATATCATGTAAGATAAAATTAAAATTATCTATCTATAGAATAAATACTGTGACTTTTTCTGCTTATTTCTTTGTCTGTAACTACCGTGAGTGAAGGATCTCTGCACCCAGCCAAAGATCCACATGTTGTATTTGTACATGGAAATATAATTTAATTAATTTCAAAATAAATATAATAGAAATAATCAGCTATCTATTGATAGGTCTATTATTTTCTTATTTTCTAAAGGAAGTAGTACATTTCATACTTTTCAAAATATAGATATTCTCATTTGTGTGTGTGTGTATATACATATATATATGTAATATAACCATGAGATTTCAATTGGTTGTGATACTATACTCTATATCCAAGGCAGGAGTGCTGATCCAAATCTAAATAACTGTTTTTTTCCTAAGAAACCTCTGATCAGCAGTATAGCAGGGGATATAAATAAATAACTCAACACGTTGAGTTAAAAGGGTCAGAGTCAATCTTTAATGTTTGAGGTATCTCAAAGAGAAATGCCAACTAAGCTAAACAATTACCCCACACTTAGCCACAAGGGTCACCACATTAAACTCCACCTTATGTCCAATTCTGCCCTCCTGAGGAGGAAAATACTCACTTATTCCCAAACCATTTAAATCCATTGACAAATAGACCAATGATCAATCAATGATGATCATAATGACACCAAATCAATATAGGGATTATTATCCCCCAGGATATTTGATACAAACTATCCTTTGCATTGTCAATTATTTAGACACTGCAGACTCCCAACTCCAACTCAGATTATAAGTTGATATATATGTGTGTGTGTATGTGTGTGTTTATATATGTGTGTGTGTGTGTGCTTGTGTATAAGTGTGCACACACACACACACACACACAGAAGTCACCTGTTCAGAAAAACAAATTTGGACAAAAAGTCAAATCTACTTGGATCAATTGGCATTTTGATCAAACATTGATTTTTATTTTTGTTTCTTCTTTGTTTTCCAAACAGGAGTTTTTTTGTATGTTTAACTCAGTTTTTGTTTTCATCTTTTTAAAATGTTTTTCTCCTTTTACATGAAGTGTATATTTGAATGAACTGATATGACATAAAAACAGAACTGAATTATGATGCATCCATCTCCATATTTATATGTATATAAAAGGGATAACATATTCACAGCAAAGAGAAAGGGATTCCATGTATAGTCTTTCTAACAGAGAAATGTTTCTTTGGATATATGAACTACACATATATTTCTGCATGAGGGTAAAGAGATTGAAGTTGTGGATACAGCTACATTTCATAAAGGGAAGAATACAGAATATATTTTAGGCATATACAAAAGTATATATATATATCTCATGTGTCTACCCACACAGAAGAGTTGTAATACAACGAAACAATCTGTCTGAGGATGACTATATATATATATATATATATATATATATATATATATATATATATATTGGCAAAATGGCTAGAATGTTTGCCAATGGTCTGAGAGACTGGGGTTCAATCCCAAGTTGAGTTCATACTAAAGACTTTAAAAATGGTACTTGATGCCTCCTTGTTCAACAATCAGCACTATAAGGAATAAGGGATTGATCAAAGGTAAGTGGAGCAATCCAGGGAAAGGAGAAGTGCTCTCCCCAACACCTCAGTGTAGTAGCTATGGAAAAGGGAGCCTTTGGGTCGCCCTCAACAACAGTTAGCAAACTTACTGTTGAATAAAATCAGAAATGAAAGTACAATCAGAACAGAGTTCAATGTATGTAAATTGTAAGATTAAAATGTATAAAGAATTAAAACCAACTTTTAAGAGTAGCTAACTTGATGATAAAGAATGTAAAACTCAAGAGTTGCGAGTTATTTTATAACTATATGTGTGTGTGTGTGTGTGTGTGTGTGTTGCATCCCATAAGTTTTTTTCTAAGCCTACTGCAGGCATTTCCCAAGATCAGTAAGACATAAAAAGCAATGAGTTAAATCCGGCTCTGCAAGCCAAAAAGATATTTAAATTCAAATATGTTCTCCTCCTAGTCAACTTGTCTGAAAAAGCAATGGATATTCATCTGCCATACTATTTCACCCAGAGCTGATGAGGTGGGAGAAGTTTGGATTCATGCCTTTTCTAAGGCCATTATTGCAAAATCTAAAGCAAGCAGCTTTCTCCAGGATTCAAACTTGGCCTGCCATGTTTTCTACAATGATAAACATTACACTAATGTGGGAACATGCTCTCAAGAAACTTTTCCATCCCTATTCCTCGAATCTACTTTATATATATATATATATATATATATATATATATACACACACACACACACACACACACACACACACACACACACACACACACACACAGAGGGTGTTTTTAAAATGCTTTTATATCATTTGAGATTTACAGGGTGTTTCAGAAAAATTGATATTTTATAATCTAATATCTTGACCAATTCACCTTCAAATGATCTCACATTTTAACAGCATGTGTAGAAATAAATAAAAATTCTACGTTTAATCTATAAATGCCTTTGCTTTTCAAGTGAATGGCATTTCTATAACTAGTGTGTGGGGAATCTGAAAAACAGTGACCAAAACTCCAAGTTCATCAATAATAGCTTAAATGTAGGACTGCAAGATTGTAGTGAGTGAGTTAAAACTCCAGTCATGTTATTTTCACTTAGCCTTAAAAAGTAACTTTGCTGTTCTCCTACAAGGATGACTTTGGCATTAAATAACCCATAAATTTGATATACCATTAAACAAAGAAACCAAACCATCTACAAACATGACTAATGCCACCATCTTAAATCCACAGAAAGGCAGAAGTGTTAATCCTGACAGAAGTAATATCAACAGTTATGACACTTTATGTGTTTGTTTGTTATTTAATGGCATATTAACCTTCTCGGGTTATTTAATGCCGAATTCATCATTTTTAGAAAGACATTAGTGGTACTATTTAACCCACAGATGGGAGGATAAGTGTGGGGGGTTCATACTTTTCCCATGAATATTTGTCCGAAAGAGAACAAAATAGCATGACTGGAGTTCAAACTTGTGTACTACAATTCTGCAGTCCAACGCTTTAACCATTACATCATATAGACACCCCATGACATTGTGTGTCACTGGTGTGTATGATGAGTACAGCACTTGCACAATCTTGCTTTTCATCAAAAACATCTTATTCAAAAAGTACTGAAACTGGTTTGATTTATTCATTTTTCTAAATTAGCACTGATTTGTTAAGGTGGGCATCATGATTTTTTTCTGAACTGTGCACACCTCTTAATTGGAATTTTAGATTCCAAAATTAAAAAAAAAAAAAAAATCATTTTGTCGCAATACTTTTTGATTACACCCTGAAACTATGAATAAATATGCTATCTATAAAAAAATGATTCATCTCAAAAATTTGAAAAAAATCTGATTTTTTTTACAGGTAATAACTAGATAGACAACACTATTCAATCTTTTTTTTCTTTTTTTCTATTCTCTCAATAACTTTTTAGCTATCAAACTTTTTCCTTCTCTATCACTTCCTGTTTTTTCTCTCTTTCTTTTTTTTTCTCTTTACTTCTAACTTATCTATCTTCCTGTACTCTTTCTTTAGTCGAGTGATTTGAATGGAATCCAGCCGACAGATCTTCCTGTTTTACCAACTTGCCAACATGACTACCATTTTGAACAAAGAAACAAGCAGAAATGCTGGTCCATACATAAATAACCCTGCTCTTTGATAATCAAAAACCCATTCTATATGATAATGGACTAATACTTGTAAGAGGAATTCATAGATTATCTCCCTTTTTCTCAAGTAAAAAAATATGTTTATATTTTTTGAAAGCTAATAAAATCTTTGACTAGGTAAACAAGAATTGTCTCTGTAACACAGTCAGTTATAATGATAACTATGCTAAAAATATGAATAATGAACAGTGTAGTAATCAAGAGAGTTATGATAACAATAATCAAATGGAGAAAGATTATGCTACTTTTTAAAATTAACAATTAAGGAAAATTTATAAATTTACTAAAGACAAAAAAAAAAAAAAAAAAAAAAAAAAGAAATGGTAATAAGCAGGTGAAAAATTCTTCATATATAAGACCTTCTTTTCCATATGAAATTAATTGGGTCTCGAAGCAGGAACTAGCAGTAACCACCTGCCACATCAAAGTCAGTGATTACAATTTCCTAACTTTAACTTCAAAGTAATTTGACCTAACCAGGAATCAAAACTAACAGTAACCACCTGCCATTGTCCAATGAGATTATAAAAATAATAATAATAATGCACATCAATACTAAATACTTTCGAGTGAAAAGTATCCTTACAAATCAATACTGATAAGTACTAAGCAGATATTTGGTTACCAAAGAAACTAGGATGTGGGGCAATCAAACAGTAAAATACAAATGAATAACAAGTTATTGTGCGCATGTGTGTGTGTGTATATATATATATATATGCACAAACAAACACATAAACTAAGATGTATAGATACACACATATTTGCATACGAACACATATCATATATATATATACTAAGACAGTGTAGACAGAGTCACTGGTGCTTGGTGACTGTCAGTCTAGTGATTAAATAGGCGAGAAACTGCCAGTCAACAAGCTCTATTGACTATGTCTACTCGTTATTCATAAATATTCCAAACTTATATATATATATATATATATATATATATATATATATATATATATACATATATGAATGAGTGGGACAAAAGTCACATATAATCTAAAAAATAAATAACTTCTTTTTTTATTTTTTATTTATAATCTATCCTACAATTAGTTCAAAGTAATCTCCCAAAATCAAAATGAACAAAATCAACCAAAAAATTTCTTTACTTTTTTCTTATATACAAAAGTTGTTCATTTTCTAAAATAGTTACTTTTGCACCACTGTATTTATAATTCATTTTAATTTTAAATTTTGAAATTTATACTTTTTTGATCACATCTCATATATAAATTATAATGAACATTTTAGCAGTAAATCACTTTAATGTCTTATGCAAAAGCATGAATCTAGATATGGATATTGATTGGCCAATTTCAAAAAAAGATTCTAGAAATATTTAGGTCAAACAATTCAATATTTCAGAGTGAACCTCATTTTGCTAAACACCATAAGCTCAAAATATCGGCCTTAATACAAAAACATTTGATTTGATAATAAAATGCTTAATATAACCACCATTTATGGGATATTTTTGATCCAGGGCACAGGCATGTTAATTAAAGTATGAATGTGTTTTATGTTTGATTTTTGTGAGCCCAGGTACAGGGTTTATGATGTGCCAGTTGGGTTAAAGATTCACAAAGTTAAAGTATTGCATTGATAGTAATATTAGGTGAGCCTTTTAATATTCTTTTTTATGTTACAGGTTACAGTATTTAGTGAACACAGAGGCACTTTTGGTGTAAAAGTCATCATCGTAAAAAGTAGTCTAGGCTATCTGAGTACAAATTCTGAATGAGACTGTGTGCATTTCACATAGTGCTAATACCCTTGACATAGGTATGAATCCAACCATTCTGCCTTTGGCTTTGGTAAAATAGTTGGACAGACTGAGTTTTTAAGTTTGATATGGTAACTGGTCTAGGAGAAGGAATTCAAAGAGATGGGCTCTGCCAAGTTATTCCAGCCCAAGACATGCTACAAAGTAGAGTCTACATGACAAGATCGGGTTATGGTAGGCACTATTTGTATCATGACTATTTTAAAAATGATTTTGAACATGAGTAATTCTCTATTATAAACAAATAATCAAGTGCCCAGCAAACTTGTAAAATCAGCAAAAATTGGGAACCATATTTTTCCCAAGCTTATTTCAGAGCGGATCGATAATGTATTGTATTCAATACAACTAAATCAAATCAAAGGTATTGATCTTCTCAAATATCATTGAAAATATGAGTATGACTGGTTCATTAATGAATTTACAACTTCAGTTTCCAGATAATCTGATATAAAAGACACAAGAGGTGTCTCATATCAGCAGAAATCAATTTTATTCCCATTTGCATATTTTAGTTGAGATCTATATATATTAGAAAGAGACAAAGGGGGAGCTGAGAGAAAGAGAGAGAGAGATACAAACAGATGTGGGAGAGAGAGAAAGTGAGATATTAGCAGGAAAGACAAAGCAGTAGATATTAGAGAGAGAGAGAGAGAATGATGGTAGAAAAGGAGCAACGAAATGCAAGATAATAAAAAAAAAAGAGACATACAAAGTGAGATGGTAGAAAGGAAAAGAAAGCCATAGAAGAAGGAAAGAGAAAAAAGAGTACAATGAAAGAGTGAAAAAGAATACTAAAGAAGAATGAAAGAAAAAGAGTACAATGGAAGAATGAAAAAAAAGTACAATTGAAGAGTAAAAAAAAAGGAGAAAATAAGAAATGAAAATTATTTTAAAAAATATGAAACATAAAAATTGTAAAAATAGAATTAAATAAAAAAAAAAGAAAAGATAAAACTAAAAATTTATAAATAAGAAATAAGGTTAGAAGATTTTTTTAAAAGTCATTTAAAAGGATATAATCAAGAGATAAAGAAAATTTACTTAATCTACACAATAGAAAAAAAAGCAGAAGTCATTAATTACTTTTTTTTAATTTAATTCTTTTTTTCATTGCCGCTTTAAAAATAGTGGAGAGCACTTAAAACCATTTAAAAATCTTAATTAATATTGATTTAACAGATGATGGTTTTAATGAAGGGTGAAAAAGAAGACAAGGGAGACTCATTTGATATCCTTATAATTCTTATACATTATTTTTAAATTACAATCTCAGTCCTATAATAGTTGTTGCAATAAGTACATACAAACATGACAACCATTATGAGACAGAGATAATACTAAATATTGATTTAATCAGAAAATGATTTTAATAAAGAGAAAGAAAAAAGAATTTAACAGTATGATAATTCTTACAGGAATTATTTTTTTGAAATGAAAGTCTATGAAATTTATGCACAAATATTACAACTAATATGAAACAGATACATTGGTAAATTAATATTGATTTAACCAGAAAATGATTTTAATAAAGAGAAAAGAACATATTTTTATAATAATTATTAATATTTTTCAATTATTATTATTTTAGCATATATCAAAAAATAAAATATGAGATAGGGTGCCTCATGTATTGTAATGGTTAGCAAGCTAATCTAGTTGATGATTATCAGTGAGTTCAATTCTCTCTAGGTGCCTTGAACTTCTAGCAAATATTAAGCTTATTAAATAACTAAAATACAATATGTCATACAATATTGTTTCACTATAGATTAATGAAAAGTTCTGTTGTTATGAAAACATAAGGCATTATGTTTTGGATTCTTCTGGGAACATAGAATTTTATGTCAGTAAATCTGATAAATAAAATTCTAAATGATTCAATATTGTTATTTGTTGATTTTTGGGGTAGTTCATTCTTTTAATTGTGTTGTTAAGGGATCTTTTAAACTGTGATTGATTTTTACAAATAAATGAACTTTTAAAGCAAGATATTGTTAAGAAAATCTATTTATCAAAAATTAGCTTCATTTCATTATTATTATTTTCACTTATAGTAAAGAGACAAATTGTTATCTTTACTTAGATCTTGCTTTCAGTTTGGTTTTGTATTCAGGAAGTATTGAATGTAAACAAGAAAATGCAAACCAAGAAAGTTTTTGATAAATTATGAGTATAACATAATGCAAAATACTTAAACATTACCATCAGAAGCAAAGTGCTTATCTCATAATTTAAGGTGGGGAATCTCATCAGTCAATATTGTCAATAGACCTTTTCAAATAATTTCTGAAAATATTTATTTTCCTGCTAAATATAAAATGATAATGTGGTTATCTATTTGATGCAAGTTCATTGTAAAAAAAAAAAAAGAAAAAAAAAAAAAAAGAAAAAAAAAAAGAAAAGCTTTTACTTTATTTGCTAATCATAACATCATACATTTTCAATGTCACAGATCCTAAGTATCAAGTAATGATATAAGTTTAAAGAAAAATGAAGGTTTCATTCGTTTCTCTCATGGTATGTCAACCTCTCTGCCATGAGCAGGATTTAATATAAGATCAATTTTATTAGATGCAGTAAAGCTGATTTGAAGTCAGTGTTTTCCTTAGATTAGTTGCAATACTACAGCTAAAGAGCTCAGTTTGTCTAACTATCTACTTGGTGAAAACATGGATTCATGCCTTACCTAATGTAAAAGAGGAAGGCTAATACAACTTCATCTAGGATTTTAACTCACCTTGACAAGACCATTTTCTACAACAATAACCTTTATACCAAAATTGCCTCCTTTCTGTCATAGTAGATGCAGCTTAAGTCATTGTACTCTTTAAACATACCAGTCATAATTGTTAGGGAAGGTAACAAATGAATCTGACATAAGACTCCAGTCAGATGAGAGAGTCCTACCACCTTTTTATTGATAAATAACAATGGCAAAAATGGTATATTCTTTTTCCTTACACAATGGTAAAATCAGTACTTCTGGTTTCTCAAAATTCAAGAAACAAATTACAACAAGACTTCATACTGACTGAAAAAAAAATCATAATACCCTGAATATGCATTTTGATTTACTCAAGATTAAATGTACTGGTAACATAGCCTTATTACAGTAAATGGTCATATATACAGATTAGTATGGTCATAGGTTCTAAAATAAAGGGTGCATCAACAGTACTCAAACCCCATATTGATACATTGTATATCCTCTTTAAATATTAGCAGAAGCCTATACTTTTATAGTGTTGAAGATGGTACACTAGTATAAATTTTACGATATCACAGGATGGCCAAAGACTTTTAAAATTTTATCTGAATATCTACTACCTATTATAATGCACACAGTACTTTGGTAAAAATTGGAATTGTCTTTCAGGCTGTTGCTGTTTCATTTTTTTTTTTTTTTTCAATGAATAAACCTATGAGATTATACCTAGATTTCTTCATCAAAAAACTCAGAGAAGCATCCATATTGATTTATAGATATTAACTTTGCAATCAATATTTACAAGGAAAAAAATATTGATAAAATGAAAAATGATGAAAAAAATGACTTATAAAAACTGTTTACGTACCTTGATTCTGCATGCCACACAAACGGTTTCTTCTTGGAGACCTCAATGACACCTTCCAAAGATTTTGTGAAAGTGGCACTGAACAACAATGTTTGTCGTTTCTCAGGAAGCTCATTGAAGATTGTCTCAAGCTGCTCACCAAAATTATCTTCAAGAAGACGATCAGCTTCATCCAAAACCTGTAAAATGAAAATATGAAGATTTAATTTCTACTTTGAAAAAAAATTTATATCAAATGTTGGGAGGCCAATTCTGTAAAATAGTTTATTGAAACCAAAGATAGAGAGACTAGCTGGTAATAGCCGGGATAACAATAAATTCCACAAAGTCATGCTAACAATATAAGATTCTCAAAAGCTTATGTTCATAGAGTGTAAGCAAAGTTTTGACATGTTAGGCCTTTGATAGAGGCAAAACTAGCTACAATCATAAAAAAAATGAACTTGGTAAAGAAAGTTAAAATCCTAGATGAGGCAGTTTGTCTTTTGAAAAGGCATGTGTCTATTTTTTCTCACACCAGCAATGGGTAGATAGTTTATTAAACAAGAATCTTTGGCCTAAGTAAAGGTAACTAATCTCAGAAAAGAGAAACCTCTTAACAGAATAGCAAGGCAAATTACCAATATGGAATTGCAAAGCCAGGAACTGGAATTTTTGAAGGCAGTTCAGTATTATGTTCAACATGGTTCTGGCAGCACCTATGGCAACACTATAACAACTTTCATTTATCTAAAGCAAAGAGAATATACAAATTTCACAAGTCTTTTGTGTAAGCTGCTATTTGTAACAAGAATTGCACATGTGCAGGTTCAAGTCCTTATGTTACTATCACATATATATGTAATAACTCATGCATATTCATAAGGACTTGTCTAAAGTAACACATGATTGAATTTGTCAATAACAGTTGGGAGAGAACCAGAACAAGAGTGATGTTTGGTTGGAACATCAAGAGTAAAACTTTGGGTGAAAGAGGAAAACAGGCTCTGCCTTTGATAGAGAGAGAGGACGAAAATGTTCTGCTTCAGAAGTGCAGTTTTGACAACAGTTAGAAAGATGTGACTTGTGATGAAAGAATAAACTAGTCTCTTGTCATTGCTTTGTTACATAGCCAAAGCATAGAGCACAATCCAGACAAGTTATGAAGAGGAAAAGGTTCAATGGCCTGTTTTTCATACAACCCAGCCCAGACATGTGCCAAGATCCAGATGCTGATCCATAGTCTTATGAGATTGACATATCCATAAGGTGCATTAAGAATGCTAACATTACTTGTATTTGAATTCAGATAAAAGACTAAGATTTTAGAAAATATAACCTCACTCAGGCCTGAGCTGAGATCAAAATTCAGATCCATAGAGATGAAAGGATAACTTCATGTGTATTTTCTATTCAGAAAGTAAACAAAGTGTCTTGTACAAAAACTGATTGTTCTAACCAATTTGCTTCTAACAATCCCCTTTAACAACCTTTAATCTGTGATGGGTAATGTAACCAAATGTATCACAACATGTAGAAACAAATAAGTGTTTAATGGAAATTATGTGAAAATAGGAATCATCAGCACAAAGCTTGTCTTTTAGGAAAGGGAGTGATAAAAAAATAATAGTATTGATTTTTATCATTCAATAGAAGTTGCACACTCTTTTAAGGGTAAAAAAAAATTAGCACAGATAGAATTGATAAAACAGATATCTGTTAGTTTTATTGAGTTCTTTTACAGCCAGCTAACCAGAATCAAAATGTAATAACAGATAAATATAAATGCCATCTTAAAACTTCAAATACCTAAATAAAAGGTATACAATGAAAAAAAATTTCAACATATTACTAACATTCTTTTATACATATATGAGAAAGATGAAGACAGTGTTGAAAACCAGATTGATATGTTTTGATAGTGTTCTAGTGACATCAGAATGATAATGAATTTATTACCAAAAGATTAACATATTTTTGCTAATAAATTAATTTCCTTTAGATGTCACAGGCCACTATCAAAACATGTCAATCTGATTTTCAAAACTCTTCTTTCTCATATAATCAGATTTTCATTTTAAACCTTACTCACACATCTGTATATATGTGTGTGTGTGTGTGTGTGTGTGTGTGTGTGTATGTGGAACTGTAGTCCAGTAAAAATTGTATATCATAGTGAGATTTGAGTATACATTTTAAATATTTAGAGAATAAAGAAATTTTCAGTCTAATTTGTAACAGAATGATGACTATTTGAGTTTGGCATTTGCCCTGAATTTTTTCTAATTCTAATTACTAACAGAGATTGAATGATTGATTTCAACTGCCTGTCAACCACTTTCTCCAGACTGGAGTCTCACCATCAGATGCAGTTTTGTATCATACCCAGGACATCCTTTTTTGTGTGGAGCTTACTCTTCTCTGCAGAGAAAACAGTATATTCCAAGCCTTGCCAACAGAGCAGAAATTCTGGTAGTATAATTATCATCATGAGAGGAAATGCTCAAATCCTGACCATGGCTGTTTGTGTTTCTCTTTACACTAATGTTCTCATGAAAACAAAAATCTATCTCTTTACGCTCCTGCTATGGGTTAATAATAGAGTAGACTAAACTCTCTAGCCTTGCAGGTAGGCAAACCTCAGAATTCAATTCCAAAGCACAGAGGCTGGCAACTCCACCAATAAAACTCTACAAATAGAAGCAACAGTACTATCCCTGAATTGGTGAGGCCATTGGTTTTGATGAGTCTTCTAGGCGGCATCCACTGCACAGAGGTGATGAATATAAGTTTTTGGTGGTTAGCTAACACAGCTTGAAAAAATCATTTATCTGCACACAATTATATGATTTCAAGTATTCTTATGCAATACTAAAGGTTGCTCCTAATTTTGCATGCTTGGTTTTTAGTTAGGAAATTTTTCAGTTGCTATTTTCAGTGCTTTGCTTGCAACCACACTACATCTTAATCCAATGCTGCAGAAGTTGTTTTTTTTTTTAGTGGGGAGGTTCTACACATGTCCAAGTTTCCTCAGTTCATATGATAGATGACAATTGTTTTAAGAGCAAAGCAGCTCCTGCTTAATATATACATTAAAAAAGTGGCATCAATTAAATGATTATTACTAATTCCAATGATACAGTTTTTCAACCAGAATATGTAGTTCACAATATTTTAACTTCCTTACCATAATGGACCCATAATGTACAGCCTGCAGGAGCTGACGAAAAGGTAGACCCCCACCACCACCACCACAATTAAACAGATGTTTGGTTAAAAGCTGGAGGCTAAATTATATTTCTCTTTTCTAGAAAAATGCAAATCTTTGGTTAAAAAAAGTCAATGATTAGAACTGAACTGGTAGGCTTGAGAATAGTGTTTTAGAAATTCAAAATTGATCTCCATATTGCTAAAATTCAAATCCTGGAGCAGAAGGAATATATGGTAAATTTTGAAAGGAAGAAACAGGTGGAATTTTTTTAAAAAATTCATTTCATAAGTATTTCTATAAACCTGAGTGTAATTGCACATTTTTCATATCAAGCATAAAATAAAAAGAAAATTACCATAAGTACAGTTTTGACAGGTCCTTGTAGGTAAACAAAAGAAAAATAAAAAGGAGGAAAGAAAATCAAAATTAAAAAGATGAAAGAAAAAGAAAATGAAGCAAGAAAAATAAAAATAAAAAAGAAGGAGTGAATAGAAAGTAAAGAGCAAAAGAAAGTGAAATAGAGAGAGAGAAAAGATGAAGGAAAAGGAAAAAGAGATAAAAGGAGAAAATAAGAAAATATTACAAGGAAGAAAAAAAAATTTAATGTTAGATGAATTAGAAATTATTTCCTAACAAAAATTTAACTGAAAAATAAATAAATATGTACAAATATAATGGGACATCTATCTTATAATACACTCAATGTCCACCTGCAGCTATGAAAAACAAGAAAAAAGGAAGGAGGAGGAAAATTTTAAAAGAAAAAATTTAAAAGAAATGAAGTAGAAAGGAAAAGATGGAGAGAAAAAGAAACAAAAATGATAAAAGAGAAAGAATGAAAAAGAAAGAAGAAAAGAGAAAAGAAAGGAAAAAGAAAAGAGAAAGAAAAAGTGAAACGAAAATAAAATAATTGAGAAGAAGAAAGAAGAGAAAAGAAGAAAAGAGAAAGAAATGAAGAAAAATGAAAGAAAGAAAAAAAGAAACAATAGTCATCTAAAAGGAGATTGTAAGTCACCTTCTGTCCCACTTTTACACTAAAACTCTCTTGAGCCTAAGATTGGCACTGAGTAAGAGCTTTATAAAATGACAGGTGTTGGTATTAGAATCAAACTTGTTAGATTAGTAAATGTTTCAGCTGACACCAACTTGGAATGGAAGAGTAAGCCTAAAACACCTCAGGACCTATTTACATAGTTCATGTCTGTCACAGACTTCTGCAGGCAATCTCACAAATTATTTGTTGACAAACCCATCCCCTGAGAGATACTTAATCAAGGTCATCAGCCCCCACACCCCACCCGTCATAGATCTAACCCCACTCCAACTAGAACTTAACACTTTATTTCCCCTACTTTACCACTCTATATACCATTTCTCTCTCTCTCTCTCTCTCTCTCTCTCTCTCTCTCTCTCTCAACCTTGACTCAAATCTTTCTTTCCTTAGCTTCAAGAATTTTCTTATCTAAATGTCTATCTTACTTTTCATTTGATTCAATAATTCTTTAGCTTGACACAGTTATTTGTGTGTGTGTGTGTGTGTGTGTATATATATATATATATAAATGAAATAACTTTCCCTTGATTTTGGAGTATGAGTTATTTGTTTATCATATTTACCAACCCCTCTGCTCGGGCAGAATATGACACAAGGTCGATTTTTAAGCAGAGTTTAACAGGTTTCAATTCAGAGTTGTTCTTCTCCTAGACCAAGGCTGAAGAACCCAGTCTGCCCTACTATTTACCCATAGCTAGAAGGAGAATAATTGGATTCATACCTTTCCCAAAGGTCTTAGAGCTATGCAAAATGCAATCAGTCTTGTCCAGGGTTTGAACTCGTGTTGCAATGTCCATTTTCTATGACAATAACCATTACACCACATGAGTTATTGGTTTATAGTGCTGAAGTTTGTGTAGGACCAGCCATTATTTTTGGATGCACTGAATAACAGAAAAACGGTGCACCAATGTGCCACAAGTTCCTCAACACCCCTAAGGTTATGAATTTGGAGTTTTTCCTTCTCTTAGATACTTGACCTACCAAGGCTAGGAAGCACAATTAAACCAACTATTTTACGTACAGCTGGGGTGGAGTAGAAGAGATGGACATATGTCTTTCCCAAGGGTATTAGTGTTAAGCAAAATGCAAACAGCCTTCTCCAGGAGCTGAACTCAATTTAAGTCCATGTGCTAGGTGCACATTTATATATATTACTAAACCACGGATTTGCCCAAACTGAAAATAAAGACAATGCCTATAAATGCATATATCAATGACAACTTTGCTGGTAGGGCTTTTCAGCTCAGCCCAAAGATCTATTCTCTCAAGACTATTTAGATGCAATATAAATCATATCTGAAAAAACTTTGGATGGACTCAATATCCTGACACAAACCATCATTAATAATCATCCTAACTTATTAACTTTTATTAGTTTGTCTTATTTTCATGCCTTAAAATGTTGACAGAGTCCATAATGTTCTCCCCCATGACAAGAAAAAAAAAATTATGTAACGAGTAAAACAAACAAAATCCTTCTCATGACATAACTCAGACGAATAGATTTCTGGTTAACTTGGGTCAGACATTTGTTTTGAAAAAGACAACAGATGAAGAGAAAATATCATATTGGTTTTTGTAGAATGGTCAGTTGTCAAGTATCAGCTATGCAAACCTACATAGACACTGAGATCTGAAGAACTGTAAATAGAAAAAAATGAAGTTGGACACTAAGATTCCTCTTATAATTCAAATTACACAAAGTAAATTATGTCAAAAATAAAAGTTTGAGAAATAATGATGACTTAACTTATTACCAATTTTCCATAAGTCAGCACTGGTATATGTACTTACACATACACTTGGAGTGCAATCCAAAGTTTCAAAGACAGTGACCATAAAACAAAATACATATAACTTTCCCTAATGCACACTTTGCACCATATATCTCTTTGAAGTAATTCTCATCAGAATGTATATGACAAATTTTCAAAGTATAATGGTAAAAGGTCCTTACCATATTCAGTTCCAGTGGACTGTTTTAATTTATACATATGAACACGCAAGTACAGGAGGGCTGCCAAAAAGCTTGTGAATTTTGAGGAAGAAAAAAAAAAGCAAACCAAAAAGAAAAAAGAAAAATACTTCTCACCTATTTTCCCTTATCACCCTTGAAGTAGTTCACTTTGCTTTTTTTAAGAAAAAAGCTAATGGCAAAAGTTTGTCCAGCATTCGGTTCATAAATGCTGCTGAAATTCCCAAAACTCAAGGATAATATATTTTATAAGAGGGAATTTAAACGGTGTGCATAAAGTCAGGGTAGAGCTTATAACTTTTACAAGAAGTATATATAGCAAGAGGATTGCTTTGAAGAAGATAGAAGAAATAACATATTAGTTGGGTTTCTGTTGTAGTTGTCAATGATAATATAGATAAACTAATAATACATAAAAAGTGTTCAATATCTTAAATGCAGAGCCAAATTAATATCATCAATGAATTAAAAGAGTTAAAACCACTTGCTATTACTTAAAAGTTTCAAGTAACTATTATTACAATCACATATCGTTTTTTGAGCTTAAGTTGATGTTGAAGCAATAGAAATGATCTTTGAACAAGTCTTTGACATTGGTTGGACTCAATATCCTGATTTGAACCCTCATGAACAATCGTTTCAATTCAATGTTTATAGTTTTGTTTTATTTTTATACTTTAAAATATTGATTCAGATAAATTTTGATGGCAGCATTCAAGATAATTTTACTCAAAAGAAAAATAATCAAAATGACTGGTTGCTTCAGGCCCATAAAAATCAGCCTTAAAAACAAACAATGATAATATGACTCAGAATAGTAAGAATAACTGCATGAAACGATTTTAACCATTTTAGACACACACATACACACAACTGTATATAAAAGCCAGAGAATTTGAGTAAAACATAAATTTCCCAATGACTTTTTCCATTTTCCTACTTAAAGGATCTAATTTGGAAACAGTATTAAAAATAACTAAATGCAGACCAAATCACTTCCAAAATTATAGAGAAAAATTGCCCGAGAATAGGTTTAAGTAAAAAAATAAATAAATTAATCAAATTCTTATTCTTTGCTATGTACTTTCCCATTCAAACAACATAGTGATACTGTTATCTAAAAACAGGAGTCATGAGTAACTAATAAGTATTAAAAGTGAATTTACTTAAAATATATCTCCTATCCCTTTTATTTTAAGAAGATATTCTTGTCTTTATAAGTAAGATGATGCTCTCTCTTCTTATTCTCTCCTTTACCATGATGATGCTCTCTCTTCTTATTCTCTCCTTTACCATGATGATGCTCTCTCTTCTTATTCTCTCCTTTACCATGATGATGCTCTCTCTTCTTATTCTCTCCTTTACCATGATGATGCTTTCTCTTCTCATTCTCTCCTTTACGATGATGATGCTTTCTCCTCTTATTCTCTCCTTTACCATGATGATGCTCTCTCTTCTTATTCTCTCCTTTACCATGATGATGCTCTCTCTTCTTATTCTCTCCTTTACCATGATGATGCTCTCTTTTCTTATTCTCTCCTTTACCATGATGATGCTCTCTCTTCTTATTCTCTCCTTTACCATGATGATGCTCTCTCTTCTTATTCTCTCCTTTACCATGATGATGCTCTCTTTTCTTATTCTCTCCTTTACCATGATGATGCTCTCTCTTCTCATTCTCTCCTTTACCATGATGATGCTCTCTCTTCTTATTCTCTTCTTTACCATGATGATGCTCTCTTTTCTTATTCTCTCCTTTACCATGATGATGCTCTCTCTTCTTATTCTCTCCTTTACCATGACGATGCTCTCTCTTCTCATTCTCTCCTTTACCATGATGATGCTCTCTCTTATTATTCTCTTCTTTACCATGATGATGCTCTCTCTTCTTATTCTCTCCTTTACCATGATGATGCTCTCTCTTCTTATTCTCTCCTTTACCATGATGATGCTCTCTCTTCTTATTCTCTCCTTTACCATGATGATGCTCTCTCTTCTTATTCTCTCCTTTACCATGATGATGCTCTCTCTTCTTATTCTCTCCTTTACCATGATGATGCTCTCTCTTCTTATTCTCTCCTTTACGATGATGATGCTCTCTCTTCTTATTCTCTCCTTTACGATGATGATGCTTTCTCCTCTTATTCTCGCTTTTACCATGATAATGCACTCTCTTCTCATTCTCTCTTTTAATATGATGATGCTCTCTCTTCTCATTCTCTCCTTTACCATGATGATGCTTTCTCTTCTCATTCTCTCCTTTACCATGATGATGCTTTCTTTTCTTATTCTCTCTTTTACCATGATGATGCTATGCTCTCTCTACTTATTCTTTCCTTTACCATGATGATGCTTTCTCTTTTCATTCTCTCCTTTATCATGATGATGCTCTCTCTTCTCATTCTCTCCTTTAGCTTGATGCTCTTTTATTTTCTCCTATTTTAGTGAGATTTTTTTTCTTACAGACTGAATGATAAATAAATGGTAAACATAGAAAGTGACAAATTCATTTTCAACATAGTTCTCCTTTATTATTCATTACCCAGTCTTATGTTTCACATTGTTTTTAAAGACAGCCATTATTTACAATGGGAAATGACAGTTCAAAATTAAGATTAAAAAAATAAAGGTAAAACGAACAGTTCTACATGTTTGTACATTAAGAAAATTACAGAATGCTTTATGAAAAAGACATTTGCTCATTGTGCATATTAGATTACATATATAATTATGTGTAATGTACTTGAATTTTGTAATAGACATGTAGGAAGAGGATAGGGAAGGGGAAAAAGAAAGGGGGAAAGGAAGCAAAGGAGAGGGGAAAATGAAGGAAAAGCAAGGAAGAAGAATGTGAAGAAGTGGAAATGAGAGGAAGAAAAAGAAAAGAGAACAAAAGGGAATGTGATTGGCTGGTTGTTTGGGCTTTATGGTATATCAAGCTTTGTAGGTTATTTAATGCCAAATACATTTTTATACAAATAATCAGTTCTATTTCAAAAAATTCAGTTTAGGATACAAAAACAGTGTCATTTGAAACAATTCAGTTTAATGTAAACACACAGTTTAATTGTCAAAACCATTTCTATTTCAAGTTATGTCAAATTTATGTCAGTTTAGTCAAATAGTTCTAATTTAAACAATTCAATTTAGCATAAGTTTGCAGTTTAGATATCAAAAGAGTTCAATTTCAAGTTTCTGCTTAGCATAAGTATGCAGTTTAGTTCTATTTGACCCATAGACAGGGCCCTATCAGGTGCTACCACTCCGGGTCAGAGTGGATCTGGGAGCGATGGCAATGAAGTAGTACTCCACATTTCCCAAAGCTCCAGCTTTACTGGAACCTCACCATCAGATTGTTTAGAATCATAATCAGGACACTCGTTGGGGGAGTCTTACTCCTCTGCAGAGGAGTAGTTGGTGTTTTCTACAGCCCCAGCCAGCAGGGTTAAGGGAATGTGAAGAAAAGGAGAAAGAAAGGGAAAGAGGAAGAAAAAAGGATGAGCAGAGGAAATGAGGTAAGGAAAAGCAAAAGAGAGTAGGATGAGAAGAGCATGAGGAGGAAGAAGATTTTTAAAAGTGCATATGAAGAAGGAAATATGGCAGTAAAAAAAGTACAAGAATTATCATGACAAAACCAGATGAAATCAAATACATATATTATGAGAACTTTAGTGAAAAATAGTAAAAAATGATGTCATCTGTTTATACAAATCCCAGAAAATTATCAGTCAGAAGCAAATTTAATTGAAAATTGCTATGTTCTCTAAGGGTATATTAACTGTATTGTTCTATTAAAAATCACTAAGTCATGGTTATGGTAACATAGATATAAACAAACATGACAATTTTGGAAATATATAATTAAAACAATATAATCACAGAAACAAGATTATATTTCAATTCTTTTAACATTAATATTAAAAAATAAGCTATTTGAAGAGAACATGATTATTTGGGTTGAGACTTAGTCTTAGAGTAACACCTTCCACAGAATGACTACAATGAAACCAGATTATCGCATTTAATCTTCTCTTTATTGCTCTCATAAGAAAAGAATAACAAACAATTTCTTGGCATTTCTATCTCAACAATCACACAGAACAACAGCATTAAAAATAAAAACACAAAAAGAAAACTTCTGCACAAAACCAATCATGGAAACGTGACACCAAAAAGAATTTTCAAAGCCATCCAATGAGGTGTAAGAGGTTTTGTATTGGCCAAGACAATTTCAAGAGAGAAAAGAGTTCAAACAAGGGATGATTTAGTTAAAAGAATTATAAAGAAAAGCTTGTCCACAAAGAGTGTTGTAAATAAAGCTGAAATTTTATGATGAGGTAAATAGACTATCATCAAAGAAAAATAGAAAAAAATTGAAGATAAATACTTATGAATAAAAAAAAAAAGAACTGGTTTTGTTTGTGTTTCTTTCATGTGTGATTTTTCCGATTAAAAAAGAAAAGATAAGATAGCAATTATATATGAAGTTGATTTTTTTTTAAGTTGCTTTTTCTCTCTGCCCTTGAAGTGAAAAACGTTACCTTTTTTATTATTATTATCATTATTATTTCTTATGTAATTGAGTAATTAATAACTCTTTACAAAGAACATATAGATAGAAATAATATTTCAACATATCTTCTCTGAATTCATAACACAAAGAATTATAACTATTATTCATTTATTTAGACCTTTTTACACATCTATAGCCAGACCTTTCACAGGGGCTTAGAATACACAAACTGTATTACCTGCAGAGAGGTACATCTTTCCTCCATAAAAAAAAAAAGAAAGAGGTATCTTGGGTAAGATATTAAATTGGATCAGGTGGTGAGACTCCATTTCTGGAGCTTTGGGGAATAATAAGGACCTCTTTGTTGACATTACTCCCAGGTTCACTGTCAGTACATGTTATGGTCCCATCTATGGGCCAAATAGATCTGTTAGTAAATTATAAATATCAAATAGGAAACAATATAACTGTATAACTGTTTGTATTAAGAATAATTAATTGAAGATATAATTGTTCATAAGAATTATTATTAATTACTTGGGACCATATAATTGCTTAAAATACTTGAAACCATATCACTGTGTAAACTGAAGTAAAGAAAAAAGTAAAGCTGGTGACCTGAAGGCTCCCTTTTCAGTAGCTACAACACCAAGGTAGGGCACCTCTGGAGGTGGAATGGTTAACAAGCTAGACTAGTAAACCTACATGAGTGAGTTCAAGTCGCATAGGGTGCCCTATTCATTTGGCCTTGTGCTACATCGAAGCAAAGAGCTTTGTAAATTACTACAACACCAAGGTATAGGGGAGGGTGCTATTCCATTCCCTGGGTTGCTCCACTTTACCCTTGATCCTTACCTTATAATGCTGAGTATTCAGTAAGGTGGTATCAAAAACCATTTTTTGATTCTTTGGCATGACTCGACCTGGGATTAAACCCCAGTCTTCTCGTCCATTGGCAGACATGAAACCAAATAATTCAGTATAACTTATTAGTTTAAGAATATTAAGACAAAAGTAAAAGTAGTAAAAACTTAAGAGTGACAATGCTTCCTCTTAGAGTTTTGTCTATTTTAAGACTATTACATATACTATTACTGAGTGTAAACAAATAATATGCCAAGGAGTAAATGAAATAAGGAAGATTGTGGCTACACGACTTGAAATCATATGACAGTGCAAACATTATTATCATTAGATAAGAATAGTTACTTGAAACTATATAACAGCTTGAAATAAGCCAATATAGGTTGACACGCCATAAGACCAACTAAAAACTAAAATTGTGTGCAATCCATACTTCGTTAGAAGAATTTTGAAATTTACACACTTGCATTCTGTAGATGTAAATCTTCAGGGTATCAAATAAGCATATCAATATAAAGATGAATTGAGAAATTTCTAATATAAAATTATTTGTTTAGAAGTAGAGATTTTTGTTATTTGATTCTAATGAAGTGCAATTTCAACCTCACATAGATTATGTTGCCAGTGGACATCTTGTGAGTCTTCATTCCAAAATTTACATCAGTAGGGGTTTTATCATGAAACTGGCATAGACAAACACTGAAGAGGGAGGCTCATCGATGAGTACACACATTATATATAGTCATATGCCCATATATTCATACATTTATTTACAGAGGAATGAAAGTAAGAAAGGGGGACAGAGGTTGAGATAAGATTCCTATTGAGCAGAGTAAATGAATGTATATAAAGTAGTATTCACTTGACTAAGGATAGTCTCCACATGGTTGGTAATGTTAGACTGCCTTAATATGAAGAGACCTGTAGTGACAACCTGCTGTGCCATTTAATGTTAGTCACAATTCCCCCTCCCCAGAGTCAATGGTAGCAGGTGGGTAGAAAAAGGGAAAACAAAAATAAACAAACAAAAAACTAAACTAAATGAAATAAACCCTTGAATTAATTTTATGATGACACAAGCCTGCAGATATCTTGCAGCGACTGTCATGCTGAGACCCATGATGTATGATCACGAAGATTTGCAATTAGAATTGGTTAAGTTTGGCAATATATATATATATATATATATGAAAATGGAATAAGGAAAAAAAAATGCTAGAATTAATCTACAACATTTTCTGAATTGACTCATTTTTTCCCATTTTTATATATTATCTACATAAAATTAATATTTGTTTTATCTTTGCGTTTTATGAACAACAAAAATAAGATAAAAAGAAAACAATTACAAATCAATAAACACTAACTGTTCAGAATATTATTACAATTCAAATTATCTCAGTTGTATTTATTTTGCCTAGTTAAAATGATCAAATTATACAAACAAAAAAATCATTAAAACTATACAAATGAATTATTGAATACTAGTCTATTTTAGAATTTTTTAAATTATTTTTTCTTTAATTGTAATTTTGATGTCTTTTTATGAAATGCACATGCAATTGCACAACAGAGCAGTATAGTATTGGGAGGATATGAAGAATAAAATCAGGGTGGAAAGCATTTACCATGATAGATAGAGCTGAAAGCTGAACAGGACCCAATGTGTCAATCTCTTCAATATTACCATTTTGCCACTAATGTTATATGTAAGTGAAATGTGGGCTACCACAAAAAAGGATGAGCAAAGACCTGGTTAAAACACAAAGGGCTATGAAAATATCCATCTAGGGGAATATCATTGCATGAACACATCTGAAGCAAAATAAATCAAGAGCAGAGTGGGGCAAAGGATTTGATTGTGGTATGCTAAAAACAGGAGTTTCAGTGGATTGGACATCTTGCAAAATTCAAAGACCTCCACAATGATGGAAAGACGAAAGTATTGAGCAATCTCTGGCAAATATGAAGAAGAAGAAGAGTGAGGTCGAGAATGAAACAAGAATGCATTGCGGCCAGTGATTTAGAAAACTTAAGACAACTTGGCCAATGAAGGATAAAGAACATGTAAATGCACACTTTATAAAATAGCAACAAAAATAAAATGAAGGAAAAACTAATGAAAATGATTAAATATTCAATTCAAACTATATACACTATAAATAATTAGGATTGGAATGACAACTTTAAGAACATTAGACAGGAATACCTGAATTCATATAACTGTGCAAACAAATGATTATATACAAAATACAATTGAAAAGAAAATGCAAAGGAATACTGAAAATACAGTTATAATTATAATATAACATTTGAAAATGAATCAAGTTTCAGCATTAAATAACTCTTAAAAAGTTTTAGAAAATAAAACAAAGAAAATTTTGGCCAGGCATGAACCATGAACTAAGATCCAGATCATGTCAGAGGAGAAAAGAAATGCATTATATAGTTATTTGAGATTATTTTTTCTTTTCTTTTAATTGTATTGGTTATAAAAAGCAACAAAAATAAACCCCCAAAAAGCAGGAAACTGTTTCTAGCTTAGTTCTCTTATTCCATTTTCTAACTAAATACATTGTTGCCAAATTTATCCATATATGTTCAGATTTAATTAGTTACTGCAGAGTAATATAAATGAAAAACAAATAAAAAATTATTAGTGACAGTGCTTCCTCTTAGAACTTTGTGAATTTCAAGACAATTATATCTAATATTATAACTGAGTGTAAACAAATAATATGCCATGAAGTAAATGAGATAAACAAGAAAGTGGGCATATGACTCGAAACTATATAATTATGGAAAAAAAGTTATAATTATTAAATAAGAATAGTAACACAAAATAATCATACATAAATTATTAGTATTAAGGATGGTTACTTGAAGTTCTAATTTTTTATGAGTGATTATAATCATTAATTATTTGAAACCATATAATTACTTAAAAAAAAAAGACTGACTTTGGCTTAAATAACCCAATAAGAGTTGACATACAGTCAATCAACCAAAAAAAAAAAAAAAAAAAAAAGGCAGAAGTATATGTAATCTATATATCATTTAAAGAATTTGGCTAATTTTATGACATGAACTAAAAAAATAATTAAATAAAAAAAATAAAGAAAATCATGACAGATTTAGCTTTCTGCAAATCTTGTCACTGCCTTGAGAGAAAAATGTCTTTCTCTGAATACAGATAACTCTTTTAGTGAGAATTTCCACACTTCCATTCTGTTGATGTAAATCTTCAGGGTATTAATTCTCACTTTGGAAAGAGAGTTATAAAGTAGTATTCAGCTCAGCACTTGGGAAACTCTTACCTAAACTGAAAGGAAATATTTGAGGTATTTCCTGATGTTTGTGGTTAAATTTCAACAGGTATTTTTTTCTTTCTTGATAAGTCCATATAAAAAAAAAAGAAAAGTGACCTTGTGTCACCACCTGTGTCATTTAGATAGATGGGTAATATCGATATTAATCATAATATCGAACAATAGGTTTACATAACCTAATCAGAAAGGTGCAATCCATTTCATACAGGCTGTTACTTTTTCTTTATAAAAATAAACAAACAAAGAGAAAAACACATGTAAGAGAAAAACACAGCATAAATTACTCAGTTTGAAATATACACCACCTGAATAATTTAGATAGTTATAACCACTTATAAGTGTCTGGGATATGACACTAAACTGCATTTGGCAGTGACGTTCTAATTCTTAAAGCTTTGGGGAATGTTGCCATTACTCCCAGAATGGTTAAGGTCTCATGTATGGGTCAAATAAATCTATTTGAAAATTATTTGTATTTGATGGAAATGATTATTATAATTAGGAATATTTGAAACCATACAACTGTGAAAAAATTATTTCTAGTAGATCAAAATACTTGTAACATAACTGTGTGCTAAAAAAATCTTTATTATTAGATAGGAATACTTGATATCATATATAATTATGAATAAATTATTAGCATTACATAGGATTGCTTGAAACCATGCAACTGTGCACACATTATCCCTATTAGATAGGAATATTTGATACAACATAACTGTATAAATATTAGATAGGAACACTTGAAACTTTATAATTGTGTGCAAATTATTTGTATTAGATAGGAATGCTTGATACCATATAACTGCATAAATGAATGATTAGCTACAATTAAAACAGATGTAATAGAACATTGAAAATAAGTGTGTGTATGTATATATATATATATATACATATATATAATCAAACATGTAGAAATTATAATCATAACAATATTTTAAACATTCTATTGCTTCTTTTAAAATTGCACTTTGTCTATCATCATTTGTTGTACACACTTATATGATATCGAGTATTACCATCTAATACTAATAATTTACACATGACCAGCTCTTTGGCCTAGTGGGCAGAGTATTCACCAACAGTCCAGGAGACCTGGATTCAATCCCAGATTGCGTCATACCAAAGACTTTAAAAATGATACTTGATACCTCCTTGCTTAACACTCAGAATTCTAAGGTACGTATCAAGGGTAAAGTGGAGCAATCCAGGGAAAGGAGAAATGACCTCCCCTACACTTTGGTGTAGTAGCTAGTGAAAAGGGAGCCTTCTGGTTGCCCTCAACTACAGTTGCAAACTTTACTTACTTTATATGGTTTCAAGTAATTATTTCTATTTAATGATAATAATCATTTGCTTGAATTAGTTTACATTTAGAAATGAACCAAATTTTCGCATTAAATAACCCATAAGGAATTGATACATCATTAAAGAAATAAAACAAACCTGTTTTGTTTATATATTCCTTTAGATGAACTTTTAAAGAAAAGTTATAACTTAAAAAACGTTGAATGAAAACAGTGTAAATCATAAAGAAATATTGATTATGATGGAATAACATGACAAAAACAGCTAAAGTTACATGATAAAATATAATAGTTTGATTCTTGATTTATACTGCAAATTTTACTGAGACAATATTTTTTTCTGGAAATAATCCAGTTAATGAATAATGATTTCAAAAGTGTGTATATTTATACATAAAAGTGCAATGTTACTACAGATGGTTGATAAATAAATATAATGAGTTTGTGTTGATGTATTGAGCCTCTCAATTATTGCCAAATATATGTTTGGAATGGTTTGGTTTATTTAATAGCATATCAAGTCCTAAGGGGATATCTAATACGAAAATGATTCATTGTAAAATGTTAGATCATAATCATTGCAATATTTTTTTCTTTTTAAATTACATTTTTTTGTCTATAATAATCATTTGTTTGCACAGTTATATGGTATCAAGTATTCCATCTAATACAAATTATTAACACAGTTATAAGTGTTAGATAAGAACAGAAACTATATAACTTACACACAATGTTATGGTTTCAAGTAACTATTCCTATCTATTAACAATAATGATAATCATTTGTTGGCAAACAGTAATACAGTATCAAGTATTCCTATCAAATACAAATAATTTGTGCAGTTATATGATCTCAAGTATTCCTATCTAACAATAATAATAAAAGCAAAGAAAGGGTGTTCAACACTACCCAGAACTCCAAAACTGAAACATCACAATAGGATCCAATGGATGAGTTCAGCATATTGTAAGCCCAGCCAAAAAGAGCTGTACCACCAGATGTAGTTAAGAGTCATATCCAGAACAATAGTTCTATTTGACCCATTGATGAGACCTTAACAGGTACTACCACTATATCAGAGTGGACCTGAGAGTAATGGCAATAAAAGGATATTCCACAAATCTCCAAGAGTAAATCCTCACCATCATATGGTTTAGTGTCATATCCAGGAAACAGGTTGGAGAGGGGTCAAATCCCTTTGCAGAGATAGAGTCAGTGTATTCTACAGGCCCAGCCAACTGGGCTCAGATATTGAGTATTATTTTTTCAAATAAATTGTTGGTATACATACACACATTATATATATATATATATATATATATAATGCGTGTGTGTGTGTGTGTGTGTGTGTGTGAGTATATATATATATATATATATATGCATCTGTATATAAATATTCACATCTAGATTCATGTGATTGTATAAAACACTATGTCAATTGATTATTGCTTTAACAAAACTATATCAAACATATATATGCTTGAAGGAATATGTGTGTACTATAAATACATCTCTACATAAATGGCAAGTGAATATATATACCAATATCCACAGAGAGACACACACAGGGTGTGATAAAAAAAGTATTGAGACTGAATCTTTAAATTTCAAAATATAAATGAACAACTTCTATAATAATGCGATGACATCTAGATGTCTAGACTTTGTCTAGACAAGTCAGTGCCAATTCTTGATGTTTTGATCACCATTTTTTGTGAAACATGAAGGTATCACTTTCTACTTACCAGACCAAACTCTAAAATTTTCTTCCTTTACTCAATTGAAAACTCATCAGAACAATAATATTTGAGGACATAAAGGATATTAAAAGAAATATAACAGCACAGATTCACACCCTATCAAAAAAGGAGTTTCAGAGGAACTTTGACTAATGGAAAATGTACGGTGTTAATCGCCAATAGGACTATTTAAAAAAAAAATTAACATTTCATTTATTGTTTATCTCTCACTTGGTAAATACACTTTCAGGTAAGGTGAGGTTAATTGGATTAATGACATATCAACCCTCAATGGTTATTTAATACCAAATCCTCTTTATACACATATCATATATGAAGATTTAAAAAAAATAATTTTAAGATAACATTTTTATAAAACAAGCCGGAGCTCATTTATTTGTACACAGTTAAATGGTTTCAAGTATAGTAAATGATTAAATAGTTGTATGAAGTTTCAGTCACAATATATTTGGACAACTTTTATTTGTTTGCTGTATCATAATATACTCCTTAAACCTTTTCTTGGCATTTGAACAGTGATTTTTAAAAAAATCAAAGATATCCATGATTCTTTTCATAGGTTACAACTAGGTAGACTACACTACATGATATCTCTCTTTCTCTTGCTTTTTCAATTTTTTCTTTTTATCTCTTTCACAGTAACATTAGTGACACTCAAACAACAAGTACACCTCTTATATAGATTGATGCAATTTTACTTTTGGTTAAAGAGCCTTAATATGGTAGAGTTTGGCAAATAATATCTAATAACATCTGTCTTTTTTAATAAAAAGTTAATACTCTTCAAAACCAAAAATACAAAGATTTTATCATTCCTGGTGGAATTTTCTAAAATCTAGAGCCATATTATTAGATATTAACACCAAAGTATTACCTTTAGGTATTACCAAAGTGGACAATTTTTTAAACTGTAACCAAGGGGAAAAATTAAGTTTGTTTCAAAAACATACTTAGCATATATAATTTTGTGCAAAAGGTTACTTATTCTTGGACTGCCACATATTCTTTTTTCGGTTTAGAAAATTTCAATGCTGTAGCATTTGGTAATAAATAATATCTAATAATTTATATAAAAGGTGTACTTATTTTTTGATGGCTACATATTCATATTTTTGGGTATAGAAATCCAGTGCTACAAAGTTTAATGATAAATAAAATCTAATAATTGTTTTGATTTATTATTACTAAAAATAATAAAATCCAGGTATCTTCGGTTCAGAAGAAAATTAGCTTTTCATGAAAAAATAAAAACAAAAAAAAAAAACAATTGTTAAGGGAGTACTTATTTATACATGATACTGTACATTTGCTTGTCAACACACTTATGTCTTACCAAACTTGTGGGTAATTTTATCCCATCATAATGTTATAAAAAGAGCCTTAGGTGTAGAGGTACCTGTATTTTTTAATCATTCAAGTAAATAAATAATTAATTGACCTATAGAAATAATGACAGAGAGAAAGATGGGCAAACTAAGGAAAATATGAAAAATATTTTTGAATGAAATATATGAGAAGTACTTAAAAATTAATGTACAGTCTGCCCTACAATTTTATCTATAGTTAAGGAGAAGAGAATGGCTTCATGTCTTTCCAAAAGGCATCAGTGCCAAATGAAATGTAAACAGATTCATCCAAGATTTGAACCCAGCTTGTCATCTTCATTTCCTTACAATGATAAAAGTTATGCCATGCATGTGAGTGTGTGTGAGAGAGAGAGAGAGAGAGAGAGAGAGAGAAGACAACTGATGTATTTTATTTCATATCTTACTCTCACTATGTATGTGTGGATAGATAGATAGATAGATAGGTGTGTGTATGAAAAAGATTGACTAAGTCTAATGTTTTAATTTTCTAGTTCCTAGTTCCTTGGCCCATAGATACCCTGTACCTGAGCAAATAAAATTCACAAAAACAATCAAGTGTAATACACATTCAAAGAAAGGCTGTGAATTGTCACTATACTAAGCTTTATTATTTTGTAAAGCAGATATAGTAAAATAGAGTTCAATCCAAACTATCAAGTCTGATGAGTATGATGAAATAGCATTCTGCTTGGTTTCAAGACCTTAAATAAGGTTTACCCACAGTAATAATCACATATATTCGATACCTTTAACAGTTGGTCTTTGAAGCCGCAGATACTCTTGACCTGAGTTTTAAAAAACTCACTTAAACAACTGAGTATAAAGCACATTCAAACTTTGCTGCAGGGTGAAGACATCCTATCATTCCATTAGAAGAAAGTATGTGAATAGTTGCAACATTAAGTTTTTTTTATCTAAGTGATCTCCATGAGTGAGAAATATTAGGCTTACTGTGTAGAGTAAAATAGAACTCAACTCAAAATATTAGGTTTATGAACAGAAAGGATTAAAATTTTCAAGTTTTCCTATCTAAAATCAATAATTCTACTTAATCCTTTGTTTGCACACAGTCATACAGCTTCAAATATTCTTATCTAATAGTAATAATTTCTGAATAGCTCTATGAATATAGTTCCAGGCATTATGATCATTTCAACTTCTTTGAGAGCAGCCATCTTGGAAAAAATATAAGGGTTGTTTTATGAAGTTGATGACACATTTTGAAATAACCCAAGTTGCCATGTATCATATACAATGAATAAAAAATGGTTCTGTTTTTAAATTATGGATCTCTTTTCAAATTAGTAGTAGAAAATAGGCAATTGTTGAGGGGAAAAAATGTTTTTTTCACACACACACACACACACACACACACACACACACACACACACACACACACACAGACCTATCTATGTATTTTCATTGACAAAAATATAACATTTAAAAAAAAATAAAAAAGACCCAAAATGAAAATGATAATGGATCAATAAACTAGTACTGTGAGGCAAGTTATGACCAAGAATAAAATGTTTCAAATATTCCAACTTTCTTCTCTCTTTTTTCTAGATGTCACCAAAATACAAAGAAATAAGATTCAGCTTATTCATTACAAATTTTTGTAATGTAAAAAACAAAAAACATTTTTGTTAAAAAGATTTTTATAAGGATGTATCAAAAACATTTGTTTTCACAGACTTTTACTTTAAAGCTTATTTTAAGTATATATTGAAATATTATCATTGATTTGAGAGGATGACTACATCCTCAACTGAAAGTTAAGATGTATCCTCCAAGGGGTGCCTGGACATGTCACTAAACTGCATTAGATGGTAAGGCTCCAGTTTTGGATCTCTTGGAAGTGGTGAGTACCCCTTCACGGCCATTACATCTGGGTCCATTTTAACCTTGAGAGATAGTACCTGTGTGCATCCCATCAGTCAGTCAAACAGATCTGATTTAAAATTATTCATACTAGATGGGAATACTTCCTACCATATAAGTGTTGGGCAATTATCTATGTTAAGAAAAATTACTTGAACCTATATAATCATGTATAAATTATCAGTATTAAAGAAAAATACATGAAACCAAACAAGTGGTAGTATCTATTAGGGTCCCAACTATGAATCAAATAGAAATATTTATTCATTTACTATACTTGAAACCAATTAACTGTATGTAAACAAATGAGCTCTCGCTCATTTAAAAGTAATATTACCAATAAACTATTCATTTACAAATCATACATAGCAGGATCTAGCATCAACTAACCCACAAGGGCTTATATGCCATAAAACACAACCAAACCAAATGAAACCACATAACAGTATGCAATTTATTTCTATTACATAAGAATAATTGATCATATAACAGTGTGCAAACAATTGATCATAATAGACATATAAAAAAAATGCTATAGATCATTGAAGATATGACTATGATTGTAATCAAACATTTAGAAATGAATCAAATTTTGTCATCAAATAACCCATAATACTTCATCTTTACAATTGAGGTCAAGGTAACCCAAAACCAAACTTTTAGGACCTTATTTTTCTGATGCAGGGATCATTTGGAGAGGAAGCTCATTTACCAAAACTTTTCTCATTTCCTAATGATATGAGCATTGGAAAAATAAGGTCTAAAAAAGTTTGGCTTTGAAGACTTTTACCACACTTTTAACTTGAACAATAAGGAGTTGGTATGCCATTAAACAAATAAACCAAACAAAACCATTGACTCTATGATGTTTTTAATATTATACATACACGTTAAAATGTAAAAAAATCTTTACTTTAAACCTAATTCTGCATACACCTCTGAAAATTATCTATGATTCCACGATATATTAGGTTCTATAAAGATTTAACATTTTTTATTTTATCTAACAGATGTTTATTCTTATTGGAGTCATGATAAACTTTAGATTGAATGAAATTTAGATTAAAGGTTTGTAAAAACAAAAGTACTTTTGATACACCCTTATATACACACACGCACATATAATACTTTTGATTTTAATACACCCTTATATATATTATGAATAATTTAGTGAAGCTACACACAGACTTTAGATGTGTACATAAAATGATCTTTTATTATATGAGTGTGGATCAAAAGTATTTTCATTCTTTTTAAAACTAATACTCCAAAACTTATTCATACATACAAGTGAAGTCTATTTATCCCTCCACTATACCAATAATATTATACACATACACACACACATATATATATATATATATATATATATATATATATATATATAAAATGGGTGAATCAGAAGCATTTTCATTTTTACAGACCTTTATTCTAAAACTTATTTCCTGATCATATCTAAAGACTATGACTAAACTATATCATTGATAATATTTTATATATATATTAGGGTGTATCAAAAGCATTTTCATTTTTACAGACTTTTATTCCAAAGCTAATTTCAAGAGTACATCTAAAAAGTATGACAACTATATTATTAATACCAGCATCAGCACCCAGCATAAAAAGGATAAAACAAAATGTGTTGTTGAATTCTGACAAATATTTTTAGCAAGATATGATTTTTCACTCCTTCTTAGCATTCTGAATATCACATTGATTACCACCAGAAGTTTATTTGAAGCTAATGCCTTCAGCTAGAGGTGCCAGCTTTTGTCCCTACATGAATAGAAGATTCTAGAGGGCCCTGGAAAGGTGTAGCATAAAAAGCAAGAGGAATGTCCTTAAATGGACTGGAACATCCCAAAAAGCAAAAGGAACATTTTTGGTGCAATTGAGCCAGCCTACACCAAATGTCTCTGCCTATTTATGCTGATAAAAGTATTTTACTGCTATATGTATATTGGTATCATTATGGGGTCACAGGGTAAGCTGTGTTACCGTTTGCTATTTGACTCCATTCTGGGTTATCCTACTCTTATCCCACTTTTGTTTTGTTGGTTTAACTTCTTGGATAAGAAGGCTGTAAAAGAATTATATGAAAGTAGATAGTAACAGATAGGAGACAAACACATTTTTTTATATTTTTCCTTTATTTCTGGGTTCAACAACCATTCAGTGGGTGAGGAAATTCTCCCTGAACACAATTGAAATGGTTGAATCCCCAAGTCAAAGTCTTAAAAATGCGTTAGTTGTTTCTTGGGTATATATGTGTTCTTATTCGGTATTAAAAGCTTTATCAACATGTTCAGTATATAAAGTTTTTGTGATATATTAGTCACTTTTGGGAGTTTGTCTAAGTCCGGTGTTTTAGTCATGGGTTGGTAGTGAATGAGATGACAACTACCAGTGGAAGGGTTAGCCAATGCGTCATCTAAATACAAACGCATGGTGTCCTCCACCAGTTAGCAAGGTGTTGTTACTCCACTGGTCGCTGCTGAAAGAGAATGAGATTCCTCCTTTTGTCGGGACAGTCCCTTTTCTTTGCGCACATGTCGCCCCTATTCCTGTCAGAGGCCTCTAGGAGTTTCTGCATATTTCAATAATGATTTTAATTCAATTTAATTCTTTTTTAAATTTATTTATTCCCTACATCATCTATCAAAGTATGGTGATAATCATGGTTATCATAGAAGGAAATGGACCAGAGTTCAAATCCTGGACAAGACCATTTGCATTTTGCATAGGATTAATACTCTTGGAAAAGGTATGAATCCAATGATATTCTCTCCAGCTATGGGTAAATAGTACAGCAGACTGGGCTCTTTAAACTTGGTATGGCAACTAGTCTAGAAGGAAAATTCTGAATTCAAACCACTTAAACTCTGCCAATCAAATAATTATAATTTTCACAGTTGTAGGTTTTCAAGTCTTCTCCCATTGAATAGTAATAATCAATACACAATTATGTAGTTTCATGTAACTATTTCTTTTTAATAACAATCATTTGTTTGCACACATTTACTTAGTTTCAAATATTTCTATGTAATATGAATAATTTTCAAACAAATCTATTTGATCCCAGAGATAAGACCCTAACAGGCACTATCACTCTGAGTTAGAATGGAATTGGCAGTATAGACAATGAAGGTGTACTCTACACTCTTCAGAACTGGAACCATACAATCACATGCAGTTTTGTGCCATATCTAGGGCACTCCTTGGTGTAGGAGAACACAGTAATGGTTAGAAAAAGTTGATCATTATCATACAAACATTGATAAATGTGCATTGAAAAATCAACAAAATATAGATTATCAGTGATCAGGAATTAATTCAAGTGTTACTGATGGAACAGGGCTATTATGATATGGATAATTATTAAAAGGAACATTCAATGAATAAGTTTGATTTTGCTTAAGGAGCTGGCAATAGAAAGTACAGTTTACAGTTACACCTTTTTCAAGAAAATCAATAGACATAGATTTTTTTGTGTCCCAGAAGACAGTCAGCATGATCTCCTCAGTTAACTGCTGCACCCAAAACCATTTCTTTACTGAAGACTCAGAGTGTTTCCACTCCATGGACTGTCTTTTTCAATCAAAGATGTAGTGGCAAAGACATATTTAGCTCATTTGTAAATATCTTTTTTATTAAAACATTCTTCTCCATGCCCATCACATATTCTTAAGTAAATTTCACATGATTTGTACTTCTTAGTCAGCAAACATTAGAGAATAGACCTCAGTTCAAGTCTAGAGCACTCTGATTTGCTGACCTCAAATATTTCTGAGATTACAATACTTTTTACAATAAACTAATTTTAACAAATTCAGAATTTAAATTTACAGAAAATAACTCTAAAGAAAAAAAAAATTATATATATATATATATATATATATATATATAATATTTTGCTCCGACCCAACCAAAAAAATTCCCCTTATCTATTGAATGACCCTTATACTTTGTGAAATGTGAAGAGATCCTTCCTGTCTATAACCTGAAAACTAATACCTCCATATTGACAAAAGGATATATTTAAATTCCTTGGGTAAAAGCCGGATGGTGTGAAAGAAAGACAGTTTCCATTACAAAGAAGGAAAACATAAACAACATTAAATGCCAGAAGCCTCGTTCAGTTATCTGTAGGTTGAAAAAGCTTGGAGAAAAACAAAACAAAACAAAAAACTAAAAATAACCAAAATTTTATTTAATCTCTTTTTTTTTTCTTCTTTTGTTATTTTTTTTTTTATATAGAACTAAATGGAGGTAAAGAATACTGCCCACAGCCTAGCCCCTCCTTGATCTGGTGTAAGAGGTGACAGTTTTGAAATTGTAATAATACACAACAGGCAGAATAAGAGGCGCCTTGCATATTGAAGCATATAGTAAAAGACAGAATGGAAAAGAGGTGGGGCCCTCCACTTCCTCAGTCCCTCCCATGTCATCCATGAATGCTGATTCCAACTGATGTGCATCTTTTGTGACGGTTTGGAAGCAGTGCATGGCTATTAGCTAACAATCTGTATCCTTTTAATGGAGGGTTTTGGAGAAGAGTTAACAAACAGGAAAGTCTCTAAGTGCAAGATGGGCAGAGATGATAACAGAGGGAAAAAAGAATAGGGAGGAAAATAAGAAAACAGAAAACAAAATATACTAATAGTAAGGAACTTTTATTCAAACAACTTCCTAACCAAAGAATATAAACTTTATATATATATATATATATATATATATATATATATATATATATATATATGAAAGCATTAACACACACAAGTGTAAATTCAAGTATTTTAAAAAAGACATAAAAACATGCATTATATATATATATATATATATATATATATATATATATATATATATAGAGAGAGAGAGAGAGAGAGAGAGAGAGAGAAAGTGAGAGCATTGTGTGTGTGTGTGTGTATATATAAGTCATAGATCAAACATAATATATAGACATACACACTCATACAAGAAACAACATATACAGATCAAACATTATATATATATGCACGCATACGATATACACGCACCGACACTATATGTAAACTTAGAACTATGAATAGTAAATTTTTTAAAAAGTTTGTGTGCATATGTGAATACATTCAGAAAGAAATAACTATGTGCACACACACATATATATATATATATATATATATACTACTAGCATCAACTGTAAATTCATGTGAATGTATCAATAAATTTACATAAGTATATATGTGTATGGATATAAAACTTTACAGACAAACAGAAATATAATCATAAATACTTGTGCGTACATATGTAGCAATCTTATATCAATATCACTGACACACCTGCACCAATTCTTAAGGAAGTATATAATGGACACACACACACACACACATGAATAAAATTACACAAACAAATATCTGTGAGCACATGGGTGAATCTTTTTATACTTTTTAACATATTATATATATATATATATAGTGTGTGTGTGTGTGTGTGAAGCAACAGAGACCTATAAGTAAGTGACAAATGCAAAATTGTCATGTGAGGAGACAGTATCATTTGGATGCACACAAACATTTATTTATTTACTTACTTTGATTATGCAGAAGTGAAATGGGTTGAAGAATGGGTGGACAGATAGGAAAGAAGAAAATTGGAGACAAAAGAAGTCAGAATAATGGTAAATTAATGGAATTCCAAGTTCTTTGACTCAAGAGAAGAATTCTATTCTTCCACCATCATTCTAACCCTCTTTTTTGTTCTCTTTCCTTTTCCTCCTCCTTTATAATTGTATTTTATTTTTCTCTCTTTTTTTTCTCTCACACTTCTTTCCTTATTTTGTCTTTTCTCCTTTTCACTATCTCTCTTTCTTCCATTACCATCTTCCTTTTTCTTTTATTCTCATCCTTACTATCAACTATTTTCTATTTCCATCTTTTTCTTCTGTCTCATTTTCTTTTTCCATTAACTCCTTTTTTTTCTTTACATCTATTCACCCCCTCTAGTTCTCTTTCCTTTGCATTCTTCAATCCATTTTCCTCTTTCTCCCATTCATCATCTCTCCTTATCCCCTTTGCTTAATCCTCTCTTTTTCTTTGATTTAACAATCTTTTCCTCTCTTTCTCTAATTTAATATCTCTGCTCTAACTCTTTCTTCAATCCTGTCTTTCGAATTTCTTTTCTTCTTTCTTTCATTTCCACCTTTTTCTCTGTTTTGACTTTCTTTTTTTCCTTTTCTCACTTCTCAACTATCTTTCTCTTTTCCTATATTTCTTCATCTCTTTTCTTCTTTTTTCCTCCTCTTTCTACATCCCTCTAGCTGTATCTTTTTTTACCACTCTTTATCTTTCCCTGACATATGTCTTACTTCTTTTAACTATCTTCTTTTCTTTCAGCCTCTTTGATTCAACTCATCTTTCCTTTCTCTTATTCCTTTTTTCTTTCTCTTTTTTCTTTTTTCCTTCTTCTTGTAACTTTTGCCTCACACTCTTATTCTCACAAAACCCTCTTAGTGCGGGGGGGAAAAACCCAAAAAAAACCCACAAAACAACTCTCAAAGAATCTTTACACATAAAAGGAATATATAATTGTTATAGCTTAAGCCACCAATATTCAGTCTCCGCTGACAAACAGACACATAGGTGATTAGTAACTGCCAGCATCTTCATCTTCTTCTTGCCTTTTTTACAATACTTCTTTTCTTTCCAATAACAGACAGACACACTAGTGATTAGTGTCTGTAATTTTCCACATACTTAATTGGCGCCTACCATTCCCGTGGCGCTGAATCCACCCTCATTAGTTGGCACCGTTTCGGGGCAAAAAATTTTGGTTCCTGATTATAATAACCAATCATCCGACTTGACTTAATCATTGTCATTGTGTAGAGTCGGAGAGATTCTTACGATTAAGGGAAAAGAAAGGGACAAAGAGGACAATCACTTCTTTTGATAAGAAGAGGGATCCATGTTACAACCCAAATCAGAATGGATCGGAATATAAATAAGAGAAAAATAAAATTGTTAAAGATAAATTTCTCTTCAAAATAAATTCTTACACCAGTTTAAGAAGATTATATCTTCATTCAAATACAATTCACATATGTTTGTGTAAAGTTGTGCTAGAAGAGTAACAAAATGTGTGTTGGATATACTAAACATTTAAGTGTGTGTGTATATATATATATATATATATATATATATATATATATATATATTGTTATGGAGTGGCTGGAGCCCCACCCCCACCCCTTCTACCAGGATGGACTGGTTTGAGGACTATTTAGAGTGGTGATTGCTTTAGACTGTGTCTGTAAACAAATATGACTGAGGTTATTTACATTAGTTGGCAGACCAAACTGTATACTGTATTCTTGAATAAAATACCTCTTATTTTACATGTGTTGACTTTACTTATTCCACAACTACATATATATATATATCATCGAAGCCGAAAAAACTTGATAAACATTATATTTTCTAAAAATATTTGAATTAATTTTTTTATTGATATTTTATTTAAGAAAAAAAAATATATATATATATATATATATATACACACCTATACACATACAAACAATTCATATTGAATGCAACACACAATGAACATTATATTAATTCTATATTCAACTTTTTTTGTTCCCTCAAAATACAAGAATTAAGGGAGTATAAAAATTTCAAGTCTTCTACCCTAGTTTTGAGCACTTGTGACTATTCTCTGGCTACTGTCAAGAAGTATGCTCCAAAGCTGTTGAAAAGTTTTTGGTTCAATAAGGAAGGGAATGAGCTTTCTAATTGAAGTTTTTATTTTTTTTTTAAGTTGAACAATAGAATAAATGTTTGGAATAGCAAGAAACATTTCATGGCTTTAAGTTATTCTTTTCTTGGTTGAAAATTATATATATATATATATATATATACACACACACACACACACACACACACACACATACAGATAATGGTTGCTTGATTGGTTTTACAGCATGTCAACCCTTATTGGCTATTTTATGCATATAAAAACAGTCAGTTTAATAATTATGACCTTAATTTAATAATTTAATAATTATAGCCTTAATTATTAAACAGTCAGTTTAATAATTATGGCCTTAATTTTTATGCGATACAAAAGTATACATCCAATCATTTTAAACAGGTAAACACTTCATTATCTAGGACAGATCTATTTAACAAACAGCATTACAGCTCTGGGCCAGCATAGATCTGAGAATAATGATAATGAAGGAGTGACTCTACATTCACTAAAGCTCTAAAACTGAAGCTGTTTATGATTTAATGGTCATTATTGAAAAATTAGACTGAATATGAAAAGAAGAGGATATTACTACTTTTCTGTGCATGTGGATGTAGTTAAAGAAGTTCTATATTAATGTAGGTGTAATGATGTGGGTCTCTGGAAAGGTTGTCACTTGATTCCCATAATGAGAGAAGTACACAAATACATATTTGCAATTTGGTTCCCACATCTCTTATTGTTTTAATAATTCAGGCCATCAATTTCAGTGAGTTTTCAAACTGTCTTTCATAGTAGGGAAAAAAGTTTGAAATTTGTACAGTTTATATAAAAGCCCCTAAAAATGTTTCTAAAATGTTAAGACTAAATAATATATCCACTTTGTAGTACTACAAAAATGTGACAGTTAAAATGCAACTTTATGAGACCAGTTTCTGACTTCTAACTTAATCTAACTTTCAGAGGCATTTGCACTACGCTTGTAGGGTTCTGGTGGTCAGAGGATACTACATAGCAGAAGATTGATAAAATTCCATTTACAAGTTCTTAATAAACTTTTCTGATATATATATATATATATTCAAAGAGAACACAATATACTGTGTTTTGAAAAACTGTAAATTTATTATAAATAAATTTAAAAATAAATAAATAAAAAACTGTAAATTTATAGAATAAAAAATAAAATTCAAATAAAAAACTGAAAAATTATTGTGGATACAACATAACAGATAATTGATAAAATTCCATATTTTAGTTCTTAATAAACTTTTCTAATGTATATGCATATATATTCAAAAAGAATACAATATACTGTGTTTTGAAAAACCATAAATTTTTTGTGAGGAATCACTGATTTTTAAATTTAATAATATATTTTATGGAAAACTGAATATACACACACACACACACACAAAGATGATTATATGCACTAACGTGTAAGTGTGCATGAGTACGTATGTTTGATTAAATAGTGAAGATACATTTTGTCTGTATAATTTAATTAAGATCCTTTCGAGTTTCCTGATAAGTGCCTTGTTTTCAGGTTGGAATTAGTGGATGAATTTACCAAAATTGTCCTGAGCACTTCTGGACTCTTCATAGGCCATCATCAGGGGTTGCTTGCATGTGTAAAGAGTGTTTTTTAAATGAGTTTTGAAAGTTTTTTGGTTTTTATAATATTACAAAACTATGCAAATGCAGAGTTGGATAAAACTGAGTTGCTGATGAATTTAAAAAACAGAATGCTATCAACAGAAATAGAATACAATCAAGAAATATGGAATATCAATTAAAAAAAAAAAAATTCTATAGGCATTTCAAAACATTGTTCCTATTTTCAAAATTATAATTCTATTGATTTTAGTTTTTTTTTTGTTTTTATATGTAGGGCTTCTTGATTTGTAGTTGTAGCTTATCAATTTCATGTGCAATTATAGTGGTGTTTTCAACTAGAATTTTTCAAAACTTGGATTTAGGAATAGAATGGGTTTTAAGATATAAGACTAAAATCATTAAGGTGCATTTAAGATGTAAGGTTAAAATCATTAAGGTGCATTGTAAGTTGTTGAGAAAGGGTTGTAGTGGTAAGTGATAACTATTTTTTTGGGAGACAGTCTCTCAATGGACATTTGAATATATATTAAAAAAACACTCGTTACACATGCAAGCAACCCCTGATGATGGCCTATGAAGGGTCCTTAAGCACTTGGGACAATTTTGGTAAATTCATCCACCAATTCCAACCTGAAACCAAGACATTTATCAGGAAACTTGAAAGGATCTTAATTGAATTATACAGACAAAATGTGTCTTTATTATTTAATCAAACATGCTTAAATGAATGACTGCTGCCTAGCTACACACACGCACACATAGTTTTGATCAAGATTTTCATTTATGTTAGTAAACCTTATAAAGATATTTCTATTTGTTCAACCAAAATTCAGTTGGGGGAAACCTTTGCTGATGAGGGTTTGTTAAATATTGATTCTTAGTAGAATAATATTTTTGATGAGGAAATTAATTTAGCATGGTTGATTAGGTTTTTAAAATCTTTAACCTATTTGCAACTAACAAAGAAGTTGATATTAATTGAAAAAAATCTGTTTCTAAGATTCCCAAATTGATTCTAACAGTTATAAGCTTACTATTTCTCTTTCTCATTATATATATGTATTCAATAGATGTTATTTTCTGTTATAACTCTTGTTTATGTTTGCCATTTTGCCTAATATTTGGTCAGTAATATCTCGTAAAGTTATTTTAGTTGTATGTGGAAGGAAAATTAAAAACTCACGGTTGAATCCATTTTTTTTTAATCAAAATTCAAAATTACCATATGCATAAGTATTGGATACCTGACACTTTTTTCAAATTTCCAATTGAAAATTTGCATTTTAAAAGACTTAAATATTCAAATTTTTGATAGTATTGGAATGTTATCTCTGATCAATCAGAGAAGCACATCATTTTTTACAAGATAGTGCTATTAATTCAACTATGAGTTTTTAATTTTCCTTCCACATACAACTAAAACAACTTTAGGAGATATTACGTACCAAATATCAGGCAAAATGGTGGACATAAACTAGAGTTATAACAGAAAATAACATGTATTGAATACTTATGCATGTCACTGTGTATATATATATATATATATATATATATATATATATATATAAACAACCTACAAGCACTGACACTTCATTTTTTTAATAACCAAAGTGTGTATAAAACTCTTGCAGATATTAAGATAACAAATATAAAAAGAAAAAAAAATCAGCTAAGTTAAAGTCACCCCTTTTCAAGAATAATTTACTATAAAGAATTAGGTACTATTAAACTAATTCTATTTAAGCTTTTGAACCTTGAGGCACCCATGACTGTGTCTTCCCCTGCTCCAGCCTGGGCAGAAAAAAATAGCTAAAAATAAGTAGGCAACAGTGATGTAAAAATGGGGATTCCTTGGTTGAAATTAAGATCACCTGAGTATATGTACTTTAGGATAGGGAGTCAAATACCAACCATTCAGGTTCTAAGGAACAAGTCATTAAATAAATTTTTGACAGATAAATATAATTAATTTTAAAGACATTCAGTTTTAGTAATAGTAAAAATCAAAACAAAAATATAATTAGCTTATTTTACCCCCCAGGTCGAGTCATACCAAAGACTTAAAAAAATGGTACTTGATGCCACCTTAACACTCAGCATAATAAGGTAAGGAATAAGGGTAAAGTGGAGCAATCCAAGGAATGGATAGCACCCTCCCCTACACCTCGGTGTTATAGCTATAGCAAAGGGAGGCTTCTGGTTACCCTCGACTAAGGTTGCCAACTTATTTTACCACAACTAGATAAACTTTAACTACAAACAAGAAGAAAAGGATAGTATCCCCCCCATAAAAAAGAGAAACCTAATTTTCGACCTACCCAAAGATTCTGAAATTTTATTATTTCTAAGGGAATATTATCCAATCTAAACATTATTATATTATTCAATAGCAAACTCAACAATACTGAGTTAATTCTTAGCATCTCATCAAGCAACCTGACATTTGTGTTGGACTTTTTCAAAGATAAAGCAGCTCAGTTTCAAGGAACTTTTCCCAAAGCAACAACTGCCTTCTTTCCTAAAAGGTGTAAAACCTGGGATTATTTCCTTGAAGGAGTAAGCTGACAAAATGAAATTATTTTTGGCCCCACTCCCTGGGAAGCTTGTTTGTGCCATATCTCAACACTTTGGGAGGCTGGATAAATACTAACTACAGCACTGAAACACTAATAAAAAAAAATTATAACTGTATAAATATATATAATATGAGCACTTATTTTTGAAATGCAGCATATTCACATTATTGGTTCCAGAGTTTTGATGCTAAAGAGTTCTGTAAAAATAATAATCATTAATATCCATTTTGAGTAAATAATATTCCACAATAAATAATAAATAAATAAAATCCTGGCACCTTTGATTTAGAAGAAAATTATATATACCATAGATGTCCATTAATTTTTTGATTTGGATGATAGTCTACATCTTGGTCCTCATCATCACAACATTTCAGCTACCATAGCCCCTGGCCTTCTCCAGATGTCTGAAAGTTACCAGAGAGTATGGCAGCCAAAATAAGAGCCTAACAAGCAAGATAAGGACAATATTCCAAATAATTTAAATAAGAACTCCTCTATAAAGAAATTTGGGCAGATAATAGCACATATCTGCTGCAGACTTCTAGGAAAATTTGCATGACTCTAAGAAGTTTTAGAAAGATGACCACATAGTTTGATATGATTTGATAGGCTTTATCACATTATGCATTCTGAAGGGACTGCAATAACAAACAACTGTTACCACAAGGAATATGCTTTCACAAATGTGTGAATGTGAGTGTGTAAGGAGTAAAATAACAATTTCAAAAACACTACAAAGTCAGCACATTAAAATTGGTCACTTGTATTGATGATTTTATAAGTCTTAGATTATCAATTGATTAAAACAAACCAGAAATTTGACAAAGTATTTACCATTTATCTACGCCAATTTGATCATTATCTCTCGCAGTATATTCATATTTATCTATCTAAGTTTATTTATATTTATCTCATTTCATTAATTATCTATTTCATTCATACCACATCTATTTATCTAAGTCAGTTTGTTCTCTCCTATCTATTTAAATCTTTTTATATCCAGATAGCTCATACAGACAACATCAATCTATTAGTTTAAAAACAAAAAAACAGTTGTTTCAGCTTGAATTATAAAGAACATAGTCTCAACTTTTCAGCTGAACTTCATGCTCACAGTATTTGAAATCATAATCATCTTGTTAGTTATTCAAATCTTATGTTATAAAAAATGGTTTATTGCTGGACTCATACACTGATTGGAAAGATGTGAATACAACAACAAAACATTACATGACAAGGCTGATTTTTAACCTGGGATTCCTACAATATTACAGGACTGTGAGTTGAATTCCAAATAGTCTATTGTGAAGAAAATTAATGTTTCATCATTATTCATTTCTGTCTTGGCAAATACAGCTTTAGTTTTGATATTTTTTGGAATACACTTTGTACAATATAAGAAAAAAAAAGTAAAAAAGGAAATATATATAAAACGCTTGAAAAGACAACTTTTTTAAATGTGGAAAGCCACTTGTATACATATGGGTAGAGATAAGAACTATCTAATTCTTTAGGTCTTTGGGCATACCACAGACATCAGGGAATAGCTCTGACCCAACCACTTTTAGTGCAATACACTCATCCATGTAAACATTGTTTAGTGTTCTGAAAATAAGAGGACATGACAAATAAAGTATTTTCTATAGATCACATTTGCATTGATCTTCAACAGCGGTCAAAGGTGTGTGTTTTTTGCATTTATGGGTCTTTATATCTGATATGACTGTGCCTCTGGAAATTGTCTTTTGAAGTTTAAACACTGTTTGATAAAGTTAATATAGCAACTATATTTATTTGCCTCTTTACAGGAGTAAATATGATATAAGGCACATTTAATATGGGGTCTCATTCTAGTACATGAGGTGGTGTCCAGAAATTGTCCAGTCCCATTACCTTTTGCAAAGGCACCAAGAACATATCTGTCACCCTATGACATCAGGGACATATCTTTCACCTTATGAACTACATGGGAGAAGGGACCATTAGAAATAAAATATTTAGAAATGAGAACCTAGCATCATATACTCTTATTTTCAAATTTTCACAGATTCTATTAAAGAATAAAAACAAACTTATACATATACAATAAGTGAGTGAATATATGTGTTCATATAAGATGTTTAGATTACATTGCCTCAATAAATTATTAAAACTTTGAATTATACAAAATAAATACTTAATAATGCTTCCAAAATAAAAAAGGACAAAGGAGGTTATTGCCCAAAATAAACATTTTTTAGTTAGCATCAAAATAAAAACAGCAGCACCATAAATTTTAAATCCATTGATAGTAATCCAAGATATATTTGACCTGTTTATAGTGTTCAAAGACATTCTGGATGTATCTAGAATGTTCAGATTCATTTTGGACTAATTTATAGTCTTTAGAGATATCTAACACACAGTTTTATAGAGTTTAGACATTTTAGATAATATTTTGAATGTGTTTATAAATGTTTTGAAAAAGATTTACTGAATTTAAAGACCCTGATATATAACAGATTTACTTGGAATTGGCATTTTAATTAAAACATACTTATTGATGATTATTCTATTTACTATAAAAATTCTATATGCCCAGAGTTTGAGGAAATAATGCTTAGCCTCCTGAAACCATGCTGGATTCCAGAGTTATTACATGATGACGGATTTGTTAGTGACATGTGAGAAACCTTCATCTTAAATCTGATTAAACTCTATTTTTGAAGACATTGAAGACTGTGGACAGCAATATTTGAAAATTTATTGCAGATGTTAATAATTTTGTTACAACTGAATTATACTAGGTATGTAAATTCTTTTGAAATCACAGCAGCCTAAACTAGCTTTGAAGAAATTTATGAAAAATTATTCTAAAAACAAACAAAAAAGCCTTAAATTCCTCATTAAAAGACATTAGAAGCATCTGTACCTTAAATAAATTTCTTGCCATATTTTTAACTAATTTTTTCTTTTAAGAAAGCCAATAAAATATTATTATTTTTTTTGAGGAAAGACAATTTCCATGATAAAATTAAATTTCTAATATTTTCTTTACTCTTTTAAGAATTTTTTTTATAGGCATAACTAGTATTGTTAAGTTTTATAAAGTTTGTTTAGAATATAAGAAAAGAAAAAATACTATTATATCTGTAACTGTTGAGGGGAAAATACACAGGAAATTTGAAAAGCACAATTTGACAAGAAATATGAATTCAAGTTGACTGAGAAGATATCATTCAAACCCTAAAGAAAGTCAGTATTCCTTAATTCAAAAAATAAAATTATCAATAAAAAACAAATAAAATAAAAACAAACATTGTCATAAAGGAGAAATAAAGAAATTTGGCAAAACATCCCCATTTTTCTCTTCTAAAATGTAATTCACCCAAAAGGCGCCATAGAGTAATATAGAAAATAATATTTAAAATTAAGAGGACAAGTATGGTAAAGGAAAAAAAACATTCCTAGAGATTAGCAACATTTCTAATTTTTATTTTCTATTTTTTGTAAAATCAAGCATCTGGAATTTATCAGACTGATAGCAAAATTGTAACTTTGAATTTAGAAAATGAGAGAAAGCAGACAAGAGATAGAGAACAGGCTGGATTTTGATTGGCTAAGAGCTACTTGTGATGCAGTCATATCATTCACAAGTAGATGTACTAATAAAAATAGATGGTCCGAAAATTTTTTACAAGTACATTTGAATGCTTTTACTTTTTTAAGTAGACACTAATATGCATGAAGGAAAAAAAACTTGCTTTTTTCTTCAGAAAACTGAACTCCCTCTTTGATGTTATTCCCACATTTCAGACAATTGTATATGGAAACGTGGTTCTCATTTTTTTTTTTTTTTAAATATTTGAATCCAGTAGCCTAATATTCTAAGCTAAGTGCTAAGACCAATAAATCCATAACATTTCAAGGCATTTTGAATTTGTTCATAGTCTTCAGAGACATTGAGTACAGTTTTATAAGGATCAGAGACACATTTTGGACATAAAGTATTCAGGAATACTTATTTTGGATGCAGTTAACATGTTCAGAGACCTTGATATATCACAGAAATCTACTTGGATTTGATAATTTAATAAAGATATACTTAATGACAACTATTCCATTTACTATGAAAATTCTTGTATGTTCCAAGTGAGAGTTAATAATGTTTTGCCTCCTGAAACCATAATTGATTCTTGGGTCCACATAGAATGAAACATTGCAGGTGGGATATGTGCGATAGTCCTTTATTTCATTTTTTTCTTTTGCTTTCTTAAACCAAAAAACCCTTTGAACCAAGTAGCTCAATATTTTAGACTGAATGCTGTTTTACTAAACAGGATAAAAGCCCAGTAGTTTAGGCTCATGCTAGATACTGATACTAAATGACCTTACACAGTTTTTCTTTAAATGGGATGATAGGATAGCTTTCAACAAAGAGGACTGCAGCTACAAATAAGTGACCACTAAGTGTTGAAAGCAAAATGTGATTCTTATGAGTAACTCTCGACAACATAATATCTATAAAATCAAACATTTTTAAGGCAACAAAATAGTACGCTAAGGTTAAGTGCAATATATTCAGCAACATGGCTTGATCAGCATCAAAGAATAAATCTGTCTTATACATGGTCAAATAAAAGCAAGGCACATGATTTCAATAGAAGTCAAGATTACATGACTTTAACAATGAAAATATAAAAAGCAATCAGCTAGTCACAGTTTCCACCAAATAAATCAGTGAAGAATTTAGTCAGAGAGAGAGATGGTGCTGTGAGCCTAGAATACACTGACAGAATCTCCTGCCAAGGTGTAACTCTCTCTCCACATTTCGCAAAGGAAAATAAATGGAAGTCTAAATTGTCTTGCACTTCATGTGATAACTATCAGACCTACAAAAAGGAAGTATTTTGTTATATTGGTGCAGAGTCAAAACTATTTCATTAATATATACCAAAACAAAAAACAGAATGTTTTTACATTCATGGTAACCTAAAAGAAAAAGTTAGATGAGAGCTACACAAGAATCTCCAAGCTATTCTAAACAAATCCTGGAAGCTACACCCTATAAACCAAAAACTGTACAGCCACTTACCTCCCATCGAAAAAAACATCCAAGTAAGACAAACAAGACATGTTGAACACTGCTGGAGAAGCCATGATAAATTCATAAGTGACATTCTTCAATGGATCCTTAAGCATGGATGTGCCAATTTTGGTTGAATAGCAAGAACTTATTTACATCAGCTCAGTGCAGATACAGGATGTAATTTGAAAGAGCTGCTGGGAGTGATGGATGATAGGGATGGATGGAAAGAGAGGGTCAAGGAAATCTGTGCTGTCAGCTCAACTTGATGATGATGATGATAATTGTTTCATTCTGATCATAGATAGAAATGGTAGAGTGCTGAATGTTAGTCCTAACACAGATACTACACTGATCTTAGGCAAAAATACTGATCCATATGTAAATAATCTTGTCATTGATTATTGCATGATATGAATAATAACTAGTTATTATTGGTCATATATTTGAAATGTTGAGAGAGAAGTTTTCAAATTTTAAAAAATTGTAAAAAATGTTGTTTAGTAGCTAGCACCCCTTCAGCACTCTATGAGATGGCCTAACTCATAGCCATAAATAGCTTATGATTAATGACTTCAGCAGATGATTAAAGAGTTGATTAATAAGCTGATTAATATTTGGACTGATCTAACTTCATTTGGTTATAAAGCATTTTGACCTGTCCCAAATTTCTTGTAAGTTGTCTTAAGTGTTTGTAACTTATTGCACTGTGTTTTTTTGTATGTATCTGTTAGTACCAGATACTGATGCTGAAGAAATATATTAAGCAGTCATTCTTCTCTGTGTATTATTCATCTTGATGATAAAAGAGAAAAGAAATTATATATATGTATAAACTAAAAGGTATTAGGATCTCACCTTTTTTACTTTTGTCTCATTACTAATAGGCTATGTATGTCTTAAAAATAGAAAACACAATCACCAGATAAAACCTTTTTCATCAAATGATCATATTTTCTATTCCATAGAAAACATAAGATTATTTGTAAGGAAATAAAAGTAAGGAGTTGAGATCCCAATTTCTTTCCATTTTTATATTGTTCAGCTGGGCCTTATTTGAGCACTTTCAATTCATCAAATACTTTCTAAACAATAATTCATTTTCATGTTTTCATATAAGAGAGAGAGAGAGAGAGAGAGAGAGATTTTCTAAATTTGCATTGCAGTTATGTTAGGGAATCATGTTCTGTTGGTTGCACACAGATTTTTACCATTTTTGAAATTCAACAGGTTTATGATATCATCAAAATAATATACAGCATCATACAGTGATAAAGTGTGAGAGAAAACAAACACATAAATATTTATCATATAGATATTATATAATGGGGTGACAGACTATTTGATATCAACATGAAATAAGTTGTGGAGTAAAGATCTATTAAAAATATTTTTGTACATCCTAGGAAAAAAATTGATAAACTTATATATATATATATATATATATATATATATAATATTGATAATATAGTGGTATCATTGATAGTATTTAGATCTGTATATGAAATAAGCTTTGGAGTAAGTTTTTTGAAAGACTATAACAAATTACTCTTACAGATATAAAAAATAAAAATGAGAAAGAGAGAGATAGGAATAATGTTTTTCTTTTTGATTAATATGCCAAAATGGAAGAATAGAGAGTGAGGTGAAGTAATTTGTGCTATAGAGTTAACAACTTCATCCACAAGCAGGAAAGGCACAGAGGTTTGTTTTGGAAGATATCCATCTATCCCAGTCAATACCAGATAAACTGGTTAGTATGCACCAGCACAACCTGAACGTAACAACAAGCATGCTACAATTAATTCACTAATTGCTACTGTTGTCCAAGCATCTCTCTTGTTTTAAAGAAGCCATTTTGAAACAAGAACATCACGGTTTTTCCCCAATACACACAGGAGTGGGGACCAGAAAGTGAACAAGGGGATGGGATAGACAGAAGACCTATGTAAAGATATTGACAAAGGTATAATGGCTTTGTTGATTAGAGGTCTGCTTAATGAGACAACCAAAGAACACTTCTGTAACCATTCTCTAGAGAAGGAATCCTAGAGTGATGCATTGGTTAGCAAAAAAGGCAAGCAGACAATTGTTAATGAGTTCAATTTTCATACTTTTGTTCTTGTGCCAAACTAAGCTGATCTTAGTAAAAGAAAATTACCATTCTTTCAAGAATGAATTGCTATCTCTCAATATCTTAAAAATCTGCCAGGGTGAGATGAGATTATGGTAAACCAAGTCATATACCTCAGTAGCTATATCTCATTTACTGAAAGCAATGTCAGCATACACATAGGTAAAGTATAGACTGCAATTAATAGGTTAATGATGCGAATTCTTCCGAGCTGTAGCCATGTTCATACTACTGTATGGTTGTATCACTTAGACTTTGATAAATTCAATAAAAAAGCAAAATGGTAAGTACACAAGGATGCTTTGTGCTGTTTTAAACATATCTTGGGGCAGCACCACACAAAATAGCAGGTGAGTGACCACTTACCTCCCATCATACAATCTATCCAAGTAAGACAAGCAAGACATTTAGGGCACAGTTGGTGAAGTAAGGACAAACTCATGATTGATATTCACCTATAGATACATAGACATCCTATTTGCCGACCACCAAAAACCTTTTTCTAGCTCTATACAGACCTTGGATGCTATCTAAAGGGCTTACCAAGAATGATAGAAGATAGAGATAGATGGCAAGAAAGAGTCAATGGAATAAGCACTAACAGCATGCCATGAGGATGATAATAATTTCTTCCTCTCTGTTAACTGTGTTCATGTCTTTAGGCAAGGAAAAACTCTCTGGCAGCCTATCTCCATTGCATCAAAAGGGAGAGATGGAGTATTCTGACGTATGCATAATATTGATCTGTGACCAAGCAAATTTTACATGTGACCCTTATTAAACTGATAACTACTGTAACACTATAAGTGAATAATAAATAAGTTGGCAACTACAATTGAGGGTAACTCGAAAGCTCCCTTTTCCATAGCTACTACACCAAAATGTAGGGGAGGATGCTACTCCTTTCCCTGGATTTCTCCACTTTACTCTCAATCTGTACCTTATACTGTGGAGTGTTAAGCAAGGCGGCATCAAGTACCATTTTTTGAGTATTTGGTATGACTCGACCTGGGATTGAACCCCAGTCTCTCAGACCATTTGCAAACACTCTACCCAAGATAGGCTTTATCTAGTAGATCAGACTAAAAACAACCATTGACTAGGACTTGCCAAGGTCACCAGACTTGATCAGACATCTAAGTAATAGTGGGTGACTGGCTGGATGATGCTTCCCATGCAAGGCAGAAGTAGGGTTTGGATGTTTTGTGAATCTCAATAAAAGATGAGTTTCTTAATTTGCCCCCTCTTTGAGATTAGAGTACTAGGAATAGAGTGTGTAAGTAGAGTGAGTAAATTATTCAGTAATACAGGAAGAACCAATTCCAACTAGAATAAAGACACTAGTTCACATGTTGTGCCCATTATTCATTTCCACAGACTTTCAAAGCCTCAGAAAATAAATGAAGAGAATTAAACAACAGGGGTCCTAATGCTTGAGGCAAGTACTGTTTTTGTTTCTCCTATCTGATGATTAGCCATTAACAATATAGCATGTTTTCAGTTGATGTTTACTTAAGTTGGCTAAGTTTAGTGCAAAGCCAGAAATATGGGGCACCCAGTCAAAATTAAGCACACTCACTAGCCTAGGCTATTAACCATTACACCACATGATATGCCCATAATTTCATTTGTATAGTTGGTTTGCCACATAAAAAATGCATTTCTCAGTAGTGGGAAGTTTTGTCTCTGATGATTAAATGGGCTTACAGTGTATGATAAAATTGCACTACACTCATTTAATTTAAAAATAACAAAAGGCAATGGGATTAATAATTACACTAATGCTTAAGAGTAGTGGCACAAATAACTTTAATATGACAGAGGGAATCTATTAAGTTTGTAAATGTGTCTATCTCTTGGAGAAAATTCAAGGGCATACTGACTTTATGAGGTTTACTATTAACCGTGAATTATGTCACCTAGTAATGGCAGTGGAAAAGGGACCATTCTCCTGAGTTTCAGAACTGGAGCCTCACTATTGGATGCAGTTTAGTTTTATACCCAGGACACACTAAATACAGTACCACTGTCATAAATTTTGGCAAATGTTACTTATAAAAAAGCAAGAACACTTTTGTTCCATTTTAGGCTAACCATGGCAGAGTGTAGCGCTGTTTTGAGGGGTTAAACATCTATCTCATTAGGGCAGTATCTTTTCTCTTATATGATCAACACGTCTTCAGAAATTCAATCTTGGGATTCAATCTTTCTTTCATATAAATTGAGTCACTCTAAATGATAGAATATATTTGTATTTCCCATACATTATACATGTTGTAAACTTTTGTGTGACTTCTTTCAGCATGTTTTTAGTCTGTTAATTGTAATTTAATATATTTGCGTTACTGAAATTTATATCTATCTTTTATTTGTTTTTTCTTCATGGGATTTTTATGATGTATTATTCAACTTACATTAGTAGTTTTCAAATCAGAACAATAAAATTTACAACAGTGGTAATTACTATGTTTTTCTCAAGATGAAGATGAAAGATTTGATTTTGACCATATATAAGTTTGCATATAAGTGAGCATTTCTTATTTCTGTTCCTTGCATCATTCAGTAGAATTGTATACAGTTGTGAACCTATATACATATATTTGCATGCTCGGGTAAATATGAAAAATTTGTCATGATTTATGTATAGGTAAAAATACAAGGTTGGATCAATAAGTGGATAGCTTGTCACTGCATTTGAATTTTTATCTGAAGATCCATGAAGATATTAAAGATAAACAGAATGTCCAAGAGTGAAACACTTATCTTAGGTAGAGTGTACAAACACTACACTCTGATCCTAGCCAGAAGTGCTGGGGAGCAACATTTTGATTCAAGATACACAGATACTATACTTTCATCCAAGCAGATATTAGAGATAAGCAAAAGTGCTGGAAAGGATAATTGGATCTCAGGTAAAAGGCACAGATACAACACAGACCTTAGGCATAAATACAAAAGAGCAATACTTTGATCCAAGTTAGAGTGCACAGATACAACATTCTAATTCTAGACAGAAGTGCTGGGGAGTAACATTTTAATTCAAGGTACACAGATACAACACTTTCATCAGATGTGAGAAATAAACAAAATACAGACACCAATAGAAAATAATACTATTCATTATTATATAAATGAATGGTGCAACTTTCGGTTGACATCTATTTTTAGTTATACTAATATAGCACCTGACAACAACACAGATCTCAATATTTGTTAAGCTATATCAAGCTTGGCACAAGGCCATACAGAGAGTACACAGAAAAAAATAAATATATTGCTGCATTTTGAAGTCATAACTGAAATGCTTTTATGCATTGAAAACTTGTTTTCATTTCAACTTCAATACTAAGAAAGACAGATATAGTACTATTGATTCTTAGACTGAAATTAAAGATATTTGAATAGACTTCATCAATATTTCTTTCTTGTAATCAATTAGGTAGTATATTTAATATAGATCATAAAAATAATATTTACTATAAAAATCTAAAATTGTAACTTATTTTAATAGAAGTAGAAGAGAACACTTGATAATCCTCAAAAAAAAGAAAAAAAAAATTCTAGACGGATTAAATTCTCTAATATAAACTTTTCCATAGAATCTAAGAAAGCAAGTGTTTCAGATTATTTGGTATCACACATTAAAATACACAAAATTAGCACCTGATTTTTGTAACACGTGTTCATTCTGACTATTTATCACCTGAGACATTCTGAAAGTGTTGTCACCATGGAGAACAAGGAAACAGTGGCCCTCCCTTTTAATAACAAGCACCACCAGTGTAGCCGACAATGTTACCATAACGATTGTGAACATCTGCAGCAGTTCAAACTGTCATCTTGGCAGAGATTATAATAAGAGCCTTCATCATTTAGAGGATTCAGATAGCAACTTCCATCAAAAAGAAAACTGTCTTAATTAAATCACCATCTTTTACTCTCCACCTTCACTCACCTATTTCTCTTTGCTTTCTCTCACTCTTATCATTCTACCATAAAGAAACCTCCTACCACTTTTGTATCTTTTACCTTCCTCTTCTCCTGTTTTTCTTTTAACTCACTTTGCTCTCTCTCTCTCTCTCTCTCTCTATATATATATATATATATATATATATATATATATATATATATATATAAAAGATTATCTCCCTTTCATATTTCTCTTTTACCTCCCCCTTCACCCTCTTTCTCTCTCTCAATCATAAAGACCATCACATTTTTACCTTTTCCTGTTTCTCTAAATTTAGAGGTTCACATTCTATATCTATTATTCCATCAAAGATTAACTCTCTTTTACCTTTACCCACTACTGTTTCTTTTAACTTGCTTTACTCTCTCATTTCTCTCATCATTCTATCATAAAGACCACCTTCTTTTTAAATATTTTTTACCTTTCCCCACTCCTCTTTTCAGTTTATTCTCTCTCTCTCTCTCTCTCTCTCTCTCACATTTCACCTTGTTGGTTTTATCAAAGACTACCTTTCTCATTACTCTTTTTACCTCTTATCCCTCTCTCTTACCTGTTTTATTTCTAACTCACTTTGCTCTTTATTTTTCTCTCATTATTCTATCAAGACTACCTCTCTCTCTCATCAATTCACTTTCATCCTCACCAGTTACACTCCTTTCTCTTTTGACTTGTATTGCTCTTTCTCTCAAAATTTCTCCTAATCTATCATCAAGACTACCCTCGCATTAAATCACTATCTTTCACCCTCACTTCTTTCTTTGTTTCCATTTATGTTGCTCTCATTTTCTTTTATCATTCGACTCATATCTTTTTTCTCTCTACTTTCCCTTTCATATACTATCCTTCTCATCTAATAATTCAACATCTTCCTCTCTTCTTTCTTCCATATTTTAACTCTTTTGTTTCATTACATGATTCTTAAGTAAAAATATCTCTTCACATTAAAACACAAACAAAAAAAATAATATAGTTCCTTTCAATTTCTTTATTTTAAAATACTTCATTACAGGAACACCTTTTATTCAAATAAATCACTTGAACTTGCATATAAGCTCACAAGAAACGAAATTTAGATAAACTCTAGTGAATTATGTCTGAAGTCAAAAGCATTATCATTTTCTCTACAGCAGAATAAATTAAGCTTATGACGATAAAGAACAAAATAAAAGAGGCATTAGGATATGCATCTTAATTGTGGATAATTGTATAACAAGTTCTTCAGGTATATTCAAAATAATTTTGAAGTTGAGTTCTAAGGGATCTGAATCTTTAAATCATTTAAATACCCATTATCTGGATTGTTACTTTAGAAATTAATTATCCTATGCTTTACAGGCAAAAGAAAAGTTTAACACATAACTGAATAATTATAATATGTTGTAAGAGAGAGAGAGAGAGTGAGTGAGTGAGAGTGTGTGTGTGTGTGTGTATACACACACACACACACACACACAAGACTCATCCAAAAAGTTTTAAGCCACGTCTGGAAAGAAGAGCCATAGCTGAACCTTTTTTGTTCTGGCAAGACACTACCACCTCCTATAAAACTAGAAAAACTAATTCAGATTTCTGTCTTAATTTCTGTGCACAAATCTTCAAAATTATGGAGTCCCTAATGTGAGATGTTGTTAAAAAATTTACAAAAGGTTTACTTGATGTTCTAACAACAACATAATTCTAATCTTAGTATCCAAAGAAGAAACAGCGAAATTAATTCAACATCTTAGTTTTCTCTAAAGCCAATTCTATCCATGTCTTATTCATTCTCTTGACAATGGCCAGAGTATAGAGGAAACCACCTGAAATCAGAGAAACTGTCAATACAGAGTACTTTAACTCCCTTGATCCTTATATATACATTCCCTTGTAAGAAAACAAGAAAAGTTAAATAAAAACTTAAAAATATTATTTGTCTTCCACTTTCAATAACATTTGTATGTATGTGTGTGTGTGTGTGAGTATATATATATATATATATATATATACACACACATACACACAGAGTTTAATGCTTACAGTACCTTCAGAGAGAGCGTATCTAAGATGAACCTTACCATCTCAACAGTTCAGTTGAAATTATGAACCGCTGAACTCCAAACAAAAGAGATTTGTTTATAGAGATAAAGGCTTGAGCAGAAGCAGTCACACTTTTTGGATGAGCTATTCACAGAAAAATGCTGCATTGGTGAGAACAGAATTCTTTAAACAATATTCTCTATGTTTTGAATTTCTACTTTTCCATGACTAGTTAACCTATCAGGGCAAAAGAATCCAGCCTATTTGATTATGTTTTAGTACCTACACAGGTGATTAGTTTATAGTAATGAAAGGTTGTATAGAGCAAGCAACATCATTTGGATCTTTTTGTTATCAAAAAGAAGAATGGTTCACCAGTTTGTCAAAGATTCTCCACACAATACTTTAAATTTAAAATTTTTTCCTATCAAGGCTAGAGAGTCCAGTCTACCCTATTAGTTAATCATAGCCAGGTAGGGAAAAGAGATGGATTTATGCTTTTTGTTTGAAGAAAACAAAGTGAAATGCAAACAACTTCAACTGGAATCTGAACTTGGTTCACCTTGTCCCTTTCTGCGATAATAAACATTACATCACCTGCACTGCCATATAAAAACTAATGTGTGTGTGTGTGTGTGTGTCTGTGTCTATATGTGAGTCCATCCTTCAAAAGAAAATTTACCTTAATTCAAAAATCCTTCAAGTGGATCTTATTTTCTTTTATTTTCACACCAAATAATTAAAAATCTACAAAAGTGTGAAAATAACTCGGGGTATATAAAAAAAAATTAAAATATTCACATTCTGACAAAGTCAATAATTAGCCACTTCAAATGAATCTGAGCAATAAAAATGATTAATAAATAATCATGTTAATTACAAGGTAATAAGTCTTCAAACATCTTAAAATGAGAGTTTAATTAAGCAGGGAATTTGTAATTTATTAGGTTTAAAATTATGTTTATGAATGTTGGTTTACTTTCATAGCACACTAATTCCTTTATGATGGTAAGAGAGACCTTCACCAACTGAACATAATAAAAGAAATAGCTACATTCACACTTGCCCAAATCATTATAATTCTTCAAACGAGATTATTTCTAATAAGTCAAATGACGCAACTTGAAATAACAAACACAGATTCATTAATCAAAGAGTCAACTTTTTCTTGTCATATATATTTCCCTAGGTTTTTATATTTTACACATCCATCGTTGATTTAACATCACTAATATCACCCCTCATAGTCCTGACGATGGTTCATGAGAACTGAAACACTATAGCGTCGACTTTACTTTTCAATAAATCTTACTTCTACTTGAATTACCTTGTTAACCCTTTTTCTTTACAAATTGTCAGATTACAATACATTATTTACTTCCAATTTTGAAATTAAATATATATATATATATATATGGTAATATTTATGTTTGTTAGAATTAGACACATTTGTAAAGTTCAAGAGGGAAGAGAGAGATCCTAATTATGGAGAAAGAGAAAGTTGGAGCGAAGAAAGAGAGGGTAGGGAAAGATAAGGTTGGAAGGAAAAAGAAGAAATTAGTTGGTTTATAGGAAACAATTTTTACACAAGCTAGGGCTCATTGTTAGCAATACTTGAAACCATTTACCTGAGTGGAAACACAAAATAGTTTTATATGCACACAGTTAAATGGGTTTAAGCATAGTTATTTAACATTAGTAATTCTCTTTATCAATGATTCCTATCTAATACAAACAATTTGTGCACAGCAGTATGGTTTCAAATAAGTAATAATAGTAATCTCTTGTAAATGATTGAAAAGTTCTATTTGACCCATAGATAGGACTTGGGAATAATTGCAATGAAGGAGTACTCCACATTCCCCATACCTATAAGACTGGAGCCTCACCATCAGATAGTTTAGTGTCATATCAGGACACTCATTGCAGAAGCACAATTGGCATATTCTACAGTTGTAGATGACAGGGCAGAGAATAGTTTGATTCATACATTTCCTTAAAATATGTGATATGTAAACAGTTTCATCCAGGAATTGTCATACTCAGGACAAAAAGGAATGAAAAAAAGAAAAAAAAAACAGTGAAGAAAGAGTGGATTTAAATTAACAATATATATTAAGAAAGGAATTAACAGTAATTGTTTTAATAAATTGTATTGTTCAGATAAAACAAGATTCTGTGACGGGGAAATTAACTAAAATCCCTAAACGGGACTTTATTTTCGCACGTGTGAAGACGGGGCAGGTTGGCACTTGATCCCCTACAGAAATAAGTCCTGTTCAGAGCTCTTTTCTCAGGCAGATAAGAACTGGCATATTACGTGAGGGAATAATTTAGGACCAGACTGACCGCCGCTGGCAAGGGGTTCCAAAATGTCACACTATCACACACCCATCAGGTCGCTTTCTTCTTTCCCCGAGATAATGGAAGAAAGTGAGCCTATAGGTTTTAGTTGTAATAATATTAATGTTGTTGTAGTAGTCGGCAACTCCGGGTTCCCGTGTGATACTTTAGGAATTAATAGGACAGTTCTAAGCAAGATAATGTAAGGCGAATAGAAGCTGAAAGGAAAGCATGAAATAATAACATAGACCACATGGTAAAATGAAAATACATAGGTTCTTTACTACGGTTATATACATATATATGTTCAAAGTGTGAAAATCATATAATAGGATAGTCCATGAATATAAATGTCTTTTCTTGGCTTTTATCCTTTTTCAAAGAGAGAGAGAGAGTGGTAACAAAATTTGGGTGTAACGGAAAAATGCCCCAAAGTTACTTATCTTATTTTTTTGACGGGGTTCCACTGGAGAATTTCTCTTCTTTCACGGGCTAATAGACTTCGTACTGTTTTTAATGCTGGCTTGAAGGATTTTTGGAGTTCTTCGTGTCTCAGTCTTTTTGTCTTTAGCCCGGAGTAAAATGGCTATCGTCCGTCTGCCACCAGACTTGCTCAAAAACTACCTTTTTTTGTATTTACTTCCGTTGAGGGGAAGGGAAACCCACTTCCGTTTGGGGTCCCCCGCCAATCATTTGGCTTCATTTTCTCCTTCCCCTTCCGATGTCCGGCGACCCAAGATCACTTAGGTGCGAACATCTGTGTGACCCACATTCTCTCTTAACGGTCACTTTTTGACTCCTAGATAATGTTAGTTCAACGGGGGGGAGTATCATTCCCACCTCCTCGTCTCCGTGAGCCATCACGTGACAATTCTAATGAGTTTATGTCTTATCATTTTGTAAGATATTCATGTACAAGCATCCACGTATTTTATGGAATTTCCAAGATCCCACCAAGTTATGATTTTACACAACTTATGATAGAATCTTAATTGTGTCATTCACCAGTTATTAACAATAAATTTCAAGAAATTCTAAGACAAAGATTCTGTCACGAGAAATATAGTTTAATACAAGTCATTTTTATTTGACAGTTATCAAAACACAATTTTCATGATACTAAGTGAGAAAAAAAGAGCACTTTACTGGCATTAGCAAGGCTCTATTTGATTCTTTAATTAAAGTAGGGGTTTGCAGTGTGATGGAAATTATTTTCATTACATATAAGCTCACAAAAGGTTAATCAGGGTCTTTGATTGAAAAAACACAGAGAAAATTGATTGGGTCACATGACTAAAAATAGCATTGTTTCATCAGGTGAGTAGTTATTCGGAGATGGCATATTTTGATCAAAGAATGGTGGAATGCTTCCAAAGTCTATGAGTGACCTTTCAAGAAATATTATCTGTCTGGAGGAAGGAGAAGGAAATGTAGGAGGGAAGCAAATAGTATAAGAGCCTTGGAAAAAAAAAAAAGAAAAGAAAAAGATAAGAGAAAAAAAGAAGAAAAGAGAGAAAAGAATGAAAAGTGGGAGGAAAGAGAATGAAAGGAACAAAAGAATTAAAGAGTGAAAGGAAAGATTAAAAAGAATGAAAGAAAAGGTGAGAAAAAATGAAAGAAAGGATAAAAAAGAAAAAAAACTAATATGTGAAAAGAAAAAATGGGAGAAAGAAAGAAAAGGCTAAAAATGCAAAAGATAAGAAAAAACATGAAAAATGCTGAATAGAGAGAAAATATGATTGAATAGAATAAGGAGAATCTGAAGGAAGAAATCAAATGAAATAGACAAAAGAAGAAAAGTATAATTGAAAGGTCATTGGTGATGTTTGTGTATATCAAGTAAAATTTCATTTGAGACAAATTTGAGCTTCACAATGTTTATTATTCTGACTCAGATATTGAGCAGATTGAAGACAAACTAGGTCAGAAATATCAAAGAAAAAAAGGACAGTGTAGTAAGAAAGAAGGTGAGCAAAGAAAAAGATGGGGGTGGGAGGTAAGAGAGGGAAAGAAAAGATAAGCAGAGAAATGAGAAGAAAAACGGAGAGAGAGAGAGAAAAGGAGCAGAAAATAGTGAGAAGATAAGCAAGGAAGAGAGAGAAAATTAATATGCAGGAGAGAAAAAGATATGAACATATATTCAAGCTACTCTTATTTAAACATAGTTTAGGTTTTGCACAAAGTTACAAATAGGGGGCACCGAGTGACGAACTCACAATGGAGTAGTAATTAGTATTTTTGAGATTATCTTTGAAACCATGAAGAAATGTCCAAGTAGATGTAAAAGTAAGTTTAACAATTTGAGCAAGAATGTTTTTTCCTTTGAAAACTACTTAAATTATGGTCAGTTAATCTTATAATTTACAAACTGTTACATTGCTTACCTCTGACTTCTTAATGGTCACTGATCTGAATACAAAGCAGACTCATTGTCACTTAACTTCACTGATCTCATGGAAACCAGTGTTTTCAGTATGACTTGATGTTAACACCTTCAAATAACTTATGTGACAAAGGCACTAGTATTGGGTGCTTGGTAAGAATGAAACTCAATACACACTAGGAATTAGTCTGCATCATTAGCTGGTAAACTATTACATAGTAATAAGGTGTCCAAGGAGATATAAAAGTAAGCTCATTATCTTGAGCAAAAAAAAGATTCTTGATTTTGAAATTATTCAAATGATTGTCCATTATTATCTTGGATCAAAATCTCTTCAATTCTTCTTTTCTTGATTTTGAAAATTTTCTTCTTTGATGTCTTTAAAACTTAGCAAGCAAGTCTTCAGAGAAATATTTTGTTTTTTAAAAAGGAACAATGAAAATGAATATGTGCAATTTTTATTTCTCTGACCACTCGCTCATTACCTTTAGTCCAAGATATTTTCTTCAGAGTTAGAATGTTAGCATTGTGACGAAGACAATTAGAAAGAGAGAGAAAGATGGCACTGTCAACCTTAACAATAAGTGCTATTCTCTTCTAAAAATATCAGGTAAAAGAAAATTTACAGTCTTTTTTTCCCTCCTTCTTCTGTTCAATGTTTTAAAAGAGAAGAAATTATCTATGTCTTAAGCAGCATCTTGTACAAATGGAGAATTATAATGTAAGGAAAAAGACAAGAATCAAACACTATATTTGGATTTTCCTAATGACAAAATAGAGGAAACAAAAATATAGAATCCAACAAGAGACAGATAAATATCTTACCTTATCCTGTCAGCTGAATGTTGTTATGATCAGTTTCTAAGATTATATAAAAATTATATTGAGGAGGAGGATCATTATTATTATCATTATTATTATTAAAGGAGTAAAACTCCATTTTGAGTTTTTCACACCAGTGTTAGGTGATGGTTTCTCACTGAAGTTTGAGAGATCTCAAGTCTCCAGGACTCTTCTCAGTATTCTGGCCGATCTCAATAATGCTGTAGTTTTGATGCTCTCTACTTGTTCTCTTATTTCCAAGTCCTTTAGGAACTGTACCAAGAGCAGCAATTACAATCGGTATCACAGTCATTTTCATGTTCCACAGTTTTTTCAGTTCCCTAGCAAGGTCCAGGTACTTATCTTTTTGCTTTCTTTCAGTTTTACTCAGTGGTCACCCAGGACAGCAAAATCCACAATTCGGCAAGTTCTCTTTTTTTTGTTAATTATTACAAGGACTGGTAATCTGGCCAAGATTAGGTGATCTATTTGTATCTCAAAATCCCAGAGGGTTTGTGTATTTCATTCTCCTGGACGGATTCAGGGTTGTGCATATACCATTTGTACGTATGGTCAAATTTCAATTTCTCGCACAATTCCCAGTAGATCACCTTGCCAACCCACTTGTGTCTAGTCTTATACTGTTTCTGTATTAATTTGCTGCATTTGCTTATTATGTGATTGATTGTTTTGTCTATATCACCACATAACCTACATCTACCATTTTGTTGTGTCTTCTCTATTCTTGCTTTGATATGATTGGTCCTTATGGCATTGTTTGATACTCTGCTATTAGAAGAGATTCAGATTCTCTCTTAAGGTTTCTCTTACTTACCTACATCTACCTTTTCTTGAGATGTCACTTTGTTAGTCCCTTAAAAAAAAAACCATACAGTCATTTGGCTTCCCATTTTTGTTTCTGGGGGTTTTTTTTTGTTTTTATTACTATTATTATTATTATTATTATTATAATTGTGTATCAGAAGATATTTTCCTTTTTTAACAAACCTTTACTCCCGTTTTGTTCCTGCACACATCCAAAGACTATCTATGACTTGACTATTTCATTGATAAAAGCAAAAAAAAGTAAAGTTGGCAACCATAATCAAGGGTGACCCAGAATAGGAAGAAAAATAAGGCTCGCTTTTCAATAGCTACTATACCGAGGAGCAAAGGAGAGCACTACTCCTTTCCCTGAATTGCTCCACTTCACCCTTGAAATACCTGAAATGCTGAGTGTTAAGCAAGTACCATTTTCTGAGTCTTTGGTATGACTCAACTTTGGATTGAACTCTGGTTGCCTGGGTCATTGGCAAATTATGGACCAAAGTTTACTTCAATGTTTATGTATATATCTAAAGACTAATTCCACTATATTATTGGTTGGGCTCATTTGTTTAACCATATATCAATCTCTTACAAATTATTTAATGCTGACTCGACACTAATAATTTACAAAAAGTTATATGGTATCAAGCATTCCAATCTAATACAAATAATTTTCAAACAGCTCTTTTTGACACATAGATGGGACCCTGACAGGTACAACCACTCCAAATCAGAATTCACACACAAACACTATATATTTTTTTCACATACATACACACATGAATATATACACACATACACTATATACAAATATTCAAACTGAACATAATTCAGAGGATACAACACTCATCAACATTGCTCTGATGATGGTTCAATATAAAAAAGGCAAAACATTTTTTGTTAGTCATAGAAAAAAAAAAACTATAAATAAACTCATCCTCTGAATAGCTTCTTTTTTTCATATCTATACACAAACACACACATCGAGAAATTGTAGATTTTGGTGAATCTGACAAGATGATAAAAATAAGTGGAAAAGTGGATAAATCAAACACTTAACATAAGTTTAGAAGTAATATTTCGTTCTTTATTCACAGGATAACTTCTTCAGACTAAACATTTTTTGTGTTTTTCTGCACTTTAGTAAATGAGAAAATAGATAAAATAATGGAGAATGTAAAAAGGTATAAAGGGGAGGGAAAGAGTCTAAAGACAAGACACAAATAAGAGAAGAACAGGGAAGGAATTTATCCACTTTTCCACTTATTTTCAACACACACACACACACACACACACACACATATATATATATATATATATGGTGATTCAAAAACATGTTCAACTTTTTTAATAAAGGTTCTTATAAGTCTTCATCTTTTTCTTTTTTACCACTCTGTACATATATATTATATAAAAAGTAGTATGTATCTGAAGACATTAATCAATCTATTTATATTCTAAGTTACAGAATGTTTAGAGCTTCCTCATATCAGTTGAAATACAACACCATCACCGGGAAATAATCACATTTTCTACCATAATTTTTTTCTTTTTTAAAGAAACCATTTTATTCATTAAGTTTCCAAAACTTTTATGCAGTACTTGTTGGTCATATATTCATTAGCCTTTGTCAGGTGTTTCCATGTGAGTAATATTTTGTGAACGATTATAAATATATTGGATTTCAGCTGTGTGAATGCTATAACCTGATTTATGGACCTCTGTAATTTTGAATGTAAGACTTAGATGTCTACATTGGATTTTCATATTAGCATCTGCACGTGAGATAAAATGTGCTTGTATCAATCAGAGTTTACATTTGCGCACATGTCTATATCATAAAGAGTGAATAAATAGGTTTCTGAATGTCTTATAATTGAAAAGTGAAGACTATATTTGTCAACTGATAAGTTGTTTCATGTGGAATTCCTGCCAAGTGGTATCCCTTGTATTCTCTTTAGAGAGCAGACAAACAGTGATTATATATTTACCAACCCCTATGTATAAGCAAGATGCAACACAAAGTCAATTTTTTAAGAGGAGTTTAACAAGGTTTGAATTTAGAGCTTTCCTTTTCCTAGACTGGTACCCAAACCAAGGTTAAAAAGCCCAGCCTATCTCATAATGAACCAATAGTTAGAGGGAGAATAGTTAGATTCATATCTTTCCCAGTGGTATATAGTGCTATGTGAAAATACAAACAGCGTCATTCAAGGTTTGAACTTGGGTGGCTGTGTCTATTTCTAACAATAATAACCATTAAACCACAGACACTTCGTACTTCAAGTGATCTAATTTTCTGAAATGTTATGATATAAATTTCTTTATGTGAATCAGTTATCAATGGTGTCAAGGTATATTAAGAAAAACTAAAACTGTAAGATAATGAAACAAGGATAGGAAGAGATAAATCATCAAAAAAGTCAGGAGCTGGAAGAAAAACAAGTTGAAAGAGTTCAACATCTCATTTGGTAAGCACAGTATAACAAGATATACTTAATCTAGAAGGTAGAAACCACCCGACACATTGTGTCTATTATCCATTTCCCCCTGGAACTGAATGAAGAGAATAAAGTAACAGAGGTCCTCATCTGATGATTATCCATCAGTGACAATGCTACAAAACACTGTACCATTTCCTTTAGAAGGAAAACGATTTAGAAGGTGATAAGCGGGAACTTTCATCTTTGAAAAGAGGCAAACACCTATAAACCAGTGAATGGAATAAATATCGATGAGGTTGTAAATAAAATCATTGTTGGGCATTTGATAACAGATCAGATCAAAGATCATTCCAAGCTGTTGATACACTAATCCAGTACAAGCTATCACAGAATAGATGAACACTGTCAAGTAGCTTTCTCATTGTCCTGAGAGATGCCATAATGGGGAATTATTCAGCATGGCACACAGACATCCTGATAAGTTAAGTGAAACATTAAATCCAATGAATTATACAAAATTCACCATTTTTAACATTCCATCAACTATTTATTCAGATATCTCTATCTAGTTTTAAATGAGTTTCAGCAAAGGGCAGTATAATGATTAACAGCCTAAGGATGTGAATATGTTTGATTCTAACAGGGTTACTTTATACTTGGAAGGGTGCAAGATGCAGCAGTTGTAGTAAATAGACTTGGTGGCCTATATTCAAATCCTAAATGAAACTATTAGTGTTTCACATTATGCTAATGGCCTTGGGAAAGGCATGAATCCATCTTTTTCCCTTCTAGTTATGGGTAATTAGTTGGGCAGATAGGATTCTTTAGTTGAGTTTAAGAAACATGTCTAAGGGAAGGAAAACTCAGAATTCAAACCAGCTGTACTCTGCTTAAAAACTGACATTGTGTTGCACCCTGCTTATGGCAAGAGGAGTTAATTAAATACTTTTGGCTTTATATTAATCTAGGCCCAGCTTAGAAAATGACAACCCAATTTTTAACAGGTATATTATTCAAATATCCCAATCATTTCTTATTGTTTTAAGCCTATTTCCACAAAGGCACCTCAAATGCTCTAATGATTAGTTAGCTAGGTTAGCAGATAATTGTTATTGAGTTTGATTCTAACTGTACCATCTTAGGTTCTGCTTAGTAAAATGACAATGACATTTTAGCTGGAATATTGTTCAGTTGCAGTTTTAGGGTAAAAATAAAAAAGCAAAGACTAAAATAATTTTTTTATATGCTTTATATTAGAATTCAGCAAAGCATTTGCCAAATTCATTTGCTCATTATGGTTAATGAATCCAGTTCAGAGAACACAAGACAAATTCAGGACCTTTAAGTATCTATTTCAATGCTCTAACCATTCATCTCCTGTCCCTGTGATCTTTATCGTGGGTCCATGGCTAAAAGGCCAACCAAACGTATTTTATCAATTAGTGCTGAGACTAATTGCTACTAATTAAGCAACTGTATAGCAGTGCCAGCTATAATTAACTAATTGACTGATTAGATTTACAAATTCAATGAAATAAATGACAATAATGAACTAAGAGTCAAATCAATCACCCAATCAAAAATGAGGATGTTGACCACCTGTAGCAAAATATTTTTATTTCTTGAAGAAATTAATGGTTGGTTTTATTTGGTTTAATGGCATATCAACCCTTGATGGTTATTTAATGTTGATTCCCATTTATACATTATCTTTAAATGAATAGTTCATAGGTAATATCTTTTCATTTGAGCCAGACATTATTTGTTTGCACACAGTTAAATAGTTTCAAGTATAGTAAATGATTGAACAGTTCTATTTGGTGGGTTGTGTTCTATAGTATATCAACCCTTGTAGATTATTTAATGCCAAATTCTCTCTCTCTCTATATATATATATGATTTGTAGATGAATAGTTTATAGATAACAATTTTTACATAAACCAGGGCTCATTTTTAGCAATATTTTAAACCAGTTAATTGTGTGCAAACACTAACATTTTTATTAGCACACAGTTAAATGGTTTCAAGTTCAAGTTTCAGTTCTGTTTACCACAATTAAATGATTTCCACAATAGTAAATGATTAAATAGTTCTATTTGACACATAGATGGGACTCTAACAGGTACTACAACTCCAGGTTTGAGTGTACCTGGAGTAATGGCAATGAAGGGGTACTCTACATTCCTTAAAGCTACAAGTTTTCAGATGTTTTAGTATCATATCCAGAACACTTGTTGGGGTGAGTGTCTAATACTTCTACAGAGGTGCAGTTGGAGTATTCTACAGCCCCAGCTGACTGGGCGGTGATGGTTATAAGCTTTTAAGCAGTGATCTAAAAAAAGGATGAATAAGCAAACATGGAAAAAAGAAAAAGTATTTTATCATTTCAAAAATGGAAAATTAATTTTAAGATCATAAGCTGAAATAGCCATGTACAGTGGATAAAATGTTTGAGGTTCAAATTACAGCTGATTGTATGTATCTACCCTACAGCTCCCCCATGGGCTGGATGCAACAAAAAGTCAATTTATAAGCAGAGTATAGCTGGTTTGATTTCAGTTTTCCATCTCCTAGACTGGTTGCCTAACCAAGGTTAACCCAGCATTCCCTACTATTTACCCATAACTGGAGGGAGAAGAGATGGATTCATACCTTTCCTAAGGGCATTAGTGCAAAGTGAAATACAGACAGATTATTGTAATGACAGTAAACACTTTCATAGTGCAGATCACAAGCTTGCTTCCACTAGAGTCAAACTGAAATTGGATAAAGATAATCTTAAAAGTTGAGGGATTATTGTGAAAAACCAAAAATCATTTCATGATAGACAGAAAAACTGTACTGCTGTCACGATTTGGTAAAGCCAATATCAAGTATTTTGTTGTCACTTGTGCTCAGTTTTGTAATAGATAACAAATAGAAGATTACTAAAACTGACTGATCTTAATGGTATGTCAAACCATCAAGGGTTATTTTATGCCAAGATGTTATGGAATCGTGTTCATTGTGCATTCACATATTTAGATATTTGTGTAGTTGTTCCTGAAGAATTTTTTTAGTTTTATTTGATATAATTTTAAAATATTTATTTGACCCATAGACAAGAGCATATAAAGTACTACCACTCAGAAGCCCCACCATCAGATGCATTTTAGTGGCATACCCAATACACTTTTTTTCTTTTTGAGGTGTGTGTGTGGGGGGGTCTTACCACTCTGTCATAAACACAGCATATTCTATGCTCTACTAATAGTGCTTTAGAAAATTAATAGCTGAAGTACCCATCTATAATGGGCAGAAAGCTGATGATTTGGATCATAGATGGTTATAATGCCAGGTAAATGATGTTGAATTGGTAATTCATAGTTTAACCCGAATTAAATCATTCAAAACAGCTAAAAACACCCTCTCAATGTGAACCCCTCTTTCTCTATGAAAAAAAATTGGGATTTTTGGGGTTTTTTTTTATTAAGTAAACACCTTCCATCAAAATTTGGTAGCTGCACAAGAAGTTGTTTGGCCATGTATCAAGAACAAACAACTAAATAAGTAAAGTAAAGTTGGCAACCATAGTCGAGGGTAACCTGAAGGCTCTCTTTTCCATAGCTACTACACCAAGGTATAGGGGGGTGCTACTCCTTTCCTTGAATTGCTACACTTTACCCTTGATCCTTACCTTATAATGCTGAGTGTTAAGCAAGGAGGCATCAAGTACCATTTTTTGACTTGACTTGAGATTGAACCCGGTCTCCGAGGCCATTGGCAAACACTCTAACCATTATGCCAATGTCGAGTAATATAACATAACTAAATAATTCCCAATTATTAATATGCATTTAGGGATATTTTTGTTTTTATTTATTGCTTAAAGACACCCAAATAAAAGCAAGGATATTATTTGATAAAGAGTTAAGTTCAAATTTTCCTGAAGGTTACTAACTATGATAAAAGACACCAGAAAAAGGCTGAAGGGTTCAGTTGGTGAAATATTGAAAGAATAACCAGAATGTGGATAAAAGTTTGAATAATGCAATTATAAAGGATAAGAATGAAGCAAAAGTGTATTACAAAGGAAAAAAATCTAAACCAAGACAGAGTAAGATGCTTATCAACTTTATACTTAGAAAGTCCTAAGTTGTAGCTGAGAAGAAAACATTGATGTGAGTCTGATCTATGACAGAACAGATATTTTGGGGAAGAAGCTGTTAGCATAGAACATGTGTCTACTGTGGGGAAGATTCAGAAAAGACAGTACTCACTGGAGACAGCAAAATGACTTCTTACTGGAAATTAGATGGAATCAATGAATGCCGTTCAGCTTCCATAAAAGTAGTCATAGAATAAGGGAAAATTGGCAACATTTAGATCATGGGAAAGTGAAGTGATGAGAAGTGATCCTCTTTAACAAGGCTACATAACCGATTCTGTGTGGCTTTGTTGGAGAGTGTTTCAAACATAAATGAAGATAAAATAAAGAATTGAAAAACATTCTTTTGTTATCTTCTTTGCAGTTGGTCTAGTAGACATAAAGTGTAAACATGATTGACAATATAAGAGAAACCATGTCTTTGATTTGCTCAGTGTTAATTTCATTTACAAATCCAAGTCAAGAGAATCCACACACAGCTGATATTCTCCTAAGGACCAGAAGCTGTAAAATCAACTAAGTTTACAACAGGAATTTTCTTTTCTTTCCTTCCTTAAGCAACAGGAATAATATTTCTTTGTGAGCAGATAGGAGCTAATTCACTCAAGTAAATGAAAATAATTCACTTTTGGAAGCTAGTTTTTTAATTTTTCTTTTAAGGAATTTTTTTTTTCTTTTTTAATCATTTCTCATTTTTCTCAATATCTTCTTGAAGATATTTGCTTTGGAAATGATACACAGAAATTAACCAAAAAAAAAAAAAAAAAAAAAAAGTATGAATATTTAATGAGAGGGAATGAAAAGAAAGAAAGTAAATTGGCTCTAGGGATTTTTATCTGTCTTTTGTTTTACTTTTTAAATTCAATTAGAATCTGTTCATTTGGTGTGCTTTTTTGGAGGGGTTGCGTTTTGATTTTTAGCAGGCGAATAGCAAAGTATCAAGTCTTAGGATGTTACATTCATCCGATCTGTTATAAGCTTACACATTTCTGTTGTTGATTTAATCACCTGTTTTCTACAATACGTCATCTTAACTGATTAGTTAGGGAGTATAAAAAAGAAAAAATAGTGCACAATATATTGTTTGGATGACAAACTTGATTTATATAAAAACAACAGGTCAAAACAGCTTTTGTTCTATTATTCATTACTCTAAGGGATGCTCTAAAAGTAATGCCAATTCATTTCCATGAAAATTCCAACAAATGCAGGAAGCACAATAACATCATTTGATAGAGCAAGTTTTCAGCCATGAAACACTATTTTCATATAATTGCCAGCAATAATGAATGAGTAATTTTAATTGCATTTTTTGCTCAGAGGTTAGAGAATTCCATTCAAAATACATTTATATTTACATTTTTGTAGTTGTTTCATAAGATGTTTTTTTGTTGTTATTGCTTGCAATGCCTATTGAATACAAACAATTTTTAAACACCTATTTGAGCTAGAGATGGAACCCAAACAGGTACTACCACTCTGGGTCAGAGTAATGCTAATGAAAGGGTACTCCACGTTACCAAGAACTGGAGCCTCACCATAAGATGCATTTTAGAGTCATGCCTAAGACCGCCTTTTTTGAGGGGGCCTTACCAATCGGTAGGAAATACAGTCAGTGTATTCTAAGCTCCATCAATATGTCTTGCTAGTAATGAACAAAAGTCTACAGCCCATATCAATAGGTGGTGATTTGTGAAAGTAATGTCAACTATTTTATTTCATTATCCCACTGTATCAGAGTCATATATATCAAGTAGGTATTTATATAATCCCATTTGCAGCAGCAAGGTTAGGTTATCAGGTTATTTGGTTTAATGGCATATCAACCCTTGATGGTGATTGAATGCTAAATCCTGTTTATACATATGATTTTTTTAGTGAATAGTTTATAGGTATCATTTTTTAAATGAGCCAGAGCTTATTTGTTTGCACACAGTTAAATAGTTTCAAGTGTTGCTATTGCTTGCACACAGTTAAATAGTTTCAAACATTGCTATGAACAACTAATAGTTATATTTAACATTAATCATATGTTTGCATATAGTCTTTAGTATAGTAAATGATTAAATAGTTCTATTTGACCCATAGATGGGATCCAAACAGGTACTACCCACTCAAGATCAGAGTGAACCTGGTAGTAATGGCAGTGAAGGGGTGCTCCACATTCCCCAAAGCTTCACTATAAGTTGGTTTAAAGTCATATCCAGGACACTCATCTTACACATTTGCTGAGGTGCCCGTGGTGTAGTCGTTATCGCCGTAGGAAATGAACGCGGCGATACGAGTTCAAATCCTGGACGAGCCCGATTGCATTTCACATTGCACTAATACCCTTGGGAAAGGTATGAATCCAATTATTGTCCCTCCAGCTATGGGTAAATAGTAGGACAGACTAGGTTCTTCAGCCTTGGTTAGGCAACTAGTCTAGGAGAAGGAAAACTCTGAATTCAAACCTGTTAAACTCCGCTTAAAAATTGACCTTGTGTCATATCCTGCCCGAGCGGAGGGGTTGGTAAATAGTATCTTACACATTTGCTGAGATACAGTTAGCCTATTCGACAGTTTCAGCAGACTGGGTGCAGTGGCAAGGTAAAGTTTAAAGAAGGGTTTTTAAAATTAATGACAAAAACTGTCTAGACCAGCCAACATTCCACTGGGAGAACTTCAGACATCAAGTAATGACCCTGACTCTACTTTCATTTAGTCAAAAGAGGTAAGTACATCTTACATGGATTGTGTCCTGAGACTGAATTTTAGGTAAATTTGCATGTCTGAGGTCAAAAAGCAATGTTGGGGGTATCACAACCAAAATAGCTGAAAAGTGGATGTTGGTGGTAAAGCAACAGAGGTTGAGATTTCCTACCAATAACGATTTTTCCTTGTTACAGATAAAGATGAGTGGCAATCTGGCAGAATGGTATCTGACATGAAAGCAGAGATTTGTCATTCATAAACCTGGGACCAAACAGAATTGTTTTGCAATCATGGCAAAAGTTCCAGCCTAAATTTTTAGGATATGTAAGAGTGATAGAGATGTGAAGATATACATAAGAAGGAAAGAGAAAGCAGAGATATACATGAGAGATAAAATAGAGAGTGTATGTGTGTGTATGTATGTATGTATATATATATATATATATATATATATAAGAGAGAGAGAGAGAGAGAGAGAGAGAGAGAATAGGAACATACAGGTGTTTCAGAAAAATTAATACCATTTGGTAATTTTACAACTTGACCAATTTTCTGTCAAATAATCTCAAATCTTAACAACATGTGTAGAAATAACTCAAAATTCTATGTTTAATGTTTAAACAGCTTTTCTTTTCCAGTGAATTGCATTTTTATACATGAACAGAAAAAAACAAAACATTAAACAGAATTTTTACTTGCTTCTACACATGCCATTAAAATTTGAAAACATTTCAATGAGAATTGGTCAAGTTATAATATTACAAAATGATATTAATTTTTCTGAAACACTGTGTGTATATATATATATATATATATATATATATATATATATATATACACACACACACAAATACACATGAGAGAAAGAGAACTAGAACAAGTGATATAAATGAGAGATAGAAGAGTATATATATACACACACACACACGCACATATATATATATATATGTGTGTGTGTGTTTAGATACATAAATACACATACAAAAGATAGAACAGTTGATATATATGAGTGATAAAATAGAATAAAGTGAGAGAAAAGCAGGAATATGTAAGAGGGATTGAAAGTGATAGATAATATATATAAGAGAAGATACATTAGAGCAGAGATGAAGTGACATATGTATGAAAGATAAAAGATGAGTATATAACAGAGAGGAGTTAGAGATGGAAAAAAGAAGAGGATGTAGATAAAAGGAAGAGACGAGAGAGAGAGAGAAATAAAATGAGAAAAATACCAAAACAAAACTTAAGAAGTAAACAAAGTGAATGGTCAAGCAATTTACACACAGCTGCTTGAATAGGCATTTGAGCTCATTAGACAACTGCCTAAGATAGAGATATATCTTTGGATGGTCATGTCTGAAACAACTTCTTCTATATCTGAAAATACATTCTGAAGATTCTGCAGGCAGATAATGACAATTCTATTAAAAGTTGGAACCGCCTGGATCTGATAATGGTACACTGACGTTACTTTGTTCAGATCCACAGGACTTGTGTTTCTGTTGACAACAGAATGCAATTCCAAAAACATAGTCTTAAACAATATCCTCCGTCTGAACCAACACAGAGGACTTTAAATGACTAGAAAGACAATAGGTCTACAAAGAATGGCAGCAGAATTGTATTTATGATTTAAATAAATATCAGAAGAGCAAATGCTTCTTTAATCTATTTTTTGGTAGGGTCTGTAATTGCAAGAAGAGTTATTACTGTTCAAAGAGTTGGCCAGACAAATGAACTTAGTTTCTTATGTTGCTTGCATTGTTAATAGAATGCCAAAAATTGTTCAGAAAATTGAACCTCCTCTTTGTAATTCAGATATTAACATAATCATTAGTATTAATAATTTTGACTAGTATTTTTCTTAAGCTTTCTTATTCTAGTTGCTTTTACTACAATTCAGTGAGGTTGACATTTCTGTGTAAAGCAATGAATACTTTGCATAAAATAAAGAAATAAGCTCTCAGTGAGATTTAAACTTGCATCCTTTTCTGTCTAGGGGTAAGCCTGGTTTTACATAACAGCTGCAATAATAATTTAGCTAAAAGAGCATTGATGGTATCACAAAAGTCCTAACAACAGTTATAAAGTACCACAATACTCTTATCTTTGATTGATTGACACCATATTAGTTATTGTTTTACATACTGTGTTGAGAGAGAAAGTGTGAATGTACATGCATACATACATGCAATCTCTCTACTATCAGTAGGATGCAACACAGGGTCAATTTTTAAAGAGAGTTTAACAAGTCTGAATTCAGTGTTTTCATTCTTCTATACTGGTTGCTTATATCAAAGTTAAAGGGCTCAATTTGCCAAATTATTAACTCATAGTTGGATTCACACCTTTCCCCAAATGTATTAGTGCTATGTGAAATGCAAACAATCTTGTCCAGAATTTGAACTTGGGTCACTGTGTCTATTTACTACAATGGTAACTATTAGACCATGAGCACACTATACATACATAAATATATATATATATGTTTAAATGAAGATTTGCCAATCACTATTATAGGAATTTGGATGAGTATTATCCTTCATCCTTGTAATTCAAGTTGCTTTAAAAAAAGGTTTAAACAATATTGTGATGACATTTTGACAGTGATTTACCTTGGTGTCTTCTTCAATAGACCTTTCTTCAATAACTTTAAGATATGGAAATAATAGGCCAAAACTAGAGCTGGCCAATGGTCCGGAAGACTGGGGTTCAATCCCAGGTCAAGTCATACCGAAGATTCAAAAAATGGTACTTGATGCTGTCTTAATTAACACTCAGCATTATAAGGGTAAGGATCAAGGGTAAAGTGGAGCAAACCGGGGAATGGAGTAGCGCTCTGCCCTACACTTTGGTGTAGTAGCTATTAAAAAGGGAGCCTTCTGGTCACCCTCGACGAAGGTCGCCAACAACTTAGTACGAAATTGACCCATACCATATGAACTGAAGGTTAAAATTTTGAGTTGTTCTTTTAGATTGGTTGTTTCATCAAGACTAAATAGCTCAGTCAGCACAACAATTTTATCTATAGTTGAATAAGTGAAATGGAAGAAAATTACACTGAAAAATATTAGTTCCATAAAATTAACATTTTTTGACCCTAACCTTACTGTTTTACCTGTATGTGTGTGTGTGTGTGTGTGTATATATATATATATATATATATAAAAACACTAGGTCTGTGTAAGATGAGCTACTGAGTTGCAGAATATTTTGTTAGTACTTTTTAAGTGTGCTAATATCTATATAATATCCCCCATAAATAAGTACATTCTTGAATTTTCAAAAACTATTTTAAAAAGTACAGTTCTAAAAACTTTTTATAAAAAGTCTGTTTCCTTCAAAACCAAAGATACGAGAAATTTATCATTTCTATTGGAACATTATACAATGAAAACAGATATCATTAGGTACTATTTATAACCTAACTCAGTAGCACTGAAATTCTGCAACCAAAAATATGAATATGAAGCTGTATAAAAGGAAGTACACCCAGTTTAATTTATGCATTTCAAAATTTTGGTTACAGGCAATGAAGTTTAACTTTGGTGACAGAGTTTCAGTGCTGTAGTTTGGTAAAAAATAACACCTAATAATATCCATTTTGATGTTCCACTAAAAATGATAAAATCTAGTATCTTTGGTTTAGAAGAAAACTATACCTTCACAAGTACGTATATAACTGTCTACTAACCCAGTGTGTGTGTATATATATATATATATATATATATATATATATATATATATATATATATATACACACACATACACACACACACACAGCCAACCCAATAAAAGTGAATATATATCAAAATACTGGTAATTATATACACCTTGTTGAAAAGGTAGACAACCTATCATCCTTTTTCTTTTGATCAAAAAGCATTTTAAAAACTAACCATAAGTCTACATATACAAAAAAAAAAAAAAATGAATGAAATAACAAAGAATACATGAAACACACCCATTTAGCATTATTCTTACATTTCGTTTATATATATATATATATATATATATATATAAAAGAATCAGTCATACTTTGGTTTTTGATGCTAAGATCTGAGGAAAAACAAAATTCTTGCTCATGTCTTGCATCCCCTCATTTTAGACTTTATAATTAAAAGAAGAAACCTTTCAAAAGAAAAAGAAAAAACAGCACAAAAAAAGAAAAAACAACATAAAAAACCCAGTCATTTGGCTGCCCTCTCTCATATATAATACTTCCCAACTTGTTTTACTTTATACATACATATACTACCATAATACCAGTAAAGACTGACAGGATTATTTACTGACATATGCAGTGGTGATTCTAACAAGAAAGAGAGTATAGTATGTATGTATTCTGCCAGAAATCAAAGTGTAGTAGTGCATTTTGTGAAACTGTTATACATAAACGCACAGTGTATGATAAATAATATATGTAAACCAACTCAACCAAACTGGTTTTCACATCATATTTCTTTTCCATTCTGTTGAATATTTCATCCATGAGTGTGTATTAAAGATAAAGTTTGGTTGATTTTATGGTATGTCAACCCTTGTTGGGTTATTTAATGCCAAAATCTTTTTTTCAAGCGATTATGAAATTTCACTTAACTAATCCTAGTAATAATAATAATAATAATAATAATACTAATAATAATCTGTTAGTACAATTATAAAGTTTCTAGTATTCCAATCTAATACTAATAATTTGCCCATTATTATACTAGTCCTTTGAAAACAATTATAACTTCAAGTAACTATTTTTAGAACAAATAATTTGCATAAAGACATATGGTTTTAAGTATTCTTATTTGGTACAAATAAGTTCTGAAAATTATCTTTTAGATTCATAGAAGGGATCCTAACAGATACTACCACAAAGTCAGAGTAGATCTTCTATTAATGGCAACTAAATACCATACATGCAAATTGTATGCATATTACAACAAAAATAACAACTATTCTATACAAGCATCAAAAATAGATAAATCTTCACTGACAGAAAAAATATAAACCTGTAAATTTACAGGTGTTTTTAAATTAAATGAAGCTGAAATCAATGAATACTCGTGTGTGAACTGATAGACTAGAACATTGCTGACAAATCAATTCACATACAAGGTGTCTCCTTTCAGATCTGTAAGCTACAGAATTGTATATTCTTTCTGAAAATACTAAATATGAGTTATACATAATTTTTACAATGACCCTTTAAAAAAAAAAAATCTATCACTGGAGTTACTTTTTTACTAGTATAATAGTCCTGTCTTGATATTGAGAATGTTTTTCCCCCCGTCTTGCACATCAATACTTTTTCCCCTTGTAGACAACAATTACAATTAATCAATACCACATATGCTGATGGAAAATAAAATTGCAATACAATATATATGCATTTCACTTTACTCAAAATTAATATCAGGTCATGTAGCTAGATTACAGTAAATGCTCAAATATAGAGAGAGGAATACAAGCACAGGTTCCAAAATAAGAAATGTATCAATAGTAATATCAATAGACCATACTGTCCTCCCACCAAAAAAAAAAATTAATAAACATTGTAATTAGTACAAAATAATTTTTTTTTGTAAAGAAATTTTATATACACCAAATATAGATCAAGAGAAATCGTTACTGAATGAAGAAAATATGAATGAAAAACAATTTTTTTCAAAGTTGTGATGTTAGCATAATTGTAAAATTAGTGCCATAGTGAAAGTCATTAAGATGCGGTCCATGGTCTGAAGGTTGCCAGTGACTGGTTTAAAACCAAGCCTTTTTCTCTTTGCTCTATATTGTCAGAAATTGATTTGGAATGACATAATGAAACAAAATATGGATTTATTAGATGCCAAATTGATGAAATCATGGCTGAGTCCAGAACAGTTTTCAACTGTGTGTGTGTATATATATATATATATATATATATTTAATTGAAGCTTTGTAAATCTCCAATGATATGAATAGAACAAGACATAAATATATGCATTCAAATGTTGCACCTTGTAGTCACCTAAGATAAATAATCATATTTACCAACCCCTCTGCTCGGGCAGGATATGACACAAGGTCAATTTTTAAGCAAAGTTTAACAGGTCTGAATTCAGAGTTTTCCTTCTCCTAGACTAGTTGCCTCAGCAAGGCTGAACAACTCAGTATGTCCTACTATTTACCCATAGCTGGAGGGAGAATAATTGGATTCATACCTTTCCCAAGGGTATTAGTGCTATGTGAAATGCAATCAGTCTCGTCCATGATTTGAACTTGTGTTGTCGTGTCCATTTCCTATGACGATAACCATTACACCATGGGCACCTAAGATAAATAATAGACTATCATAACATAATGGCTATCATTGTAGGAAAACGAATCATAAACTGAGCCAAATCCTAGATGAGACTGTTTGCATTTCACTTTATGACAGTATTCTTTGGAACGGCATGAATACACCTATTCTCCTCTAAACTATGGATAAATATTAGGACAAGCTGGGTTTAAGTCTTGGTTAGGTAACCAGTCGAGAAGGAAAAGTCCATGTTCAGACAAGCTTAAAACTTGGCTTTGTGTCATATTCTGTCTGTGATGGAAGGGTTGGATAAATAATGGATCATTCCATTTTGATTGTGAAGAAAGGAACATACTACAGAAAGCAAATATAATAAGAAAGAAAGGGAGCTGAGAAAATGACAATATGATACATTAGATGAGGAGACAACACAGAGAGAAAGAAATAGAGGAGAGAAAAAAAATGGGTAAAAGAAAGAAATGAAGAATTACTTTGTTAGTATGACTAAATAGAGTCAGCAATCTATAAAGAAAGTAGCTTGAATTGTTTTGAGAATATCATTCTGGCAGTGGGGGGGATAATGGTTAAAGCGCTGGACAGAGGAGTCGTAGCATGAAAGTTCGAACTCCAGTTACTCTATTAGGATCACTTTCAGACAAATACCCTTGGGAAAGGTTTGAACCTCTTTGTCTTTCCATCCATGGGTTAAATATAACCATTACTGTCCTTCTAAAAAGGGATAGATTTGGCATTAAATAACATACGAAGGTTGGTATGCCATTAAAATAACAAACAAACAATATCATTCCCCTTTAATTAGGTTGTTTACAAAAAATAATTTTTTGTAAAAACAAAATTTCCAAAGGTAACACTAGTTATTATTTCTATTATAAGTAATAATAAATCTTTTACATTATTTTTTGTTGCTTTTTACGGAAACAAACGCTGGTTACTATTTTCTCAGCAAGGAACACTGAGTTCATATATATTTTTGTTGTTTCTGGTATGTTCTATACTTTGCTGACATAGAAATAACAACCTGAGCAAGTTTTGATAAAATGCAACCAAACTTGAGTTGAAGAAGAATACAATCAAAATTAAGAATATTAAAAAAATGTAAAATCCAGAAATGATCCATTTCAGTCAGTTTTTCTTGTTGTCCAACAAAAAAAAACTACCTAATGAGTTCATTGTATAAAAAAAAAACTGAGTGTTCTCTAGATGTATCAGTAGGTGGGGTGTTCTGCCATTCCCAGTAAAGTCCATCCTCAATCTCATCACTGCTATTGGCAGGGTGTCATCTAATGAGACACTGCTGACACTTTACCTTAAAAAATATATTCTCTCAATAAGAGAATAGAAAAGAAAGCAATATAGAGTTAGACAATTCACCTCTGGTGAAAGTCAGATTTTACTGATATCAAAAAAAAAAAAAAAAAAAAAAAAAAGAGGAAAAAAAATCTTAGAAAAACAAGCAAGAACATTACTGTTGTCCTCATCTTGAGAGATAAAATGAAGATCAAGATTCATTATCATCATGGATTTTGGTGAGCTACTTTTAAGGTTTTGCTTTCATTTGTAGTTTCTTTCCTTTCTTTACTTTTACTTATTTTTATTTATTTACTTTGGTATCTTAATTCAAATTCTCTTGTAGTTTGCCTTTTAGAAAATGACCCTGCTGATTCCAAATTTAATATCAATTTCTTCTTTCTTCCTAGCAAAACTAATGAATCCCTACTTTCAAAATTGAGAATTTTTACTCTACCTCATATTGCAAATTTAAAAAAAAAATCAAATATTTATTCAGGATTTCAAATAACTAATATCATTGTATTCAACTGCATCAGACTAATTTCATCATTTTTTTTTTCTTAAAACATTTGACAACATTCCAAAACATGACAGGCACCAAAAGAAAGCCAAGATATACTGTACTATTGTGAAAGTGATAAGTAAGGAACATTTGATGACTGTATAGTATTTTAAATAACTCATACATGGCTTTTAATGGCATTTGATTGTTTGGTTCTATGGAGGATATTTATTTAAAACCCTACTAAACATAGCTAAATATTAGCAGTAGTATAACCAATGATACACAAATACCGAATAAATAGAAAGAAAGACAAGATGACCTAATTTAAACATAGAAAAACATTTAATACATATATTGTAAACATACAGGAAATATTTACAAGAATAAAAATATATCCCAACAGATAAAATAATGCACATATTGTTCTATGAACAAGCAGTATCTGAAAGGGGGTTCAAAAATGATAAAAGATCTTACTTAAAATAAAGAGCTGTTGAAATACGAAACACACTTGTAGTCAGTAGCTAGGCTAAGAGCAACGTCTTTAGCAAGGCCAAGACCAAGTGAGTCAGTCCCCAATGGAAGAGCTATTTATGGCACATTGGGAGAATTATTATATGGTAAAGCCATGCTGGCTTTACTGTATTAGGGACAGGCAAGAGATGCTTCCTTACTGCTCATAGAACAATGGCAAAGAAGATGTCTTTATAAAAGAGATAAAAAAGACAGAGATGGATCCTGGAATTTTCATGTGACCCAAAATATCTAAAGGATACATCCATAATATTCAGAGAAGATATTTATTCTCTACAATGGTATATCAACCCATCTGGGGTTATTTTATACCTAGAGGCTAGGGAATTGTGTCCATTGTACATTTATGTCTTTTTGTGTAGTCTTTTAAGAGTTTTTTTTTTGCACACAGTTATAGGATATGAAGTATTCCTATCTAATATAAATAATTTTAAAATAGATGTATTTTACCAAGAGATGGAGCCCTAACAGACCCTCCAGGTCAGAGTGGACCTGAGAGTAATGACAATGAAAAAGTACTCCACACTCCCTCGAGCTCCAGAACAAGAGCCTCACCATGTGATGATATTTAGAGTCATATGCAGAGGTCTTATCTCTCTGCAGGGGATACAATCAGTATATTCTAAACCACACAAACTGGGTGAGGGTAAGGCATTTTAAAGTTGTTGACGAGTGAAGAGAAGATATTAGATAATTTACACTAAAAAAAAAAATATATATATAATTGCACAGCTTCACACCACACCAAAAAGAAAAATTTCAGATGTACATTGAACAACAGAAAATTCACTGAATGCCAAGGGAACTATTTGGAAGAACATTTCATTCATTGTTCCTTTCTATCTCGGTAAATACAACTTTAGTCCTTATCCTTCATGAACACACACTGCATATAGATTGTAAATAAAAATTAAAATGCTCCCTGCATCAAACTCTTAAACTATTCACTCCCATTTGGATGCCAGTGTTCTAGTTAAATTTCATTTTCATCCCTTAAAAAAATTGTATTCAAAACATAATTTTGGCTTGCAAGTGAAAGGGTTACACATGGAGCTTACTTGTAAAGGGCTAGCAACATAAAGATTTTTTGAAAAGTAAATTATTGCTAAAAATTTTTAACCAAAGTTGGTAGTGAAAGGGTAAACAGAAATTCAATTCAGATGCTAAATATCACCTTAAAATCGTGATAAAAAAAAGTTTCTATTTTATCCTTGAATTTGAGAAGAGTTATTAAAATATTAATTTTTTTCTCAGACAATTAAGTGTGTCAACAATATTGTCGACATATTTTGGCCAATCCATTCTATGGCTTTCTTCATTTCGTACAGAAGAAGAGGATCTCTTTTCAGCAGTGGAAAGCAAAGCAGAATATCAGAGAAAACAACTTTTTAAATCATTTAAGCAATAAAACTGATATCAGTTTTTTTTTTCAGTTACTCATGTGGCTTATTCCATCTTTTTTATGCAAAAGATTGCAAAAAGCCTAATGTGTAACAGTATATTTGAGGAAGGCCATAAAAAGAGACAGCTGAAATATGTTGACCATCAAGAGATTCAATTGTCCAAGAAAAAAAATCGAATAGTTTTATTTTACTTGATTTGACACATCTCTAAAAAGGAAAATATGTGAAACATTTTACTGAAATTCACACTGGTTGAAAGAAAACTGGTGGAAAGGAAAAAAACAAGAACTAGAATCTACCTGAATGTGTCATTTGAGATGATAAAAGGATTTTGAGTGGAGAAAAAATATTTCCAAGATAAATACTCAGTCACGCACCCCAAATAATATAAATTTTATTTTATTATATTTTATTTTTAAAAAGTTATTCAGATTTTTACTTGCCAAACTGTACTTTTAAAGTTTTAGTTTTTAATTTGTACAATTAAGGATGGGTTATTTGAGAATCAGAAACAATTAGAAGGATTCCAGGCTCTCTTATATCTTTTAAATCTAGAGTATGCAATGGTGATTCTTAAAATAAGATGTTCAATAAAAGACATTGTGAGTGAGACTGTAGTCTTTGAGTAACTACTTCATTATATTCAAATCAGTTCCGCACGAGCTAATGAAGTTAAATTCATCACTTCATACATTAAACAGCTTTATGAATAGCCAATCTTAAAAAAGGTAATCATTTGATTATGAATTGTTAAACAGAGAATCAGCATCATTTTTATATGAATTTTTCTTTTAATAATTATTGTATTTTATAGAATATAAGACACACCTTTTTTCCTAAAAAATATTTCAAATAATATATCTACCGGGTCTTTTATGAAAAACGCACATATTTCGGAGACTAACGTTAATTCAGATATTTTATACTACTAGAACTTAATTTTGCTCTAACTCTATACAAATGTAATATTAAATGTAAAAAGTACAGTCTTATATGCCATCAATAAGGTATTTCTTTTAGTGATTCCATCTATGCCAGCTCTTATCAATCCATGGGTACCTCATGAGGTGTCATTGTAATTACTAATGAGTTTTGTTCTTACTGATAGCTCTGTGTCAAACTTTTTGGCTATCTAGAGGACAAATACTCTTTCTATAGTGCCTTATCTCTCTCTTACTATATATATATTATAATAATAATTAATGAATATATATTAGTTTTATATATATTTAATAGCATGGATGCTAATCTGTGACCAATGGTTTCATGACGTCTTATGACAACAACCATCAGGCAGAGAAAGAAAGATATTTGAGAAATTGAAAAAATACAGTCAGGCAAATGTTTATGTTGAGATTTTAATGACTTTTTTTGTATGTGTGTATGTTAAATTTGTATATAACTGTGTGTAGTCATATTACAGATTGTTAGTGTGTGTTTATGATGATACATGTGTCTTGCAGCAGAATTGAAGTTTTCTTCTGGATATAACTGTGGCAAAGAGTAACAAAGTTCTCAATAGACAAGATCTGACCAAACAGATTTTTTAATGTATTCGTGTGGATGTGTGCATAGTGATGAACAAATTATCATCATCATTGCATTACAGAGAAAATAAACTTTTGATTTGTAAGCATAATAGGCGAAAATGTATGGTGGGTCTAAAAAGTAAGAATGGGTGAGGTGGTGACATTTAATTGAGTATTATGAAATATTTGTGTTTTATGTTAAATTGCAAAGATAATTTATATTAGGTGTTCATGTTGTATTAATGTTACATAACATATATATTATTGTAATCTATGATTGTATGTACATGAGGAATATAATGTATTAAGACGTAATAAGTGTTTGTATTAGCTATGTCCTGGTGTTGTTTTTCTTATGTATGAATTTGTGTGTGTAGTGACAATTTTAACTAATTATCATCATTTTTAATTAATTATCATCAATTTTGCAGTACAAACAAAAACTTTTGATTTGTAACCTTAATAGTCGAAAATGTATGGTGGGTCTAAAACGATTTATATATATATCCTTTAAGAATTTTTTTATATCTACCATATTTGATTGCATATAAGATGTTCATTTTTTCAAATAATATCAACCAAGTATTATACACAAAGCCGAGGCATATGGTAGGCTAATGTTTACCTAAACAGCCTAGGCTACCAAATACTTATACTTATCCTAACTTTATAAAACTGTAATATTAAATGTGAATGGTAGGGTCTTATATGTTTAAAGTATTTTCAAAATTGTAATCAATTTTTAAATAATAATACATAACAAAAACTACATCAAAAACAACACAAGAAAAAAGAGAAATTATAGTGAAGATGATAGTTCTGCCCATTTTTACAAAACACTTAACACAATCCTGAAGAACCAATAATAAACAGTTGGAGGAGCTGATAATCCAAGTAAAGTCCAAAATCAACCAGACAAGGACAAGAGTGAAATCAGCTGAAATACTGTGGAGATTTTGAATGATTTACAATTGACTTTTAAGTATTATGAGTAAGCAGATATATTCTCTAGCCAGCCTCATTGTCATTTGGTTTAACAGAATGCCAAGCATGGTTGGGTTATTTTATAACCAAATCCAGTCTCTAATTAAATACAGTAAAAAAAAAAGTATCATCATAATCATTATAAACAAAGGAATGCTTCATACTTAGCTGCAATATCAATGATTTATTTAAGAGCAAATTTACTTCCAAATCATATAAAACATTCTCTCAAACAGATCTACTTGGCCCAGGGATGGAAACCTAACAGGAACTGCCACTCCAGATCAAAAGAAAAAACTGCATACAGTTTACCTAGTAATAGCAAATCAAAATAATTATTGGTAAAGAAGAGATTGATTCAGGTTTTTCCAAAGGCATTAGCATGAAGGAATATGCAAACAGCCTTGTTTAGGAATTGAACTAGGCTTGCCAAGTCCATTCCCTATGAAACCACATTCCTTTTTGAGTTAATGGATACAATTTTGCCTTTACTTCATGGTGCTTAGTGATATCCACGGAAATGTATTATAAGACTGTTCGAGTGATGAGGCCCTGTCATGGTTGCAAACGAGTGTACTAACTTTTAATCTTTACAAATACTGTGACAGTAACATAGTCATTCACACACTCCTTTCTACATCAACCATTATGACAAACCAGTGACAAGAGATTTTGTCAAGATATCTTCCAAAAATAGAGGGCTGGATTCATGCCTTCTTCAAAGGCATTTATACTAAGTGAACAAACTTTCAACCAAATTTGAATTTATAAATTCTGTTTTTCTTGTAGATAACTATTAACATCTAATACCTCTAAAATCCAAATATTATCAATTTTTCCCAAGTTTACCTTAATATGCTAAAGGACCAATTTTACCATAATATGCTAAAGGACCAAACTTACCCTAATATGCTAAAGTACCAAATGTTATCAATTTTTCCCAAGATTACCTTGATATGCTAAAGGACTAAGGGAAAGGTAAGTGAAGTACAATACTGAACTAAAGTAGGGGCACAATGATATTAATATTTTTTTCTTACTTTAAATTTTATGTAAGTAAGTAAAGTTGGCGATCTTAGTCGAGAGTGACCCAAAGGCTCTCTTTACAATAGCTACAACACCAAGGTGTAGGGTGGGGGGGCACTACTCCTTCCCTGGATTGCTTCAATTTACCCTTGATGCTTACCTTATAATGCTGAGTGTTAAGCAAGGCAGCATCTAGTACCATTTTTTGAGTCTCTGGTATGACATGACCTAGGATTGAAACCCGATCTCCCAGACCATTGGTGAACACTACCCCTTAGGCCAATCACCCAGTTCAAAATTTTATATAAATGACTAAAAAAACTTTGCTTGGGGCCCCCACTGAGAACAGGACAAAGAATTTTCTGCTGGCTTAGCTCATAAACCATTACACCAATGTGCCCAAGCAAAACTTGAAGTACTTTTCTAAACTTAGTTTATAATAGAGCACCCAGTGAAAACAGAACTAACGATAATTTGGTAGTCTAGTCTACTGACTATTACACCAAGGTAACCAAGCAAGAATTAAAGTAGTGTGAAAACTTGTTCTGATATTCAAATCATATATATATATTCAACAGAAATAGTCAGTTTACTAATTTTGCATTTTATTAGTGATAGGTTCGATTTTTTTTCCAGATGCTCATTATTAAATGGTGTTGAGCCTAATTTGACCATATTTAACTGTAATTTATATTACTATTATTATGAGGGAACAAAATAAATGGCTCTTTTTTGCATTGCATAACTGGCATCATTTTTTTTTATGTATGCTTCTATACATCATTTTAAAACTTTGTGGTGACTCATAAAAATATCATTTGGGTTTTTTTGTTTTTTTTTCTGCTTATTTTTGCTTTCATACTTTTAACAAAAACACTAAACAAAGATGAATGAATGAGATTTTCATATTATTATGTGCTATGAGTTAAAACTAAGCAACTAACCTGTCAAAACCACCAACAATATCAACAGTTTGGAAAAACAGAGTCAGCTTTAGACTAGACTGTGAGTCACAGATTCCCAAAATACACTTCTCTAGATCTCAAAAATGAACTTGGTTATAATTGCAAGTTGTCAGTTGACAATGAAGGATTGAAAATAGTCAGGTCTCATCAACCGAAACAGACATCAACACGCGACTAGCAAAGGCATGGACAGCTATCGATAGACTTTTGGTCATATGGGAGTCAGACCTGACTGATAAAATGAAGTGCAGTTTCTTCCAAGCAGCGATCGTGTTGATACTGCTATATGGATGCACCACATGGATGCTGACTAAACAGATGAAGGAAAAGCTTGACGGCAATTACACAAGAATGCTGTGAGCAATATTGAACAAGTCCTGGAGACAACATCTCACAAAGCAGCAGCTATACAACCACCTAATCATGAAAACTATCAAAATTAGATGAACCAAACAGGTGGGACACTGCTGGAGAAGTAGGGACGAGCTCATGAGTGATGTACTCCTGTGGACCACTTCACATGGATGAGCAAAGGCAGAACATCCAGTTCGAACATACATACAGCAGCTCTGTGCCGATACAGGATGTAGCCCTGAGGATCTGCCGAAAGCAATGGACAATAGGGAGGTGTGGTGAGAGACAGTCAGGAATACCCATGCTGATAGCGTGACATGATGATGATGAGCTTAGTTTAGCACAAAGTCAGAAGTATGGAGCACCCAGTAAAAATCAAACTCATGCACAATGGTCTGCTAGCTTAGTTTGGTAACTATTACACTATTTGAGGCACGTAAATAACATTTGCTAAACTTAGTTTAATTCAGCTCAAAGCCAGATGTATGAGTTACCCAGTGAAAACTGAACTCATCAACAGTGAAATGAAAGCTCATTGAGAAACAAGCACTAAGGCTGTAGGACCAAAGCTGTGTGACGAAAATCAGAATTATTTGACCCGATGATTTGATTGTTGATTAGAGGCTTGTATGTTTCAACATTTGCTTAAATTTGCTTGTTCATTTAAAATGATCTTTGTTCTGAGTTTTGTTATTTAGTAGAGTCAGTTTTAAGTGGGTGTTTTTTGGGGGGTGGGAGGGGAGTCTTATTGAATCTATTAAAGAAATCCATTTGACTCATTGATAAGACCCTAACAGGTACAATCACTTCGGGTTGGTAGAAGGGATACTCCACACTCCTCAGATCTCCACAACTGGAGCCTCATCATTATCCAGTTTTATCTTATATCCAGAACACACCTTGTTTTTGGGGTGCGGGAGGTCTTATCTTTTTGCAAGGGAAACAATCAGCAAAGCAGATTATCATATGAGGTAGGGTAAAAAAATAAGATAAAATAAATGAGGTGAGATAAAATAAAATTACAATACGTGGTGCAGTAAAAAAAAGTAGTATTTAGTTTCAGGAGTTGAGAAATGTATACTATATCTCCATTCACTAGTGACTCTACAAGTAGATGTCTGCTCATTTGGTGCTGCTACAAAGACAATGCTTCTTGGCAACAATTGGTCAGAAAACAATTGAAGAAGAATGAACAATTAGTTTCATTGATGTAGAAGCTGAAAGGTATTGAAAAGCAGATCAATGGGAGTGAGGTGTAGAGAGAACAACATGGATAGAGAATGAAGGGTTAAGAAAGAGTAGGGCTGAATATGAGGGTAGAAGAAGTAAGCTGATTAGATAGATGAAGAAAAAAATGCCAGGTGCTTGTTTATGGAAGATGATGGCTGACATCAGTGTGTGGAAAATTAAGGAGTAAAACAAAGGAGACAGTCAATGAGGGAAAAAAAAGCTCAAACACTTGGAAGAATGACACTGACAAGACACATACCAAGCAAGACAGATGCATGCATCAACACATACATATATTATGGAAAAGCTTGTGGTACTTTAACAAACATAAGACAGTATAAAGTGATAACAAAAATCAGTTTGTTCTAAGTAAATATAAATCTATACTAATAAATGAGTCTTCTGTGTGTCTATTCCACTTCCATGGTAAAAGAACATGGCCTTCTCATGTAAATTTTAGTGGTTGGTTGGTTTTACAGTAGCTATTCAATGCCAGTTTTTTCCCCGCCAAGCAATTATAAAGTTTCAATTTTTTGCACACATATGGTTTCATTGGCTTAATGAGTAGAGTGTTCGCCAATGGTCCGGGAGACTGGGGTTCAATCCCACGTCGAGTCATACCAAAGACAAAAAAAAAATGGTACTTGATGCCATCTTGCTTAACACTCAGCATTATAAGGTATGGATCAAGGGTAAAGGGGAGCAATCCAGAAAAAGGAGTAACACCCTCCCCTACACCTTGGTGTAGTAGCTATTGAAAACGGAGCCTTTGGATCACCCTTGACTATGGTCCCCAACTTTACGTAAATAATAATTTACAAGCAATTATGTGGTTTCAAGTTTTTATTTCTACTTGATGTAAAATACTTGAAAATAATTATAGCTTCAGTAACTATTCTTAAGAAAAAAAAAATTATGTTATGTGGTTTCACATTCCTATTCCTATCTAATAATGATAAACATTTGTTTGTACATGGTTATAGTGTTTAAATATTACTATTTAATACTAATAATTTGGAAGCAAATATATGATTTCAAGTAACTATTCTTATTTAAAAATGATATTTGTTTGTATAAAGTTATATTGTTTCAATTATTACCATCAAAAAGTAATAATTTTCAAACAGATATATTTAATGCATAGATGAGACCCTCACAGGTACTACGAGTCCAGGTCAGAGTGTACTGAGAAACAATGGAAAGGAAAGTTAACTCCAAACTCCCTAGAAGTGAAGCCTCACTGGATGAACTTTAGAGTCATATGCAGGAAACTAAATTTTGACATGAAGACGTGCAAGAAAATTTGTGATATAAGTGGATTGACACTCAGTGATCAACCAACAAAAATTTCTGATTATAAATGTTGGAAATAGATTTTAGGTTTATGTTTAATGAAGGAAGGAATTTTATTTATTATTATTTTTTTACAGAAAATTCAATTTTATCTTTAATCCTTTCAGCCTGTTCCACTGGGATACTCGTAATAATCTTATTTTGCCCCTAACTGTAGCATTGGTTCACTGGTTTGGAGATCATGCATGAATGGCAGAAGGTAAACTTGGGTCTCAAAGAATTGAATAAAAACTATTTCATGGATTTACACTCTCATCTTATTTAAATTACTTTTGCAGATTGATTGATTTGAATGGCATGTGAACTCATCTGGGGTTATTATTTGCCTAGAAGTTAAGGAATGGCATTTCTTATAGATTTATACATACATTTTTGTAAAACAAGACTACTTTACTGGCAGATGGGACCCTAACTGGTACTACCACTGCAGGTCAGAGTGTACCAAGGAGTAATGAAGGGATACTCCACACTTTCCAAAGCTCCAAAACTGGAGCCTCGCCACCAGATACAGTTTAGTGTCATGCCCAAGACACTATTTGCGAGGAGGGATACACTTTTACAGGTAATATAGTCAGCATATTCTAGGCCCCATTGACAAGGTGGAAGTAACCTTTGTGTAAATTCTACTACATACTTTGTTTGAAAAAGAGAGAGATTCCAAAAACCACAGGATCTAACCCTACCAAATATATGATTGGTTTGTGTTGTACCAGAAGAAATATATTAAAGTAAATATTCTAACTGTTTCTATATCTGAAGTTATTTTTCACCAGGCAACTCCAGCTATCCTAGTTATAGGACATCAAGTTATTAGACTGAATTTGAATTATGAAGACTGTTCAGAAAGTGTTCTACAAATTCAAATATTTCAAGATTTAGTTGAGTGACCTTGATACAACTTGACAACTAATCAGAGAAGACCTGATAGTTTCATGTCGGGTATCTCAGTCAGGAGTGACATCATTTATGTGCTGTGAGACTGATGCATTCTTGGACAAGTATCTTTTAATAAAACATTGCATCACTCAGGTCCATTAGACTCTCTACAATCCAGGTTTGTTTGCTTGCTTTTCACAAAGATAAATAAATCTGTCCTTGAAAAGGAGATTTCAAATTAAAATTGAGGAGAGCAGCTAATGATAATACTAAAAATGGACTTTGTAGACTGTTTTGAAAAATGGAAGAGATATCAGGATAAGCACTGTAGGTATAAACAATTGTACTAATATGTTGCCATGGTAGTTGTAATGTTCTCCAATATTTTTCTTAAAATTTCTACTTTTCTTCATATCATTATCTCATGAAGTCCGTACTGAGTGAAATATAAAAATAAATATACAAACACTCCACCAGATTGGTTTTCATGTCTGATTCTTTTCCAAGAACTGTTGTTTGTGTGTGTTTTTATATGTAATATGTGATAATATCAGAGACAAGCACAGATATATAATATCAATCATAGTGGTGGTTATGAATATATATATCAGAGTGTTGCCCAACAGGTGAATGGTTAGTGTGGAGGGCAGCAGAAAGGAAGCAGTTGAGATTGTGTTGATGCTAAAGATTGTCTAAGAGTTACTGGATCTTATTTTCACTGAAGGTAGTGGCACAGTGAAAAAAGTCAAGGTAGATGAATGGGGGGGGGAGAAAAAGGTTGGATGTCTCAACAGTATTGTTCAATCACAATGGCTGTCATTAATGATAAATTAGAATGAGAGTAAAAGAAAGGTAAAGTTAGAAAAAGAAAAAGAAATAAAATGGATAGTAGATGCAGCTGAAATTAGGGAGAGTGTGAAGATTATGTGGGTAACAGAATTGAAAAAAACCTGCAAGGAAAACAGAAGGATGGGAGGAGAAAGAGGAAACCAGGTGTAGTTGGAGAATATAGATGAGGAAGAAAAAAGAGGAAACCAGAGGTTGTAGAGGAAAGGAAGATGAAAGAAAATGAGGAGGAAATAAAAGAAAAGCAGGTAAGTTGGAGGAGGAAACAGAGGAAGAGAAAAGCAGGTAAGAGAGAGGAGAAAACAGATAGAGTGGAAAGTAGAAGTTTAAAGTGAGAGAGGAATAAGAGAAGAAAGAGGAAAGAAGTGGGAGGAGAGAAGAAAAGGGAAAGCAGGATTGAGAGGAGAAAATAAGAAAAGGAGGAAAGCAGGGATTGGGAGTAGGAAAGGAAGATTAAAGCAGGAGTGAGAGAAGAAAAAAGATGAGAAAAGCTGGAATTGGAAGTAGAAAAGAAAAGAGAAAGCTGAGTTGAGAGGAGAAGATATTTGAGTAGGAAAGTGAGAGGAATGCACATAAGTGGTAGAAAATAGATGAGGGTAAAAGGGAGAGGACAACAGGGATTGGGGTAATAAAGGGAGAGGAAAGCATGAGTGGAAGAGAGGAAAAATCATAGGAAAGCAGATGAGTAGAAGGAGGAAAGCAAGAGTGGGAGCAGAAAATAGACAAAGAGAGAAATTAGAGGAAACCAGGAGAGGCTTGAATAGTTGATGATGGTGAGGAGAGTGAGAGGAAAACTAAAGAGAAGACACAAAAAGTTGTGAGGAGTATGGAAAGAGAAAAAGGAAGACAATTAAAACAAATGAAACCAAAATTCCATCCTTCAGTTCTTTCCAAATTTCTCTGACTATTACCATAGCAATCAGCACAGCCAATGTGAGAAGGGAACAAATGTTTGGCATTACCAAGCTTACTTTTCTTTCTCTTGCGCACTTCATAATGGATTTTGGCAGGAAAGTAAATGAAAAGTTGTGATTGAAGAGAGAATATATGAAGAAAGTCTTGTCTTGAAGATAAAAATTTAAAACAAATATGGATAAATATGCAAATGTGCCTAAAGACATTCATTTTCTTTTTTTAGATATTTTCTCTAACGTTGATGTTACCAAATGATTTCTAATTGAATTTGATATCTTATCAATATAACAAGCTAAATTATAATAATAGATGTTTGTTAAGTTTGTGACCTGGACACAACTGGTTTTCCCTTGCAACTAGAGACAGTAGGATTAGGTTGAAGGTAAAGCAAAAGACTGGATAGCATAACAAGTTTCCATTTCCAAGGTCCAAAGCCTATTATTTAAGAAGCTACCTGAGTGACATTATAAGCTCTTCTACTTCTATATACATATAATTAGGCACAATAATGCATATGCATGTAGGTGGAAGCATCTCTATATTATTGTGTATGTAAAGGTAAGCATAATTGTATGTGTATGTAGAGGTATGTAGATTAGATAGATGTTCAGTTTATTTAGGTTTTATGGCATATCAATCATTGTAGGTTATTTAATACCAAATCCTGTTTATATATATTAAATAGATATATGATTTGGAAACATGTTTTGTAGATAACATTCTTGAATGAGCTGGAGCTCTTTTTTGCACACAGCTAAATGGTTTCAAGTATTGCTATACAACAGTCATAGATAGGTTCTATCTATGGATCAAATAGAACAAACTACGAGGAGCTACCACTCCAGGTCAGAGTAGGCCTGGGAGCAATGGCAATGAAAGGGTACTCCAAATTTCATAAATCTCCAAGGCTAGTGACTCACCATCAGATCATTTAATGTCTCATCTAGGAAGCTCATTGATGGTGGGGAGTCTTATTCCTCTGCAGAGATACAGTTGGTATATTCTTCAGCCCGAGTCAACTGGGCTCTTAGATGTGTGCATAAAGTAATATCAAAAGGATAAATAGAAGGCCAGGCAGATTTTAATAAAGGAAAACAGAGAAAGATTTTTTGATGGAAATGAAAGGGTTAGTTTTTAAATATCCATCATAAACAGTTGATAAGGGGTTATTTTTGTTTCTTTTTTAGTACTTTAGTTGGGTGGTCTGTGCTGAAAAAAGGGTTTTCTTTTCTTAAAGTCTAAACCATATATATGAAAGGAAGCAATGAGGAGATATATAGATGAGTTGAAGCCTCGAACAGAAGTGATTGTGCTGCTGGGATGAGAATCATAAATTGGCTATGTACAGATTGCTTTCAGACAAATTTCTCTTATAGTTCAACATCCAAAGTCTTAGACCCTCAATATGCCTCCCAACTCCAAACACAAAAGTAATAGCTTGATAGATTAGCTTACCAGCCAATAACATTGGCAAAATAGCCTTTTATTATATATTTTTTATTAATTATAGTAATCATGTCATAAGAACTAATTATATTAAGGCAAAAATTGATAATATGCATGAGAATAGCAAGTGTAGGCTATGTAGTGACAGAAATGAAACAGTCAATCACTTAAGAGAATGCAGAAAACTAACTCATAAAGAATACAAGAACATGTTTGGGTGGGGAAGCTGATCCACTGGGAATTGTGCAAAAAACTAAAATTTCACAATACTGACAAATGGTATAAGTACAAAGCAGAATTTGTCTTTGAAAATAGAATGCATAACATTCTCTAGGCCTTTGAGAAACAAATGGATTACTCAGTCCAAGCCATAAGAGAAGATTTAACTAAATAGGAGAAAAGAAGAAGTCATCTAGTGGATTTTGCCATTCCAACAGACCATAGAGTAAAAATGCTGAAAAGCTGAACAAATACCTGGACTTTGCCAAAAAACGTTTTGAAAAGTGATTATTGATGAACTGGAGATTTGAGGTAGAATTGAAACCATGCAGACTGCAGCACCACTAAAATTGTCTAGGATATTTAGATAAGTTCTGGAAACCCAAGGAGACTTGCTGTCACTCTATCTCCAGTGATGAACCATCAGTTAGAACTGCTATGAAAAACTCACAAGGAGTAAAATAATCTTAAGCATTTGCAAACAATTATAGCTTCAAGTAACTATTCTTCATACAAATAGTTTGTACATTTATGATTTCAAGTTCTGTTCTAACACTAATGATTTGCAAGCAATTATATGATTTCAAATACCTATTTTATATCAATAATGATTATAATTTATTTGCACACATTTATACATTAACACAAATAATTGTAGAGTTAAATGGTTTCAAGCATGTTGAAGTTAGAGTTATCTAACTTGCTATCTTTTTATTGTCTCCCTTGTTTCATAGTTGTTAGTTCTCCAATAAATATGGTGTTCGGCTAAAGGCGTTGCGTCATTGCAGCAGTATTAACAAACTAACATTAATAGTGAAAGCCATATTCTTTAGTGTGACAGAAATTATAATTGTTCAACAGACATTGAAACACACTTGAAAGAAAGTTGGCTTCCTTTTCAATACAGCTACCAATTTTGCAAGGTGAAGAGTTGGATACAGGATGGACAGAAGATATAGAGATATGGTCTCTATTCATGGATTTACTTAAAAAAAAAAAAAAGGAAAAAACAGGGCCCAGTAGTATTTTTGTCACGGCTTCAGAATATATGTGAATGTGATAACGGATATCAGCCAAACTGATGGGTTACAAGACATTAAGGACAAGCTAGACGAAATTTATTTATGTGTCAAACACACAATGGTATCTATAGCATTCAAAGATTTTTATTCGGACAAAAAGACAGCAGGAGTAAATATAAATGACTTATAGGTATGGTACAAATTTTTGTATAAAAAATTATGTAAATTTGGAATTACCTGGCCAGAAGGAATTCAGGCTTTTTTTTTTTTTTGTTTTGAATACAGCAAATGTATTAGAATAATGTACACAACTTAAACATACACATGAAAGATATATTGAAAAAAAGTAATTTCTCACAATTCCTCAATAGAATACTATAGAGTTTCTGCTGTTAAGGAGAAAGTTCAAACTGTATAAATTTTCATTGGTTTTGAAGTAGCAGGCAACAAAAAACTAATCACGAAAATGAAACAAATCCCATAAAAGATAAAGTAAAACAATTCACTGATTCAAATGTATTTTGGTTAAGCATTTTCACCAAGATTGCACTAGTTTTAGTTTCTGAAATGATATTAACACTGTCATGGATTCAGACCAGCTAAACTTTTCTTTATTCAATGTTGGGTTCTATCATTGAACATTGATAAAAGATTTGAATATAAAAATGTCCAATCGCGTGAAGGGGACACTAGATAGAGCAGTCTTGGACTTTGCATGTTCACAAACTGTTTGGTTTAACATATTCTTTGATACACTAAATAACCAAGGTAAGCAGTTATTAGAAACAACTAAGTCTAACAAGGCATTTTGGTTTTGATGGTTTGGTTTAGTTTGGTTTGGTTTCTTTTGTTTAATTGCATATCAACCTTCGTAGGTTATTTAATGCCAAAGCCATTCTCCTAGAAGAACAGTAGTGGTACTATTTAACCCATAGCTAGGAGGATAAGGGGGTTCATACCTTTCCCAATGGTATTTGCCTGAAAGTGAACGTAATAGCGTGACTGGAGTACGAACTCATGTACTACGATTCCGCAGTCCATCGCTTTAACATCACGAGGACACCCCCCATTTTGGTTTTGAGATGGGATGAAGGTAAAAGCTTAATAGCAATTACATTTCCTGTAACTTTACTGGGTGTAAAAGGAGTCAGAGCTTATATTAAGGCTGAAATCAGTAAAAATGATTTACCTCTGTAACTAAGTCATAAATCAATGAAATCATTAACATGCTTTGCCAGAATACCCATCAAGTTACCAGTTGCATCATACCAAAGAAACTGTGCATTGTCATATGCACTCAATATTTGTCTCTGTCTCCTACCAGACAGAACTTGACAAAAGGTCAATGACCCAAAGTGAGGGTTACGGGAGGGGAAGTTCGGGGAAAAGCCGAGGCTTGAGCCCAGCTTGACTATGTTGGTCATTGACCCACTTAGTGCAATGTGGGCCTGATGAGCCTAGCTGGACATGGACCCAAATCTGGGTCCAGGCACATATGCTTGATTAAAGCTTACACTGGACAGCAAGGTCCAGTGTTATACAAGGTTGTGTTATGTCAGTGTTATGTCAATGTTGCAGCTCGCACAGCCAAAGCCAGGGGCCTTTTGGCCTCAAGTCTGCCATGGAGCATTCACTGTCTGGATGGAGGTGCCCGTGGTATAATGGTTATCGTCATAGGAAATGGACACGGTGACATGAGTTCAAATCCAGGACGAGACTGATTGCATTTCATATAGCACTAATACCCTAGGGAAAGGTATGAATCCGATTATTCTCCCTCCAGCTATGGGTAAATAGTAGGGCAGACTGTGTTCTTCAGCCTTGGTGAGGTAACTAGTCTAGGAGAAGGAAAACTCTGGATCCAAAACCTGGTAAAATCCACTAAAAAATTGACTTTGTGTCATATCGTGCCCGAGCAGAGGGGTTGGTTATACAGTTTCAAAGATTCCTACATCATTAATAATTTTCAAACAAGCCTATCTGAACCATAGTTGGGCGATTAACAGGTACTACTACTCCAGATCTGAGTGGACCCGGGAGCAATGCCAATGAAGGGGTACATCATAATTGTCAGAACTAGAGGCTCAACTACAGATGTAGTTTGATTCAAAGTTGATTTCTATCTTAGTATTCAGCTTTTTGGAAACACCTGGTAGGAATGCATATAAAAATATGAGGACAAGAGGTCTGAACAGATCATGGAGGAGAAGACATAGGATAAATTCAAAGACAGGAAAAGATCAGTTGCAGTAAAAAGCTAGAGAAGAGAGTTTTTCCATAGATATAAATCAGATTAGAAGGAAGACATCACACAAACAATCAGATTTATTAAAAGAAAAAGTGACAAATTAAGGGTTTCAAATAAGGATAAAAAAAGAGAAGGCAACTCAGATTTATTTGCCAAGCAGTCAACAATATGAGAGATTTATAATAAGAACTAAAAATACAGGAGGGGTCCCAAAAAAATAAGGTACAAACATTTAGTATTTTGTGTTTATGACAGCACAAATAAAATCTACTTTTAGGCAAAATTCGACTTTATTCATCAATATAGTCTCTTTCGAGGGTGATACACTGATTCCAATGCTTCTCTAACAATTCAATGCCTTTTTTGTCTTTGACCTCAAAATATGCCCCAGTTTCCGATATCACTTCTTCATTGAAGCCAAATCTCTTTCTCTGGAGCATACTTTTAAGGTCTGTAAACAGCCAGTAATTGTTGGGAACCAGATCTGGAGAATACTGTGAGTGTAGAAGCAATTTAAAGAGCAATTTGATGTAGGTTTGCCATCGTTGCAATCAACTTGTGACACGATGCCTTGTCTTGGCGAAAGGGCACTTTTTTCTTCTTAATCTGTGGCTGTTTTTTGGTGATTTCTTCCTTCAAATGCACCATTAATACTATATAATATTCGCTGTTGATGGTTGTTCCTTTCTCAAAGTAATCGATGAACAAAATACCTTGCATATCCCAAAATACAGAGGCCAACACCTAGCCTGCTGATGTTTGTGTCTTTGGACAGCTTCCACCAGCTGCTGTCCATTCAGCTGACTGCTGATTTGACTTGGGAGTGAAGTGGTGGATCCAGGTTTCATCCATCGTCACATATTTATGCAAAAACTCCTTTTTGTTGCGTTGAAACAGTTGCAAACAATGCTCTGAATTGTTGATACATTGTTGTTTTTGATCGACTGTGAGCAAACACGGAACCCATTTTGAACACAGTTTTCTCATTGACAAATGTTCTTGCAAAAAGGTGAATACACTGCCTTCTGATATCTTCAGCTCCTCTGCTATCTCAAACAACTTCAATTTACTATCGGCCAAAAGGAGTTGGTAGAGTTTTTTTTAGTATTTTCTGGGACAACAGCCGAATTTGGGTGACCTGAGCATTCAGCATCATTTGTGCCTGTACGACTGCGTTTAAAGTCAGCATACCATCTCTTACGCATTGTTTCCAATGGAACAGAGTCTGAATAACACTTATCCAGCCATTGCTTTGCTTGAACAGTATTTTTCCCCATCAGAAAGGAATGTTTTATCAACATATGAAATTCAGATTTTTCCATTGTTTTGAAAATTTGCAACAGTAGCTTCACTTAAGTAACTGTAATTTGTAAATTAATTATCTGAATGGGCTCAAATTTGGACACATGCTATTTGAAGGTTAGTACTTTATAAAAATCAAAGGGGTTTTTTATTAGTGGTGCCATCTATATGTTAGGCCCGAGACTTATTGAGTGATGTGTTCAGTTACCAACACTACATTTCAATTTGCTTAAGTAATAACTAGTATGCTATCCGTGTCACAACATAAACATGGATAGCAGGAAAATTTCTTTGGGAAATTAAGAAAAAAAACAACAGATGAAGCAATTGAACAGTAAGTAGAAAAGGTCTAAATGTAGTTCTTACATTGGTTTGGTTTTATGGCATATCAACCATTGTAGGTTATTTAATGCTAAATCCTTTTTATACTGATATATTAAATATGATTTCTAAACAAATTTTGTAGATAACATTTTAAAGCAAGCCTAAGTTCATTTTTTTTATTTTGATCAAATACAAATAATTCTATTTACTATTAACCATTTGTTTGCACACAGTTTAATGTTCATCAGTTGCTAGGAATCACTAACAATTCAATCAAGCCTCATTCATTTGTTTACACGCAATTAAATATATAAACAATTCTATTTCAAACAATTCAATTTAGCATAAGTACACAATTTAAATGTCAAACAGTTCTATTTGACCTATAGATAGGACCCTATCAGGTACTACCACTCCAGCCCAGAGTTGACCTGGAAGTGATGACAATGAAAGAGTATACTGCATTCACCAAACTTTCAGCATTACTGGAGACTCCCCATCAGATTGTTTCATGTCATATTCAGGACATTTGTTGGGGGAGTCTTACCACTATTCTTCATCCACAGCCGGCTGGGTCAGTTTTTACATTGAAAAGCATGCTAAAGCCAAATTTAGAGAAAGAGTGAAAGTTCACCATTCACCGAGAATATAATTACCAGATATATCAGTGTATAAGACAACTTTTTAACCTTAAAAAATACCCCCCAAAATTTCCCGTGATCTTAATCACCCAGTATAAAATGTGAACCTTAAATCATGTGGTGTATGGGACATTGTTAGCATGGGTAATGATTAAAAACAATACAAATGCTTTCTACTGAACTCACTTGCCATAATTCACATTGTTTTAATAAAACAATGAAAGTGTAGCACAAAAAAAAATACACTTATTATATATAACATTTGTTATGATTGTATAACTAAAATAAATTAATTTTTTCAAGAGCAATCCTTAACTGTTACGTTGAAGGATGGTATAGCTACGATATAACTAATAATATAACTGGGTAGAATGGCTCAGGAGACCAGGGTTCAATCCCAGGTTGAATCATACCAAAGACTCAAAAATAGTACTTGATGCCTACTTGCTTAACACAGCATTATAAGATAGGGATCAAGGGTTAGCAGAACAATCCAGGGAAAGGAGTAGCACCCTCTCCTACACCTCAGTGTAGAACCTATTGAAAATGGAACCTTCAGGTGACCCTTGACTATATCAACTTTACTTTTACTTTTTCTAGTAGTATAATGAAGCTCAATGAGCAAGTTAATCAGGATGTGATATAACTGTGTATTTAGTTGCAGTCAGTATGATATGTGCTGAGAAGTGGTATGTGCCACAGTTGTCTGATATAGGTATATAGAGAATATGTGAGAAGTATATGACGGCTCATTGGCCTAGTGGGTAGTGTTTGCCAATGGTCCAGGAGACCTAGGTTCAATCCCAGGTCGTGTCATACCAAAGACTTTAAAAATGGTACTTGATACCTCCTTGCTTAAACACTCAGCAATATAAGGTACATATCAAGGATAAAATGAAGCAATTCAGGAAAAGGAGCAGCGCCCTCCTCTACACCTTGGTGTAGGAGCTATTGAAAAGGGAACCTTCTGGTCGCCCTCGACTACGTTCACCAACTTTACTTACTAGATGAATTAATGGCAGGCAAGAGAGAAAATTGTATTGGCCTTTTTACATCTAGACATAGACCTACATCCCTATCATCATATTACTATCTGTTGCAAGTCATTAGTTTTCAAAAACTAAGCAGATAAACAAACAGCTCTTAGCCATGAATGCTAGAGGTCTGAGCTCTCACTTTGTTACCAGCATTCCCCAAGGTAACATTACAATACCTGTATTAGAATTTAGCAATTACAACACCCCATCACAGTTCCACAAGCAAAAAGGAAATACAAGGCAAGTTTCAAGCTGAAAGACAACCATATTAATGATTCATACCTAACCTTGAGTGGTTGCCTTGGAGAGGGTAGTCTTATAAAACAAGTACAGACCAAAACCTAGGTTTTAACTAGAAATTTTGGAGGTTGTCTTATACACAGAAAAACACAGTATATGTAAATGTTATTCCCTTTGGAACAAGGGTTTAGTAGAGGAAAATATGTTTGTCATTTAGGAACATGAAAATAATTAAAGCAATAATGGAAAAAAAAAATGACAGAAAAAGCCATTTTAAAATTTCCTTTAAAACTTTTAATTTTCCTCAACATACAACAAAGAAGTCATTCTTACACACTAAATCTTTAAAATCCTATTATTCAGTTTTCAAAGCTTTATAAGTTTTCCTATAATGTGTTGGTGTAAAAGATAAACATGAGAGGACTGAGACAAAGCAGGTAAAGAGAGGGAATGAAATGAATGGAGGTAGAGAGAGATAGAGGAAAACAAAGGAGTAAAAGCAAAGAGAAAAACAGTCATAAGCTTGAGTAAAGAGAGATATGAAAATACATGAATAGTAATGGAGAGAGGGAGAGAGAGATACACAAATGATAGTAGAGAGAGAGAGGGAGAAACATGCACAAATGGTAGTGGGACAGTGAGACACACACATATATGGTAGTGGGAGAGAGAGACATACAAGTGTGAAAGTAGAAGAGAGAGAGAGAGAGGGATAAATGGTAGAGGAAGAGAGAAAGAGAGACATATAAATGGTGGTGGAAGATGGGTTTAGGTTTCTTTGTTTAATGGCATATCAACCCTCATGGGTTATTTAATGCCAAAGTCATCCTTATTGAAGAACAGCAGTGATGGTATTTAACCCATAACTGGGAGGATTAGGATACTCATACCTTTGGCAAATGAATTTGTCCAAAAGGGAACATAATAGCACAACTGGAGTTTGAACTCGCTTCCTATGATTCTGCAGGCCAGTGCTTTTAACCATAAGGACACCCCCAGTGGTGGAAGAGAGAGAGACATACAAATGGTGGAGGGAGAAAAAGACACATAAATGATGGCCGAGAGTGAGACAGGAATGAAGAGATATAATAGAAGTGATGAGAGGAGTATATTTGGAGAGTGAGACAAAGAGAGAGATACAATCAGAAAAAAATTGGAAAGATCTTTAGAGAGAACAGAAAGTAAATCAGGAATAGAGATTGAGAAAAAAAGAGACAAAGACAGAAAAATAAACATGGAGAAAATATGAGAATTAAGTGTAAATAGAAAGATAGGAACACAAAAATATATATAAACAATCAATAATGCTTTCATATCTCTCCCTCTCTCAAAATATATATATTTTTATATATTCTGAGGAGAAAATCCAAGGGGTAGGAGTATCAGATTTGAGTGCTCAATTGACGTATAATTAATTTGGGATTAAAAATACATTGAAACTCAAGATGCAGAGCCAAAAAATTCTTTTTATATAAAAATAAAAATATATTATACTTTATAGAGTAGATATAGTTTTAAATGATCTGAATTTCTTAGATAACTATTGTTATTATTTTAGACTAGTTTTTCTTTTATCTAATTTCTGTTGCTTGCTTATACAGAGTATGTATTTACCCAACCCCTCTACCACAGATAGGATATGACACAAGGTCAATTTTTAGTAGAACAAAGCTGGTTTGAATTCAGTTTTTCTTCTCTCAGACTGGTTACCTAACCAAAGCTAAAGAACCCAATATGTTCAACAATTTTGCTCATAGCAGTTTACAGCGAGTAGTAGTGATAAGACAATAGTTTTTGTTGGCTTGTCTTATGAAAAATTTTGACCATACATTTATTAGAATAAAACAAAATGACGAACAAAATTAATTTAGTTTATATTAACTTTAGTTTATATTAACGAAATGATTAAAATACCTTGTCAAAAAAAAAAAAAACTGAGATAAGAAATTTTCAGTTTCTCTCTAAAGCACACAAGGACTATTTTTTTATTTAATTTTTGAAATATTATATATTAAATACAGAATGTGTTTTATTATAAAGATGTTGACATATTCATTAAAACTAAAAGAAGGGATGATTTTTAATGCAATTAAAAAAAAATTTGGTGTCCATAAAACTTAAGAAATATTGACAGAAAAAAATAAAATCAAAATCAGAAAAAAGATTTTTTTAAAAATATTTTCAATTATCTTTAATTTAAAGTTAATATGAATGAAATGACTGGCTCCAATGAACTATGAATCATGAGTAAATCAACTTAAAAATGAAAAATTTTAAGAAATGATATTTTGAAATCTTCAAAAATTAGAGAGAAAACAAAAAAGAAAATTAAGAAAATATATATGCCTAGAGGATAAAAATATAAACAAAGAGGGAGTGGGTTGCTGGAATATTTTTAAATCTATATAATGAAAATTAAAAGATAAAATTAAGTAAATGAAATTTCAGAATATCTAAAAAAAAATGGGAAATTTAATTTTTATCAAATAAATAAATAAATGATAATAATAATAAAAACTTAAAAATTTTCAGTCAGTGTAAATAAAAGGCATCTGTCTTTATAGAGTAATTAAAAAAGCTAACCATGATGCCAATTCAAACTTCTGATAATTAAATTTAAAAAAAAAAGAAAAAAAGCACATACAGCTACAGGGATTTTAATACTTTAATTTTGGGACATTAACATAATTATCAATTTGTTATTAAGATACAACTAGAACTGGTCCTTTTTTATATTAATTCAATATTAAAAAGGAAAGATTAATTTTAAAAGGGATATTCTCTGGCTTTCTTCAGGTGTACTCTGCAGCTCCATACCAAAAAAAGCAAAAACAACTTGTTCTAGTCTTTTTGTACAAATTGAAAGTGATGTTAACATATACATAAGTAAAGCATGGACTGCACTTAGCAGGCTAAAAACCCTATGTAAATCTGATTTCTCTGATAAAATAAAATGAAAATTCTTCCCAGCTGTAACCATGTCGGTACAACTGTATGGTTGTACTTGGACTTTAACAAAATACCAAGAGAAAAGCTAAATGGGAACTCCTCAAAGATGCTGCATACTGTTTTGAATGAATCCTGCAATCAGACCCTTGAAAAAAAGCAGTTGTACGACCACTTATCTCCCATCTCACAAGCCATCCAGGTAAGACAAGGAAGTCATGGAGGGCATTGCTGGAAAAGTACAGAAGGATTTTTCTTCTTTTTTTTTTCATAGTTTTTAGAAAATTTTACCAGATAAACTGATCTTTGGTATTGTAAATTCTATTAAAAAATCTAAAAACTCATATTAAGCTCAAATTTCAAATAATGAAAGAGAAACCAATTAAAGCCAGTCATTCCTAAATTTTTTTGGCTTGATTACTTGATTGGTTTTAACAACATATCAACCTACAGGTTAGGGAAACATGTTCATTTTACAGTTTTGCTTAGTTGTTTTCAAGGTCTTCTTTTGTGCATAGTCTGATCTTATATTAATAATTTTTAAACAGATCTATTTGACGCATAGATGGGACCCTAACAGCTACTATCACGACTGGTAAGTGTGGACCTGGGAGTAATAGCAATGAAGCAGTATTTCACAGACTAGATCTTCAAAACAAGAGCCTCACTATCAGATGCAATTTAGTGTCATACCTATGTCACGTGGTCTACCACTGAGAGGAGAGAAATAAGAAATTTCCCCTACCCCTCCGTGTTTGAATTAACAGGCCGCCAAAGACTCACCGTTAAAAGAGGAATAAGGAATGTAGGTCAATTCCTCACAGCCAAAGTAACAAATCCGGGTCAGAATGAAAGCCAACAGATGTTTGCACTCTGTGACCAGATGGATAAAGAAGGGATATACTGGATAGAGATAGCAGTTTGAATGAATCGCCTGACAGGGTGAAGGAAGCAGAAGTAGCACCTTTTTTGTCAGCGGAAATAAGTATAAAGAATTGAGTTTTCAGGACGGAGGTTGCCGTGAACAGACGGGCGAATCTCATGTCAAACTCCAGGCGAAGAAGCAGAGCCAGGGTTTCAGGACAGCAGGTGGCAGGATAAGATGTATTGAAACTGTCGCCAAAATTCCGGGGAAAAGTGGAAAGAATCTTGGACAAGAAGATAACTGATGCCTTCAAGCCAAGCTGTAAAAAAATCCCGCTAGCCTGTAAAAGAGAAAATACTCTCAGAAGGAATCCGTCAAAAAGCTAAGTAAACCTTAAGACTGTTTTCTCCCTCCACCCTTCCTAAGTATTGCAATTACATACTCTCTCTCTCAATTTAAAGAAGGAAGAAAGAAAAGAATAAGGAAGAAAGACATTTGTATTTTGATATTATCCGCTGATAATATAGCCAACACGTTAAATCTGTGTGCCCGCATGTATTAAAAACCTTGTTATATTTTATATCTCTCCTCGTGTCAAAATTTATTCATTGTGTTGTCTGCCTATCAAATTGTCTTTTGCATGTTCCTTTTCAGCTTCATTCGCCTCAATTTTATTCTCACTAAATGTCCTATTCGCCTTTAAAAATATTACATGAGAAACTGGAATTGTCAACTACGATAATTAATATTATTATATCCAAACCTAGAGGCCCATATCTTCCATTATCCTTGGGGTAGGAAGACAAAGTGGTCTGGTGGGTGTGTGTAACATGAAAAATGGAAACCCCTTGCCACCGGCAGTCAGTCTAGCCCAAATTAACCCCCACATTATCTGCCAGTTTCCATATGCCCGAGAAAGGACTCTTAACTAGGACTTATCCTGTGAGAGATCAAGTGCCAGACTGCCTGACTTCACACGTGCGAAAAATAAACTCCCGAGCTGGGACAAATATTTTTATGCCACCGTCACACCTAATACATACTTTTTTTAGGTAGAAGCAGGTCTGACCCCTCAGCAGGAGATATAGTCAACATATTCAAAGGTTTGACAACAGGGTGATTTTTTTTGTTGTTTGAGAAGCACTTTAGAAACAAAAAAAAGTATACTAGTTAGTGTATATATTTAAAAATGTATTTATACATTTTAACTTAAAAAGAATTAAACTGAAGTACATTATAAGTAATTACTTTTTAGAGAGAGAGAGAGATGGGAATTATCCTCATCTTTGACCTTGCTATATTCTGGTTGGTTAAATTATAAAAAAAAAGACAGCAAAAAAAAAAATAAAAACATTGAATATAAACTCTAATTAACACCTGCTAAAAATAATACCTTTCAATAAAGCAAATTTATTGTCTTTGTCACATAAGACTTTGCAATGGAAGTGAGGAGACAAAACATAATGGTTGAGTTCTCTTATTATTTCTGTACTTAAACAATGGAAAACAATTAGATTTGGGTGCATTGCATGAAATACTGTGGTGGTAGCAGAGGGTAATCAAAGATTTAATGTAGGGAGTAGATTAGAAATGAATGATTTTATGATAGATAGATAGATAGATAAAAAAAGGTAAAGAAATGATGGAAGAAAGAGAGAGGGAGAGAACAAATAAAATATGAAGAGATTGAAAAGAGGAAAAATGAGAATAGAAAAAGAGAAATGTAAGGATAAAGATGGGAGAAAGAGAAATGTAATGACAATGATTAGAGAGAGAGAGAGAGAGAGAGAGAGAGTGAAAGACAGAAAAGTAAAGAGAAAGATTGAGAGTTTGCCAATCAAATACAAATAATTTTCAAACGCATCTATATGACCCATAGATGGGTCTCTAACAGGTACTATTACTCTAGGTCAAACTAGACCTGGCAGAAATGGCAATGAAGAGATACACCACACCTAGAGCTCCAGAACTGGAGCCTCACCCTGCAAATTCAGTGTAGACTCATATCCAGGTCACTACTTTTCCTTTTTTTTGTGGAAACGCTTCCTAAGCCTTGCGGAGAGAACTGTCATCTTTTTAACTTTATAGAATACACGTCTGGCTGAAAATTTCCTAATAAGAAACCAAAGTTATGGCACTTTAAGCATGATTTCCCCACCCCAGCATTGATTTGTATTACAATCCCCAGAAAATCTAGTTTAAAAAATCTTATTTTGTTTACATTTGTTGTACAAGTAATGGCCACCAAGGACCATAAATGTTAACTTCTTGATAATGTTTTTTAAATCCTCACAAAAACTTGTGATGCCTGTATTTATTGCTATAATAAAAAGTAGAACAGATAAATGTGTAGTCAGATAATGTAACTTAAAATCCGGCTTAACAGGCTGATATTTAGTTACTTGGCATACAAGGAGATACTGAAAAGTTCTTAGCCCAACCAAGAAGAAAATGATCTAAAGCCATGGAATGTACATACTTTTTGACATTACCATCCTGCTGTTCAACACACTTGGCATATCGTTTCTTAAGTTTCTTTTCAAATTTCAGAAAAATAATTCAATAAAAATTTCAGAATAAAAAAGTTATTACCTTCTTGGTTAAACCAAGAAATTTTTGCCAACCCTTGTAATAAGTAAAAAAATCAGTTTGACAGAGACAAAATTCTAGTGATGATAACTTTCAAACCAATGCAGATAACTGGTCAAATCATGCTGTAAGCACCTGTTCCTGCAGGTTACTGAAGTTGTGATGAGTGTGCTCAGTATTTAGATGGGAGACTGGTTAGTAATAGCAGGTGCTATAAAGTAGCCTGTGTGCCAGAGTAAGCAAAGCTTGATATATACAGGTTTTAAGCCAATGCCCTAAGGAAATATATGAATCAATTCTACTCACCGTCAACTTGATCAACAATAATTTGTTAAATGCCACATTATAAACTTAAAGTTCCTCTTTTTATAGAGGAACATTTTTACAGTAACCCTTAAAATATGACCCATCACTTTCAAAAATATAAAAAATTCCTTAACTTCTTAAACTTTAATGTCTCTTAGATTTTAAAGGTTAATTTCAGAATGATGATTTTTAACAGCATGTTAACCTGTCTAGGGTAATTCTATGCCAGGAGGTAAGGGAATCAAGTTCATTACACATTTATATATATGTTTTTTTGTGAGTTTTTGTACACCATCATATCAAGTATTCCAATCTAATACAAATATGTATGGCTTCAAGTATTTATTTCTACTTAATCAGAGTCGTTTGTTTGCAAACAACAATTAGTAGATAATTACAGCTTCAAGTAACTATTTTTGATACACTTTATTTGCATTTATATGACATCAAGTATTCAGATCTACTTGACCCATGGGACCATAAGATGTACTATTACTTTTTGAAGTAAGTTAGTATAACAGATTTTCAATAAGAGTCATTTTTTGGGCTGTTACTTGCTAAGCAGAAAACCAAATGACAAATTAATTTTCCTTTCAGTTTTATAATTAATAAATAAGATTACATTAAAAAAAATGTCTTCAGATCTAATTCATTATTTGTCTAAATTTATGTTTTTTAATCAAAGACTGGGTCTTTAAGAGACATTAGTTAGGGAAAAAACTGAAATGAGAAAAGGAAAGGAAAAAAGAAAGAAAAAAACAGAACGTTCTTGACAATCAGTATTATATGAGTCTAGACACGGAAAGGAATAATAAATGTAAGTAGCAAGTCAAAAATAATATGTCCTAATAAGGGCTGAAGGGCATTTCTGATATATAAGTAAAGAGAGAAACACATAGATAGAAAAGTAAGACTGAAATAGCAAAGAGATTCGTAAAAAAAAGTGAGTAATATACCTGTGTAAGAAGACAGGTGGAAAGAAAGAGAAAAAGTTGTGATAATGACAAATTCAAAGATTGATTGGTAGACAAGATTGTTGGAGAAAAAAATGAGGGAGGTCTCTTGGAAGAAAAAATCAAATAGGCAGAAAAAAATAGAGAAATTAATTTAAGAGAAAGATTTAACTATAATATGAATGAGTGTATATGTCAATCATAAAGTTGTCTTCAGTTCAAGCCAATATATCTTACTCCCCCATATATATATATATATATATATATATATATATATATATATATGGGGAATGAGTGAGAGAGAGAGAGATATAAACACACGCACATTAGCACAGAAATATGAATACACACACATATGTAAATACAGAAATATTGATAAATATACACACACACAATTTTACTTGTATATATTTGTAATTAGGAGCACATGGATGTGTGAGTATGTTTGTATATGTGTGCTTATGTATGCATTTCTATGTATATACATTTTACCTCTCTGTATAAAATGTACTTTAATTTAAAGACACCTTATTGAACAA
>OY757927.1:45355122-45467622 GCA_963585895.1 Sepioteuthis lessoniana | reverse complement strand
TGCTTAGCTTACAAACCATTTCACCACATAAGAAACCTAAATTTTCTTTTTGTATAATTATTTACCAAGCGTTGCTTAGTTGTGGCACAAGGATGGATGTATGAAGCACTAGTAAAAATGGTTTACTAATCTAGCTTGCTAGCCATTACACCAGCAGATTAAGCAGTAATCATCATTTTGAGCATAGTACTCTTAAAACATAGCAGGGTTTTATATATATATATATATATATATATATATATATATATATATATATATGAGTCACTCTTGGACTAGGAACAGAGTGAAGTATCTTACACAGGAAAATTACATGGTTTAAATTTTTTTTTTTAAACCTTGATGCTTTTTGATTTCACCTCAAATATTACCCTAATACAGCAAAAATGGCATTAGAGAAATAATTTTGTTAACAATAAAATTAAAATAAGTAAGTAAGTAAAGTTGGCGACCAGAAGGCTCCCTTTTCAAAAGTTACTACACCGAGGTGTAGGGGAGGGCGCTACTCCTTTCCCTGGATTGCTCCATTTTACCCCCAATACGTACCAATTCACACTCACCCAAATCATTGCAATTTCTTATTTATTTATTTACAGTTTTATATATATATATATATATATATATATATATGAATAGAAAGAGAGAGATCCACACCTCACATGGTCTAATGGTTAGCAAACTTGACTCTAATGAGTTGGAATCTCGCTCGGGGCTCCATTCTTCCGGCCTTGTGCCACAACTAAGCAAAGTATAATATATAACTATTTAAAAAATAGTGCTGACCTATACAGGGAAGATACCTTTCTAAGACTGAAATTCAAGTATAAATGAAAGGACTTGGAGTAACCATTGGTTTAAAAAATTAATTTCATGAATTTATGACAAATCAATAGCTGACCTCTACATAAGATTGACTTATAAGTATATATGGTATGTGCGTGTGTATAGGAGAGAGAGATAAATACTCAAAAGTAAGTATGTAGGTGTTCCTCAATTTCTCTATTTGTTCATCTATATATAAGTCACAAATCGAAAACTCTAAGTGTAACAAAACAGGAAAAGAAGCAAAAGAACCAAAGTCCAAAACATAAAAAGAAAAAAGTAAAAAAAAAAAAAGTTATTTAATGTGAGAGTTGAACACTAATATAAACATTTCCTTGCACATGCTGTGAGGACATAAGCAATGATACAAGGGTAAACATATTATTCAATTTTATTTGCATGCCATCAAGAACTAAAGCTGTCAGAAATGGATTCCAAATGTCAGGAGCTGGAAACGGAAAAACAATTAAGCAATCCTCTCTTAAATATAATAAATAAACAGATTTGTCTGCTAAAAATCAAAATGGCTGTCAGAGTAAGGAATGGGAAGTAGAATTGAAATGTAGAGAAGAGGATTGATTATTTTTTTAAAACCATTGTTACTGCTTAGACAATTAAAGTAATAAAAAAAAAATCAAGAAAAATAAAGAGAATAAAGATATTTTTGTTCAATAATTAAAAAAAAAGACTATAATGATTAGATGTAGAACTGCTTTACATTCCTCCATAAATAACATTCTTTTAAAATCGGCAATCAATTTTCTTTCTGGCATCTGTGAGTCTCTTGAGAGTCTGGATCTTTGCCAAGATCTTGGCACTAACCTGGAGAAGATTGTAAGGGTGGCCCAGCAGTTTCGCATGCTGCAGGTCTCTCCTTTTCCTGTCACTAATATTGTCCCAGAGAAGGACAAAGTGCTACATAACTTAGCTTTAGAGACACCAGCTTCTAATTTTGCCACTCCACAGCCAAGTTACCCAGCTACATCAATAAAGGAATTTGAGTTCAGAATTTTCCTACTCTTGGATTGGTACCCTTACCAAAACAAGAGAGTCTAGTCTACCTTACTATTTATTGATAGCTGGTGAGAAAAGGAGAGAGGGATTTGTGCTGTGTCCAAAAATCAGTAGTAATAATTAAAACAGCTTCATCAAAAATCTAAACGGCTTGTTAAATCCAAATTCTAAGACAATAAACATTATGCCATCACAAGCACCATTGTAATAATTAAATTCTGTGAGCATTTATTCAACCACTCCACCATAAGCAGAATGTGACACAATGTCAGTTTTTAAGATAATAAAGCTAGGTATAAGAGATTCAAAGAGTACAGAAAGTTTTGGGGCAGACCAACAAGGGAATGATATAAAGCAGAGTTTCACAATCTGTCTTCTGATAAATTTAATAAAAAAAGATTATTTTAAATTAAAAGATAAAATGGTTTGAATTCAGAGTTTCCTTCACTTGGACTGGTTGCCTAACTAAGTTTACAGAATCCGTCTACCCCACTATTTTTCCATAGCTGGAGGGGACAGATGGATTCATGCCTTTTCCAAGAGCATTAGCATGAAGTGAAGCACAAACAACCTCACTCAGGATTTGAACTTGGGTCACAAATTTTATTTCCTATGATGCTAACCATTACATTAGGTACTTTTGTTAATCACTCTCCGGTCACTACTTTAATCAAACAGGAGCAGCATAGCTGTTATTCTCATTGTCAACCTTGACCAACCTGAATGATAAACAGGCCGTGCAGTCATGTCATTGACTCATTGAATGTATCTATAAAGACAAGAGAAAAAGTAAACTAGTAAACACTCCTAATTCCAAAACCATTAGTATTTTACTTGCCCATGCAATTGAATGACGGACACTCTGGAGAGATCAATAAAAATTGGAGAATAGAACAGGTGAGTAAGCAATAGGTCAAACCACTATTCCATAACTACCTTGCTTGCAACTACAGTAATGATAAAAAGCTTTTACTTCTGTTGTAAACCTTGACAGATTCCACTTAAGATATAGAGATATGAAATAGGGATGCAGATATACATGAGGAGAGAGAATGCAAAGGTGACAAAATTGATGGAAGGGGTGCCTAAATAAATCAAATGAATGCATTTTCATCCATTTCTTTCAATTATCAAGGGCTATGTTCTCGGGTGTTTCACAACTAACAAGGGGATCCTCACAGATTGCGGGAAATGAATCAGGTAATTTCTTCACTTTCCATGTCAAATCATTTCTTCATATTATCTATGGCAGGGCCAATGGAGAAAAGAAATAAAGTATAAAAAGTAAAAGAGAGAGAGAAGGGAGAGAACAGGGATAGGTTAAAAGCAGAGTCAATAAGGAGAATTCTTCATTCTTCAATTTACTACATAGTAAGTGCATGGAAAGACTAATTAAAAGTAGACTTGAAGTAAGAAACATAGATATATTAGTTCAGACAGATTATACACACACACACACATCATCATATATATACATACACACACATCATCATCATATATATATACATACATACATACATACACACACACATCATCATATAACATACAGACATGTATAGACATACATACACACACACACACTATATATATATATATATATATATATATATATATATATATATATATATATATATATTTAGACACACATGCACATATACACTAACAACAAAGTAACAACCTGAAAGACATGTTAACCATCAGATAATAACACACTCCATATTGAAAATATTAAAATGTTAAAGATTCATAATTTCAAAATCCGTTTCATTTTGAAAAGTGATGATCCTACATAAGAATATTTTCAAGAACAAACAAAAAAACATGAAAAACAATTTATAAACGCATGCAATATCTAATGATAAATTGTAAGACATTTTTATGGTATATCAATCCTTGTGGGTCATTTATTATCAAATCCTGTTTAAATATATATGTTTCGTAAGCAAATAATTCATAGGTAATTTTATTTTTAAACAAATTATTAAAGCTCAGTTGTTTGTACACAGTTAAATGCTTCCAAGTATTCCTATCTAATACAAATAATTCTATTTTACAATAATCATTTATTTGCACACAGTTAAATGGTTTCAAGTATTGTTATAAGTAATTCTATTCATCAAGTATTCCCATGAAATATAAATAATTTGCACACAGCAGTATGGTTTCAAATAACTAATAATAATTATAAGTAAATGATCCAGCAGTTCAGTTTGACCCATAGATATGATCCTAACAGGTACTACCACTCCAGATTAGAGTGGACCTGGGAGTAATAGCAATGAAGACGTACTCCACTTTCCCCAAACTGCTAGGACTAGAGCCTCACCTTCAGATGCAGTTTGGTGTTATATCTAGGATATTCCAGAGCCCCAGCTGATTAGGTGGGGGTTGAATTGTTAAGCTAAAGTTCAAATTACATTCACACTTGAAGCCAATACTTTGGCATTCATAAACCTTTCAGTCTTGTAAAGTAAACTCATGAAAGAAATATCTGATGACAAGCAAAAGCTGAAAACAGATTAATTCAAAAGTTTTTTTTATCAATATTAGTAGGTAGAGTGTTCACCATTGGCTTGGGAGACTGGGGTTCAGTCCCAGGTCAAGTCATACCAAAAATTCAAAAAATGGTACTTGCGGCTTCCTTGCTTAACACTTAGCATTATACGATAGATATCAGGGTAAAGTGGAGCAATCCAGGAAAAGGAGTAGAGCCCTCTGCTACACCTCAGTGTAGTAGCTATTGTAAAGGAGCCTTTGGTTTGTCCTAGACTATGGTCAACGACTTTTTTTAAAAATTTAAGCTTTTTCTTTATATATATATATATATATATATATATATACACACACACATATATATATATTAGATATATGTACACATTTTATTAGACATATAAGAGAGAGAAAGAGAGAAAATATCACAATTGACTGATATAAGAGAAAGAGCAATGCAGAGGTATATGTGTAGAGAGAGAAAGAGATTGTACACATATATAGATATATCAATGCACAAACATACAAAGTGACACACATATATATATTGGGGAAAGAGAGAGAGAGACACTGAGACAGAAAAAGGAAAACATTAGTGAGAAACAATATATAGGGAGACAGACTGACAGTAGATTGAAAAAAAGACAGAAAGGGAAATAAAGAAGAAATAAAGAGACAAAGAGAGATAAAAGTACAAAAAAAGAAAATTAAAAAAAGGGCTCTGAGAGAAAGATAAAGGGATAGATTGTGAGAGAAAGACATGAATTGACCAAAATACAAAAAAAGCATAAAAGAACAATATAAAATTGACAAATCTCTGTCTGTCTGTCTCTCTCTCTCTCTCTATATATATATACATATATAGAGAGAGAGAGCGGGACAGAAAGAGCTATCAACAGGATGATTGGGTATTATCCATCATACAATTTGAAGGTTTCCTTTTTACTTAATATTTCATTTTTGTTTATTATTTTTATTGGTTTTAGTTCTCATTTATCAGAATATATTTTTTAATATACCTTTAAAAAATTGTTTAAAAATCTAAGAAGTTTAATGTGATTATATGAATAAAGATTTTAAGAAAAATCAATATTCTTCCATCTAGGATCGATATTTCACCTTTTTATAAAGGTTGCCCAATTATTGTAACAATTATACATTCACCATTGCATATTGCAAAACAAGTACTTAAATTTGACCTTTCTTTTTGAGCCGATTCTTCACAAACCATTGTTTCTCACAGTTTAACCTTTGACAAGTCATTTTCAACAAACTCTTCAAAAACTGAACAGAAAATTCCTTAAGGTAAAATAGGAAATACAAACAAGTCTTCACCAATCACGGATCCAGAGGCAGAGAGCATTAGTTGTTTGCTCAGATTACACTGGGCTGCAAAGATTTTGCAACTGGGGTAAAAAGCATGGGGGTGCTTTGTGTGGGATTAAAATTAAAACTGACTCAAAGAAAACTGATACAAAATTGAAAAGAGGTATTTTTATTTAAACCTGAAATCAGAGAATCATTGCCTGAAAACCAGTTCAATGGCAAACTGAATTATAGATTGACCGTACAGGAGTGCCAGGTGATAGGAAAGATATTCAAGTTAAGTCTGCATTCACCAGGCACCAATATTAACACTAGAATATCCATGATATAATAACACAAAACACAATGAAAGGAAAGACAAGATAAACATAATTACACATATAAGAATAACCTTTTATATAAATACTATACATATAAGTAGTATCAAGAGAAAGGATACACAAACATGTTGCATGAAAGAATTATATACATATTGTTCATGAACAAGGATTATGTGCAAAGGGTCCAAAACAGAAAAAAAGCCTACTCGTTGAATGTAGGTAATATAGCTATGTGACTTTACTGTTCCCTGGAGGGAGAAAATGTCTCAACCATTCAAGGAACAGGAGAAAAAGACATTGAGGATGGGTTTTTGCAACTGTCATGTGACCCCATATTGAGCACAAGCCTGCCACTCTGCTACGTCTGGTCACCACTAACAAACTGCTTAATTAAATCTAAATAATTATTTTAGTAAGATGGTTTGTTAAAATTTTCTTTTTTAAGTTTGGAAATTTGTATTCTATATGATTAAGTATGTCTTACAGCAACATAGCTTCCTGCTGATCATGACTTATTGTCAAGAGCTCCCCCTTCTCAATACGAAACATTTTTTATATCTGCCAGGATCCAATAAGTATGCATACCAAATTTGATAGCTTGGTATCTAACCATATTTACCAACACCTCCACTCGGGCAGGATATGACACTAGGTCAATTTTTAACCATAGTTTAACAGGTTTGAATTCAGAGTTTTCCTTCTCCTAGACTAGTTGCCTCACCAAGGCTGAAGAACTCAGTCTGCCCTACTATTTACCCATAGCTGGAGGGAGAAAAATTGCATTCATACCTTTCCCAAGGGTATCAGTGCTATGTGAAATGCAATCAGCTGCATCCAGGATTTGAACTCGTGTCGCCGTGTCCAATTCCTATGACGATAACCATTACACCACGGGCACCTCCAAGCTTGCTATCTCACTGGTTCTCAATAGATGTTAGATAAATCAACAGTTAATAATATAGAAAGTGACATTGTATCTTATATCTAAGTAGAATTGTTCATTCAGATCAGTTTTCATATCTGTTTATATTTATCAGTGTTTCAACCATAATATTGCCCAGACTCGTTCAGAACTTTTTTTTATAAATGGTCAAACTTTAACCTGTGTTCAGTAAGTATATATACCAAATATAGCAGCTTTATATGAAGCCTTTGTTGAAATGAAGAAGAAGACAATAGTCCGAATATTCTAAGTGATAAAAAGTACATTAAACCTATTTGGATATCAATAGAGAACAAACTCTTTCCAATTATTAATTATTCTCAAAATTATTGAGAATTTATTTTTGCACTTTAAATGATTACAAAGTTTGTTGTTAGGCTCCACTGAGCCTAACAACAAACTTTGTAATCATTTAAAGTGCAAAAATAAATTCTCAATAATTTTGTTCTAACAGGAAACAAAAAAAAAACTTCACAATCTAATGGAAGAGGTTTTAAAATTATAACACACACTAATATGAAAACTAAATGCTGACAGAAAACAGTATTGTAACAAGGTGTTAGATTTGGTTTGGTTTTATGGCAGGTCAACCTTTGTTGGATTATCTATCGCTGAAGCCATATCAGTACTACTATAAGGTTGCACCATATGGAATCTAACAAAATGATTAGAGAAAAAGTTTCTTGGAATTATGCAAGTATACTGCATACTAGTTTGAATAAATCCAGGAAACAGCACCCCACAAAACAGCAGCTTTACAGCCACTTGCCTACCATCTAACAAATCATCCAACTAAGATGAACAAGACATGCTGGGAAGTGCTGGAAAAGCAAAGATGAACTCATAAGCAATGTTCTCATCTGGACTGCAACACATGGATGCACTCGTGTTTGCCAACCAGCAAAATCTTATATATATCAACTTTATGAGGATACTGGATGCAGTCTAGAGAACTTGCTGAGAGGGATGGGTGGAAAGAGATACTCAAGGGAATCTGTGCTGTCAGGACTTAATGAAAGTATATAATGACAAAACTTTGTAAATAATTATAGCCTCAAGAAACTATTCTTAATAATAATAATTTATACATAGTTATATAGTTTCAAGCATCCCTATCTAATAATAATAATTTTTACATAATTATATTGTTTCAAGTAACTAATGATAATATTCATTTGTAAACAATGTAAAAGTAACTTAATGCAAATAATTTTCAGTTATGTAGTTCTAAATATTCCTATCTAATACAAACTATTTCTACACAGCTATAAAGTTTCAAGTAACAATCACAATTTGATAATTATCATGTGTTTACACAGGCACACACACACACACACATATATATATATATATATATATATATATGGTTTTAAATATTCCTGTATAATACAAATAATTTGCACACAGTTATATAGTTTCAAGTATTTTATCTAATATTGATAATTTTCAAATAAATCAATTGATAGATGAGACCCTAATAGGTACAACCACTCCAGGTCAAAGTGGATCTGGGAGTAATGGATCAGAGCTCCAGAGTTGGAACCTCATTACCAGATATAATTTAGTACCATACCTTAAACAAAACAAGGTGCTATAAGACCTACCCAGATAATTACAACCTTATTATACCACAAACCATTTCCTTCTAAGATTAATCAGCCCAGTGAAGTCTACATGCAATCACAATAAAACTAATTGAAAGCATAACAAATGAGAAACAGTATTAGCTCTCAGCAGCCATGATTGTCAAAAGCAGAAGCCAGATTTGTATTATTAATACCATGTAGATGATTAATTGATGAGCAGACAATATGCAAAACATTGTGAGCTGCAACAGCTTTATCAAAAACCAAAAAATGAAAAGAGGGATTATATGCTTATACACATACCACTTCCAAATTAATATCAATTTCAGGAGACCATTCTCACTAATCTTCTTCTGTTGGATTTAAAAGGGTTTCATTTCCCAGACTCTAAAACCAACATAATTATAGTGACAACCACATCAATACACAGGTGATTTTAAAATATTTGCACATAATCTATCTATGAACTGACTTGCATAAGAGTGAGAGAGAGTTAAGTTTCATCTTATGAGTGTATCCTAGTTGATACATGAAACTTACTGATGAGAGGATTTTAGAAAGGTAAGATTTTAAACTTTTTTATTTTATCCTGCTCTGCCAGTCAGCATTTGAGCACTTTTTTGATTTATAGGACGTTTTTAAACTACTTATTTTTCTGTTATATACATATATTATAGATGATATATATTAAATATGAAAATGCACAAAGCTTTCCTACTTCTCAGAGTTCATTCCACAGGTAAGCAACAAAATAAAATAAACAAGGAAGTAATAATATTTTCATTTAAGTACATTCCTGCTTGCCATGTGACTTCAACAGTCATGCAGCACTTGCATTCTAAAACACTAGTTCCTTGTTGAAATATGTCACAAGATCCAAACTAGTAATATGATATAAACACTTTTTTGTTCTCCGACATAGACTTAAAATATTCAAAATATTTATCACCTACACAAACTTAATGAATAGTACAACTGACTTAAGATTTTTACTTTTTCCAAATCTGGGTGCAGAGTCTCCCCAACAACTGACTAATACCTGGGGTAGAGAGAACAGATAGATTTATACTTTTTCCAAAAGTATAAAAGCAAAGTGAAACACTAACAGCTTCACCCAGAACTTGAATTTGGTTTAACAATAACCATTACATGACACAAAGAACTACAACATACACATATGTAGGTACATGTATATAAAAATATGTGGGAGGTGTAAAAACTGCACTGGATTGTGTATATATATATATATCACACAATAATATATATTAGAAAAACTAAAAAGAAAAACTGAATCAGTGAAAAAAATAATTCATCCACTTAAATTTCATTGATAATATTTTAATGGTTAAAATTAGGATAACTGACATTCCATAATTTTACTAGAAAAATGTTTTTATGTGTTCAGGTCTGGTATGTTTTAAAATGACTTCAATGTCCTTAATTTCTTTTAGAAAAATAAACATTTAAACAAGGAGAATGCAGAGAAACTCCACAGTTTCATTATTGTGTGTGTGTGTGTGTGTATATATATATTTATATATTTATATATATGATTTGTAAAATGAGGAAGATGATTTTAATAACAATTAAAACAAATATAAAATATAGGGACCTTTTGACCGACACTTCTTCAAAGTTAAACATCTGTATTTAGAAATGAAGGGAACAAGATTTTAAAAGATAAGGACCTTAAAATTGAGAGGAGACAAAAAAATCATTATACTCCAGATTAAGTAAATGACTCACCCAAAATTTCTAATTTATATCTGAGCTCTCTCTCTCTATCAACACAGGGTCAGAGGTTTATTAAACAAAGCAGCTTCCAAGGAATGTTGAGGCAGTACTTAGTTTGAGTCCCATGCAGAACTGAGAAGAACTCATCTGAATAATTGATTATTTGCATTTATATTCAACAAGTGCTCACCAAATGCCCGAATGATGTTATTAGCGCATGCTTACGAATAGAACACCTTTAATCATTGGATAGTTTTACCCACCTAGTTATAAATCACTTCAAATATCAGTTTGATGCAGACTAAGTTTTGTGGGAGAGTAGTCAAAATATCCTAATGAATGGAGAGGAATGCACTTCTAGTTTTAAAGATGGTAGAATTAAAACAGACCAACCAATCTCATCAGTTAAGAACTGACTACTAGGTCTGATCAATGCTATTTTGATGTAAGTAGGACACTTTTGAGAGTCAAAAATTTAAAAATTATAAATTTAATATTACTCAAAATAACACTTTCAGAGGAGCCATTTGCAAGGAATCTTCTTGAGTTCATCATCCAATATACTCTCTGAACTTATCATTACACAGTAGGTAAGAGTTTTGATAAGGTTAATCTTCCTGGATTTGAATGCAAAGGAATCCCAAATCAGATATAACCCAGTAAAAGTGGGTTTTCCGTATTCACCAGTGACAAAACATATGGAAGTTTTCTCTACAGAAAATGTCTAAGAAAGGCAACATATTTTTTTTTCCATAATAAATTGTAAGAAGGAATGAGGATTATTTAAATATTGAAAAAATTTTTTTGCTTCATTATGAGATGCAAAAAGACGCAAAGGTATCATCAATATAATGAATGTGACAGTATGATTTGCGAATCTTATCAAAGAGATGTTTCTTCTGAAGCATTACAAAAACATTGGGTACAAGAAGCCACAAAGGACTATTCATAGATATTCCGTCAACCTGTCAGTATGTTATATTATTGAGCTCAAACACAAATTAGAAATATTCTGGGAGTCATTTACTTGACATGGAATCCAATGAATCTTTTTTATCCCCTGCCATATTAAGATCCTTTTTTTTTAAAAATATTATTTCCTTCATTTGTAATTATGGATCATTAACTTTGAAGAAGTGTCAAACAAAAAGTTTTATATCTGTTTTCATCAATTTTAATCATTATTAAAAACATGTTCCCTATTTTACAAATCATTTTATGATGAAGATATACAAGAAATATATATATATATATATATATATACACATTGACCCAACCTATCCACTCTAGACAATATGCAACACTAGGTCAATTAACTTTTTTCTAAATTATGTTTTCGAAATTTGTCTATTATAATCATGTTATATAGCATCAAGTATTCCTATGTAATACTAATAATTAGCGCACTAATTGTAGATGTCACTGCTCTGACATACAGAATAAACAACAATAATAACAACACTTACTAGCTCAGCAGCCCCTGCTAGTGTCCAACTGACAGACAAAAAATAAAACAGCAGTAACTCAATACCAAGCCTGTAACATGACTGAAGCAAGCTGGTATATATATATATATATATATATATATATATATATATACACTAACATATCCATTCACTGGGACAGCAATCAATCACTGACCAGAGAATGGACTTAACCACTTGCAAATAATGGAATGCCCCAATGTCCATATAATCTCACTTCAACTTGTGACTCATTGCTTTTATGCAACCAAGTGCTGACTCATAACTACTGAGCTTTACGAAAGAATTTCAACAGTTATATGGTTTTGAGCTATCATATACAATACTAACAATTTTAGAACAGATCTATTTGATGCATAGATGTAACCCTAACAGGTATTACTACTCCGGATCAGAGTGAAGAGAAGAGTAATAGCAACAAAAGAATATTTTGAGGAGTTTTCTTTCATCTTATAATTTCTTAGTTGCTTTTTATCAATCTATTATAGCAAGGAATATTACAGAAATAATGATAAAGAATAAGTCTTAGTGAGATTTGGACACACATCCAAGAGACACCTGTTAAATATACAGGTTGCTTTAATTAGCTGAGATACAAAAAAAGGCGACTAAAAAAAACAAAAAGGAGTGAAAATACTAGACAAAATTAAGAATTGTTAATAATGCTTTATCCATAAATTGAAATTCAACAAAGAGGATGTATTAATACAACTAGCTAACCCCCCCCCCAAAAGCAGTAAATATGGCATCAAGAAAATTCAATAAAACAGGATGAGTTTATAGGTTTGATTTGATCATCTGCACCCTAATGGCCATTCATAGGTCAGTTAGTAGAGCAGCTGATGCGCTTAATCAGGCTTCTGAGGCAAAAATGATGCAAGTTCAAATCTCATCTAGAGCTTTATGCTTTATAATTATTTCTGATTTGTGCTTTTTCTCATTGTTATAGAATCACAATTCATATGAGTTCTGATAAAAAAATCAGGTAAAAATTAAATGATAAAAGAAAATACAAGACAACAATAAAAATAATAAGCGACTTGTATAGTTATAACTAGTCGTGTGGAATTTTTGTCAGCCATAATTAATCAAAAATCAATTCCAAAAGCAGATATTTTATTTGCTTGTACTGTGGCCATTGACAAGTGTTCAGAAAAAATAAAATAAAAAGTAACTGTAAAAAAAAAAAAAGAAAAAAAAAAAAACTTATGGAAGGAAATATCATAGCAATTAAAGTTCACTATCCAACAATTTTAATTGGGGTGGGGGATTTATCAATTCTATGAAATTAAAAATCGTGCAAAAATAAAACATTTAGATAAAATTATTTCATAGCTATTTTTTGGAAGTGTATTCAAAGGTGTTTTTACACAATGAAGCAATGATTAAAAAAACAATCAACAAAAAAGTTTGACCAACCAGTACATCATACAAGTTTGATTTTTTTTTTTTGTAACAACTGAACTTGTCAGATGTCTGCTCTTGTCCTCTTCCATGTATTACTTTCTATCTATTCCTTATACACAAAGATGGGCTGATGGACAGACAGAGCTGATAAGAAGATGGGGACACACAAACTTAGTTGGCAGGAATAAGATGGGTGTATAGACAGAGCTGGCAGGAGTGAGGTAAGTGGACAGACAGAGCTGGCAGGAGTGAGGTAAGTGGACAGACAGAGCTGGCAGGAGTGAGGTAAGTGGATAGACAGAGCTGGCAGGAGTGAGGTAAGGGGACAGACAGAACTAGCAGGAGTGAGGTAAGTGGACAGACAGAGCTGACAGGAGTGAGCCAGGAGATAGAAAGATAGAATTGGCAGGAATGGGGTAATAGGCAGTCAGAGCTTACAAGAGTGGAATTAGGGGACATACATAGCTGGCAGGAGTGAGACAGGGGACACACAGGTGGCAGGAGAGAGATAGTGAAGTAAGACATAACTGGTATGAGTGAGATGAACAGACAGACAGAGCTGGCCTGGGTGGATTTAGTCAGTCAGACATATATACAAGAGCAGCAGCATTTGGAGAGGCAAACAAAAGAGAAAAGAAGAGTATACAGAGTAAAGAAAAAGAAAGATAAAAATGTAAGAAAAAAGGATAGAGATAAAGAAAGAAAGAAAAAGTAGTGTCTATAGCAACAGAGAATGTTGATGATGAGAGCATGTGTCATCTGAGGAATAAAGGAGGTTAATATGAGTTGAAGTGGTGAACAGGAATAAGGCAGACAATGGCATATGATTGGGAATGAGACAAATTCCCTGCAGTGGAAACAAACAAGGAAAAACAAAGAAACACGATTGCTTACTAAAAGTAATAAAAAACAAAACATAGCTTTTGGTACCAACTCTGAACCACATGGCCAAAGGCAATACAAGATGGTTGCCACGCAGAAGATTTAGAGGAAATACAGATTACTTAGAAAACATAGAAGAGAAAGTGATCTCTGATTGTTTTCACTTCAATAATAACAAGCAACCAAACAAAAGGTGAACTGAATTAGTTTCATCATATAATAATCTGAGCAAATGCAACAAAAGCATAGATAGCTGCATGTAATTCTTCAAAAATTTTTTTACAAATTCACATTGCAAAATTTCAAATTAATTAAAAAGGTTTCCTCATAGTAAGCAGTTTTGTATATTCCTTCAAGTTTTCTACTTCAATAAAAAAAAATTGAGTAAGCATTATTCTATAAAAAAAAAAACATGATAGGATTATTTATGCATGGATTAGTGCTTCTGCTTAGGATCAGTGTGTAGTATCTATGCCCACTACCACCTTTGCCTAAGATCAGAACATATCTTCCTTACTTTCAAGCTGTGATTCAAGTGTAGTATCTGTTCCTTAAGATATATATACTTAAAATTATCATAATTTTATTAGATAAAAAATAAATTATAATAGTGTTGTAAATTGGTTCTTGAGTTTTAAGAAACCAGAAATACGAATTCTGTCCTTACATAAGGAATATGAAAGTACCAATTTCTCCATTGTTTTTGTCAATAAAAAGGTGGTAGGATTTTTGAGAAGCTTATATCTGACTTGAGTCTGAAATTAAAGTTATTAGTTACTTTCCTGAGAAATTATGACAAACAGCAAAACAATAAAGATTGTAAAAAGTAGCAGATCATCACGAGAGGATTATTAGAGCAATACACTTAAAATGCTCAAAGAGAATAAAACAAATTCCAGTCCAATTTGAAGTTGAAAGATAATTTTGAGAGAACACCATTCACACTGAATGCCATATTTTAATCATCAAAATTTCTTGTTATAAAAGAAATAACTATGAAATGTTAATTAGAATCCTTCAATCCAACACAAACAGAAATATCAATTATTATGGACTGCTGTTTACTATGAAATGCTAAGTAGAATTTTTCAATCCTTCCTAAGTAGATGCATCAATATTTTCATGGACTGCAGTTCCAACAGGAACCCAGCAGATTTACTGTTCTTTTTCTAAATGTCAAAATTGAATAAAACAATAACATTTATTTATGCAACTGTAAATGTACACAGACTTGATGTCTTCATTTTAGTTGTTACAGCTACAGCGTTTCAATTGTTATACCCTTTGGCCTTCTTCAGAAGTAAGGTGTACAACAACAATCAAAACAATGGACAGAAGAAATACATCAGTGTTTAATATCCTTTTAATTCATCAAATGTCAATCTGTCTGTACAACTAAGGTTCCACTATTTGTGTCCTTATTTCAACTAAACTTTCACAAATTTTTAGATTTATAATGGAGAAAGTTTTATACTATACAAAAAGTTACAATTTAGATTGGATTTTTAAGTGGTATCTTTCTTTCACATAATGTGTTTTACTGTCCATCTCACTGTAAAATCTCACACTCAGCTTCAGTAATCATTACAGGAGACAAATATCTCTTTCTTTATATATGCACATAGAACCTCCCTGCCCTGAAGAAAGAACATATTTAGTCTCAACAAATGCTTGACCTAAAAGGGGCTTAGAAATCTTCTTTTTTTTTGTTTAAATTTTAGGTTTTAAAATCGAATTCTTTTTTGACCATATAATAAAAACAAAAACAAGTATTCACACATGCACACACATAGAGTAATGGTCTTCTTTTTTATATAGCATCTTTTCAGTAGGTGGGTATTCTAATACAAAAGTTTGAAACCAAAATCAATTGGGATCCTTTTTGTTTTTTTGCATGACTGCTAATTGAAAACTTATCTTAAAAAAAAAGTTGCAGCAAAGTCCAAGTACTTCGACTAGTTATCAATAAATTCAAAATGATAATTGGGCTTCTTTTTTTTTTAAAGTTTAAGCAAAACTTCTCATTATTTTAGCACTTTTTCTCCAGCCTTGCAATCAAGAAAACCATTTTTATAACATTATTATTTATCTAATTCTTGAAAAAAAATTTTGCATCATTTTCAAATGATGTTTTCAAGTATGAAAAAATAAAAATAATTACTCCTAAAATAGAAAATTTTAGAAGATTACTTTTTTTAAGGAAAACATTCTCTAATGTAAAGGATGATGATTAAAAAAACCTACTTTATCTATAACTTAACAAGAACTGATAGCTTTAGTATAGTCCTCTTCTTTGATGATGCATTGCTACCAGCATACTTCTGAGCAAGTACTGGAAAACATCTTGATGGGTAGTGTGCAGACCTCATAGCACATTTTTCTTTTAAATCTTCACTCATCTGAAACCAATAACCTTTCAAGGTGGATTTCAGCTTTGTAAACACAAAATATCTACAATGGCTATATCCACAGAGTGAGGGCAATTAAATAACATAGTAATAATAAAGTTTTGACTGTACAAAGTTCCACTAGATATAAAATCCAAGTATCTCTACTTAAGAAGAAAATTAATTCTTTATAAAAAAAAATATTGTGAGGGTGTACATATTTATTTATCGATAATAAATATGTAAACCCAATAAAAATACAAAAGTATAAGTTTGCTCACAGGATGGAGACACAGACTTCTTTGACATTGTCACTGGTGTTCTGCAGGGGAATGCATTAGCCCCATATATGTTAATAATCTGCCTAGACTACATATTTTGGACATCGATAGATCTAATGAAGGAAAATGGCTTTATACTTGAAAAGGCAAGAAGTTTATGATACTCTACACAAACAATTACAGACGCAGACTACGCTGATGACATAATGCTTCTGCCAAATATACGTACCCAGACCAAATCCCTGCTGCATAGTCTGGAGCTGGCAGCATAGGCCTCTATGACAATGCAGACAAAATGGAGTACATGTGCAAAGAGAAGACATCTTCACACTAAATGGTGGTTCTCTGAAACTAGTGGACAAGTTCACCTACTTTGGAAGCAGTGTCTAACCTACCAAAAATGACATCAATATCCAACTAGCAAAGGTATGGAGAGCAATCGATAGGCTATTAGTAATATGGAAGTCAGACATATAAAATAAAATGCAATTTTATTCCAAGAAGGAGTTATATCAATACTAGTATATGGATACATGCTGACTAAGTATATAGAGAAAAAGCTAGATGGTAATTGCACTACAATGCTATGAGCTATATTCAACAAATCCTGAAAGCAACATCCTACAAAACAGCAGCTGTACAGCCACCAACCACCCATCTCTAAAACCATCCAAATTAGATGAACAAAACATGCAGGACACTGCAAGAGAAGTAAGGACAAACTCATAAGCAATGTTCTCATGTAGACCCCTTCACACAGATGAGTAGGTGTTGGACAACCAGCTAGAACCTATCAACAGCAGCTTTGTCCAGACACAGGATGTAATCTAGAAGACCTACCAGAAGCAATGGACGAGAGAATTAGGGAAATCTGAGCTGGCAGCACAACATGATACATATTTATAAGCACAACTGTAAATATTCTATACACTATCAATATATAATGATATGAATATCTAAATAAAACCTGACATGCAAGAAAAATTCTTAGCAGATAATAAATTGTCAACATTATTTAGTCGAGTACAGTATTACTTGTCAAGGGAAGAGTCAAGTTCGCCCATTTCCATTAAAATCTATAAAGAAAGAGTAAAGACATTTTTTGTCCCTTCTTTTACCAAGATAGTGATAGAAGATTGTGATTAATATAATTAAGACCAAAAAAATGAATAGAAAATATATTTTGCCACAACTGCTTTCATGCTAAGATGTACAAAACAAAGCAGAGAAGAAAAAGGATAAGCGCCACCAAGAGTTGGCCCGAAATATTGCTGAAAAGATTAAGAATTCAGTACAATAAACCACAAGTCAAAATGTCTGTGGTAGTTTAGTCTCCAATCAAAAAATCAAGAATCAATAGTCATATGAGTAAACGTCAAATGATTTCAGTCAAGCTATATTTACAGCAATCAGTGGATTCTGTACTCTGCTGCACACAATTCAGCTGAATTAGACCACATCAGAGTACCATATATCAGCATTGTAGTTTTCTCCCTAGGGATACAAGACACAAGTGGACATACTGGCCATGGCCAAAGATATGGCAGTGTTAATGAGAGTGACCAATGCAACCAAAGGTTGTTCTGGACCCCAGGGAAAATGTGGTGGGGGAGGAAAAACAGAGGTAGGAGGAGATGATCAATGTGAGAAGAGACTTAATGGAAAAGAAAAAGAGGGAAAAAGTCACCAAGAGAGAATTATAGATAGATGAGAGGAGAGAAAAACAAATAGAAACTTGGGTTAATCGTTTGTAATTCTATCCTAACTCTACAGCCATTATGAATAAGCAGGGGAATCTATGACTGTCTCCACACAAAAGGTAGAAGGAATTATGGGAAGTCAAATATCAGCATTAACAAAGAATATACTTTATTTCAGATAGTACACACAAAGGTTACACAGCAAACCTACAATTGACAGGTTGGTTGATTGGTTAGTTTTACAAGATATCAACTATTCTTAGGTTTTTAAAAAATGGCCTTGTGCCACACTCGTCTAGTCAGTGGGACAAAAAACAAACACTGACTATTCTTGGGTAATTTTATGCTGAAGTCAGTCTTTTTTTTGTAAGTAATGACAGTTTCAAGTAACTAATGATAATAATCATTTGTAAACAATCAAAATAATCTGTGCACTGCTGGAGAAGTAAGGAAGAACTTATAAGCAATGTTCTCCAATGAACTCTTACACATAGGCACAATAATGTTGGCTGATCAGCAAAAACTGAAATTTGTCAGCTTCTGTTCAGACACTGCATGCCGTCTAGACTTACGATGGGTGATAGAGATGAAAGGAAAGAGAGAGTGAGGGTGTCAAAAGAATCTGGCATACCTTGTGATAATATATTTCAACCAATTACATGGTTTCAAGTATTGTTATAAAATACTAATAATTTGCAATCATTTATGTGGTTCCAAATAACTATTTATAATAATCCTTAGTAAACAGTCTAGATTCCATTAACTATTCTTGATACTAATAATCTACAGTTATAGGTTTCAAGTATTCCTATGTAATACAAATAATTTGTACACAATTATATAATTTTATAGATTTCAAGCAATTATATAGTTACAAGTAATGATAATAATCATTTTAAAACAATTATAGCTTTCAGTAACTATTCTTTATACTAATAATTAACACAATTATATGGTTTCAAATAATCCTATCTAATACTAATCATTTTATGTATGATTGTAATATGATTTTACATATTTCAACCAATGACAAGATTTCAAGTAACTAAAGATAATCATTTGTGAAGAATAATAATTTTAAGTAACAAGTTTTAATACAAATAATTTTCACACTGTTATATTGTTACAAGTAATTTCATTCTCTTTTTGGCTAGCAATTATCAAGTTATTCTATCATCTTATATGGCAAGGGAAGTGCTCTAAAACTGGAACTTCACCAGTGAATGGAATTATACAATATATTTGCTACACTAAACAGTAGATGGCTATTGAAATTAATTAAATAAACAAAGATAGTTGATTGATTTTACATGATGTCAAGCTTTGTTGGGTTATTCATTGCCAAAGTCGGTCATTTTTGTAAACAATGATATGATTTCAAATAGATAATGATAATCCTTTGTAAAATTAGTCTTAAGTAACGATTTTCAAAAGAAATAGTTTATAGACAGTTATAGAGTTTAAAAGGATTTCAAGTATCTAATACAAATAACTTTCACACAGCAATATTGTTTCAAGTATACATCTACCATAACCACTCCATCAAGGGTAGGATATGATACATTGTCAGATTTGGGCAAAGTAGTGCTGCTGGTTGAAATTCAGAGTTTTCCTTCTCTAAGACTAGTCTCTAAGTTTGATTTGGTTTGGTTGTTAGGGCTTTATGACATATCAACCTTCTGGTCGCAAAGGCTAAAGAGTCTAGTCTGCCTGGTTATTTTCCTATAACTGGAGGTGTGCAGAGCAACAAATTACTACTTTTCACTAGGGCATTAACACTTAGTGAAATGCAAACAGCTTTGTCCAAAATTTTAACTCCAGTCACAGGGTTCATGTACTAGATGATAACTGTTACGCCTTGTCTCCACATCAATATTGTTTCCAGTAACTATTACTGTTTAGAAATAATAATCATCTGTTTGCACACAGTTACATGGTTTCAAGTATTCTTATCTACGGTTAATAATTTTCAAACAGATCTATTTGACCCATAAATAGGACCCTAATAAGCACTTCCAATCTAGGTCAGTGTGGACCTGAGAGTAATGCCAATGAAAGAGTGCCTCCACACTGTCTAGAGCTTCAGAACTGGAGCCTCACCACCAGATGCAGTTTAACATCATACTCAGGGCACTTTACTTGCTAAGGAGTAAAATTTTCTTCATGGTTAAGCCACAAATACACATCACCTTCTTTATGGGTGACTTACTAATATATATCAAATCTATGCCAGAGGTCAGTTTTCTAAGCTGATGTTTTTTGAATACTGATTTTATAGATAATAGATGTGTCCTACTTGGAAGATTGGCCTTACATACTTTCCCTTCAACCCAATTCTCAGCATCTGCCTCGGAAATGCCAAAGATAATTTCATATAAAGCAAAACCTATTCAATACGAATACAAACAATGTCAGGCTTGTAGTAACCATGGAAATTCCACATCTTATAAGTTTTTAATACATCTACATATACTGTTAATGAATAAGTACCAAAAGATTTATAAAAATTGAATAATTTCTTGACTTTCAGATTTTATTCTTATTCCTGAAATATCAGATCCTTTCTTTATCTGTTTGTTTAAAAATAAACTTCTAAAATAAGTTTTAAAAATAAATGTCCTTCATTTCTTTCTTTTACTCATTTCTATCTTGTAATTCTGCTTTTCCCAATTCGTAATAACATGAATAGAAATGCAAAAAGTTTGGTGAAGGATTTGATTTCAGCTCATCAAGTTCATTTGTTACAAAGATAACTGTTAGAGCACACCAGCCTCCAAACATAATGATGTTAGACTTAATATTTTAGAAAGATTAAGATGTTTGCCTTCTTTCAAATGATCCATCATCACTACAGGATACATCAAAATATCCTACAGTGTGAAAAAAAAATCCAGGTAATTTGCAACATTTATGGATTTTGCCAAAGAGGGGATGCTGCTTACAATGTAATTAGAATACAAAACTGAATCCATACTTCAGTAATAAGCTTAATTGCTGCCAAAGATGGCCTTTAAGTAAACTATGATAAATCTTAAAATTTAGTGTTCACCTGTCACATAGACTGAAGAAGATGATAAGCATCGAAAAAGGAAATCACTTTGACATCAATATAACAACATATCTACATATTTCTTTTCAATGAAATAGGAGAAAAGGATCAGTTGTTATAGAAAAAAAATTGATTTTAGGTTGATTGTCACTAGAACCAGTGCCTTCTGATTTATTTTACTGGTGCAAGAAACTAGTTTAGTGAGCAAAAAATCAAAGGAGTGAGAGAGAGGTCTTTTAACAAGAGAAGATTCAAACTGATAATGCTCTGTAGTAGAAATATAGAATTTCTATAACAGGGCATTGAATCATATAATAGTTTGTTTTTTTTTTACATTGAGTTTCATTATAAAAATAAAGAAACAAAGGCAACTGAAGATATAAGCAAAGTTTGCTTTAACTAACATAAAAATGTACCAAAACAGTTCTTTCTAAAAAAGAAAAAAAACAAACAAAAACACACACACGCACACAATATATATATATATATACACACACACACATTATTAGAAATACATACTTATATATATAATATCATAAAAACACACACAATATATGCAAACTCTTTAAGCACAAACATAAATGCACACTGACACACTCATACACATATATATATGTATGTATGAACACGGTTGATTGGTTGTGTTTTATGGTATATCAACCCTTGTAGGTTATCTAATGCCAATATATATAAGGAGGCATTTATGGTATAATGGTTACTGTTGTAGGAAATAGACACAATGACATAAGTTCAAAATCCAGGAGGAGGCAGTTTAAATTTCACATAGCATTTTAATACCCTTGGGAAAGGCAAAAAACCAATTATTTTCCCACTAGCTATGGGTAAATAAAAGGTCAGACTGGTCTCTTTAACCTTGGTAGAGAAACTGGTCTAGGAGAAGAAAACTCTGAATTCAAACCGGTTAAACTCTGCTTTATTAAGATGTGTTGCATCCAGCTCATGTGGAGGGGTTAGTAAACATACATATATCAAATATATATGATTTGTAAATGAATAGTTTGAAGGTAAAAATTCTTTTAATGATCCAGGGCTCATTTGTTTGCACACAGTTAAATGGTTTCAAGTACTGATATCAAACACTAATAGTTTTATTTGCACAGAGTAAAATGGTTTCAAGCATTGCTATGTAAAACTAACAATTCAATTAACATCAGTCATTTGTTTTCACACAGTTTCATGGTTAAACTGTTCTATTTGACTCATAGTTGGGACCCAAACTGTTGATACCACTTCGGGTCAGAGTGGACCTGGGAGTACTGGCACTGAATCCTCACAATCAGATGGTTTAGTGTGATATCTAGGACACTCACTGGGCAGGGTCTTAACCCTCTGCAGAGATACAGTTGATGTATTCTACAGCCCCAGCTGACCAGGCTGTAAAAAGACAGGAATACATATGAGAGAAAGAGGTGAAGGAACAAGTCATAAAAATAACGTTTTTCTCAAATCAAGGAAGGGCACAAATGCTGGTCAGTAGAGCAGGATAAAACCAAAGATAAATTGTAATGTCAACTTTTCATATTAGCTTCATAAATAAAAGTTTCATGTATTTAGAACAATACAATTTTCAGATAAAACCATTTTTTCATCACTAATTTTGCGGAAAACCTTTAATTACTGTTCTGTAATTATTCAGAGAAGAAAAAAGTGTGTGTGTGTGTGTGTGTATATATATATATATATATATATATATATATATATATATATATATATATATATATGCGTGTGTGTCCGTGTGTATCTAACACCCACAGAATGCATATATTTATTTTTAAAGGTGATTTTTATAGCTCTCTGGAACTGTCATTTTCGCTCAGATTTCTTATAAAATCTTCAGATTATTTCCCTTGTTTCCATTCTTCACCTCAAATTCAATTATCTTTACTCTCAACTTATCACCTGTAACCACCATCATTACTCATTTCCTCACCATTTCTTTTTTGTTTCTAATTTTATTGAAAACTTTTACTTACTATCCTGTAATTGTTCAAAGCAAAAGATAATAAACTGACTATTATTTGTTGAAGCAAATACAGACTCAAGTGCTCTCATTTCTGGAAATTAAAATTTCCTTTTGACTTCAATTAACATGCATAGATTTTTTAATATGCCACCAACCCATTTTGGCTGAGAAGTTCATTTTTTATTTTGTCTTGTATGAAATCTACCAATTATTTGAGTTAGATATTTTATTTTCTGGCTTGCAACAGAAAATCCTGTAATACCTGTCAGTATTTTCTTCTATTAAATCAGAATATGAAAAGAACAAGGTGATTTTTGATTCTGAAGCTAGTCTTATTAAGATTTCTTTGTTTTTTAAAATCAGTAAAAGTATTTATTAAAAATACATATTCATTTTTTTTCTTCTTAAAGTCAAAGTTCATCTTGATGAGAGGATGGCAACAGTATCGCCATGGAATGCTTTTATTACACATTCCATTCCAATTCATAAGGTTTGTTCTTCAAGCAAGACTTTCTGTGTTTTGAAGAAGGGAGGTGTGCAGGCAATTAGCACAAAAAGTTTTGAAAATGACCAATAATGCCATGAACCTGCAAAGCCAATGATGTACATTTGACCAGGTATTGGAATAATGTCCTATATTCATTTATTCATTTCATAAAAGAATATGAATTGGTGGGTAATTTAATGGTTATCACATAGAAAATGTTTTAAGCTCATTATCTAAGTACATAGCCCAATAACAGCACAGTCCCTGATAACAGTGCCCAATAAATACACAAAGCATGATAACAGTGCCCAATAACAGTACAGTCCTTGATAACAGTGCCTAATAACAACACAAAGCCTGATAACAGTGCCCAATAACAGTACAGTCCTTGATAACAGAGCCTGATAACAGTGCCCAATAACAGTACAGTCCTTGATAACATAGCCTGATAACAGTGCCCAATAACAGTAACTCATAACAACACATAGATTAAACACAATGTGTAATAAGAGCACATAGCCTATTAACCTTGTCCAATAAAAGTGTTAAAAACAGGATATAACCTAATAACATCATTAATTTTGTACAAATATTTATTTTTCAACCCTATACTTCTCCATTTATCACATAAATCAAACATTATACAATAAAAAGTTCAGATCAAAATTTGGCCAATTTGGTCAAGCTGCAGACATATCAATCCACCCTCGTGCATCTACATAAGATTTCAAGTATCTGCAAGTAGTAATTTTCTAAGCTTAATTTAATTTGATCCAATCCCAGAAATATGGAGCACCAAATGGGAATCAAACTCACAAACAATGCTTTGATAGCCTAGCTCATAGCCATTACACAAAGTAAGACACCCTAAAAGAGAAAAAAATGATTTAATGATTTGGTACATGACTACAAATATGGGGTGCCTATGTTTGAAATCACAATTAATTGATCTAAATTCTTACTTCTTTCTTTTCTGTTGATGTTTCATTATACTTAAGCTTAGTATAGTACAAAGTCAATTGACATGGGGAGAATTGGTGTGTCTACCAAGAAGATCAGCATTCAAAATTCTAGTTTTATTCAAGCTTGAATTCTTTCTCATTCTAAGTAATGCTCTTTCAGTTTTTTCTTTTAATTTGATATTTTCTCACTACTCTCTCAAGCAGTGTCAATTTCAACTCCCTCATCCTTTCACTCAGTCTTCTCCCTTTTCATCTCTTATTCAATCATTATGAGCTTTACACAACCTCCCAATTCTCCCCTTCTCTAATCCTTTCTTTTAAGTTCTCTCTATTTATTCTTAAATTATATCTCCCATTTAGACCCACTTGTTTCAATCTATCACTTGGTCACTTCTTCCTTCATAAGCATTCTACTGACATTCATTCTTCAACACCCAAAGACACAGTTAAATACAATAATGAAATGTCTTAAGCTCAGATTATAACAGTGGAATTAAAGAAGAATCATAATATTAATAAAAATAAGAAACAAATTTTTCCAATGTCATTGATACTTATTGTTAGGAACCGAAGTAGACACAAATGAGATCAGTTATGTTTTTTTAAGTTTTATTATATATACATATAAAATCATATGTACACTTCAGAACAAGTAGTTGCAGTTATATGTGTGTAAATATTTAATGATGTATGAGTATCATTCTGTATAAAAGAACCAATAGCAGACAAAAGGTTACTGAAAAAAGAGGGGGGAAAAGAAGTGGAAGAAAAGGAGAGGGAGAAGAAGTAGAGAGAAAAGAGATGGAGGAAAAAGAGATAGAAAAGAAGTGGAAGGAAAAGAGAGGGAGTAGAAGAGGAAGAAAAAGAGAAGGAAAAGAAGTAGAGGGAAAAGAAGTGGAGGAAAGAGGGAGAGGAAAGGATAGATAGGGAAAAGATGGGAGGATGATAAGAGAAGACAGCAGAAAAGAGATAGGAAAAAGAAACGGGGAAAAGAGGGGAGATAAAAAGAGAGGGATGGAAAGGGAGAGGTGATGAGAGAGGAGAAAGAAGAGAGGCAACATGGAAGTGGAGAGAAAAAGAGGAGAGGTGGGAAGAGAGTGGAGGAAGAGGAGAGAGTGCAAAAAGGGAATTAAAGGGAGGCTTGGGAAGGGAGAAAGAGAAAAGGGTGATGGGGAGAAAATGGAGAAAAGAGGAGACAGAAAGAAAAAGGAAGAGGATCAGTGAGACTGAATAAATATGGCTCGTTCAACATAAGATTTTATTTTCTTTTTCGTTCTTTTTTTAAGCAGAGCTCCTCCCTCATTTGCATGCATGATTCTAAAAATAGTGATGTTCTATCAATATTAATGACTGATTTCATAGCACGTCCTAATTTATGAACACCAAATTATAAACAAAATATATTTAAATCTTTCTTTTACTAAACTAAGTCTGTGAAAGCAAGACCTCCTTCCCTGCCTTCCTCTCTCTCTCTCTCTCTTATATATATATATATATATATATATATATATATATATTCCCTAAAATTACTGTTTCATTTATTTATTTGTTACCACCACTTTCTTCCAACCTTTATGAATATTTGCTAAAGTTAACAATGCAAAAAAGAACAAGGGTCTTCATTTTCTACCCTGATGAAAGAGAAGCATATACATATATATTTCATCAGACTGAATATTTTTTTAGTTTTTCTACATGTAAGCAAAAGAGGAACTAGATAAGATAACAGAGAAAATAGAGGTATAAAAGTGAGGGAATGGGTCTAAAGATAAGAGGCAAACAAGGGGAGAAATAGATGTGGGTTTAAGTGATGATGGGGTGGTAGTTGTGGTTTCCTTAAAATTCCCCCTTTTGTTTTTTTGATTTGTTGCTACTGCTTTCTTATTACTTTTGTGAATATTTACTAAAGTTAACAATGCAAAAAGAACAAGCTTCATTTCCTGGCTAGATGAAAGGGATGCATATATATATATATATACACACACACTACCAAAACCTGTGAAATTTCATACATAATAATGGTAAATTATTGATTTATAAATAACATTTCTATGATAAATTGTTGCCAATTTGAATTTTGAAAATTTAGAGATTTAATGATAACATATATACCTAACAAAACCAATGAAATATAAACCTAAAAAAATTCAACTGAAAAATTGGATATTTGGTTTTGTCAAGTAAATAGCTCACTTTTTGAGGCAAATGATAAGTTATTTTTGAGAAAATTTTAGTTAACATTTTAAACTGGGTGGTTTTAGTCACAGTATGGCTAACATTATCTGTTCAAGAGATGGTCAAGGTTTATAAGAACACAATTGCAGATCAGAATAATTAACAAAGATATTGACAAAACTATCACTGATTAAAAAGAAAACATTTAAAAAAAAAAAGATTGAAAATAAATAATGAAATATAATCAGTTATTAATTTTCACTTTTTTTTTTTCACCAATAACCTATTTTGCTTTAGTTTTTTAATAATCAAATTCTAGAGCAAAATGTAATATTTGAGAGGTCATATATCGAGGCTACTCAGGAATGCATCAAAGGTAGAAAAAAGGGGTTGTTTTGGTGACACAGTTTTAAGTAGAAGCAGGAATACAATAGACTGACAGACACAAGCAGCTATATATTTACCCAACTCCTCCATATGAGCAGGTTGCAATTCAAAGTCAATTTTAAGAGGAGTTTCAGTTTACCTCTTCTTAGGCTGGTTGTCATACCTAGGTTAAAGAGCCTGTTCTACTATTTACCCATAGTTGGATTCATACCTTTCCCAAGGGTATTAGTGCTATGTGAAATACAAAGTTTGTCCAGGATTTTCTACATTTTTTCTTTTAGTAAAAGCATCTCTATATTTCATATATATATATATATACATACAAACACATGAAGTGTACTGAAAAGTTAATGATGATGTTATATCTACAGTTGATAACTTTTTTAAACCAATGGTATTCAAGCTCTGCAAGACTTTTATAAGCGTAATAAACCTCATTTGGTTACATTCCATGCCAGTAGCTTGGTGAGCCAATGAACCTTTTAGCAAACCCTGGTACATATACACATTCATGTATGTTTTCTCACTTCCTCATATCAATTTTATGATAATAAGTTTCATATATTTTAATAAAAAAATACCATCTTCAAATGAAACATTTTAAGTTTTATCTTACTCTACAGGCCAGTATTTGGAAAAACATTTTCAATAATAATTAATTCATTTCACTGCACATATATTAATAATATAGTTTTATATATAGATATATATATTATAACAGTGTGGGTTGTCACTAAATCACTTTGTGGGTTTGTGTTGAGCCTAGTGCAATATAATATGGAGAGTGCTCAATATCTAGGATAGAGCTATTATATAATAATAATAAATAAATATATGTATTTAATGAATTAAATATATATATATATATATATAAGAAAAAATACTCAATATCAGAGATAGAGCATATGCATATCTAATGTTCAGTACAGTGGACAGAGAATCAATGGTACATGGTTTAATATATATATACATATATATAAGAGTATAAAGAATTTAATTTGAATAATAATAATGATAATATTAATAATCACACAAAAAGACTTGGACATGGCTAAGAAAGGGAAACCTTCAATGTCATAAGGAACAACAATGTTAAAGCAAAAACAGACAAGAGAGCAAAATAGCAAGTGTAGGCTATGTGGTGATAGATTGGTTTGGTTTTATGGCATATCAACCATTGTTGGTTACTTAATGCCAAATACTTTCTTTTACATATATATCACATATATGATTTGCAAACACATTTTGTAGATACATAGTTAAATGATCAAACAGTTCTATTTTTAGCAAGTCAATTTAGCAAACAAATTTTTTTAACAATACAATTTAGTCAACAAATTCAAATGGTTCAAAGTATTGCTATGTAGCACTAATAATTTCATTAAACATCAGTTGTTTGTACACAGTCAAAAGATCAAACAGTTCTATTTATAGCATACATCATTTGTTTGATCTCAGTTTTAATGTCAATCAGTTCTATTTAACCCATGGATAACACCCCATTAGGTGCTACCATTCCAGGCCAGAATGGACCTGGAAGTAATGTCAATGAAGGGGTACTCTGCATTCCCCAAAGTTCCAGCATTACTGGAATCTCATCATCAAATTGTTTAGTCTCATATCCAGGACACTCATTGGGGTGGAGGGAGTCTTACTCCTTTGAAAAGATGCTGTCAGTGTATTCCACTACAACCACAGCAAACTGGGCTAGTGATGACAGAGATGAAATGATCAATCAATGAGAGGATGCAGAAAATTAGCAGAAAAGAGTATAAGACTAGGCATGATTGGGTGGGGAAGGTGATCCACTGGGATTTGAGCAAGAAATTGAAATGTGACAACATAAACAAGGGGTATATGTACAACCCAAAATTGGTCCTGGAGAATGAGACATACAAACTTCTCTGGGATTTTGAGAAACATACAGATCGCCTAACTTCAGCCATACAACCAGATCTAGCAATAGTCAACAAAAAAAGAGAACCTGCTGAATAGTGAACTTTGCCATCCCAGCAGACGACAGAGTAAAATAAAAAGAAAGTGAAAAGAGTGATAAATACCTAGATCTTGCTAGAAAACAAAAAAAAACAAAACAAAACAAAAAAAAAACAAAGAAACACAAAGGTGACAGTGATACCAATTGTAATTGGTGCGCTATTTACAATCCCCAAAGGATTGGTAAAGGGACTGGAAGATTTGGAAATAAGAGGATAAGAGAGGACCATCCAAACTACAGCATTATTAAGATCGGCCAAAACATAAAAGGAGTTCTGGAGACTTGAAGAGACTTACAGGCACTCAAACTCCAGTGAAAAAACCATCAGCTAACACCCGTATGAAAAACTCTCTAAGGAGTAAAATAATAGAAATTATTTTAAGTTTTTGATTTAAAATAACAATCAGTTTTTATTAAATATATCAAAAGATACCTTACACAGTGAAACCCTAAACTGCAAGTTTCCACAGAATGCACTCTGAGAAAGCCTGATTTATATCATTCCCATTTTAGTCTATCCAAGAACTTTTCACACTCCTTATTTCTCTTATACCAAGAACAAAAGTTTATACTCAACTGCTATTTTAGTTTTTCTCAAAAGAAGGTAGATTGTGCTCAAGCTCAGTGTAACAATCTTCAGTTTAACCTGTCATGGTTTCATCTGAAAACAATGTACAACTGCAGTTGTATATCTTCACCTTCACGCAACTGCAGCAATCAACTATTTAAAGCACTTGAGTATCAATAATCATCATACCCAGGTGTGAATGAACAGACCATTTTGAAAGGAGAGTATGAAAAATTTGCACAATTATTCAAGATAAGATTCTAGGAAAAAAAAACATTAAGAGTGTCTTTGTCAGTTGAACTCTTTCCAATTGTTTGCAGCATATTGCAACTGCGTAACAAGCACGACAGTTATGAGGACAGGAATCATTCCTGGAGGTAATAGACCTTCACAGGTGATAAATAAGATTTTTCCCCATTGTTCTCTGAAGGCATCTTCCTTATTCTATATCTGTTTTTAGCACTCACAGCAATGAGTGCTTGAAAACATTCCTGGAAGACAATGGCAAATTCCTTTGCAGATTTCATTTTTATATTGTTTTTCTCTTCATGATTTCCATTCTGGAGATCTAGTTGCTAATAAAACTCTTCAGATCTGTTGCATTTGCCTATCATCTCATATTATTTTTTAAATCTTATTTTTCTTATTCACTTGTCCTTATTAGCTAATGAAGGCAACAGTGAAAGGTCAAAGGGAAATCAGATTATCATGTACTGATATAGAAGATTATCCACTATTGTTTTTGTTTTGCAAGATTTCTGTGAACGAAACAAAAGAAAAACATTATTGAAAGAGCAGATGATTAAGTCTTCATTCCTCATATTTTCAGCCAGGCTGCTTTCAGCCAGTTGTCTTAACATCTTTATACGTACTACATATGAGAATAAGAAACAAATTTTAATTCAGATAATCAGACAGAAAAGAAATGAGTTCAGCATCTAGTGGTGAGAAATTGAAAGAGTAACAGACAGGAAATGGGAACAAGGATTATAAATGATGAATAAATGAGGGGAAAGTGAAAAGAGGAAATAAAGCAGAAAAGGGGAAAGTAGGATGATATCTGATGGGTGAGTGGAAGGAAAAAGAAAAGAAAAAAAGAAAGAGTAAGAATTATGATGAGTTTAGAAAGGGTGTGAAAAGGAGAAATTAACATAGCAAAGAGAGGGTGAGAAAGAAAGAAAAAGAGAGTGAGAGTAAGATTTATGAGTTAGTTTCTCCTTTTTACACCTTTCCCAAGAAAGAAAAAAAAAGAAAATAGAGAGTGAAAGAAAGAAAGGGAGTAAGTCAGATAAAAGATGAGAATGCAAAAAGAGAAAATTAGGGTAGGAAAGAGAAAAGTGTAAGTAAGGAGGTGGGTATGTATTTGGGGTGGGGACATGAAAGAATTGATAAGAAAGAAAGAGAAAAAAAGGAAAAGAAAGTAAGGATTACAAATAATGGGTGAGTGGCTTAAGTGCAAAAAGGGAAAAGACAGGAAGAAGAGGGAAAGAAAGAAGGGGAGAAGATTGAGAAACGAAAATGAATAAGGATTCCAAATGTTGAGTGGCAATGGGTGTAAAAAGAGGATATCCAAACATAGAGGAAAAAAAAGAGTAAAAATAAAAAAAAGAATAACATTAAGAGAAATTGAACTGGCAATGCTCCAATACAGGGGATTATTCTCGTTAAAATAAGTGAACAATTATTATTACAAGTTTATTTTAAACTAACCTGTGGAGATTTCATGAACACCTGCACAACAATTACAATAACTGTCTGAGATGAACAATTGTCAATTTCTGTTTCAAAATTTGGTAACTCAAATAGAAATAATGGAAAAATAACCTTACAATAACAAAAAAAACCCCAAAACATGAAGATTCAGTTTTGTATAACTTTTCTAGCTAAATATCTGATTTTTGAGCAAAAAATTTAGTTTAACTTAAAGTAGGATGGTTTGATTTTCAACATAAGCAATGTTGCAGATTCATGAGAAGTTCAAGATTTATAAGACTTCTGGTGTCTAAAAAATTCAGATATAAGAATGTGGAAAAACAGAACAGAAGAGGTGTACTTTGCTTAATAGAAAACTTAGAGGAATAAGAGTGCTGAATGCCAAAGTGACAGTTTTGAATAAAATTAAATTTCATTTGTTGTTCATTTCTTGATGAATAAAGCATAAGTTCTGATAATTTTTAAAACAGCTCATTTAAAGCAACAGTTTATAAGTCATCACTTATTAATGAGTACTTCAAATTGATTAAAGTTTACTTCTCAACCATTTAGGTTTTAAGAGAACCCACACAGATAATGAGAAAACAGCTTCGGCTACAGTCATGATGGTTTTGGTTTATTTATTCAATGGCACATCAACTCTTTATGAGTTATTTAATCCCAAAATTTGATTCACTTGTAAATACTTTATTATAATCATAATTACATTTTCAATGTTCCATTGCATTTATTTTAATTGCCCTTTAATTTGTCTATAAAAATGTTTTTGCGCACAGTTATCAAGTGTTCCTATCTAATGCTAATAATTTGCACACAATCGTAGGTTTTAATTGTTACTATTCAATACTAATAATGTATACACAATTATATGGTTTCAAGTAATTATTTCTAGAAAATAATAATAATTTCTTTGTACAAAATTATTTAGTCTTAAGCTTTACTATCCAATACTGGATATTTTGAAACACATCTATTTGACCCTAACAGGTATTAACAATTTAGGTTGGAGTGGGCGTAAGGGTAAAGGCTATAAATAAGTTCTTCATATTTTATAAAGTGCCAGAATTAGAGCCTCATCACCGGATGCAGCATAGTGTCATACCCACGACACCCAAATCAACAGTTTTAAGATCTGCCAAGCCATATAATACCAAGTATTTTACATATGATTAATTTATCAGGCCAAACATAAGTATCCAAAATTCAGACTGGATTAATATTTACTGGTATGCATTTACCCAACCCCTCCACTACTGGCAAAATGTAACAAAAAGACATTTTTTAAGCTGTGAATTCTGGTCAGCAATTCCTTTTCCTGGGACAATAACTGTTATGCTAAGAGCACTTCTTTTTATGGAAATCTTAGAACAGAAGTATTATGTTTAGATTACAAATAATATTGGTCAGTTTAAGTGAAATTTGAAAAAAATTAAAATACAGTAAAAAGTATATAATTTACATTAAAAAAAAATGAAGTGCACTTAACATAAGGAATCATTGTAGGAAATGGAATTAGCAACTGGAGTTCAAATACAGAATGAGGGTTTACTTTCACTTTGGAATAGCATGAATCCATCCTTCTTTCACTCTGCATTCATGGGCAAATAGTAAGGAAAACTGTTTTCTTTAGTTTTTGGTTTTATTTTGTTTTTTCCAGCCATGGTTTGGCAATCAGTGTTGAAAGAAAATTCAGAATTCAAACTAGGTTTACTCCACTAAAAATTGACCTTGTGTCACATCCTGCCTATATTGGAGGGATTAAGTAAATACATACACCACCACCCAACAAAAAAAAGAAAATCAAATAACAACGACCATTAATGGTTCCATAATATGGTATAATGATTATGGAATTCAATTAACAGACTAATGTCCTTTTTCAGGCATCTGTCAATTTTGCCTGACCAGATTTGCACCTGGATCTCAGCACAGGCCTGGACAAGGCTGTATAAAAGATTGATATTAACCCATGCTCCAAGTCCCTACTTTTTAGAACATTGATGTTGACCAAGGGAACGGAAAGCTGCTACACAACTTGGCATTAGTGTCACTGCGGTTGTTGCCAGAATTAGATTGAAACTCTAAATTAGTCTTCCGAAGAGATTCCAGTTCATAGTTCTGCTACTCTATCTTGGCAACATAATCTCCCATGCTGGTAGGGAGTTTGAATTCATAGTTTTCCTTTACCAAGGCCAGAGAGTCCAGTCTACAAAACTACTTATCCAGAGACCATTGTTAGTGGGGTACAATGGTTAACAGGCCCTTGTTAATGAGGTTAATTTTCACTGGTGCTCCATAAGTTTAACCTTGTGCCAAACTGATTTAATCTTAATAGATGACAAACATGACAATTGGATAAGAATTCTATGTTAAAGCAGTTTATGTTAAGAACAAAAATGGTATCAATAACTCTAAAAAAAAAAAAAAAAAATGATATCAGTATAATAATTTTAAAAATAACTTAAATAAATTTTAATCATTTGGAATTTTCAAAATGAAATTTTGTGAGCAGTTAATTTGAATATCTAAAGATTAGAAAGAGGATCTGACTGGTAAATGATTCTCATAGAGAAAACAGGAAAGGAAACAAGGAAAGAGAAAGAACAGAGAAGGAAAAAAAAAAAAAAAAAGGAAATAAAGTGTCCCCCCTATACACACACCTTCACCAAGGCCAGATAGGACCAAAGGTTAAGTTTATAACAGGGACTCTTGTATATATTAGAGAGGTCTGGTTTAGTTAATTTAATGGCATATCAACCCATTTTGGGTTATTTAATGCTGAAACATGATTAACTTGCAAATGCTCATTTGTAATCATAACTATATTTTCTATATTCCATAGCATTTTTTAAAAGTTGCACTTTAGATCACAATTGTATGGTATTCCTACATAATACCAAAAATGTTCAAATAGGTCTATTTGACCCATAGATGGGACCTTACCAGGAACTACCACTGTGGGTCAAAGTGGACTTAGGAGTAATGCCAATGAAGGGATAATCTACACTTCCTAGACTTCCAGAACTAGAGTCTCACAAATAGTTGGCATTTAAAATTATATTCAGGTTACTCATTTGTTGCGGGAGTCTTACCCCTCAGTAGAGGATACAATCCAATCAGTATATTCTCAACCCCACAGACAAAGCTGAATGTCGGTAAGTGCCAATAATTTCTCAGCTCTATTAGCATTCACCCTCCTCTATATAGCGCGCAATGGAGGAAGTGCTGCCAGAAGGGAGAGATCCCTGAAGTTAAGTTAGATGATTATTCGCTGTCCCTGTAGAATGAATATCTTACATTATGACTGATGTGACATAGGAAGTATTTAGTGGTACCCATGGAGCCATATTTATTAATAAATGAAAAATTTATAAAAAATGTTCAAACTATCGCCCATAAATAAAAATATACCTAAAATCATTTTTAATGAAAAGTGAATTTTCATAAAACTGAAGATGTCAGCGTTTTATTATTTTTAGTGGAACATGATACTATCAAAACAGATATATTAGTTCTTATTTATGGCCAAACTTCACAGTAATGAAACTCTAGGATCAAAAATACCAATATGTTGTAGAGCAAAAATAAGAACACCCTTATATACATTAATAAGTTTTATTTTTAGTGACAAATGTTGCAATCTTCCAAGAAGCTCGAAAAAAAACAACGTATCCCAAACAAAAGACATAATTTTATATCTTTATCTTAAGGGACTTTTGTTTCATCTTTCCAAGAAACTCTAAAAGAATCAACAATAAAGGGTCCAAGAGAAAAAGAAGAAAGGAAAGTGGAAAAGGAAGAGGAGAGCAGATAAAGATGAGAGGAAAGGGGGAGGGAACCAGGAAAAGGAAGAGGAAAGCAGGAGAAGAAAGAAGAGCAATTAAAGAATAGAGAAGATGAAGAGAAAACCAGTGAAGAGAGTAGAGGATGAGCTGAATGGAAAAGGAAAGGAGCAAAGAAAAAGAAATAAAAAGAAGAAAGCAGAGAAAATAGGAACTGAGATAAGGAAAGGAAGAAGAGAGGAAAAGATGAGAAGGAAAGAGAAGAGAAGAAGTGGGGGGGTAATAAAAAAAAAGTAGAGAAAACAGAAACATCAAGTGAAAAGAGAAGAAAGAGAAAAAAGAATGATGAAAATGCCAAGAGAGAAAAGTGAATTAAACATAAAAGAAGGTGAAGAAGAGGAAGGAGAAAAAAGCAGAGGGTGAAGAGGAAGGAGAAACGTATAGAGAGAAAAGGAAAGAGGGGGGAAAAAAGGAAAAGAAGAAACAGAAAAGTGAAGAAGATGAGGAGAGCAAATGAGAAAGACATTGAAGAAGAAGAAGAGAAAGAAGAAGAAAGTAGAGTGAGAAAGAAAGAGTAAAGAAGAGAGACAGAGGTAGGAAGAGAAAGCTGTGACAAACAATAGGGAAACATAATGAGTGAAAGCTTTAGGAGTCTCTGAGGCAAGTAATGATGAAAGCACCTGCTGTTTGAGCTGACCACAACTTATAAGCAATGTAATATTCAATATTGTAACTGCATATGGAATGTATGCTCAATATCCACTAATAATGATACCACCCCACATAGGCATGAACACAGGACAGTAGAAGTAGTGGCAGGGCTAAACCAATGCAAACTTCTGTAAGTCCGTCACCTCCTCTGACACTTTTTCAATCAAATGCACACATGCATGCACCAATTATGGCTTTTGTTGGGAAAAATTTATGGGGAAATAATCCAGGAAGATGGAAGGAAACTGAAAACAAAGAAAAAAATATCCTGCCAAATACAGAATAAATAATATAAAACAACAAAGCAGATTAAAATGAATAATAAGAGGAAAAAAATCAAGAGAAAAAATAATAAATCAAATAAAAAACACAAATAAATGATATAAATTGCAACAGAAGCAGTAATGAAAAATAATATACAAAATATGAGTGTAAAACTAGTAAACAATAGCAGAAATAAAAATGAGGGATTTGTTTATGATTTCCACTTCATTATAAAAATATTAGTCAATAAATGAAGTTAAGATGGCCATTTTCTAGGCAAAGAGTAGAAAATGGATATATATATATATATATATATATATATATATATATATATATATATATATACACACACACACACACATATATTTATATATATATGTGTATATTAAAATAGTTTTAAGTAAGAGCATACATTACGAGTTTTAAAAAAGGACCTTCAATCATATCTTGTCAAAGAATTCCATGGCAAAAGCAAGCAAAGTAAAGAAATATACAGAAGGTATTTTTGGGGCCTGGTTGTCATCTATCTTATGTATGTTCCTATATATATATATAAATATATATACATATATCTATATATATATATATATATATAGGAGAGAACTTGAATAGAAATATATGCCATGTCAACAATCCAGAAGAGATCTTTGCTGTTCTGTGCAGGGCTCACACTCAGCATCATCAAACATCTTGGAATCTGTTGAAGTATTAAACACAACATCCAACTCTACATAGACAGAAAGAGCTCAACAATCAATTAGAAATATTCAAAGAGTCATTTGCTTGATATGAAGTTGAATGATTTTTTTTCTTCCAGCCAGGAAGAAGGAAAACAATTGGAGTCATACCTTTGTCAAAGGTAGTAATATGTGAAGTTCAAATAGCCTCAACCTTGATTTGAACTTGATTTACCATGTCTATTCCTGACAATGATAATCATTACACCATTGGCACATATACACACACGTGTGTGTATGTGTGTGTGAGCCTATGTGTGTGTGTGTGTGTGTGTGTATATATATATATATATCTCAGCGGTGTGTGTGTGTGCGTATATATATATATATAGTATGTATATGTATATATTTATGTATATGCAATGTGCATGCATATAAATATATGAGGTGCATACGATAATTTTCCAGACTTTTTTCGTATGGGCATTTAAAATTGTCGTAGACTCTTGAAAATTCACTATATTATTGCTACACATCTTATGAGATGACTGACAATTTTTTATGATTTCAGGTTCAAAGGAACAGCTACAGCAGCAATTGGAATACACTCTACTAAAACCTGATTGTCACTGCAAAAATGCAATCTGGACTTGAGGACACTTTAGAAGAACGATATGCAATAAAATTGTGTTTTAAACTTGGAAAAAATGCCACAGAAACGTATGGAATGCTTCAGGCTGATTTTGGAGCATCTTGCATGAATCAAGCATTAGTTTTTGAGTGGCATAAGAGATCCAAGGAAGGCAGGGAGTCTGTATGGGATGATGAGAGGTGTGGGAGGAGTAAGGAAGTCAGAACACCAGAGTTGATTGGGTTAGGGTTAGGGTGACTATGTTGGGTTTTAAAGTAGTTTAAGAAGAGATTCCATTGGAAGAGGCCAGCACTCTTCAAATCAGGTTAGTGGCATTTCCACCGGGACAATGCACCAGTCCACAACTCCATCCTTGTCACAGACTATTTGACCAAGATCGGCATCAAGACAATTCCTCAGCCTCCTTATAGTTCAGAGCTTGCTCCCTGTGACTTTTGGTTATTCCCTAAGCTCAGAGTCTATTGTTATGAGACAACTGAGGAGATGAAAGAGGCTGTGACGAAGGTCATTGACACACTCACACAAGAGGACTTCCATGGGGCCTTCCAGAAGTTGTTGGGATGGTACAACAAGTGCATTGCAGCTGGAGGAGATTATTTCGAAGGGGACAAGAGTTTCATGTATGTTATATCAATAAAAGTGCCCATACAAAAAAACTCTGGAAACTTATCATATGCACCTCGTATGTCTTTGCCATATGTTTGTATATATATATATATATATATATATATATATATATATACATGCAGTCAGCATTTGTGCTTCCACTCACACACACACATATATATATGCATATATACTGCATATATATCTATATATTTTCAATGTGTTTATATATATATATATATATATATATATATATATGCAATATGTGTTGCTTGGTTGAGTTTTATGGCATATAAAACCTTGCAGGTTATTTAATGCCAAATCCTGTTCATATATATGTATATTAGATATATATGATTTGTAAATGAATAGTTTGTAGGTAGCATTTCAAACAAGCCAGAGCTTGTTTACACACAGTTGAATGCTTTCAAGCATTTGCTTGGTTGGTTAGGTTTTATGGTATATCAACATTTGTAGGTTATTTAACACCAAATCCATTTTTATACAAATAATCAGTTCTTTTTCAAACAATTCAGTTTAGCATGAGCACAATGAGTTTTAATTCAGCCAATTCAGTTTAGTCTAAGTATGAATTTTGTTTACACTCAGTTAAATATTAAAACAGTTCTATACTAAATACTTCAGTTTAGCATAAGTACAGTTTCAATGTCAAAAACAGTTCCATTTTAAACAATTCAGTTTAGCAGAAGCACGCAGTTTAATTGTCAAAAAGTTTTTTTTTCAAGCTATTCAGTTTAGTCAAACAGTTCTAATTCAAACAATTCAGTTTAGCATAAGTATGCAGTTTAGTTCTATTTAACCCATAGATAGGACCCTTATCATTGCTACCATTCCGGGCCAGAGTGGACCTGGGAGCAATGGTAATGAAGAGGCACTCCACATTCCACAAAGCTCCAGCATTACTGGAACCTCACCATCAGATTGTTTTGTGTCATATCCAGGACACTCGTTGGGGGTGGGGGTCTTACCCATCTGCGGAGATGCAGTCGGTATATTCTACAGCCCCAATCAACTGAGCATTAGGACATAATTAAATAGTTTCAAGTATTTCTGTGTAACACTTACAATTAAATTTAACATCAGTCATTTGTTTGCACATACTTAATAGTTAAACAGTTCTGTTTGATCCATGGATAGAATCCTAAAGAGTACTCCATATTCTCCTTAGCTCAGCACTGGAATCTCACCATCAGATGATTTAGTGTCATATACAGGACACTCATTAGGGAGGTTCTAACCCCTCTGCAGAGATGCTGTTGACATATTTGACAACCCCAGCCGACTCGGCCATCTCCTTTTGGGTGCCCCATGCATCAAGCAATCAACTTAGCCCTACTAAACAGGTATTGCCTGTGGGAAGGCCTCTGGAACTAAGTAATCAAACTTTTCACATGAGCAGGATTTCTGTAACTGTAAAAGTTTTTGCACACCGTTATACATTAACTTTTCCAATCTAATTCAAATAATTTGCCCACAGTTGTATGGTATCAAGTATTCCTATACAATAGTAATAATTTTCAACAGTTACTGCCACTCAGGGGTTAAACTAGACCTGAAAATAATGGCAATGAAGCGGATGCACAACACTTCGCAGAGCCTCACCACCATATGAAGTTTAGTGTCATAGCCAAAACAGTCCTTTTTGAGAGGGGGTCTTACCCTGCTGCAGAGGATACAGCATTTTCTGATAAATATTTTTGTCCAATTCAATTGATAAGAATCTCTTCTTTAAACATTAAATCCATCAAGGTTTCTCCAATTTCAAAAATAAAATTACATGTTCAATATAATGTTTAGCAAGCTCAGCAAGTAGACTAATGTTAGTAGGTTTGATACTCACTGAAAACCCCATACGAATGACCTTATGACAATTTTACTGTTTGATTTGGTGAGAATTCTTTGTTTAATGGTTAATCAACCTTTATGGGTTGTTTACTATTTGATAATGAACAGTAATGTAAAATTTTTATACAAGACTGTACGGAAAAATTCAGTCTTGTGCAAAGACCAAAAAAGGAAATAAAAAGAACCTCATCTGTTGTATTTAACATAACATGCATACAAGAAAGACTGTTGCCTGTATATTTAGTCACATAATGCCTTGTATGTATCCCTAAGAGAAATCTGTATTGATTTGTAATTCCTGATTATTAAATCTGTAATGTTTGTAATGTCAGTTGCAAATTTTAATCCTGTAACTGTAAATATAGTGTTAGATAAGTTGTTGTTGTGTGTGTCAAATAGATTTTTCCAATTGAGAGAATATTGTTGTTATGTAAAGGATAAAATATTTGGAAAGGAAATAGATGCAAAAATCAATTTAGTGGAATGTTTATATATTTATTATGACATTTCACTCTGTGTGAGCTTCATTGGATAAGGATTCAGAAAAATTTATATCTAATTTCTTTTGGATTCAATGAGATATATTATTCATTCTGTTGACATAGAAAACTTTAATAACATGAAAAGGATACAGAAATACAAAAAAACTCCACCTATTAACTTCTAATATCAAAACCAGAAAATCATAAAAGTACTCCCATAGAAGTGTTAACATTATTTTAAAATCATCCTTTGTGTGTGTGTGTGTGTGTGTGTGTGTGTGTATATATATATATACACACACACACACACACACACAAAACCAGGGATTGTTTGGTTGTATATATTTTATAAATGACTGAGGACTGAAAATGAATCTATATAAGGGTAACTTGAATTTGAAAATGGGATATGTGGTGCCGACTTAGAATGTCCCTTGAAGTTGCCATGGGTTGAATTAAAGCCCAAACCACTATTTCCAGCTAAACTGAAAGATAAGTTCAATATAGAATGATTTTTTTTTTCTGGAACTCCCCAAAAATGTTCTAAACTATCATGTAATCTTTTTTTTAAATATATTAAAATCTACTTGATTCCCTCGTTCTACAACTGAGAAATGTTGGTAATAAATTTACTAAATCTAGTAATCATAAACTGTTTCTGCCTTGGGTTGTTTATATAAAGACTGATAGACCTACAAATGCAGAGCATTTATCATTTGTGCATATAAAAAAAAAAAAAAAAAAATAGCCTTAAGTTTTTTTAATACTTTGAAGGGGCTGTTAAATAGGAAAATCAATCTGTAAAAGTTATTGAATAATGAAAAATATTTTTAAACCATGAATTATTTTAATACTTTTAATGTGAAAATGAATAAACAATGAGATTGTAAGAGATCAGGAATAAGGAGATATAAAGTCATTTTATTAGGCCCCCAAAATACAAAATATTGCTTCCAACAATCTTACCATTTAATTGATAGAAGTGATTTCAATTGATGTAATTTTTCATAAATAATAATTGGGAAAAATGAACTTTTTTTTAACAAAAATAGTAGTATTAAATCCAAAGTTTTTTGTCTTTTAACCAAAGTAACCAGAAAGTGATTTTTAGGCCACCCTGCATATATCTACACCCTATCAGTGGGGTCTAGAATACAACCCTGCAACTCTTGAAGAGGGTACTCCCAACAAAAAAGTGGGGAGGTGTACTGTGTATGACTCTAAACAGTACTGGATTTGTGAGGCTTAAGCTCAGCATGTTTGAGGAGTTACCTCTTTGCTTTTATTCCCAGGTTTGTTCTTACTCAGAGTAATAGTACTTGTTAGGGGTCAAATAGCTAAGTTTGACATAATGAACTTTAAATGATTGGGAAGATACATTTTAAACCTTATAAACTGGAGACCATAACTGTTCAAGACGTCAGCATAAAATAACCAAAGAAGAGTTGACATACCATAAAACCAACCAATCTATGTATAATTGAAAGAAAGCAAAAATAAAATCAAGAGATTAGAAAACACTATATTTGTTTTGAAAACTTGAGTTAAGATCCAGGAGCACATGAAAAGCCCAATAAATTCACTGTTTTGGGAGCATGTTGTGGTGGTAGACAATATTCTAAAAAAAAAACTCTGGTAAATTCAGAATAATTGGTTAACAAGGAGAATTTTTTTCCCAGGTCTCTCCTCTTTCTAACTCCTTAAACCCTGGGTCACACATCATCATCAAATAATGTTTCACCTTTGGAATGCCTGCCCAAGTACATATCAGATCCCAAATATGAATAAAATTTGTAACAAAAGGTATTTCTGTTAAATCAGAATTTTGACTTCCCTCTGGACCTTGCTTGCTTCCAGAATTCTTATGTCTTCACTTCTTTCAGCTTCAACACCTGGCAAGTAATTTTCTTGATTGCAGCAGGGGAAGCTAAAGAATTCATTGTCAGGGAAACCGAGGACAAATATCTGATCTGCTGATTGTGATAATCTAAAGAGATTTCAGTTCCTTATTAGACAACATGTGTTACAGCTTGGCGAGGGTTGGTTGTATGAGATATGAGTTGAGATTTTCAATACCCATCTAAATATTGCTATAACAACCCACAGGCATAAATCCTTTAACTTCCTGCTTTTTCTATGCACAATGAACAATTTTATTTCTTGAGATTCTGACCAAATAACACAGTCGGCATTTTTTCTAGTTTTCTTTTTTTTTTACCTCCTTAAATATTTACTGATTTTTTTCTCATCCATACTCTCTTAAAAACATACATCTTGCTCTGATTTTCTTTTTCTTTCAAAGACTGGTTCATTACTTGTACTTCCTTCCCTCCCTCCTTCTTTCTCACTGTCTCCTATTTTGGTATATTCTTTCACTTTTGATTTTCAGACATTTTCAAGTCATTCTTTGTTTGTCTCTCTCTCTCTCTCTCTCTCTCTCTCTCTCTCCCCACATTTGCTTTATTTTCTTTCAATCTCCTTCCATTTCTTGTTCTCTATCATCAATTTCTTTTTTGGTTAATTTTCTCTCCCATCTCTTCCCAGATTTCATCAATTCTTTCTCTCTCTCCCAATCTTTCTCCACTTTTAGTTTATTCTCACTCTCTTTACCTCCTTCCACTTTTGGTTCTCTCTCATCTCTCACTGCTTTTAGTTAAGTCTCTTTCTATCTCTCTGCAGTCTCATTCAGCTTTTAGTTCAATTGCTCTCTCTCTCTCTCTCTCTCAATACATCCTTCCACTTTTGGTTCATTCTCTTTCACCTCACTTCTATCTTATATGAATTCAATCTCTCTCTCCCAAGCTCCACCCACTTTTAATTCTTTTCCTCTCTGTCTTTCAGCTCTTCTTTTTCTACTTTTGCTTCACTGCATATTTCATTCTCTCTCTTTGAAATTTCACCTTCTTTTTATCTCTCTCCTCCTACCTTTGTTTCATTTCCTCCCCTTCTTTTTTATTTCTTTCCACAACTCCTAAACAATTCCTCTCATAAATAACAATAGCTTTACATTTATTTTGCCAATTGAAACATGGTCAGCACTATCACTTCCTCTCTAGTCAAGTCAATAAGAAGATTTCTTTATGGACAATGTATTTTTTAAAAAGCATTTGCATTCAATTTGTGCTGTCCTTACAAGAAACCATGAATCCACTTTCTTTTTTACTTGATTATAGATAAATAGTAGGAGCAGTTGGAGTTATTCAGCCTTGTAAAAGCAATCTACCTCAGTCAAATCAGAGATTCCTTGCTACTGATAATATGCAACTCAGTACAACCTGTCATATGTTACTTTAAAATAAAATAGGTTCCATCAAGTAAGATATGTAATAAAGGGGAATTACTTTATATGGTATCCTGAGGATCTAATATGCTATGTGAAATTATACCCTAAGACCTATAAATAAATCCAGTACAAGACCTAGAATGGCAACATGTTAAAAACCTATCTTGAAATCCCCCTCAAAATCTTATCTAAAAATATTGAATAATATCAGTGTTGATTATTACTGTTACATGGAATATAGTGGATTAAAAATTAGTATTGACAATTATTCTTAAAGAAAAAAAAATTTTCAGAGATACTCATTATCTTCAGCTTTCTTTTTTCAAAATAGGTACAATTGATATAGGTCTCTCTGCTAAAAGAAAATAATTCCTTATTGAAATATAGTTTATAAAAAATCAAAAAAATGCCATCAGATGAATTTACTTTCATTTTCTAGTTGAAAACTCAATTATAAACAATTATTCTATTAAATTCAAAACAATCTATAAAAAAACAAAACAAAAACAATGATTTATTTCAATATATAACAATAGATTTTTTTTATTCTTATACAATTTTATTTTAAAAAAAATAATTCTGATACAATGCAGTTTAGTGATTTAGTTTAATATTATATAATTTTTAATTATTAAGGGAAATAAAGTGAGTAAAATCCAAATTTAATTCTTAAAACAGAAATGCAGCCACATGCGAGCAATGAGTAAAATTCATATCAATTTTTGATTATTTGAATTGCAAAAAGACAAACATAACTGAAAAGACAAAAAAAATCAAATCGAAAAAAAAATTAAAATTCAAATGAAAATTAAAAATTTAAAGTGAATGCTCTCAGTATGCTTGGAATTTTAAAAAATAAACTTGGGGTGAGATTGAAATTGTATGTAAGTTTACCTAGTAAAAAGCAATAAAGAATAATTGAAGAAAACACTTAAGATATATTCATTGAAAACAAAAAGGAAGTTTAATTTTATTTAGTTTAATTTATTGTTTACTAGTGCTGGCATAATATGGGTCTTTAAAGAGATATTCTTCCATTTTGTTTAGACAGATCAACACCAATAGTGCCCCAAAATATTTTAGCTCCTTCTGAAATAACTTATACCATGTTTTGGAAGGGAAAAAATAAAAAGAGGAACAGGAAAGAGCACAAAAAATTTCTACAACTTATCAGCTTCTTTGTTATTTTAAAATAAAAAGAAACCATCAAAAGTTTCTAATTGAAACGTTCTTTTCTTCGTTCCTTCATCTCATGCCAACATATATCAACCTTCTTTTTTTGAGGTCTATTTTTCTATCTGAATTCAAATGAAAATATATCAGGAAGTGTACCTCTCCTAATTAGTAAAAATGTTTTATAAAGACCTGTTAATTAAGTACATACATGTTTCACCTCATTCAAAAGGCATTCTGAGAAATAAGCTATGAGTAAAGTAAACAAGAAAATGATAAGAAAAAAATATTCATATGAGTATAATTAATGTTTATATATATATGTATTTATATATATTATACACAGGCTGAATTCAAAAAGTATCAAGATAGAGGCTGTATTTACCAAAAAGGAAATGAGCAATGAATGAAGCATTGATTTTCTTCAAAATACTCCCTTTTGCACTCATTCTAGAGGAAAGAATTTCAGAAATTCCTTCGTTGATATAGTGAGAATCTGTACCACATCCACAAATCTTACCCTTAATATGAATTTTCAGTTTAGGAAACAAGGAAAAATCAGATGTAGTTAGAGGGCCTGCAGAGTATGGAAAGTTCTTTAGTTGAGCCAAAAACATCATGTTTATAAACTTAATAATTTCTAAAAAATTGTTACTGATGCATCAAGGCATCATCACTTTATTATAGAAGTTGCCCAGCTGAAAACATTTTCATTTAAATAATAAATTTAAAATTCATTATATTTATTATAAAAATATTTATTATAAAAATGAAATCTTTAGTGGTGATACTTTTTTATCACACCTTCATATATGTGTGAGTGAGTGTGTGGGTGGCTTTGACTTGAATTGGTAAAACAGGAATGTTTAAAGTTGGGAGACATAGGAGCCATCACAGAGTCTTGGGAAAAGTCACAAGTATCTGATTCTTAGCAGCAACTATTCAAGTGTGTATGTGAATGTATAAATACGCACACACACACACACGAGTTTCACAATTGTAGAAACAAAGTAGCAGTCCCTTACATCTTCCCTATTGATTTTATTCTCTTTCTCTTTTCAGATTATTGCAGGGAAATAGTTAACATTTTGATATATCTAAACAAATATAGGGAACTCCTGCCTTGAACAATGGAGCAGATCTTTTGTGTGAAGATATATTATGAAACTAAGTCTTTCAAGATTGTTCAAGCATGAAAAAAGAAGAAAATTCATGTTTAACACATTTCCAAATAAGTCAGATTTTCAAGTTGATCCAGGAATTTGAGCTCATGGTACTTATGAAGATCATAGGGTAGAAGGTTTCTCAACATCTGGGAGTCTGATAACAATCCAAATGCCCAAAAATGTTACCAAGATTCAAGAATCAGTTGGCCAGAGTCAGTACAGATCTTTATAATGGAGGAGCCAAGAACTTGAAATATCTGTATCTTCTGTTTGGCACATTCTGATTAAACGTCTCAAACTTTATCCCTACCAGATCCAGATCAAACACCAACTGACCCAAACCAACATGGAAAAGAAGGTAGTCATGTGCCTGTGGTTTTTGCAAAAGATCAACATGACAAGGAATTCTCAAACAATGTCTGATTTTCAGATGAAAACCAATTCATTTTGAATGGTCAAGTTAACTTCAAGAACTGGCTGTTTTAGGAAAGAGAAAACCCACATAGAATCATTGAATGCTCTCAGCATTCAAAAATGTGCACAGCATAGGTTGTCATCTTGAAGCATGGAACCAGCAGACCATTTTTCTTTGAAGAGGATCAGAGTAATGCAGTGACAAAACAAAAGAGTATTACATTTCAGCTCTGGAGAGAGTGTGAGGAGCATGAGGACCTTGATGACGAGGAACAGTGGTTCCAGCAGGATAGTGCACCTCCTCAATCTACTAATTTTACCATGGCATGTTTCAGTGAAAAGTTTGGGAACATTACATCAGTCGCAAAACTAAAGTGAAATGGGTACCTCATTCACCTGAACTGACCTCACACCAGATTTCTTCTTCTGAGAGTTCCTCAAGTACTACATCTACAAGGGCAACCCTCACACTGTTGCTACAATGAAGGCAGCCCTCTCTGAGGAGATTCAAGCAATCACCCAAGATGAATGTGCATGTGTTATCAACAACTTAGCATGTCACAATACTTTCAAATGAATGGTGGGTCTCTGGACTATGTACTCCAGGGCTTCTCTTGAAATTTTGGTTGATGTTTGAGACGAATTGGTAGCAGATCCTAAAAAGTTATCCTTTTACCTTTCAATAAATGTAATTTTAAATGCTATCATTTGTTGTCCTTAATTTGCACCCAATCCTTTCATTTCAAAAACTGTGAAACACCCTCTACAAACATATACACACAAGTTGAAGAATTTGAACAGAATTTAGACTTTGCTAGCATCTTTGAGTATTACTGTGTAAATAGTATATAAAGAACTACTTCAAAAAAGATGGTGGAAACTAGATATATATGAGTAATTTTATTTTAATGAGCAAATTTATTAAACTTTTAAGTATGAATTATATGAGAAAGAGAGCACTGAAAGAGGTCACAAGGGCAGAAACTTGATTGAAGAACTTCAGAGAGATAAAGTCCCAAATATAAAATTTTACTTCATATCACCAATTACAAGTGACTGTTCCCGCCTGCATTCCACCTTTCCAAGAAATTCCAAAGAAATCAACAATAAGGGTCCTTTGTTTAAGAAGGTAATTGTTGTTGATTTGCTTCTCCCAATCACCAGATGGCCACCAGTAGATAATCAATATCATCCCCTACATAATAATAAATTTTTAAAAAGTCATACCTTGAACATAAAAGAAAAGAGGTAAGACTTCTTTATAAAGAGGCTCTCCTGATAAAAGTGACAACAAGAATATCTTTACAAAGTCTTTCTTCAACTGAGCAATTTACTCATCTCTGTAACATTCATAATTTAGATGTACCAACAAAAGAAAGATTCCATATATTTATATTTATGATCCCAGAAAGGTCACCTACTTCTGCAATATTAAAAGACCCCCCCCCCCTTACCCTCTGTACTGGATACACAGGAACATAACACTATATCAGGCATAAAGAGGAAGGAAATTGGTCAACAGACACCTACATCATAAAGAGCCTCTCCCAATAAAACTGGCAAGAGAATATTTTTCCAACATCTCTCATCTACCGAGCAGTTTATTTAATGCTATAACATTTATAATTTAGATGCCTTAAGAAAAAGCTTCCTCTGTAATGAAAACAGAAAATATTAGAAATGTCAAGGACCTGGTCTCCATTATTATTTTTAGAAACACAGTTTCATTTTTAAAATGTAGACTGACACTGATTATTGATTAAAATGTTTCAAAAGAGAAGTTATTATTCAATCTAAAACAATGAATTATTCTTCACTAGATATTCAGTCTTCTCTGACAGTTTCTCTTTTCATGTTCATTTCAATAATTCAAGGCCTCAAAATAATTTTAAAGTCAGAATAAAGGAATGGCAGGGTCTAACCATCATCTATCAATTTTATTGTGAACTGAAATTAAGGTTTTTATTGTCATTTGAAATCAAAGCATTTATTGTAGTTTGAAATTGAGGCTTTTATCAATACAGAGTTTCAAATATGTTACCTTATAATTTGATATGAAGCTTTTTTTTTTTTATTGATGCATAGTTTCAAATATGTTGCTATCTTTTAGCTGACATTTTTTAATCAATACATATTGTCACATCTTACTAGATCACAGTTTGAAATTAAAGCTTTGATAGATGTATACTTTCAGATATGTTGCTATCTTGTAATTTGAAACTAAGCCTTTTTATTGATGTGCAGTTTCACATATATTGCTATCCTTTAATTTGAAACTAATGTTTTTATTTATCAATATTTTCACATAAGTTGCTACCAGATATCTTAAAAATAAGGCTATTTCTTTATTAAATCATATATATTTATATATATCATAGTTTAGAATAAGACTTTTATTGAGTATTAATTTCACAAACATTGCTATTTTTTAGAATGAAATTGAAACTTTTTATTTATATATAAACATATATTGTTATAGAAATGCTTAGTTATAATTATGATTTTGTATATCTGACTTTGATTTATGAGAAATGGATTTTTAGCAAAGAAACTGAAGCAATAAGTCTTCTACTGCAAAACTGATAGGCAATTCTGGCAGAGAACTGAGTATTTTAGATGATAAAAATTCTTAATCAAGCAAGTGTGAAAATAAGCATTAATGAATAATTCATGATGGAATCATAATATAAAAATCTAAATAATAAAAAACATTCTGAAGTGACAAAAACAGAGAAATTCTATATGAGCAAAATTTATTTTCTTCTCAACTATGGAAATCTAAATTTAAACTTCTAAATAAAGTCTGTTCAAATAAAAGGAAAGTATACAATGAAACAAAATTGAGGGTAACAGCTTTTTATGGAGAGTAGTCGTAGGAGAGTGATTAGTGCAAATGTTCATTTACACAGTCTTTCTTTGATTAAATATCACAAAACAGTGACAAGATATTTGACAATAGGATAGAAGAGGTGACTCCACACAACCCAGAAATGGAGCCTTGCCACTGGATGCAGTTTAGCATCAGGACACCCTTTGTGTGTGTAGATAGGGGACCTTAAGCTTTAGCAGGAAGAAGCAGTCAACATATTCTAAAATCTATTGACAAGACACCTAAAAAAAAAAAGCCCACAATATAAGCTTTTCCAATAAACAGAAAAATTATATATATATGTGTGTGTGTGTGTGTGTGCGTAAAACACATTTCAAACATATATGTGCGTGCATGTTAGATACATTTATATATATATATATATATATATATCTAAATGTACATATGAGGTGCCTTCTATAAGTTTCCAGACTTTTTTGTACAGGCATTTAAAATTGTTGTACACTCTTGAAAATTCACTATGTTATTGCTATACATCTTATGAGAAGACAGACCAATTTTGATGATTTCAGGTTCAAATCAACAGCTACAGTAGCAATTGGAATACACACTACTAAAGCCTGATTGTCACAGCTGGTGAATTTCAAAAATGCAATCTCGACGTGAGGACACTTTAGAAGAACTATATGGAAAAAAGCCACAGAAATGTATGAAATGCTTCAGACTGCTTTTGTAGCATCTTGTATGAATCGAGCATCAGTTTTTGAGTGGCATAATTTCAAGGAGATTCAAGGAAGGCAAGGAGTCTGTGAGGGATGATGAAAGGTGAGGGAGGAGTAAGGAAGTCAGAACACTAGAGTTGATTGGCCAAATAAAGAATTTCATGGATAAGGACTGTCGTGTGTCTATAGAGACAATAAGTGCACAGTTCAATGTCAGAGTGGGAACTGTACACACAATTATTCGCAAGGAACTGAAAATGCGGAAGATTTGTGCGAAGTTGGTCCCAAGGGTGCTTAGAGAAGATCAGAAAGAAAGACGTTGTTATGACAGCAGGGAGATGGTCGAGGTGATCAATTCAGATCCTGCAGTCCTTGATGCTCTGGTGACCTGTGATGAAAGCTGGATCTACTGCTAAGACCCAGAGACCAAGAGACAGAGTTCCCAGTGGAAGCATGCTAGCTCTCTCAGACCCAAGAAGGCTAGATGGAGCAAATCCACCTACAAACTTTTGATGATCCCTTTTTTTTGACAGCACTGGCATGATCTACATACACTGGGTTCCCACTGGACGGACAGTCAACAAGGAATGCTATGTTGAGGTTTTAAGGGAGTTCAGGAAGAGATTCTGTTGGAAGAGGCCAGCACTCTTCAAATCGGGTCAGTGGCATTTCCACCAGGATAATGCACCAGTCCACAACTCCATCCTTGTCACAGACTATTTGACCAAGATGGGTATCAAAACAGTTCCTCATGTTATATGGTCATCTGCTGATTCATGCAGAAATATACATATATATGCTGGATACATACCGATGCAATAATAATTAAGACGCCCGATGATAAAGACACAGGAATAAACGACGCACGCAGGAAAGAAGACGCAGGAAGACTTCTTCATAAAATATTTTACCTCTCACTTTATTTGTAAGGTTTCGAAAAGGGTTACTCAAAGTTTGCGTGTGAGAGGTAGCTGGGGACTGAACATTACTGAAATATTTTGACCCCGAAGTTGTGGCCGTCAGCGTTGTGTCTTTCTCGTTCTCCATGGTTGCTCAACCGGACCCTGCAGTAAACTCTTCTGTGTGCTGGCTTTCCCTACTACATCGCGTCTACTTTCGTCTTCAACTGTACTGCTTGCCCTCCTTCTCGCCTATCTCTCACTGTCCTAAATTCGTCGGCCTTATATTACCTTCAAACTCCCACGCAGTAATATAGACACGCCTCAACGCCTACGCAACCTCTTCCGATTTCCAGCGACCAGGATGTGTCACTTCCTTCCGGTGCACCACCTTGAATGGCATTTTTGGCCGGGTCAAAAGGTCAAAACATAACACTCACTCTTCCTAGAGTCTAGACTTTGCTCCTTGTAACTTTTGCTTATTCCCTAAGCTCAGAGGCTGTTGTTATAAGACAACTGAGGAGATGAAAGAGGCTGTGATGAAGGTCATTGACACGCTTACACAAGAGGACTTCCATGGGGCCTTCCAGAAGTTGTTGGAACAGTACAACAAGTGCATTGCAGCCAGAGGAGATTACTTCGAAGTGGACTAGAGTTTCATGTGTGTACTATCAATACAAGTGCCAATATGAAAAAAAGTCTGGAAACTTATTTAATGATCCTCGTATATATATATATATATATATACAGACACACATCTTTAAGATAATCCTGATTACCTACACACACAAATTTTTAAGTATACATACAAATATATTCAAGTATTATTATATACCTAAGCCTACTTACATGTATATTTACATACACACACCTATGATAAAGCTGCTTATGCACACCTGCAGAAACATATACAAGATATGCATTTTTACATGTACATACAAATATATATGTAACCCTAAGATTAGCTGGCTTATACACACACATTTTCTGCTGTATCTATAAACATATTCAAGCCTTAATATGTAAAAGACAAGCCTACTTTATACATATATATATTCAAGATAAGTCTACTCACATAGGTACATGTTTTATGCAAGGACACCATCAGATAAACAAATACAAATCACTTTACAATCATTCACCACTACTTACACCTATGTATCCCCCCACCTATATGTTCATACCTATCTATTTTCACCTTAAATATTTACACATGCTCAAGCATTGGTATATATGCAGATTAACAAATACAAATATACAATCTTGTGCAAATACACCTGGGGTGACAGCTACATGCTTACTTGTATGGTGGGTGGGTACGTCTTTCTGCATTTTACCCACAGATGCTATCTTGCATAAGTGACATCTTCCACTTTACACACGTGAATGCATTACTAGCTTTATTGGTTATTATTATTATTCTTTTTTTTTTTTTTAAATCTTATTTTCAAATTACGCTTCTCTGTGCTAAATCTTCAAACTTGGTGCTTCTTGCTGACGTAGAAAACATCCGGTCAGTCAATCTCAATTTAGCTTTCCTTTCTTTTTCCCCCACCATCTTTTTTTTCTTCTTGTTTCAGTTTCTTTTCTTTTTTCTATCTGTTTTATTTCACTGTAACTGCAATTCTGACTGGTTCTAAAATTCTATTCCAATAAACTTTTAGCAGGAACGCTTTTTAGATGACAAGTGTTGCTGTCGTCTTCTGTTGGGGGAGGGGAGAGAAGGAGAAGTGTTGATTATTGAAGAATGTCACCAAATTCAATCTGCTGTCTCATTTTACGATTTCATTTCAGATGCCAATGTAAAATTCAGATCAATTTGTCTCCAGTTCCATAAAAATAAAAATACAATGCAAAAAAAATTCTCTGATCAATCTGTGAGTAGCTACATTTTTAAGGGAAAGGGCTATTTTTATTTTGTTTATTTTTTTTTTTTTAAATATTAAAATTTACTTTTGCATGGCACAAATTTAAATACTTGTATTTTGTTTGTGGATTTTGTGAAGTATATTCAGTGTTTGAACTGTCATCTGCTTTTATTATTTAACTCAATATTTGAAGGTTTTCCAAGTCTGTTAATTTGAAATAAAGAAGTTTTTGTTCTTCCTGACTGGGAAATAATGCTCTTTCACCTTATGATGATATCTCATCCTTCAAAATGAGGGAAAAAATAACACTCAAAGCTAAAGTGATTCTAAAGACTGATGGAATATGAAGAGTGGCTGAAAAGTTCTCAGCTAGACCAAGAAGAGAATGACCTATAGCCTTGAATATTCGGCTTGCTCATTTCACAGTTCAACATGCTTGACGTACGATTTCTTAATTTTCTTTAACCCGTCCGAAAAATTTCTAAAAAAATAAAATGTTATCCTTTTCTTTATTGGGTTGGGAAATTTTCAGAATCCTCTCATATAATTCAATCTTATCCTGTCCTTATTGTTTTAAGGTTAAATGTCAAAGGATTGGTCAATTGCTTGACTGATTAATTTTTAAGACTTGAGCTTGTAAAGAGGAGGCTGAGTAAAAATTAAAAAAAAAAAAAAAGGAATACTTAAAATTTAGTACATTTCTGAAGTTAGTATTTATCAATTACAAGACTTGGATTACTTCTTTGCCCAGTTGACTGGGTCTGTAGAATACACTGACTGCTTCTCTGCTGAGAGGTAAGTTGGTGAGTGTCCGAGATATGACACTAAACAATCTGATGGTGAGGTTTCAGTAATGCTGAAGCTTTTGGGAATGCGCAGTACTCCTTCATTGCCATCACTGCCAGGTCCACTTTGGCCCTGATTGGTAGCACCTAATAGGGTCCTATCTATGGGTCAAATAGAACTAAACTGTGTACTTATGCTAAACTGAATTGTTTGAAATAGAACTATTTTGACATTTAAACTGTGTACTTATGGTAAACTGAATTGATTGAAATAGAACTGTTTATATGTATAGAAATGAATTTGGCATTAATAACCTACATGTGCTACCAAACCAAACCGGATTACTTCTCGTCTTCTGAATATAACAATCAAGATGTAGACAACAGTCTGAGACATGCAAATTAAAACAACTCCATATATTTAGAATTTACTCATATGGAATGTATCTAACACACACACACACACACACACACATATATGTAATGCGATGTAGTGCATCCATATAGCAGTATCTCGACACAACTGCTGCCTGGAAGAAACTGCATTTCATTTTATCGGTCAAGTTTGATTTCCATATGATCGAAAGCCTATCGATAGCTGTCCATGCCTTCATTAGCCGTGTGTTGATGTCTTTTTTGGTTGATGAGACGCTGCTTCCTTGGTAGGTGAATTTGTCTACCAGTTTCAGAGAGGTTCCGTCTTGTGTGGAAATGTCACCTGTTTGATTATAGCACATATATTCAGTTTTGTGTGCATTGACATGGAGGCCAATGCCTGTGGCGGCTCATTCCAAACTATGCAGTCGTGTTTCAGCTTGGTTGGGTGTATTCGCCAGTAACGCTATGTCATCGGCGTAGTTGGCATCGGTAATTGTTTTTGCAGGGTACCTTCTGCTTCTTTTCTTTTTCAGCACAAAGCCGTTTTCTCCGATTTTATCGATCGAAGTTCTCAGCATGTAGTCTAGACAGATGATAAAGAGGTTTGGAACTAGCATGTCCCCTGGTAGCACTCCTTGGATGCTAACTAAACAACTGGAGAAGCTAGACGGCAATTACACAAAAATGTTGCGAGCAATATTGAACAAGTCCTGGCAGCAACACCCCACAAGGCACCAACTATACGGCCACCTGCCACCCAACATGAAAACTATCCAAGCTAGAAGAACCAGACATGCAGGACACTGCTGGAGAAGCAAGGACGAGCTTATAAGTGATGTACTCCTATGAACCCCCGCATATAGCCAAGCAAAAGCAGGATGACCAACTCGAAACTACATACAGCAGCTATGTGAGGATACGGGATGTAGCCCTGAAGACATGCCAGAAGCGATGAATGATAGAGAGAAGTAGCGACATGATGGTGAGGATGATGATGATGAATGCAATGTATCTCAAATCTGCCGAGACTACATACTTCAAATGTTGATAGATTTAACAAAAGAAAATAGCTTTACTCTGGCAAAGGCAAAAAATAGGCGCAAATAATTACACATACGGACTACGCTGATGACATAGCACTTCTGGCAAATACACCTGCCCAGGCTGAATACCTACTGCATAGGCTTCCATGTCAATGCAGACAAAATGGAGATATGTGCTGCATACTCATTTCTCAAAATCAAAAAGGAAACTACTCCATGCTAAAAAGTGGTTCTCTGAAACTTGTGGCCAAATTCACGCAACTAGGAAGCAGCATGGACAGCTATTGATAGGCTATCAGTCATATGGAGGTCAGACCTGTCTAATAAAATGCAATTTTTCTGGGCAGCAGTCATGTCCATACTACAACATGGATGCTGACAAAGTTTATAGAGAAAAGGCTAGATGGCAATTGCACAAGAATGCCGTGAACAAATCCTTGAAGGATCATCCTACAAAGCAGCAACTGTATGGCCACAACCCTCCCATCTCTAAAACCATCCAAGTAAGATGAATGAGACATGCTGGACACTACTGGAGAAATAAGGACTCTGAACCTCCTCTGAACCCCTCACACAGACGACCAAGTATTGGAAAACCAGCTAGAACATCTACAGCAGCTTTGTATAGACACTGGATGTAGCCTAGAAGAGCTGCCAAAAGCAATTGTCAATAGAGACAAGTGGTAACAGAGACTTGGGGAAATCTGTACTAGTGACACAACAGGAATATGATAAAAAACACAATATATAGGAGGTGCCATCAATAAGTTTCCAGACTTTTTTCGTATTGGCACTCTTATTGATAGTCCATCTTGGTCAAATAGTCTGTGACAAGGATAGAGTTGTAGACTGGTGCATTATCCTGGTGGAAATGCCACTGACTTGATTTGAAGAGTGCTGGCCTCTTCCAACGGAATCTCTTCCTGAACTCCCTTAAAACCTCAACATAATAACCCTAATCCTTTGGCCAATCAACTCTGGTGTATTGACTTCCTTACTCCTCCCACACCTCTCATCCTCCCTCACAGACTCCCTGCCTTCCTTGAATCTCTTATGCCACTCAAAAACTGACGCTCGATTCATGCAAGATGGTCAAAAAGCAGTTTGAAGCATTCCATATGTTTCTTTGGCATTTTTTCCAAGTTTATCCTTCTTCTAAAATGTCCTCACATCGAGATTGCATTTTTGAAATTCACCAGCTGTGACAATCAGGGTTTAGTAGGGTGTATTCCAATTGCTGCTGTACCTGTTCATTTGAACCTTAAATCATAAAAATTGGTCAGTCATCTCATAACATATATAGCATAACATACTTAATTTTCAAGAGTCTACGACAATTCTAAATGCCTGTACAAAAAAAGTCTGGAAACCTCTTGAATGCACTTCATATATATATATATATATATGTATGAATGAATAGAAATGGGCATATCTTGTGTGTGTGTGTGTGTGTGTGTGTGTGTGTGTGTGTGTGTATATATACACACACACATATACACACAATATATATTATACATTATAAAAAAGATATAAATAGATGTAGATGATATTAAAATAAGGCAGGGCATAAATTCACAACTCAGAGTTCCAGGAAAGCTGTCCAGTAATCCACACATCTTATGTGCAGATCATGTATCAATATATTGGCATATTGCTCTACATTTTTATGAGAAGATTTTATGAATTCAAGGCACTTTCAGCATTAAATTCTAACTATTATAGAAGTCAGACTTATCCAACAAAATAAAACAATTCTTTTTCCCAGCAGTGGTCATGTCAATTCAACTATATGGATGCACCACATAGATGCTGACTAAGTGTATAGAGAAAAATCTAGATGGAAATTGCACAGAAATGCTATGAGCTATGTGGAAAAATCCTGGAAGCAATATTCCACAAAACAGCAGCTGTACGGCCACCTACCACCCATCTCTTTAACTATCCAAATAAGATGAACAAGACATTCAGGACACAGCTAGAAAAGTAAAGATGAACTTATGAGCAACATTTTCCAAGGGACCCCTTCACACAAGAATACACACACTCACACACCAACTAGAACATACCTACAACAGCTCTGAATGGACACAGAATGTAGTCTAAGAGACCTACCAGAAGTGATGGATGATAGAGATGAATGGCAAAAGAGATTCAGGGAAATCTATGATATATATATGTGTGTGAGTGTGTGTATTCTTGTATAACAAAAAATGAATATATTTATAATCACAAATATAATCAAAAATATGTGTGTAAGCAGTTTTAGCGTTTATATATTTGTGCTTGCAGATACACCTAAAAATGTTTGTGTGTGTGTGTATATGCAGGTAAGTATGTATATCTTGAGAATATTTATACTTATCAGTATACTCGACTGTATTTTTATGTCTTTACAATATGGGCTGGTAAAATCACAAACTTAAGATAATTACATTAGGTGCATCTTACACAACAAATATACACATGCAATTTTAGCTTTTAATAAAAAAAAATGTTAACATTTTTTGTATTTTGTTCATGTAAATGTACAAAATATGAATAGCAGAATTAGTAGGAATTACTAAATTAAATAAAAAAAAAAAAAAAAAAAAAAAAGGAGAAAGATCAAACATTTTCTTATACTGAAAGATAAGTTTTAATCTTTTTATCATTAAGTGTTTTCAGACTATTGTCTTCATCTTTATTGTTGAAGACAATAATCCAAAAACCGTTAATGATAAAAATCATCAAGCTTCATCTCAGAAATTAAGACAACTAAGTTATAATCCGTGTATGCAATAGATAACAGATCAGATGTCAGTTCAAGTAAATGTGGTTGGGTTTAATGGAGTTTCAAACCTTGTTGGGTTATCTAATGTAAAAATAATTAGCTTTTTTTTTTTTTAACAACAAGCGAATTATATGGTGGAGGTGTTCATAGTGTAAGGGTTATGATTATAGAAAGTGGACTCAGCTACTTAGGTGCAAATTTTGAACAAAGTAGTTTGCATTTCTCATAGCACCAATAAATACCCTTGGGGAAAGGAAGGAATCTAACTATTCTCCCTTCAGCAATGGGTGAATAATAGGATAGTAAGACCTCTTTAACCTTGGCAAGGCAATCAGCCTAGAAAGAAAAAAACTGAATTCAAACTAGTTATCAACCTGATGAGGGATGAGCACTGCCAAGCTATTCCTGCCTTAGACACACAACAATAATCATCATTTGTAAACAATTATGGCTTCAAGTAACTATTCTTAACACGAATAATTTGCACACAGTTATATGATTTCAAGTATTCCTATCCAATACTAATTGTGTAACATATATCTGGCCTATTGATGGAATTAACAAATATTACTACATATATATATACACAGCTATGATATACTACTTTTGTAAAAGCTAGAAATTGTATTTCCAGCTAATGATACAATAAGATAGTGATAAAAATCTGAATAATGGAAAGGAATTTTAAATGTTAGATAAGCTTTCATAACCAATTTAATTATAGTTTTTCTTGTGCATTTTCTTCTCCCAACCATCAATTTCTCTAACCACTCTTTTCTTCTCTACACTCTCTAACCTTCTCTTCCTTCCTTCCCCACCATATATATATATAAAACCAACCCCCAATGGTGTTTGGAAGTGACACAAGGTTGGTTTAAAGGGGGTGCCCCACAGTAAACAAGCCTCCCAAGAAGTGGTTCAAAATTGCTCAATTTCATCAGCATTATCTTAGAGGGGTGCCTCAGGTTCTGGGCAATCAACCCAACCTTATGCTTTTAGGCAAAGGGGCAGATGCAGCTTAGAGAGAAGACCCACTTGAACTGAGCTGTTAATTAAGGATTTAGAGACCACCCAGCATGAATGTCAGGTGTGCAATCTCCAATGAAAATCCAATTCTTTCCCTCTTTTCATTAATATTTAGTTTAACTAAAGTAACAGCTTGTATATTTATAACTGAAGTGTGACAAACACAAATGATAGGTAAGAAATTACAAGTATAATAATATACAGATATCTCTGCATATGTTTACATTTCAAACATCACTGTATCTTAACCAATGCTATTTATTCACGCACATATGTAAATATCTCCCTCAAAAAGGACCTCGTGGCCTAGTGGATAAAGCATTTGTGAGGTGAACTGATAAGAAAGCTATAATGATCAGCTGCAATTTCAGATATCCTTGAAAGAAAAAAAAAAACAAAAAAAAAAACAGTTAATACTTTTTTCTTCTCCTCTTTAAAAGCCTGAAACAGCTAAGTATTTTATTTTTAATTTCAAATCTTACACAACATTGTTCTGGAGATTTGTGTATGCATATCAAATATCAAGCATATATAAATATTTACACAGCAAGTTCTATTGCAAACAGAAGTCATTTTCTTTGTGCAATAAAGAAATAAGGCATATTGCTCACCCTACAGGTGTTAACACTGGTGGTAGAAAAAGGGAAGAAAAAATAGAAGCAAAAGTAGAAATAGAATAGAAAAAGTGAACAAAAAAAAAAGAAAGGAAAATGAAAAGGAAGGAATAGGAAGATGAAAAAAAAAAAAGAAAAAGGAATAGAAAAGAAAAATTCATTCAAACATTTCCAAGAGTAGTCCTTACTATAACAATGCAAAATTGATCAATGAAAAAATTTTTAAAAAATCAACCATTTCAAACAGCTTAACCACTAGAAAACTACCTCCAGAATTACAACTTTCAGAGAGCCATCAAAGAATAGGAGAGTAAAAAATCTCTCATCATTTACACTATATCAAAAGCATTTAAAAGACAGAAATAAGTGAATTAATCTGTAACTCAATACATCTGAATATACAGGGTGTTTCAAAAAATACAACATTTGGAATGAACAGGATATTAGAGAAAAATCAATATTATTTTGTAATCTAATAACTTAACCAATTCTCATTCACTTGATCTCAACTTTTAACAGCATGTATAGAAACAACTTAAAATTCCATGCTTAATGTTGAAATGACATTTCTATACATGAAAAGAAAAAAATTAAACATAAAATTTTAAGTTGTTTCTTCACATGCTGTTAAAATTTGAGATTAACTGAATGGGATTACAAAATGATATCAATTTTTCTAAAACACCCTGTATATGTGTGTGTGTGCCCATGTGCATGTCAAGTGTCAACTCAGTGCATGTAATTAGGTCATTAAGACCCAATTATGTGTACAGAGCTGATAATTAAAATGCCTGGTGAGAGAGTAATGTCACGTCTTTGGAGAAAGTAAAAATGCATTTAAATGTAACAATGATTTTTTTTGTAAAGAACGTGATCATTAACAACAAAACAACTAATCCCTTTATTTTTCACTCAAACAATGTGGGATTCTGAATGAAAACCCTATGTTAATTCAACAAAATGCTCTACTCTAGTAAGGTCTTGGTAGAACATAGAAAATTTCATCTATTTACAAGTTCTTTGAATAAGTTAAGATAATTGTAACAGACCTTTACATTGTCAACAATCTCAACAAGTAAACAGATATATATATATATATATATATATATATATATATATATATGTATATATAGAATGATCTATCTTGGGTTGGTTGGTGGGTGGGCTGTTTGGGTTTTATGTCATATCAACCCTTGTAGGTTATTTAATGGCAAATCCCTATTTCTACAAACAATTCAGTTTATCACGAGTAAACAGTTTAATTGTCAAAAACATTTCTATTTCAAGCGTTTCAGTTTAGTAAAACAGTTCTAATTCTAACAATTCAGTTTAGTTCTATTTAAACCATAGATAGAGCCCTATTAGGTGCGACTACTCCGAGCCAGAGTGGACCTGGAAGTGATGGCAGTGAAGAGGTGCTCTACATTCACCAAAGCTCCAGCATCACTTGAACCTCACCATCAAATTGTTTAGTGTCATATTCAGGACACTTGTTGGGTGGGTACCCTTCTACAAAGGTGTAGTCAGTGTATTCTACAGCCCCAACCAACTGGACAATTTATCTTGGGTCAACAGAAAGTGTTTCATTCTTTAGAATGTCAATACAAATTCATAGTCTGTAAAATAAACGCAGAAGATCAATTCATCAAGTTACTCCCAACTCAACTTGATTAACACTTTAAGATTTCGATTTAATCATATCACTGGGACACATTCCTAGTGACAAAGCCTATACACCTTTGTAAGTGAGAACCAGCAATTCAGAACATATTTCTTTTTCTTCAGAATTCCAGCATTCTTTCAATGTGGAATAAAAGAAATTGGTTTTATAGTTGGCTTTTGTTATTGCCAATAATACTGACTATGTAATTAGCTTTTTGCCACATTTCTAAAGGTTTTCTTTATTCCATCACCAGATTTTATCTCCAAACAAGCTCATTTATGTTTAGATTGTGCATTTTTAACAGTAACTAAATGACCCATGAATCTCTTGGTTACAGTGAACCTTGATGGTGTTGATGCTTCTATTCAGAAAGGAGAAAGGGATTCTAATAAGCATTTTATAGTTATATCCATTATATCAAAAATTTGGATAATTAAAAAATTATGTTCAGAGCAAATAAAGACTAAAAGATAAATAACCATTCACTTAAAAAACCAGACAGGAAATTACTTTAGTTTCTAAGTAATAGCATTTTAAATATATAACTTTAATAAAACAAAAAAAAAACACACTATAATGAGCCATTTTTTGCATACATGAGATTTAGTTTTGATACTTTCAACAAGTATCAAAACTAAATCTTTAGATTTTTTTGAAATTTTAAATTCAAATGAAGACATTTACATATATGATCAACTTATGATAATTAGACAAGTTAGAGCCAATTCACAATAGTTCTTGGTGAGACTTAGGATGATTGGCCCAGCGGTTAGAGTGTTCGCCAATGGCCCGGGAGACCTGGGTTCAATCCCAGGTCGAGTCATACCAAAGACTTTAAAAATGGTACTTGATACCACCTTGCTTAACACTCAGCATTATAAGGTACGGTTCAAGGGTAAAGTGGAGCAATCCTGGGAATGGAGTAGCGCCCTCCCCTACACCTTGGTGTAGTAGCTATCGAAAAGGGAGCCTTCGGGTCACCCTCGACTATGGTCGCTAACTTTACTTACTTACACTCCAAGAAAAAAGTGAAGCAGATATACATCTTTCAACCTGAAAAAAGGCTTAAAACAAAAACTTTAACTGAAAATTGCTGGGTGATACACAGTCTTGTCCTTGTTCTCTACTATATTCCTATGCAGAAAACATTCAGTATGAAATGAATATATGAAATGGAACTCAATGCATTTTGAAGCGAGAATTATTTTGCCTTTTGATTGATGAGAAATGAATGAGCATTAAATGAAATGCACAATTAAAAAGTCAATTCTTTTTATTGTCAGAGTAAGAATAAAAAGGAACAGGTCTTGCTTAAGATCAAGTCATTTGATACCTTTCAAGAATGCAACATTGTGCTTCTTTAAGACTGGTTGCCCAACAAATCTAGAGAGCTCAATGTACCAATATTTTTCCCCATAGCTTCCAAAAGTAGCTCCGAATAAATCTGCATAAAATCAGTTACAATTTGTTTTACAGATAGCTCAAAATATGAAAACAAAAAGATGGCATTTTTTTTTTTTTTTGGTGGGAATAAAGAAATAACACTTTAAATCATTAAATTCATCATTTTTTTTTCTTTTTTTAACAAAAAGACAAATAAAACATGCAATCACATTAACTGAAATAAACTCTAAATAAAACAAAAATATTTTCTGTGTCATTAAAAGAGAAAGGTGCTGCTCATAAACATGGAATGGCATTGTAAATTTGATACTTTCAGCAAGGTGTAGAATAATTGAATTTTACGAGATTGCTAGCAAGGTTACTTCAAATCACTCAGGATGAAACAGCTCAAATGATCATTAGTTCCACTTAATCACTGGTAGCCCGTCTTATTTTCAACAGTAAAATTCTTAATTAATCTACAAATTCACAAACCAAAGCAAAGAATAAAAAACACTCTTTATATAGTCAAAGGTCATCATCTCTTAAGGTTGAAAATGCATATAGCAGTATTTTTTTAACACATTGTTATGTTATTATTGTAATTATTCATAATCAGTATCAATATGATGATGCTGAAGTATAGTGTGTGTGTGTGTGTGTGTCCAAACCAAATTCTACAGCATTGAAACTATAAGCAAAACTAAAACTGCAACAAACTCTATAATAGAAATTAGAATTACATAAATATAAGAGATATACTTATTTTTTTACTGCTATATTTATGATATTTAACAATTGAAATGATTGTCATATGCTAACCTCATTCAATCATTCATTTCTGTGTCAGCAATCTCATTTTCCAAGGATGAATGTGTGTTCATTGTTAAGACTTACAGATATAGCCAAACAGGGTAATGTAGAGACACTAAGTCTGGTATACCTACTTACTGGACCTGAGAAAGATTTCAATATAAAAATCCTTTTTTTAAAGTACAAGTTGCCAAAAAAAGATAACGTTTATAACATTTTCTGGCAATCACTCTGTAGGTAGAGCTTAGAAAACATCTATTGCATCCTTTGTCAAAGGAGTGCCGTGTATATAATATTTGTTGTTCTGCAAACTGTAAACTAAGAATCCTCTTCCACAATCAGATGTTCTGGGTATGATATCAAACTGCATTTGGTGATGAGGCTCCTGTTCTGGAGATCTATAGAGTGTGGATTCAGCTTTTTGTCACTATTATTCTCAGGCCTATTCTAACCCAGAGAAGTAACACCTGTTAGAGTCTCATCTTCTATGAGCCAAATACATATGTTTGAAAATTAATAGAATTAAATAGAAATACTTGAAAGTATACAACTGTATGCAAATTGTTTGTATTAAGAATAGTTACCTGAAACCATAATTGCTTGAAATTCTTGACAATTATATGCAAATTATTATTATGGTATTAGACAGGAATACTTAAAACCAACAAGAGTTGACATGCTGTACAACCAACCAACCAGCTTCTTTGGCAAGGTTAATATGAAAACAAAATAACATTCCACTATATTTGAGATAAGTTTGTATTATTTTAACAGTTTAAATCCATCTCAAACATTCACTAATTCTAGAGTAGTATTTAATCAAAATCTATAACTTGCAATATTTCACTTCATACCCAATGGTAATTATTATGGTAATTTACCCACACATGCATGAACTCTCCCAGCTATAAATAGCAGCAGGTACAGCTCTTAGGTAGAAGGCAATATTCCAGCAGCAAGCCCTGGCAGTAGGACCAAAACAGTCTCACTGGTAACCCTCTAATTTGTATATGCTGTATTACTCTTTGTTAATAAATCTGTTTAACATAGTTTTTTTCTTGTGTCTTTATTTCTGGCCCCAAACAAGGCCTCAACAGTGATATTTTCTAATTCTTTAATTTATAGTTTAAATTTTGTTCATAAAGCCAATTTAAAATTTTTCATTTCCTACTTTTTAAATTTTCATAACAATTCATGTTCCCAATTACATTGCCAAGACAACTTTCTAGACAGATATTTTTCCTAAGATTGAAAAATTTTCAAATCTGAAGAAACTCAAACAGTGTGAAAAGTCATGATAAATATATAAACACTCCACCAAATTGGTTTTCATGTCTTATTTCTCATCTATATAACAACCAAGATGAGAACAGTAGTTGAAATAAATCATTGTATAATTCAACAAAACACTTAAATATTAGGAAAGGTTTACTTTTTCTCTTTTTTAAACAAGCAACCAAATCTTCAATAAAGTATCCCATTGGAGATTTTCCAGCTTACTGAGGAAAGTGTCAACAACTAGTGAAAGCTTTATGTTTTAGTTTTGATAAGATAAATATCCTTTTAGGGAAATTAGATTTAATCTATTTATTCTGAAAATCTTACTATATTTCACCAAATGTATTTTTTGTTTACCTCTCTCTTTCTCTCTCACTGCAGAACAAAATGATAGCAAAAGCTATGACCAACAAATTTTCTATGGGGACTAATGGATTCACAGAACATGTTTTTAGCAGATTAGTTTTTGAAATTCCAAAACTTTTTTCAGTTTTTGGCAAGGGGTTTGATTTTCCATGTAAGTATAATGCTAAGTTGAATTCTTACTTTTTGTCCATCTGCTTAGTTAAACTAAATCTTCCTTTTTTTTTCTTTAACTATATTAATGTATATACTTGCATATCATGCAACTTTCTGAAACCTAAAATTTATCTTAATGTAAGGGGGCTGCACCATAAATAAGATATAAACTTTGTGTATGTGTAAACAGTTGACCAAGACTAGGCCTTGTTTGTATCTTGCATATGGTGCAACCCCATTATATGAGGCTAAAATTTACGTCTTAGAAAATCACAAGATATATGAGTATACAAAATAGGTAGACATCAACTAAAAATTTCTGAGGCAAAAACTAAAATGATAACATTTTTTCCATCCTCGCCAGCTGGAGCTGAAGAATAAACAGACTGAATCTCTTCAGAGAGCTAAGACCCCTACCATGAGTGTTCTGGATATGACACTGAACAGCATCTGATGGTAAGGCTCCAGTCTCGGAGCTTTGAAGAATGTGGAGTACCTCTTCATTGCCATTACTCACAGGTCTACTCTGACCTCGAGTGGAAATACACATAAGGATTCCATCTATGGGTCAAATGGAACTGTTTAATCATTTCCTATGCCAGAAACCATTTAACAGTGAGCAAACAAATAAATTATATTAAATTATTAGGATTAGATAGCAATACTTGAAACCACTTTACTGTGTGCAAAAAATCATATGTATAAAAAGAATTTGGCATTAAATAACAATAAAGAGTTGGTATGCCATTAAATCAAATAACCAAAGTTTTTTTCCATTACATTTCTCTTTCTTCTGACTTCTTTTGAATCATTGGAATATCAAGATTTAGAGATATTTTTTTGTTTTAAGAGAGAGTTATCTGCCCATCTTCATATGTGACATTACTAGAGAAATTCAAACTTAACATTGAATATCATAAATAAAAACCTTTTACGATAAATTATTACTATTTTTAAAAAATGTCTTTATTTAATATAAAAATGATATACAAAATTTAAACATACTAATAAAGAGAAGACAAATGGACAGTAAAAAGAAAGGGTGGTTGGTAAGTTATGGCATATCAATCCTTGCAAGTTATTTAATGTCAAATCCTATATATATATATATATATATATATATATATATATACATGAATTGTAAACGAAAACTTAGTAGGTAATGTTATTTTTAAATGAACTCAAGCTCATATGTTTGCACACATATACATGGTTTTAAGTATTCTTATCTAACACTAATAATTCTATTTAATATTAATCATTTATTTGCACACAGCAGTACTTAAAACCAATTGCACTATTTAACATTAATAAATCTATTTCAGGTTAAATTAGTTTAAATGGTTTAATGGCATATCAATCTTTCATTCTTATTTAATGCCAAATCATGTTCATACATATAATTTTTTCTTATGGAGAAAGTGTTGTTTTCCTGAAGAAGGGGTTTCTAACATTAATCTATGTTGCTGCACGATGTAACTAATTATCAAAATCAAAAAAAGTTGGGTTTTTTCCCATTCTGTACAGTTTTGGAAAATTTTCTTCCCTCACCTCAACACAAAATATAAATGAATACAATAGGTGAAAATGTATTTCTCATGATGAAAAGGACTAAGAAAAAAAAGAAAAAAAAACATATCTTCTGCAATATGACAACATATAAAATTTAAAAAAAAAAAAAAAGCAAGTTAGATAATTCTCATAGCTTTTGGCTTAGCGCTCTTGATTTTTGATTCTTATGATCAGAAGACCACAAAGAGAAACTATATGGCAAATCTTACTTTGAATTATTTCAAGAGAATGAAACAAAGAGGAAAAGGTTCATTTATATATAAACAGAATTAGATATGAAAAGACTAACTGATAAATGTGAATCTATATTGATAATTAGAAGAGTTAGTTCTCTAAAGACAAGAAAATGGTTTGAAGTAAAGCTACCAAATTTGGTATATATATTTATTGGGTTCACAGGAAGCTATTAATGTTTAAAAAAACATTTTTTTTCTTAAGGAGAAAGTGTTGTTTTCCTGAAGAAGGGGTTTCTAACATTAATCTATGTTGCTGCAAGATGTAACTAATAATCAAAATTTAAATTTCCAAATGTCAAAAGAAAAAAACAAACAATTCATTTTAATAAAATACTTATTCACATTTAATAAACATTACTAATTATGTTTAAGTGTAATTCTTAAAATAACAAGCTTTTCATGAATGTTATGGAATTATCTGTAATTATAACCAACAACAATCCAAGCCTTCATCCTTTTAAATATTGTAAATGGATACTTCAGCTAGTAGAGATATATTTTAGAATCAAAGGGAAGAAAGCATATGACTATGGAAACAGTCATATGCCTACATATTTCTTTTCAATATATATCTAAGTCAATCCATAAGTCCATAACATAATGATAAAAAAAAAAATGATGTATTTACTAAACACAACAAATATGTACTTTTTAACAAGTCATATAGATCTGACATTATAGAGTAAAAATTTCCAACCAAAAAATCCAGTTAATGATTATGTGTCTGGTTGCAGACTTATTGATCATGCCTCATTAAATACATAAGGACTTTGCTCAATTTATATATATATATATATATATATATAGTATACTTAGAAGAAAATCTATATGAAATCATAAGGAAAAATACAATAACAATATAAAAACTGAATTTATTAGATTATGGATGACTGTTTCATCCTATGGAAATGCTCATGGGGCAACATTAACAATTTACATAACTCACTCCAAAACCTACACTCTAAAATAGAATTTACAACAGAATATAACTTTAAAGAACTACAATTTTTAGACATCTTCATTAAAAACCAAAATAGCCAACTTATTATAGACATTTACCACAAACCCACAGACACTCAGCAATACCTCCATTTCAAAAGTCATCACCCACAAAACTGCCAAAAATTCATCCTTTACCCCCTAGCACATAGTATCTGCATGATAGTCACCTGCAAAAACCTCTGACAAACTCAGAAGAATCATGCATAACCCTCCACCAGAGGGGATATCTTGCAATACAAATAAATGAAGGATTTAAATTAGCAGAAAAAATACCATATATATATATATATATATATATATATATATATATATATATATATACACACACACACACACACACGCTTATGTATGTGTATATATATATATATATATATACACACACACACGCTTATGTATGTGTGTGTGTGTGTGTGTGTGTGTGTGTGTGTGTGTGTGTGTGTGTGTGTGTACATTTAGTCTAGAAAAAAAAATTCCACCCCTATCCCTCTGCCTATGTAAAGATAACTTGTCAGAGAGTAGCAAAATCCAGGAACAGGGGTCCCTTGACATTGTGTTCAACCTTATTTTAGCAACTCTTTTAGTAAGATTAATGCCAATTTGAATTGCACCTTATGTTTCTCTTGGATAACAATGTTGTAGTGAATTAATTGATGTAAAAAATAAAAATAAAAGAATACAGTAGTTTGAACAGAAACGATTATCTTATGATAGTTAAAAGTTGCAACAATAGAATAATCAATAAAACCAAAAAGAAAATTATAAATTTGTTTAAAAAGGAGGGATTTGACATTGAAATGAAAACCAATATGAAACAAATCAATTCTTGAGATGTCACATTCAATCTTGAAAGTGAGCAAGTGCAGCCACACAGAAAGCCTAATAATAATCTGATGTGGATAAACACTTCAACAAACTATTCTCTGACCATTTTCAAATGACTGCTTCCACCCAGTGCCATAGATTGTCAATTCAAGTAATAACAGAGTTTTCAATCAGGAAAAGCTGGAATATGAAACTGCATTAAATGGTTACAAAAAATCTCATTGTTTTTACAAAGGATGTTCAAAATAGCAAGATTTTAGATTTGTTACGCGAGTCTCACCTGCACAGAAATTAAGATATAAATCTGAATTTATTTTTCTTGTTTTATTGTTTTATAAAAAGTAATAGTGTATTACCAAAATAGAAATGTTCAGCCATGGCTCTTCTTAAGGGGTGAAACATAGAACTTTTTGAACAACCCTTGTAGTTGGGTCTAGAAGTCTGCAGGCAGGTTTTCTAGTGAAAAATCCTAGTGGACTTAAGTTAGGAAGGATGATTTTTTGAGGAATTATGATTGAACCCACTTTTCATTTTGTTTTTATGTCTTTCCTTTTCTCAAATTCTCACAGAATCTTTTTGTACAATTTTGATACATTCTCATTTATTAACTTTGGAAAACATTTCAGTTCTAATTTGCAGATTTTTCTTCTCTTTCATCAAGGATTTTCTGGAAATCAACATTTACATTTTTGAATTTAATTACAGTTGAGCATGAACTTTTAAAGTTTTTTCCATTTTGGTCAGAATTATTTTTTCTTCATATGTCAATTGTTCTCTTTTTTCAATATGATACAGTTCCTTTCTCTTCAAATATATTTTCCACTTCCTCAATGAATTTCAGTTTATATTATAAAATAATTGAACTTTCCTTTTTTGATGGTTACAAATTTACATAACATAAATTTTGTTCCAGGATAGGATGTGTCATTTCTTAATTGTGTATGCTATAAAAGTAAAGATAATGCCCATCATTCCCTTCAAACTAAGTTTTTTTGCTTGAGATAACACAAATTTTGTTCCCATGGAATATGTGCCATTTCTTATTTGCTTATATTGTAAAAATATAAAAAATGAACATTATTTTCTCCTGCTTTTGTGCCTTGGAAAAATTTAGTCAATGACCTATTTTTTAAGTAAAAATGAACAAATTTGCACATTTTCATTTACATAAAGTCTGAATAAAATAATATATGAATCAAAATTTACATGTGTTTATACTAAAGTGGACAAATATATCAAATATGTTCAACAAAATTATCTAACAGCTAACCAGTACTGAATCTACCTGAAATGTTTTAGAAAATAGGTAAACTTCAACATTTCATTACCCAAGTCACAAAAGCAAAGTCTAACAAGTGCTCAAATAATTTAGTAGTGTTTGAATATACTGAAATTAGGTCTCATATTTCTTAAAAATAAAATGATATAAAACCAAGAGTGAATAATATACTAACTAAAAGTTAAAAAAAACTTATGAAATATGTCTCTGAGCCCAGGATTATCATAAGGTTCCTCCTCTATTCCTGGCCTGACTGGACTTACATATTGGAGGTCCCCATCTAATATCCGGGTAATGAGTCTATACTGCAGTATATTATTATCATATAAAAATCAGAAAGATAATGAAGATTTCTGCAAATTTTTTGTTATCTTCTAATAAAACAAACGACTGGTCTTAAACAGTTACAAAGGACATGACTTGCACATTTATCATGCATATATATTGTGGTAGAATGTATAAACAAGTTTACAAGGTGGAAGAAATGCATTTTTAAAAGGGGAAGACAAAAATATATCTTACAGTAAATACAAATGAAAATGATATCAGACCTTGAACAAAGACAAGCAAACAGAAAGAAAAAGAGTGTGCAAAGAAATACACAATTATATTAACTTTGTTTTTTTTTTTACTTGATATTTTGATAAAAACATATATATATATATATATATATATATATATATATATAAAAATATTTACACAAACACACACACACATTTGGACAAAGACATTTACACAACCACAGAGACATTTTTTACACACATACTCACAAATGCACACATTTAAATAAGCATACACAAATATTTACAAAAATATACACATAAACATAAAAATCATATATATATATATATATATATATATATACATACACACACACATGTACTGAAATCATATATATATATATATATATATATATATATATATATATATATATATATATATATATACACACACACACACACACACACACACACACACACACAGCCCATGACAGGCACTTGTATACATGCACACACACATATTTATATGTACATTTCATGAACTGATATATACATATATATATATATGTTTTGCATGTTTTGGTAAATATATATATATATATATATATATATATATACACCAAAACATGCACTCACACATAAACTCATATACATTTATAATCCTACATGCACTTATATAAACTCACATACATTCATATACACATACACACCTACAACCATAAATGCACATTCACTTGTGTGTATATATATATATATATATATATATATATATATATATATATATATATATACACACACACACATACATGCATGCATGCACACACATGAGATAGAGATTATTTCATCTTTTCAGACACATATACACAAATTTCTATATTTATACATACAGAAAAAAATCCTGATAAAAAAAAAAAATCGAGCGCAATGTATTTTATTGTACAGTGTCTTAGAGAAAACTTTTTTTATCAATTAATTTGCCAAACACTCTTTTTTCTTATTTTCCTTTTACCAACCCCCAACCTGACCAATGGCATCTTCTCGGCCATTCCAACAGTAACAACAATAAAATAGTAAATATTTTGACACACAAGAAAAAAAAGAAACATGAATAATGCAGGTGGGACGATACATTGGAAAAGCCAGAATCAATGGTAAAATTTTACTTTAGCAGCTAGTTAGAGTTATTGTTCAATAAATTGACTAATTTTGCCATGGAAGCACAAGCAAAGAACAGAGTTTAAATACAAAAAAAAAATAGTCACACTTATATTTATTATTATTGGATATTTCTTTTCTTATTCTTTGTCAACACCTACTCAGAGATTCCCAGTCAACATGAGAAAAATAGAGGGGGGGAAAAAAGTCTCTGTTTACTATCACTAAGTACAGGTCCTTTTGTTCTGAGTCAGTTTGTATACAGATTCATTACAAGTTGTTTAAAAAATGCAAAAGTGCCCTCGTTAAAAAAATAAAAATCAAATAAAAGGAAAGTTTGGTGACACCCGCTATCTCTATTACAAAAATTGTGTGTGTGTGTGTGTGAATGAGTGAGTGGTTGTTGATTTTAATGGCATGTCAACCCATCTAGGGTTCTTTTATACCTAGAGTTTAGGGAATTGAATTCATATTTAAATTTTTTTGTGTAGTTGTTTCTTAAGAGGTTTTCTTTGTATATGGCACTATCAAATATAACTTTTAACAAATTTATTGGACTTATAGAAGGACCCTAACAGGTACAACCACTCTGGGTCAGAATGGACCTGGGAGAAATAGCAGAACTGGAGCTGCACCATCAGCTTAGTATCCTAGGCAAGACACCTCTTATGGCGGGGACTGTAAAATATGCCAACTAAATTTGTGCACAGAAGGAAGGCCCCTACCTCCAACATGTATTCTGGATATGACACTTAACCATCTGATGATGAGGCTACAGTCCTCTAGCTTCGGGAAATGGGAGTACCTCTTCATTACTATTATACCCAGATTAGGGTCCCAGAAGCTTTGGGGGAAGTGAGTATCTCTTCACTGCCATAACACCTAGATTAGGGTCCCAGGAGCTTTGGGGGATGTGAGAACCTCTTCATTACCATTACACCCAGATTAGGGTCCCTGGAATTTGGGGGGGGGAGTGAGTACCTCTTCATTGCCATTACACCCAGATTAGGGTCCCATAAAACTATTAAATCATTTACTATACTTGAAACTGTGTGCAAACAAATGATTAAGATTAAGATAATTTTCACCAATGGTCCGGGAGACCAGGATTCAATCCCAGGTCGAGTCATACCAAAGAGTCAAAAAATGGTACTTGATGCCGCATTGCTTACCACTCAACATTATGAGGTAAGGTAAGTGAAGCAATCCAGGGAATAGAGTAGCGCTCTCCCCTACACCTCGGTGTAGTAGCCATTGAAAAGGGAGATTTCTGGTCACCCTTGACTAAGGTCACCAATTTTACTTTTTACTTATTACTAATACTTGAAACTATCTGTGGGCAAAAATTTGAGCTCTAGCTTATTAAAATTATTATTTGCAAACTATTCATTTAAAAATCATATGTATTTATTATATATATGTATAAACAGGATCTGACATTAAATAAGCAACAAAGGTTGATATGCCATAAAATACAACCAACCAACTAATTTATTATTAAAATTCTTATATGCATATGTGTGTATATTAAACCATAATCTAACCAAAAGGGCACATCGTATCAAGATTTTTATTAGAGCAATAGATTTGCAATGCACTAATTCAGAGAATGAAGCAATTTCCTGAATTATTCTAAGAATACGTATTTGCATTGAGTGTCATTTTTACCCAGGTAATGGTAGCAATTAGAAACTACTACTCCCATTGTCAACCACGGCAGTAGCTAGTCATCATTAATAAAACTATCTGTATAATTAGAGTGTTGGTAAAAAAGTAAATGAATACACATTTCTCCATTTATTATCACTTGAACCATTCCTTCCAAAGACACAAGAACTTTTTTTTTCTTTTAATTTCTGAATATTTGGAAATGTTCTACTTTATTCTATATTCCACAAAATGGACAACTTAAAACAAATAAGATGTATCAAAAGCATTTTTAAGGACCTTTACTCTAAATCTTATTTAAAGACTTGGATTAAGGATTGGGCTTTAGGAGTTACAACCCAGAGGCCTCTGCTAGCTGAATGGTCTCCAGAGATTAAAAAGTTATTTTATTTATGAATGTATAATTAATGCATAAGTATTGCAATCAAATAATAGTTATTCACTTTTAATAAATAATGGACAAACTTCTACATTCCTTAATGTTGGAATAGCACTAGGGATTTACTTGTGTTTAATGGTAACTAATCCAAATAGAGAGAAAGGAATTTCTTCAAGATTAAACATCTAAAGAACAGACTGATTAACAATGGCACGAGAATAATACCACAGATACGCTTTCATGGCAATGGAAAATGATGTTAACAACTTGTGTTTGTTTTAAAAATTGTTCCTAAGAAATTGCGCAAAGTAAATGCTTGAATTTTATTTGTTGTTTGCCCAGTAAAAAATAATATCTCTTCAATTTTTTTTTTCCTTTTAAAAAAAAATATTACAAAGAAACTCACACTTCCTGTAACCCAGAGGTCAACAAAGTTTTAATCTAGTCTCTTGACTCCACTGAATTATAATTAAAATTAATATATATAAGAAGATGCTGATAGAGTAATTGGTTATCATTGCAGGAATATTTCTTCAATGATAACCATTACACCATGAACACTTTCTTCAAATTCTGGATGAGACTGTTTACATTTTAACAGTGAGTGCTAAGACCCATAGGAGAGGTAGGCATCCAACTATTCTCCTTCCAGCTATGGGTAAATAGTATGGCATATTGGGTTCTTTAACCTCGGTATAGCAACCAGATTATGAGAAGGAAAATTGTTAAACTCCACTTAAAAAATTGACCTTGGGTCACATTCTGTTTGTGTGGAAGTTTGGTGTGTGTATTTCATGGTGTATTAAGAGGCCTACAAAGTCTTTACCCAGCCCTGCTATGAGACTCCATTACATTATTAATATCATTATATATTATGTACAAGGATCATTAAAAAAGTTTCCAGACTTTTTCGTATGAGCACTTTTATTGATAGTACACTCATGAAACTCTAGTCCCCTTCGAAGTAATCTCCTCCAGCTGCAATGCACTTGTTGTCCCATTCCAACAACTTCTGGAAGGCCCCATGTCTTCTTGTGTGAGTGCGTCAATGACCTTCGTCACAGCCTCTTTCATCTCTTCAATTGTCTCATAACAACAGCCTCTGAGCTTAGGGAATAAGCAAAAGTCACAGGGAGCAAGGTCTAGACTATAGGGAGAGTGAGGAACTGTTTAGATGCCCATCTTGGTCAAATAGTCTGTGACAAGGATGGAGTTGTGGACTGGTGCATTGTCCCGGTGGAAATGCCACTGACCCAATTTGAAGAGTGCTGGCCTCTTCTGACAGAATCTCTTCCTAAACTCCCTTAAAACCTCAACATAGTAACTCTAACCCTAACCCTTTGGCCAATCAACTCTCGTGTTCTGACTTCCTTACTCCTCCCACACTTCTCATCATCCCTCACAGACTCCGTGCCTTCCTTGAATCTCTTATGCCACTTAAAAACTGATGCTCGATTCATGCAAGATGCTCCGTAAGCAGTCTGAAGCATTCCATACGTTGTTTCTGTGGCATTTTTTCCAAGTTTAAAACAGAATTTTATTGCATATCATTCTTCTAAAATGTCCTCACATCTAGATTGCATTTTTGAAATTCACCAGTTGTGACAATCAGGCTTTAGTAGGGTGCATTCCAATTGCTGCTGTAGCTGTTGATTTGAACCTGAAATCATAAAAATTTGTCAGTCATCTCATAAGATGTATAGCAATAACATACTAAATTTTCAAGAGCCTATGTCAATTTTAAATGCCTGCACAAAAAAAGTCTGGAAACCTCTTGAATGCACCACGTATATCTTTTACAGACCATTACACCAAAGCTTATTATTTACACATCTAAAGACTATCAGACCTCACTATATCATTAATATCATAATAATAAATATATTATCAATATTATTCAGCTGTACCTTTTATTTCAAATGTTAGTATAGCAGTATAATAGTATTGAAATACTGGTAGTTTTGAAACACTATTTTAAACAGGGCCTCAAAGCCACTGAAACTGCTAGCAAGATTCAAGAAATGGAAGGAAATAGCACAATATTTGACCGTACTACTGATAATTGGTGACATGTTCCTTGAAATAAACCTTACAATTGGACAACCATCAATTGTCAATTATGATGCTTTAAAACACATAGTAGAGGAGAATCTAACTACTAACACTGAAAAACATACGAAAGAACCAAGATCAAAAATGCATTTTTTTAAAAAGTTTTCTGGTCGTAGTAATTCATTTCACAAAATCAAAAAATTCTGAGATTGTAGGATCATTAAAAGTTAACATGCTAACAGAATTTTAAAGGAGATATTTCTGTGGGGTAATGGCAAGAAAATTAATCAAGCTTTACTTTTGTATAGTGAGTTTGATCCTCACAGAGGGCTTTCATAAACAAGGACTTTTACCAAATGCTTCTAAAATACAAAAAAGTTTATATTCAAGAAGTTCTATAAAATCTTTAAGTAGTTGTAAATTTATGGTACAAGAACCATTTAATGAGTGACTGATTCATTCAAGAAATGGACATTTAGTCCATCATGGACAAGAAATGAGTAAAATATAATTTCAGTCAAGTGGGACAGGCACTTGTTGTTTATTGGCATATCAACCTTCTTGGGTTATTTAATGCCAAAGCCATCCTTCAAGAACAACAGCAGTGATGCTTTTTAACCCAGAGCTGGGAGAAAAAGGAGGTTCATACCTTTACCAATTGTATTTGTCTGAAAGTGAATGTAGTAGCATGACTGAAGTTTGAACTTGCTTACTACGATACCGTAGTCCTGCGTCACAAGGACATCCCTCTCAGTCAAGTGGGAGAATTAATAGTTATATGTTAAATGCTAGATAGGAGAGCGTTATTATCACTACTCAAAACATTGTCATCTAAAAGTTAATGTAAGATTTGTATATATTTATTCAACCATTGTGACACAATGTCAATTTTTAAGTAGAGTAAAACTGGTTTGAATTCAAAGGTTTTCTTCTCCTAGACTGGTTGCCTAAGGCTAAAAGAACCCAGTCTGCCCTACTATTTATGCAAAGCTGGCAAGGGTGAGAGCAAATGGATTCCTGCCTTTCCCAAGACCATCAGCACAAAGTGAAATGCATACAATTTTGTCCAGGGTTTGAACTTGGATTGCTGATTTCATTTCCAACACTGATAACCATAACACTGAGTGTGTCTCCTTATTCTAAGACTTGCAAAAGACACAATAGTAAATATATTCACATCTTTCTATTAAACTACTTTCTCCAAGAATTGAACCCCATAACTTTTGTTGTTAGATACCTGAGTAATATTTCTTACCTCTTCCAACAATTTTTTAGGCATAAAACAAACAAATAAGATAATATCAGTCAAGGATGAGGAGTCTAGTGAAGGGAACCACAAATTTCATCATCAGATTCATAAATCTGATGTTACGGTACCTTGCTGGCAGGTAAGGTGGATTGTACAAGGGCATTCATAAAGCTTGCCTTCTAAAGAATAGGGTAATGATGGTTAGGGTTGGTAGAGGGATGCCATTTAGAGGTTTGTTTTATGCAGTCCGTGGAGAGGGGTGGGTATAAGTATGGGAAAATATAAAGCCTAAGCATGGCAAGAATTTAATCATGTGAAACAAATTTTGGGAGTTGATCCGATTGGGAGGAGAGATGAGGTAAGGGTCGGTGATTATTCATCCAGAAGCAAGAGTGGCTTTCCAACTGACCAGCTTGAAAAGGAATACAAAATATGAAAAGATAAAAGAAAAGAAAAAAAAGAATAATGATAATGATGATGAAGATACTGATGATGGGGAGGGGGTACAAAATAATAGAAAAATTCTAAGAACAGAAAAATAATGCAAGGAGATTTTTATATGAAAAAATTTGAGGAAGAGAATTAAAAAAGAAAAGGAGACTGAAAAATACAATGGATGGAAAGTGAAGGAAGAAAAAGAAAGGAGAAAAGGGAAATAGAGAAAGACAAATGTGAGAGATGAAAATCAAAAGATACAAAAAGGGGAAAAGAGCAAAATGAAAAGAAATATTTTGCTTTTCAAATGAAAGAATTAAAACAAAAAAAGAGTACAGGTAAAGCATAAAGAAAGTAAATGTGAAGAATGAAGAAAGAACAAAAAAGAAATGTGAGAGAAAGAGGCAAAAAAGAGGTAAAGAAAGGAATAGAAGGAAGTGGGGAGAATAGGGAGAGCCAGATAAGAACAAGGAGAGAGGAAAGAAGAGAGGGAAAAAGTGAGAAGAGAATAGAGAGAGAATAAGATGAGGAAAGAAAAGAGTATAAGGAACAGTGAGGGAGAGCAGAGGAGGAGAGCAAATTGGAAGAAGAATAGAATGGAAAGAGAGAAAAGAAAAAAAGAAAGGGTAGAAGAGTAGAGATAGAATGGGGAAACAGTTAAAAAGATTTGAGAAAATATATGAATAGACCAAAGAAAACTAAAGATAATATTGCAAGGAAAACGGATAAAAAAGATAAAGAAAAGAAACTGAAGAATGTCATGAGCAAACAGTATAAGGAAGAGTAAAAAAGAAAAGAAAATCAACAAAGCAAAAAGGAAACTGTATATCACATAGGTATGTAAGCAAATGGATAGACAAGAAGATTCATCAACAATGGATGGTCCCTAAAGAGGCTTTCCCAGCGTGACCCTCATCCTTTTGTTCTAGCCCACAAATACTAGATGATAGATACATGGCTACAATCATAAACATGTCTATTACCGCCACTATTACAGCGTGTAGGGTTAATATTATTATAGCTTACACCACTGGTGCTTAGACGTTAGATTGATTGATACATGACAAAAAGTGAGAAGAAAGATGAAAACAATTGGATCAAAAGAATATTGAAGAGGAATAGAAAAAGAAAAGAAAAAAAGATAACCAAAACACAAATCAAAAGGTTGGGGTAGAGTTAATTTGATCGTTCACCTGAGACTAAACGCAGAAAAGATATTGCAATGTGTTTTTTGGTTTGTTTTTTTTAGCTTCTTTAATAAATATAGTCATAGCTTGAATATAGAAGTGTGTACATTTTCCTTTTTGTCTGTTTAGCTTTCAATGGTTTTTATTTTCTTGATGGAATCATTCACAAATCTTTTGTAGTCTATTTGTGACCGTATCTTTCTCAGAACATTTCTACAGAGTTTATTAATTTACTCAAGGGGAAAGTCATGAACTGGCTTCTCCCTGGTATATAAATCAATAGGAGGTGCTATAATTGAATAAATCAACCTAGTTCAAATTTCAGCTGAGGCAGCTTGATTCATTTAGCATTGATAACTTTGCAAAAGGCATGAATCCATTTCCCCTCACTATTTGGGTATCATAAGAGATGTAAAATGAAATCAGTAGGATGGGTTTAATTCAGTCAATAACTATTTGCATTAATACTCTTAAGGCATGAAACCAACTTTACTTGGTATATAAATTCATAAGTGGTATTATAAGTTATGGAAAGTGGAAACAATAAAACTAGTTCAAATTACCCATCAAAATGATTTAAGTTTGGTTTGTTTGGGTTTTATGGCATATCAACTAGTGTAGGTCATCAATGTCAAATCCATTTTTATACCTATAAACAGTTCTATTTCAAACATTTCTGCTCAGTATAAGTACATAGTTTAAAATGTCAAAAACAGTTTTATTTCAAGCTATTCAGTTTAGTCAAAAAAGTTACATGATTCAAAGTATTGCAATGTATCACCAACAATTCAATTAAACATCAGTCATTTATTTATAAACAGTTGAATATCAAAACAGTTCAATTTCAAACAATTCAGTTTAGCATAAGCACACAGTTTAGTTCTGTTTGACTCATAGATAGAACCCTATCAGGTGCAAACCACTCCAGGTCAGAGTGGACCTGGGAGTGATAGCAATGAAAGGGTACTCTGCATTTCCCAAAGCATTACTGGGGCCTCACCATCAAATTGTTTCGTGTCATGTCCAGGACACTCGTTGGGGGAGTCTTACTCCTCAGCAGAGATACAGTCAGTGTATTCTACAGCCCCAGCCGACTGGGCCAACATATACTAGGAATATATGATTTGTAAACATTTTGTTGATAAGATTTTTAAACGAGCTAGAGCTCATTTTTTTAGCACATAGTAAAATGGTTTCAAGTATTGTTATGCAACAATAACAATTTAACTCCAGTCATTTGTTTACACACATTTGAATAGATATACATGATATATATTAGTTTGTTGGTAATTTCATTTTTAAATGAAGAAGAACTAATTTTTTGGCGCACTGATATTGCTATGGTTTCTACATAGGTAAATGGTTTAATTATTGCTAACACTTATTATTCAATCCAATATTGATCATTTTTTTGCACACAGTGAAGTGGTTACAAGTATTGCAAATTTAGCACTAATTATTCTATTCAACATTATTCATTTGTTTGCACACAGTTCAACGGTTCCAGGTATCGCTCAGTATCACAAACATCAGTCATTTGTTTACACACAGTTAAATGATCTTACAATTCAATTTAGCATAATCAACAAAGTTAAATGGTTCCAAATATTGCTATGTATCACTAACAATTCAATTAAACATTAGTTATTTGTTTACACACAGTTAAATGATCACAGAGTTCTATTTCAAGCAATTCAATTAAGTATGTCATTTGTTTGCATACAGTTTAAATATCAAATAGTTAAATTTGACCCATAGATAGGACCCTATCAGGTGATACCACTCTAGATTAGAGTGGACGTGGGAGCAATGGCAATGAAGGGGTACTCCACATTCCCCAAAGTTCCAAGACTGGAATCTCACCATCAGATCATTTAGTGTCATATCCAGAAGATATTGGAATGGGAGGTCTTGCCCCTCCGCAGAGATGCAGTCAGTGTATTCTACAGCCACAGCCAACTGGCCTGAAACAATTCAAATGTACCTTTTATTACAGATATCTTAATGACTCATACAAATATTGAGAACATTATTTTTGAATAGACCTCAAAGCCACTCAAACTCCTAGCAGAATTTATGAAATCAAAGAAAATTAAACAAAAATTTCACTGATGGTGACTCTTCCCTTAAAGCCATAAAAAGGAACAATAATAAGTCATTTGACCATAAGACTACATCAATATATGCCTTTATTCATTATAAAATGAGTCACAATCTTTCAAGCATTGCGTGTAGTCAACAAGTCTCAGTAGGGACAGATTTTTTCCTGAAGATGGAGTTTGATATAATTTTTGCCTAGAAAAGCAACATCAATAAGAATTGGGAAAAGTGCTTTGTATTGTAGGAAACCATTATCCTCAAAGCCTTGTATGCTTGACTTGAAGCCACTCAAGCTTCCCACTAAAGCTAAGAAGTTATTATATATATATATATATATATATATATATATATATGAAAGTGAGAGAGAAAGATAATAAGAAAACATTTCCTTTTGAAGAGATTTGAAACATGATATAGAATTCATATACACTGCTTGCACAAAATTTTCAAGAACTCAAAAAAGAAAAAAAATTTATGAATTATACACATTTTTTAAAATATCAGAGAAAGAATATTAAGATCTAAAAAGTTCCTTTCTACTAAATTAACATGCATATGAGGATGGGCTGAAAAGTTCATATATGTCGTTAATGAAGTTTTTGACCAATAGGATCTAAGCACTGCCACATTAATGTAAGAAGTGTATGAACCACAAGGAGGACTATGTTGAAAAATAAACCTCACAAGGTCAGCCTATGAACTTTTCATTTGACCCTTGTATTTTTATACACCAGTTCAATAGTTAGACTTTTATCTATAAACTGCAGAATCACATTAGAGAAGAATCACAAATGAAACTTTTTAAAATTCATAATTTAAAAAAAAAATGAAAAGAATAATCAAAGGAAATACAGTGTGATTCTTGTGTATAAAGATTCACTTTTTAACCCTGAACCCATAAATAAAGATTTTTCTTTAAATTTTTCAATAATATTTAATATCTGGTCTGACTATTTAAAGCTAGTTTAAACATCTTATATTCAAAATCTTAACGATCAAAATAAAAAGCCTTTATAACAGTTGTTTATTATGATTGAGTTATTGATTTAGATGGCATGTCAAGCTGTCTCAGGTTGACACCTAGAGGTTAAGGAATTTTATTCATTGTACATTCAATATTTATCTTTTTTGTGTAGTTGTTTTGTTAAGAACTTTTTGGTTTCTTTTTGTAAACATTTCTATTGAACACAAATACTTTTTAAATAGATCTATTCGACCAATTCAAGGGACCTTAAAGGTACAAGCATTTTGGGTCAGAGAGATCCTGTGAGTATTGGCAATGATGATATACTTAACACTCTGCAGATCTCCAGAACGGGAGTCTCACTATCATATCCAGGACACACTATCTTTTGAGTATTGTGAGTAGTCAACAAGTCACAATAAGGACAGTTTTTTGCTTAAGATATGGCACATAGAGTTTAATACAATTTTGACCAAGTAAACTAACATAAGAATAGGAAAAAGCACTTTGTATTGCAGGAAGAAATTATCCCCAAAGTCTAATATACTTGAAGTCACCCAAGCTTCACACAACAGCCACCTCATATATATATATATATATATATATATATATATATATATATATATATGCACACATGTGTGCAAATAAAAGCAAATTTCAGTGCAATTTAAACACATACTAACATCAAAATAACCTATATCATGTAAAGTTAATATGCATGTGAAATGTGTATTATAAGTATTGACAAATAGCATTATAGGTCGTTAAATATTTAATTTGCATGATAATTTGAAAAAATGTATTGGGAAAATAATTGTTTCGTATTATGTAGTTGTAATTTTGTTGTTAAATATAAGAAAAATAGTTTTATGCATAACTTTAATAGGAAAGTCATTAAAACAGTAAAAGAAATACAATTAAAAAATGAGAAATTAAGTACAAATTATTTTGTGACAACTATAATAAAAATGAAAATAAAAAGATAAACACCCACACATACACTCACAAATATAAAGTAACAGTTTTCATTTTAATCAAGCAGTATCTTTTATTTTAGATGCTATGATGTCAAATACAAGTATTGATATTTTGGCAATTTTAAGGGATTATTTAAAACTGGGCCTCAGTGCTGCTGAAGCTGCTCATAGAATTTGAGAAACGAAACAAAATGAAACAATATCTAACTGTACGATCCAAAATGGGTTTTTAAAAGTAATGGCTTGACCTTTGGAATAAACTCCAAAATTGGATGACCATTAATTGTCAATGATGATTTTTTTAAAAGCTAAGTTAAAAATAACCAGCAGCAATTGAAAAGTGAGGATTACTGAAAGCTTAGATTAGGTTATTTTGTCTAATGGCATATGAACCCTTGATGGTTATTTAATGCCAAATTCTGTTTACATATATGATTTTTAAGGGAAAAGTTTGTTGGTAACATCTTTTTTAAACAAGCCAAAACTAAAAACAGTTAAATGGTTTCAAATACTGCTATCTAATACTAACAATTAAATTTAATATTAATAAACAGTTCTATTTAACCAAAGAGTGGACCTAGGAGAAATGGCAATAAAGGGGTCTAGGACCCTCATTGGGGGTGAGTCTTATCCCCATACAGAGATGAAGGCTGCATATTTTACAGCCTTAGCCAATTAGGCTGGGATTATTGAAAGATCCTGAATAGTAGCAGCAAATTATCAGAAATATGTCCTGATTGTAACACTTTACCATATTTGGAGTAAAGTGAAAACATATTTGTATAATTAATTTGTCTGTTTAAAAAAAAAAATGATAAACATTTTTTAAATGAAATATTTAAAATATAAAAAAAAATACCAATTCCCAATCAAAATTTAGAAAAAATTTTTTTTTTAAATATCTGAAAATGTTCTTCAAAATGGATGAGCAAAGGATGTGGATTAAATTTTACAGTGTCAAAGAGCATAAATAAAAATTGATTATTTTATTTCTCATGAAAATAGTATTTGTTTTGGCAAGAGGCATGAAAACAAGGTCAGGGAAAGAAGGCGGGGCATTTGAAAAGATAATCAAAAATATGGGAAACAAACAGAAAAAGAAAGCATCTTATGTCAAATAATAGTGACAACAAACAATGGCTGAAATTCTGACAAAAAATAATTAAGAACAAAAAAAGTTTACTTTGAAATACATGTTTTCTAAATTGACATGACATCTATCATCAGGAGTCATTTCTTGTAGCAATATTCATGGACACAAACATGGAAAATATTTTTTTTAAATACTAATTTATACATAGAGATTTAAAAAAGAAAAAGAAAATAATGGCAAAAGGATAACAAGAAAGAATGAAGAAACAAAAAATAAAAATAAAAGGAAAGGGAAGAGAAAGAAAAAAAAGAAAGAGGGAAAAATTAGAAAAAATAAAGAAAACGAAAGAAACAAGAAAGAAAATGAAAGTAAAAGAGGAATTGAAAAATAAAGAGGAGAGGAAGACAAACAGATGAGAAAAAGAAAGAGAACAATGGAAAAAAAGAGAGAGAATAATAGTGAGTGGGTAAAGAGAGGAGGAGGAATAGAAAGCAATGGAGGAAATGAAATGAGGAAAAGGGAGAAAGAAGAGGGACAAAATTTTTTTTTTTTTCAGATATTAATAAATGTTTGAGACCAAGTGAGAAAAAAAAAAAAGGAGCGGGGAGATTTTGATAATATCCAAGCTTAAAAAATAATAAATTTTTAGTAAACAAATATGTCCTTTGTCACCTCAAACAACTCCTGTACCAGACTGAAACTTGTAATTTTATGTCTCTCCTCACAGAAAGAAGCAAAGAATGAAAGAGTAAAAATGCAATTCAAGCAAACTGTTATTGAAGAAAGTATGTTTTGGTTTGTTTTTTTTTGTTAATTTTCATCCTTCTTCAATTGAAGATGCTTTTTTTTTGTTTTGTGACAATATCAAATGTGTCAATAGAGGAAAGAGAAGTTTTCTGAATGTTATGTCTCTTGTTTTGTGAAAGCATGGAAAACTTTTAATCAAATAATCCATCCATACACAACTAAAATGAAAAAAAGCAAGAGACATGCTCAGAAAATAACAATGATTATGATAAAAAAAGAGAAAGGGAAATAAACTGAACAGATTGAAGCAATTCTGGAAAACTTAAAACATCAAGTTTGGATAAAGATCAGCAATATTTATCAACATTTTGTTAGCCTAGCATCTCTTTGGTGACAGGCCAAATCACCCAGAACTCCCTTTAAAAGCAAGAAGTTTTTTCTCAGATCATTCCCAGCAACACCCAGATTTAGACTGTCCTGGCATTCAGCATACTTATTTAACAGAGTTTTCTTTTGTTGCATCTCTGAAATTTGTGTATGCCATAATCATCAAATAGACCCTGTTAAAACATGAAGTTACCTCCCCTGATACTCTTGAGAAGAGAGAACGTTATTCGATGACTGGAAGTAAACAAACAGCCATATTGGTTTATGTGAGAGTGTAAGATGAAGGGTGTAATAAAGGCGTCAACGTAGGTAGAGTGTTATAGTCTGAGTTCTTTGCTTTTAACATACCCCACTAGTTATCCCTCTAAAAATCAAGAAATTCAACAAATGACACTTTGAGTAACAGGTTTTTAAAGCATAAAGCATTCTCTACCATTTTTTATTTTTAATTACAACAAATATTGGAAAAAGTATATTTTATTCAATTATTACAATCATATTAAAATATACATTAAATTCTTGCTCTCTCTCGATAGATAGATAGATAGATAGATAGATAGATAGATAGATAGATAGATAGAGTAGCGATCAGAATGATGTAAAGAAAAAATCTAAATGTGAAATAACTTTTTCTTCTAAAGCTTCATAGAACATTTTATCAAGGAAAAATAAAGATATAAAGGTAAATTATATCATTCCAAAATAGAAATCTCAATAAAAATAGTCTGATAAAGTTAAAGAATTATATAACACTCAAAAAAAAAAAAAAAAATGATCCAAAACATTAGAACGATTAACAAAATCATACTATTATAATGATACATCATATCTAAATAAAATAGCATTCATAATTCATTAGTACTTGATGTGTAGACCTTTACTTTCAATAACAGCTTGACATCTTTTTCTACATGAGTGAATTAATGTCTAGCCTTCATCAACGGATATTTTCTCCCATTCTCCTTTCAAATTAGTCAATGGTTCCTCAAAGTTTCTTGGATTCTTTTCCTTAGCACTTTCATTTAGTAACTTCCAAACATTCTCGATAGTATACATGTCTGGGCTTTAGCAGGTCACTCCATAACAGTAACATCCTCTTCAGAAAGAAATGTCTTAACAGACTTCACAGTGTGACACGGAGTGTTATCTTGCATAAATACAGCTGGTTGATTAATTGCAGTTTTCAAATTAGGTATAACATGTATCTTCAATATCTCTTTCTATACATTTGCATTAATTTTACCATGTTGCCTGACAAAAGGTCCTGTACTAGGCCAAACATCATCACACTTCCTCCTCCAAATTTAACGCTGCTTTTAGTGCACAGAGGTGAATATCATTCCTTACAAATGTCTCAAACAAACCTTCTCCTGTCACAACTGAACAGGTAAAACTTTGACTCATTGTTGAAATGAAAACAATCCCACTGTTCTCCAGTCCATCTGACATGTTCAGTGGCAAATTTCAATTGGTTCACTTTGTTCTTTTTGAAATGTAAGCCTTCATAGAAGCTACTTGACTGTTCAAATTTATTTCATTATGTCTTTGGGAAATAGTGTGCCTTGATATTTCAATTGCCAAGGTTAGAATTAGCTCTTTTCGAGATAGCATTTGCTGTCGCAAATCAATCCTTTTTTTATATTCATTACCAATCCATCTGTCTTCCCATGCAGGAGTTTTCCAAGGCCTGCCAGGTGGTTCCTTGGCTACACATGATCCAGTTTCTTCAAGTTTTCTTAAAATACTATGAATAATGCTTTTAAATTTCCCCACAGGCTTTAAAATATCCCTAATCAAGGGCTTACCTTCATTACATAACTTCAATATCAGTTTTCTAAGTTCCAATGATGTCACAGATTTTTTCGTCATGTTTACAATGGAAAAGCCAGTATAATTTAGTAGTAAAATACCCTATTTTATTTCTTGACCCTAAAAATGTTTTTAATAATACAAAATATTTATTAAATTTTACAGATTTATTTAATCATTCTGATATTTTTGATCCTATATTTTTTTTTAATATTATATAATTATTCTTATAATTTTATCAAAAGTTTATTGAGCTTTCTATTTTGATAAAATGTTCTATGAAGCTTTAAAATAAAAAGTTATTTCACATTTAGACTTTTTCTTAATATCGTTCTGATCTTTATGCTCACTACTGCATATATATATATATATATATATATATATATATATATATATATATACACACACACATCATATTTTCTAAAAGTACATTTAGCAATAATGGTTTCAAAGGTATTCTCTTTTTATTATTCTCCTGACAATAGCCAGGTCAATATTATAAGTTTGATTTTTTTCATTCAAATTGTCATCATAAAGTGAAATTCTCTAAATAAAAAGAAAAACACACAATCAGTTGCAGTTGTAATAGATAAATAAATAAATAGATAATGATAAAACACCGAGGATCATAGACACTATCTTTGATTCTGATCCCATTCGGAAAACAACGCTTAGAAGCAGGCTTCAAAAAGAACTTAAAAGTGGTTTCTAAACAGAGATAACAAACAAACACACAGCCGACAGACACACTTGGCCTTTAAAGAAAGACAAAAAAATTTTGGTGACCAAAAAAGCAAAAAAAAAAAAATGGATATGGAAAATATAAAGAAAATCAATAGGAGATAGAAACAAAAGAAACCAAAAAAAAATAGTTCCTTTCTGTCCACTAATATCCATCCCAGGGAATATTGCTAAAAAGGTTAAAAGGGAGGAGAAAAATTATATCAAGAGGAAAGTGAGGAGAGGGGGAAAATCAGAGAAAAAGAACATGAGAATGTGACAAAATAAAAAGACAAAGACAGAGAGGAGGACAGAAAGAGAAAAAGTTGTGAGAGAGAGATATACCAGAGGTTTTAAATTGATATGTATTTGTGTCAACTGATATATAACCAACAATATCTAAGTGTATATCTACACCAATACAAGCCAAATAGGTATGTGTGAAAATCTCCAGAAGATTTCTGTAAATTCAGTCTAGTTTTCAAAAAAGAATACCAGGAATTTTAAGACATTTTATATATATTTTAGCTCTCCAGTCATTTAGATGTTTGAGTGTCTAAGTAAATAAAGTTGGCAACAGTAGTTGAGGGCAAACCAAAGGCTCCCTTTTCAGTAGCTACTACACCGAAGTGTAGCGGAGGGCACTACTCCTATTCCTGGATTGCTCCACTTTACTCTTGATACATACCTTATAATGCTGAGTGTAAAGCAAGGAGGTATCAAGTACCATTTTTTAAGTCTTTGATATGACTCAACCTGGGAGTGAATCCCAGTCTCCCTGACCATTGGCGAACACTCTACCTACTAGGCCTAACAGTTCAGTTAAAGATGTGTTTATAATCGAGAAGGTTTGTGTAGACCCATACTGACTTGGTGGAGTAGTACTGGTTAGAGTCCTACCTATGAATCAAATTTAGAAAGTTTTTAAAAGGGTTGATATGCTATAAGTCATTACTCACATTACTAAAAGTTTGATGAAGCAAAAGGAAACACAATAATCAAACAGTATTATATTAAATTGATAGACAAGCTTAACCATTAAATATGAAGGCTATTTGCTGGATGATATGTGGGAAGGTAAGGAGAAGTAAATTAATGAGCAGGTGGAGAAGAAAAAATAAGATAGAAAGAAGAATAAAGCAGGGAGGAGGAAAGAATATAGAGAGAAGGGACAAAAAATAAAAACCATTTTTAAATTAGTATTGGTAGATAATATAGAAAACTTAATAAGGAGCCAAATTTACTAAGAAAAATTTGGATTCATGTTTGCATTTAGCTAACAATTCATTGAGTTTGTTACGAAGATTGAACACTTCACATAAAGGCATGAACTCTTAGAGCCCTTAGCTCCTTATCTTTTGGATAACAGTACTGCATAAAATCTACACACATAAAAAATAAATAAATTTTTTAAAAATCAAGATAAAACACAAATTTTACTCAAAAGCAAAATCATATTTGTTTAGAGCTATCCCATCATTCCTTTAAAAAGAAGACTGAATAGTTTCAATATTAAAACTTACATTAGAAGCAAAATAGCAAGTAAATAGTAAAAATACCAAGTTTAATATTTCAATGGTTTAAGAAACAAGAAAGATTATTGCAGAAAGAAGAGAATGTAGTAATTTACTAAGCTCTTTGCTTTGATGTGGCATAAGGATGAATGAATGGGCACCCAATAAGATTTGAACTCACATATGAAGGTTTGTGTGTTGAGTTTGTTAACTATTACTCTAACTGAGGTGCCCAAAGAAAGAGAAGATATAGAGGAGGGATGGAGAAAAGGTAAAAAAGAAAGGGAAAAAAAAGGGCAGAGGGAGGGTAGAGATGGTAAGAAAAAGACAAAAGGACATAGGGAGGAAAGAAGAAGTAAGAAAAAAGGAGAAAGACTAGAGGAAAAAAGAGAAAAACATAAAGACATAGGTAGGAGTTTGATAAAAGAACATAAAAGAAAGAAAAACAACAGAGAGAGTAAAGAAGACAAGAGAAAAAGAAAAGGACAGAGTGGATAAGAAAAAGAGAGAACAGAGAAAAAAAAAAACAGAGCGGGGAGAGAAAAGGTAAGAGAAAGATAGAACATAGAGTAGAGCAGGTAAGAGAAAAAGAGAGAGAGAGAGAAGAAAAGGGATGTACAAAAAGAGAGAAGGAGGGAGAGAAAAGCAAAAGGTAAGAAAAAAAAAAACAAAGGCCATAGGAAGGAGAGGTAAGGTAAGAGAAAGACAAAAAGAGAGAGAGTAAATAGATGAGTAGGTAAGAGAAAAACAAAAGGAGAGAGAGGGGAGAGAAAAGGTAAGAGAAAGACAAAAAGAGAGAGAGAGTAAATAGTTGAGTAGGTAAGAGAAAAACAAAAGGAAAGAGAGAGAGAGGAGAGAAAAGGTAAGAGAAAGACAAAAAGAGAGAGAGTAAATAGATGAGTAGGTAAGAGAAAAACAAAAGGAGAGAGAGAGGAGAGAAAAGGTAAGAGAAAGACAAAAAGAGAGAAAGTAAATAGTTGAGTAGGTAAGAGAAAAACAAAAGGAGAGAGAGAGGAGAGAAAAGGTAAGAGAAAGACAAAAAGAGAGAGAGTAAATAGATGAGTAGGTAAGAGAAAAACAAAAGGAGAGAGAGAGGAGAGAAAAGGTAAGAGAAAGACAAAAAGAGAGAGAGTAAATAGATGAGTAGGTAAGAGAAAAACAAAAGGAGAGAGAGAGGAGAGAAAAGGTAAGAGAAAGACAAAAAGAGAGAGAGAGTAAATAGTTGAGTAGGTAAGAGAAAAACAAAAGGAAAGAGAGAGAGAGGAGAGAAAAAGTAAGAGAAAGACAAAAGGATATAGAATGGATCAAGAGAACTGAAAAGATTTAAAAAGGAAAAGACCTTATTGAAAAAGCTAAAGTGAAAGTCTTTTTCAATGTTCAAAGAACATTCTTTACAAATCAAACATAAATCAGTTTGCAATTGCTTTACAAACAACAAGACAAAATGGCTTCTGAGCTGTCGAGAGGAAATTTGGTTTGAAAAATCATTTCTGCTTGCAATTCACAGTAGGAGATGAAAAGTAACACTTCCTTTCCAACATCCAGCAAGGCACAGTGTTTCTTTGAAGTGCACAACCAAAGGCAAGCAAGCAAAAGATCAACTGCTGGTCATCGACAGAATGCCACCGCTGCGAGAAAAGACGATGACTTTTTCATTTTATTCTTTCTTTCTTTCTTTCTTTCTTTTTGGCAAGGTAGGATTTATTTTAAAGTCATAGAATTTGGGTACAATTATTTCAATGTAATCATTAAAGAAAAAAGATTTTTAAAAAAGGAAACTTTCAAGCCTAGACACAAAAAAGAAACAACAAATGATTCTGAAATTAAAGTGAATATATATATCAACTATACCACATAAACAGACTACATTAATTTATAGGTGCGCAAAATATATATGCACTAGATAGTTTAAATCAGATCTGACAGGATCTATAAAAGCATTTACATTAAAATGATGAATTTATTTTTTTTACATTTATAAATTATATATTTTTCTTAGTCTGTTCATATCTATATATCTCCACTTATTCATATCAATCTAAGTCAGTTCTATCTCCATCAGTTTCTTCACATGATAAACGATATAAAAGAAAATGCACAATGAGATCTGCACATTATCCCAACTGATGATTTTCTCGAAAGTGTCCAAGAATTGGAAGGGAAACATCAGAAATTATGTAGTAATTTACTAATCATAGTTTAGTTATGACACAAGGCCAGAAGTATGAACCACCCAATGAGAATCGAATTCACAAACAATGGTTTGCTAATCTAGCTTACAAAATATTATACCACATAAGGAACCTAACATAGGAAATGATGAAGCAACAGTGAGATGACTATTTTGAAGGAGACATACCTCATGAAATTATGAGTAAAGAAATAAGTTTGTCTTCAAAGGATTTGGTTCTTTTTGGTTAAACCCTATATATGAGGTGCATATGATAAGTTTCCAGACTTTTTTTGTATGAGCATTTTTATTGATAGTACACTCATGAAACTCTAGTGCCTTTCGAAGTAATCTCCTCCGGCTACAATGCACTTGTTGTACCATTCCAATAAATTCTGGAAGGCCCCATGGAAGTCCTCTTGTGTGAGTGTGTCAATGACCTTCATCACAGCCTACTTCATCTCCTCAGTTGTCTCATAACAACAGCCTCTGAGCTTAGGGAATAACCGAAAGTCACATGAAGCAAGGTCTGGACTATAGGGAGGCTGAGGAACAGTCTTGATGCCCATCTTGGTCAAATAGTCTGTGACAAGGATGGAGTTGTGGACTGGTGCACTGTCCAAGTGGAAATGCCACTGACTGATTTGAAAAGTGCTGGTCTCTTCCGACAGAATCTCTTCCTGAACTCCCTTAAAACCTCAACATAGTAACCTTAACCCTTAGGCCAATCAACTCTGGTCTATTGACTTCCTTACTCCTCCTACACCTCTCATCATACCTTACAGACTCCCTGCCTTCCTTGAATCTCTTATGCCACTCACAAACTGATGCTCAATTCATGCAAGATGCTCCAAAAGCAGTCTGAAGCATTCCATATGTTGTTTCTGTGGCATTTTTTCAAGTTTGAAACAGAATTTTATTGCATATCATTCTTCTAAAGTGTCAGATTGCATTTTTGAAATTCACCAGCAGTGACAATCAGGCTTTAGTAGGGTATATTCCAATTGCTGCTGTAGCTGTTGCTTTGAACCTGAAATCATAAAAATTGGTCAGTCATCTCATAAGATGTATAGTAATAACAATGAAGTTTCAAGAGTCTATGACAATTTTAAATGCCCATACGAAAAAAGTCTGGAAACTTATCGTACGCACCTCATATGTGTGTGTGTATATATATATATATGCTTCAATCCAGAGTAGGGAACAATTCCGTCAGGACAATTGAATTATTCAAAATTCGAATATTTAAATATTCCGGGTAAAGAGCTCAATGTAAATGATATCTCAGTTTTCTTGAAAGTATATATGAATATATACACACACACACACACATACAAAGAGTTATTCAATAAGAGGAATGTTTCTGAAAAAAGCAAAACAAATTTTCTTTTTCCAGAAACATAAACTTTGCTATGTTTAGAATTAGTTTATAGCAAAAATCATTTTAATCTCATAAAATATTTGTTTTGAGGTAATACAAAATGATGGAAAATCAGAGCACTTAGGCTTGAACAGAGGTCTGTGGTCAAATTTTTGGTGCTTGAGAAGTGCAAAGCATGTGAAATTTACAGAAGAGTGTGTGTACAGAGAAGCATGTTTTAGTCTCAAAAAAAAAAAAAAAAAAAAAAATATTTACAAATTGGCTAAAACTGGGTTTGCCACTACAAGTCTAAAATGAAAAGAAAGTTCATGGAGTGGAAATACAATGACTATACAATAAATAAAAAGTTGCACTAGCAGCAGTCAGTGACAAAAGTCATGCTGATAATCTTTTGTGGCATGAAAGGAGTTATGACAATTGATTTACTTGAAAAAAGGTGCAACTGTAAACAGTGCTTCCTATTGCCAACACTTTAAGCTAAATTCATCTTATTTATTGAATGACCCTCATATATATATGTAAATCTATATACATCAAGGTAACTTGAATTTCGTCATTCTAAAAGTAATACTTGAAGATAACCAATACCTTGAAAAAAAATCTTTCAAAAAAAAATTTTCCTTTCCTTTATATAGATTAACAAAGTTTCTTTAAACAAGATTAACTTTGAATACAGTAGCCATATTCTAAAATGCCCTTAACTCTTTTCTAGCCATTACTTTCTAATACCTTTTGTAAAATTCTTTTCTTCTGTAAATTCCCCTCCTACTCTTTGTATAAATTAAATGATTCATAACGATGCTTGTCATTTCAACTCATTTACCCTAAAATGGCTCCAGTTGGGGCTGAAAGTACTTGAGAAAATACAACAGCTTTCTGAATCCATTACATCTACAAGTCAAACTTTCATTACAACTTGAACAGATCAAAGATAGAAAAGGAGAGACACTTTGTGCCTGTCCTATTTAAATCAAACATGTTTAAAAGAAAATGCAGTATGTGTGTATATATATATATATATATATATATATATATATAAAGAGAGAGAGAGAGAGAGAGAGAGAGATAGAAATAAAAACTGATAAAACATTTGAAATATTTCTTGAATTTCATATTATAATTTTGCATTTTTTTTTTTTAATTATAATAGGCTATCCAAGCTGATGCTGATTCTTAGAGATTACTTGCTTTGTAATATCCTTCTTAAAAAGAAACCAGTCTCTCAGGATGTTTTTGATAGTATCAACAAATAATAAACTCATATCTAAATATTCATAATGAATTTTTCAGTATGGTTTGATACCTAGGTACTATGACCATTCTTTTACAAGGATAGCATTAAATAACCTATGAAGATTGATATGCCATTAAGAAAAAAAGAAACTAAATTAACTAGTTGTTGGGGTCTTACCCCTCTGCAGAGATGCAGTCAGTGTATTCTACAGCCCCCACCCAGCCAACAGGGCTAAGGTTTAAAAGTTAGTTACAGTCCAGAGATCAAGGGTTCATTAGAACACCACTACTTCTACAAGTAGAATCCTTATAATGTAACAAGATTGCCAAAAAGATATATTCGGAATATTTATTTTATCACACCCTTTCTTGGGAAAAGTGGCAGTGAATGCCATGATAGCAAACACTTTTTTTTCTTTAAAAAAAAAAAAAAAAAAAGAGAGAAGAGGGGACATTTGTAGAGCTCCAAGCAAAATTGATTTTTAAAATTCCATCTTGATCAGCTGAAATAAATAAAGACAGCAACAGAAATATTGTTCAGTCCAATGAAATTAAGCATCTAAACCAGGAAAGGAGAATATTTGGCCTTCCAAAGTTTCAAGTGTAGCTTTCCTTGTTGGAAGACCAATTAATATTTCACATTTCTACTATATGACATTATATCCCAATGCTTTCTCATAAAAAGCAATCCCAGAAAAGTCATTAAAAGGTTAGTTAAGTTTCTCAATTGTTTAAAGTAGTATATATTAATTAAAATTGAAATAATTTATTAAGTAAAAAGTTAAACTTCAGATTTTCTTGTAAGCATACTAAAAATGAATTGAATGCTGCTTATTCAAGTCAATAAATTTCAATGTGCATTTAAAGCAAGTAAAGATTCTCAAACCCTAAAAAAGACACAGGTGCAGATGTGGACTGAGGCATAGCTGAGAAAAGAAATAATCAGGACAATACCAGAACTTAATATTCTGTGGAATATAAAAACAAGATAAAATATATTCAAGATGAATGTAAGAGCCAATTGACATATGCACAAACCAAGAATTTGCAAATATCTCAGATTGTCATTATTTTAAATAAATATCTCGCATTGTCATTATTTTAAAAATTCACCAAGTTATTTATCATCAAATAGATTTTTTTTTTCTTTTTTTTGGATAATGAAATAAAATCTTGGGATCAAGGGATTATTATACACAATTCAACAGTTAGACAACTGGATTCTGGAAAAGAAATAGTAAACACCCAGAATATCATGATTTATTTTTTAAGACAAAGAAAAAAGATTAAAAAAACTTGTACTTCACAAAGCAAAATGTATAAAAAATAAATTCAAATTACTTAACAAGTATAATTTTTTTTTAATGAAAAACTAATCACATTTTCAAAGAGACAAACAATGTTTTTTTCAAATGAAAGGAACTTACCAGAAATCTCAACCTCTTAAAGTTAAATGTATTACAGCTTTCTAAATGGTCTGCTAATCGTCCAGGAGTGGTAATTACAATATGTGGTTGTTCACTCAACTTCAGACCCTGGTTTGTCATATCTAGAAAGAAAAAACAAAAACAATGCTGGAAAATAATTATTATATAATTTCTATGTATGGCTGAATGTTGCCTGTCTGGTCAAACTCCTGTCAGAATCTAATAGTTATAATGGACTGATCAAGTGAAATACAATAACAGAGCTAGGGAAAATAAATGAGTGGATAGCAATGAAAAATAGACTAAAGTCAAGTCACAGAAATGCTGTCTGTTTGGAAATTGAGTTACTGTATGAGTGAGTGAGTTAAAAAAGAAAAGTGACTTAATCATTATGTGAGGGGTTTTTAAAGTTATATGAGGCAAACCAAGTAGAAATGTTAAATGATACAATAAAGTTACATGTGTGAAAATTTAAAAGGAAAGAGAATGATCAAGTTTAAATGTTTGCAGTTTTACATTCAAGTGAGTGAGAAAGAGATTAATTGATTGATTTTACTGGCATATCAGCTCAGTCTAGAGTTATCTTATATGTAGGGGTTAGAGAATCACATTCACTGTATGTTCATATTTACATTTATTAAAGAGGGATTTTTTGGCACATGGTTCAATCAAATGTGAATATTTTTATAACAGATCTATTTGATATACAAGATCTTTAGATGGGACCCTAATAGATACAACCAGTCTAAGTCAGAGTGGACTCGGGGAAAATTGGCAATGAAGAGGTACTCTCAACTCTCCAAAGCTCAGAATTAAAACCTCACAATTATATGTAATTTACTGTTACATCCAGTAAGGTGACCCATTGACAGAGCAAGTGAAAATGAGAAGATAGATAAAGGAAATAATACATAAGAAAAATAGAACATGGTTCACTGAACTGAAAAAGATTTGGAAATGACTGGATTATATTCAAAATTAAAATGAAAATCTATCAATATGTTGTTCAGTTTGGTTTCGAAAAGAATCATAGAAATTCAAATGTGTGTTAATTTTTTTCTCAGGATAATAAGTATTTATTCAATAGAATATATCAAATTTCTGATTGAGTATTAAAATATTAAATCAATATTATTGGTGTTTAAAAGTAGAAATACAAATATTCGTTTGGAAAAATGTCAAAAAAAAAAAAATTATTTTCATAATTCCTCTAATGAATATGACTTTGTTTTTAAAGTTAAGATAAAGTAAACACAATCTGATTGAATAATTACTGTCACAGTTTTAACTTTCACAGCTATGATTATTCATGAATTTACTACGAATAATTGAATATAATTTTTTTTTTCTCTTCTGATTGGTTTTACAACCAACTGTAGAAAATTGCAGACAATTTGTGTAAACAAGAAAACATTAAGAAAATAACAAAAACAAAACAGTTTAGAAAGTCATAAATACATAAAATATATATACAATAAATATATGATCTACTACCATGAATGTATGTCTTATACTTATAACATTACATACTGCATGCCCACCCCCATCTCTCTCTCTCTCTCATATATTAACTTATATAACAGATACTGTTTTTTTTTTTTCAATATATAGCTGTGGTGATTAGAATACATCTGACAATTTTATATTATAAAAAGTTAAAACTAAACCAAAAATAGCTGGATTTTAATATTTCTAGAGGAACATTATACCACAAAAAAATATGAGATATTACTATCAAAAGCATAACTATAATACATGAATGAGGAGCAATCCAATGTACAAAAAAATACTGTTCAAGCAAAGCAATGACTTGATAAGGGTTATTTGGATTCTGCTCCGTCAGAAACAACAGTTAAGAGGTGATATGCTGACTTTAGACATGGTCATACAGACACAAGTGATGCTGAATGCTCAGGTTGCCCAAATTTAATAGTTGTCCTGAAAAACACCAAAAAACTCCACAAACTCATTTTGGCTAATCATAAACTGAGGTGCCTGAGATAGCATAGGAGTTGAATATATCAGAAGGTACTGTATTCACTATTTTGCAAGAACATTTGTCAATGAGAAAGTTGTGTTCAAAGTGGGTGCCGCATTTCTTCACCATCGATCAAAAACAAAAACACATCGATGATTCAGAGTGTTGTTTGCAACTGTTTCAAAGCAACAAAAAGGAGTTTTTATATAAATATGTGACAATGGATGAAACATGGATCCACAACTTCACTCTGGAATCAAATCGGCAGTCAGCTGAGTGGACAGCACCAGGTAAAAGCTATCCAAAGCAACCAAAGATGCAAACATCAGCAGGCAAGGTTTTGGCCTCAGTATTTTGGGATGCACAAGGTATTTTTTTCACCAATTACCTCGAGAAAGGGAGAACCATCAATAGTGAATATTATATAGCATTATTGGTGTGTTTAAAGGAAGAAATCGTCAAAAAATAACCACAAATGAAGAAAAAAGTGCTCTTTCACCAAGACTATGCAACGAGGCATAAGTTGATCGCAACGATGGCAGAACTACATGAATAGCACTTCCAATTGCTTCTGCACCCAACCTATTCTCTAGATCTGGCACCTAGCGACTACTGGCTATTTGCAGACCCCAAAGGAATGCTCCAGGGAAAGAGATTTGGCTCCAATGAAGAAGTCACATCGGAAACTGAGGTGTATTTTGAGGCTAAAGACAAATTGTTTTACAAAAATGACACGGAATTGTTACAGAAGCATTGGAATCAGTGTATCACCCAAGAAGGAGTCTATGTTGATGAATAAAGTCAAATTTTGCCTCAAATTTTTATTAGTTAGGCCCGGGACTTATTGAGTGATGTGTTATGCTGCTGATGTCATAGGTTGCATATACTTAGAATAATGGCATGATATTTGCTGACCTTAAGCAAAAGCCAAATGGAATTTCCCAGACAACATTTGCAACACAAAAACCAGGGAGAAGAAAGTTATATATTTTAGCTCACTGATAGATATTACTAAAGGCTTTTTCCCTTTACTCATAAACTGCAAAACATAAAAATAAAAAAAAAATGCATTTTCGCTGGCTGATATATTTTCCTTCTTATAAGCTTGTAAAATTATAAGCTAGGGCTTAAAATACTGATATCATGTCACTATATATATATATATATATATATATATGTAAAGTTGGCAGCTTTAGTTGAGGGTGACCTGAAGGCTCCATTTTAAATAGCTACTACACTGAGGTGTAGGGGAGTGCACTACTCAATTCCCTGGATTGCTCCACTTTATCCTTGATCCTTACTTTATAATGTTGAGTGTTAAGCAAGGTGGTATTAAGTACCATTTTTTGAGTCTTTGGTATGACTCAACCTGGGATTGAACCTCAGTCTCCCAGACCATAGGCGAATGCTCTACACATTAGGCCAAGGGCGTGGTATATATATATATATATATATATATATATATACACGCACGCACACACATAAACACGTGCATATACACACACACACACACACACACACATACACACACACACACACACAAGAAATAAGTACAGCATGAGAATTCTTATGAAACTATCCTTACAGTGAAACATGTCAATTTAATTTTCTACATTTTTTTTTTTTTTCATTCAGCAGGATTTTATTCCTGACCTTTATATATACACACAACTAGCAGAAGTACACAATCTCTAACCAGACTAAAAGGATTTTATGAACACCAGTGAGTGAGATGAGAAGAGTAAGCAAAGAATTAAAAATGCATCCATATTTGCAGTTAAAAGATTTTGCCAAATTATTTAATTGACAAGTATTCTTTTATTTTACGAATGGTATTTTTTTTTTTTCTCTTTTTGCTTACAATTAGAATATATAGAAATATGTTGCCCTATACTAGTAAAAGGTTTAAAATATTTTGAAATTCTTTTTTTCAGGAGAAGGGGTACCAATAGCTTTTTTTCTTCAATTTTTTTTCTTTTACAAAATTTGAATTAAAACAATGCTGCCTTTTTGAAAATTATGAACTAAAAAATTGTTCTGTAACTGAGCACACCAATTAGAGAACAAGTTCTTGGTTCTTAATTTTTGAAAAAGCAGCATCATTTTAATTCAAATTTACCCTCTACAAATCTAATGATAAACAAATCTAAGAATTAATGTATTACAATATTCTTTTATTTTGGGATTTTTTTTTTTAGATTTAAAATATCATTTTAAAAATGTAACCCTAAACTAGTTCTTTGAAACATAATTCTATTTTTTTAAAGGCCTTTTTTTTAGATATGATAAATATTTTGATTTATTTTTTAATTGCTTTTTGACTTACAGTGATAAAAACATGTAATCATTTATTTTCTTTTTTACCCAATAAAAATGTAGCAATAAAAAGAAGGTAAGATTTAAAATGTGTAGTCACTTTTAGGTGTAAAATTTGGCGTATTAATTCCCATGAAAAATATTTATTTATTCTATAAATAGTTTTTTTTTTTTTTTTGTTACACTGATAAAAAATTAATATATTTTAAGAAATATGAAAGTATTCATTTAAAAGATCTATTTTAGAGTTATTGATAAACAATGCTTTTGTTCAATTTTTTTACCCTCTAAAAATGTAACTTGATCGGCAGGTACAATAAAAAGATGCTAAGAAATAAAAATGTATTCTTACAATAAAAAACAGCTAAAAATCAAAAATGTAAATTTTTTCATATTACAATTTCTTTTTTTGGTTTACATTTGAAATAGTATTTTAAAAAAGGAACCGCTTGTTTCAAAACTATCTTATGATTTTTTAGTCCTCCAAAAATTAAAATCGTTTTTTTTTTTTTACTCATTAGAGCTAAATGATAAAACAATCTTTGAAAAAGCATTAAAATTCAAATTTAGGCTATGGAATCAAGTGATATTTAAACATGACAGGTTGTAGGTACTTTTTTTTTAACTTATTTATGAAATACTGTGAAGAGTTCCACAAAGCAGTTGATTTTAATTATTGAATGATATCATTTATTGATTAAAAATTTCTAACTAAATTTTGTACTTTTCCTATTATTAAACATATTAAAGTATGTGCAATTCTAAAACACAATGACTTCTTTTTTCCAAGTCAATGCGCACACACACACATATATATATATATATATATATATATATATATATATATATATATATATATATGGTTGGTTGGGTTTTATGGCATGTCAACCTTTGTAGGTTATTTAATGCCAAATCCACTCTTATGCAAATAGTTTTCAAACAATTCAGTTTAGCATGAGTACACAGTTTATCAAAAACATTTATATTTAAAGCTATTCAGTTTATCAAAAAAGTTCTAATTCAGCCAATTCAGTTCAGTACAAGTATAGATTTTGCTTACATACATTTAAGTGTCAAAACATTTTTTTATTAAACAATTCAGTTTAGCATAAGAACAGTTTTAATGTAAAAAACAATTGCATTTCAAACAATGCAGTTTAGCATAAGCATACAGTTTAAAAGTCAAAAATATTTCTATTTCAAGCTATTCAGTTTACTTAAACTTCTAATCCAAACAATTCAGTTTAGCATAAGTATGCCGTTTAGTTCTATTTAACCCATAGATAGGGTCCTATCAGGTGCTACTATTCAGGGCCAGGGCGGACCTGGGAGCAATGGCAAAGAAGGGGAGCTCCGCATTCTTCAAAGCCCCAGCATCACTGGAACCTCATCATCAGATTGTTTAGTGTCATATCAAGACACTCATTGAGTTAATGTCAAAACAGTATTATTTCTGATAATTCAGTTTAGCATGAGTACACAGTTTAGATATCAAAACAGTTCTATTTTGAGCAATTCAGTTTAGCATAAATATGCAGTTTAAATGCAAAAAACAAACTCAAGAAACCACAGTTTAGTTCTATTTAACCCATAGTGAACCTGGGAGCGATAGCAATAAAGGGGTACTCCACATTCCCCAAAGCAGTCGGTGTATTCTACAGCCCTAGCCGACTGGGCAATATATATGAGAATTTTAGTAACAGATACATAATTAGCTAATGACAAAAAGGAAAATATCCAAATTCAACATTCGAAAACTTTACTTTCTTTAAAGAAAGAAATCAATGTAAAAGCTGTGACATGTAACAATTTCAACCAAAATATTTGATTTAATGACTGATAGATACCATAGTTAAATTAAGTCTTAATCACCAATATAATTTCACACCCAAGATTTTCTGACCACACCTTGAAATCAACTATTTAATGAACACAGGTGGACCCCCACCCACCCAACACAAGTTAATAATGAAAACAATGGGGCCACATGACCAGGAAGTGGACAGTGTATTAAGCCAACTGACCAGCAGTAGTCAGGAGGACTGCATCATACTGGGGCAAATTAGAAGATAATAAAGATATAAATGTGATAAATAAAACTCAATGACAGAAACTTCTGTATTTACAGGATGTTTTGTCAACAGGTCATCTAACCTGGACATGAAAATGGCCTGGCTGGATACTTCCTTGGCTGGCCAACTAATTGATATTAAATGGTCTGTTTATTACAGTAATATTTTGTAATTCATTATCCTGTGATTGTTATAGGTTATTAGGATGGCATCTCCATAAACCTTGAACACTGGTCAGACAGTGCTGACAGCAAACTTTATCAAATGTTCAAATCCTATCAATATATATATATATATTTAGATAAAAGACTGAGATAAAAAGATTTTTTGTTGCTTTATATATATATATATATATATATATATATATATATATATTGTCCAAGCAAAAACAATTTCCTTTCATCCAAAGCTTACCAAACATAAGATTTGGATAATATATATATATATATATATATATATATATATATATATATATATATATATATATATATATATATATATTTATATTACTTTAAAATAAATAGACAAAACATGCATAATATAAATCAAGTTCAAATGGTTGAGTCTATTTGCATTTCACTTCAAGATAATACCCCAAAGAAAGGAATGGATCTTTATCTCACCCCAAACCAACTCTAGCAAAATAGTAGGATGGAAATGGTCAGGTAACAGATTTAGAAAAAGAAAAACTTAATTCAAAACCAGGGGGCTGTGGAGCAAGGAACTACCCCCTCATTAAAACCAAAGCAATTGCTCAAGAAAACACATGTAAATGAAAACAGCAGATTGTAATCTTCATTTCCTCACAACATCTTCCTGACAGAAATATTTAGAAGAAACAAATAATAAAATAAGTAATATTATCATTCATTTTAAAATAAAAAACTATATCATTTTAAAAGTTAAAATAGCAGTACTAACAGTAGCAAAAAAGACAGTGCTCAGTTCCAAAAATATAGTAGAGCCAATAAAATAAATAGAAAAAAAATCACTCAACTCAAAAATTCAAGTTTCCCCATCTTTTGATCATCAAGTAAGTGTTGGTGATTTAACTGATGTAACGGCAGTAACCTAGTTCATTTTAACCTCCTCACTCATTAAACATCCATAGTCATGAGATGACATTACAAGAGTAAAAGTTTCATCTTGTGTCATAAGTCATTGACATAAGTATTTAGCCTCAAGGCAGTGTCTTGACACTAGTTCTGACTTATTTTTATCTAAAAGTAATTTTTTCTATGAGAATCCAATAATTGAATTTTTCTTCAAGGCATATAATATATAATAGTTTTTATATATATGATAGCATAAATGCAATTATATATATATACTTATAAACTAATATATATCTATTCATCATTATATAATAGCTCTATCACAGATATTGAGCACTCTCCAAATTATACTGCATTTGGTCTGCCACAAACCTGCCAAATGAGATGGTGACAACCATATACTGTTGTTATATATATATAATTCTCTTCATTTGTTTGCTTGCTACCTACAGACTTTAAGACTAAAATCTTTTACAATTGAAATAATCATCTGTATTTTAAAACCTATGCTTGTGTTCTAAGGATTAAGAAAGTTTTCAATTCTATACTCTGTAATAGTCACATCTTTCATCTGCATATCTTATATCTTACATTTAAAAATAAGTAAATGTGGGATTTATACCAGTACAGATAAGACACTGATCCTTGGTAGATTTGATAAATCATGTGTAAATAATCTTGTCATTTTGGGGAAAGTGAGCACATGTGTGTATTCATTTGTTAATTTCCCTTTATAGTTGACAATGTGGTTTGAGTATTCTGCTATTATTGCCATGAAAAGTTAAAATTTGCCAATCATTGTGGCCTATCAGTAATGAGACCTTTTATCTGCTGCTTGGATAGTTGCAGATTTATGCCTTTCCCAAGAACATCAATGCAAACTGAACCCAAACAGGCCACACAACAACAAATACCATTAAAACGCTCTTTGAGGTGAAAGGAGTTCACATGCCAAATTTCATCAAGATCAGCCCATTAACCTAGGAGTCCATAAGTAACAAGCTGTATCAGGTCTTGCCCTTTTCTTGGATAATATTAGTGGTATGGAGAGGGTAGACGTGTATTGGTAACTGCTCATCTTTCGTATAACTTTGTTCAAATCTGAGTATAGAACCATGATATCCTGAGACTAATAGATGCATTATATATATATATATATATATATATATATATATATATATATATATATTGCATAGAATCACCTGAAGATTATTTTCATGAAACTGAGTCAATGAGAACTTTTATATCTTATAAGTGAATATTACATTAGCTCAGCACTTTTGTATATAGAGAGCTGTAATAATTTGACTGGTTTTGTGATTATTTTAGATTTTACCAGTGAATATATATCACATTTTACTCTTAAGAATTCAATCATCAGAAAACATATATGAAAGTCATAATATGTCAAGATAATTCGGAACATTTTAGCAAAAGAAAAACATTGTATATAAATTCAAGCAAAATTTGTTTGTTACTATATCTAAAATTTCAGTATCTTCCATATGTTTGGATTTGAATAGCCAGTCAATAATAAGCAGAAATAGTATTTCATCTTCTGCAACTTCTTATAAGTGGAACTATGTTATCTGTAATGAGTGATTGAATTCTTCCACCTTTATCCAAAATTATTCCAACAGATAAAAAAAAAAAGAAAGAAACTTACTCAGTCCTCCTGTAATCACAGTGACACGCAGGTTAATAGGCTTTCCCAAAACTTGGAACTGTTCTCCGATCTGAAAAGCCAGTTCTCTGAAAAAGTAGATTTCAAAAAATGATTAAAAACATAGAAGAAATGTAAAAGAGATAACAAATTATGAAAAAACTTCTACAATGGATATAATGTGGACATATGTTATACAAAAAGAAATTTTAGTAATGAACTATATATGCTGATGACATTGTCTTCATGGCACACAACCACCAAGATGCACAGGAAATAATCACCCATTTCTCAAAATCTGTAATGGCATTTGGGACAAAAATGAACAAGGTTATGTATCAACCCCCTCTAGGACCTCATGACATGAGCCAAGATATACAGATAGAGGATCAGGTACTAACCCAATTCAACAAATTCAAATATCAATGCTTCAGAGTCATCAACAACAACAAATGAGATGCAGAACTAGATATACGAATATCAGATGCTTACAAGGCCTTGTCAAAACAAGCTAAGGAAGTTGGTCTAGCTCAATAAAAACCTCTCCATTAAAACTAAATATGTACTGTACCACACTATAGTTCTCTCAAATCTCCTTTATGACAGAAACTTGGACAAAGCAAATGCCCAAAGACTTTACATCGATATGATGCATCACTTGCACAAAATACTAAATGTCAAGTGGTGACAGCATATCCCAAATAAATTCATTCTGGAGAAATGTAAACTCCTTGACATGTACAATATACTTGCTCAATGCAACCAAAAACGGGCAGGCCACTTGAATAGGCTTGAAGATAGCAGACTGCCAAAATGGATCCTGTACTCTCAACTTTGGTAAGGGACATGTAAAACAGGTAGACCAAACTTCAGGCATAAGGACATCATCAAAAGAAACCTGGGGATAATGAACATCTCTTTAGACAATTGCCAATACCTGTCCAAAAAAACAGCAGTATGTCATTGTCAGATATAATGGACAGCTAATAGTGTGTGTGTGTGTGTGTGTGTATATATATATATATATATATAGAGAGAGAGAGAGAGAGAGATAGTACATGTGTGCTCAAATAATTTTGAGATTTAAGATATATTCATTGAAACACAAATGACAATGAATGGAACATTATTTTTCCAAAATCATTTCCTGGACATTAAATAAAAAGTTTTCCAAAGATTGAAGCAAATATGAGACTCCTTAATGCAGTGTGAAGCTGGACCATTTTATTTCTTTTAATGTCATCCTTGTCCTCAAGTTTAGGAAATCAAAAAAAATTGTACAGAGATAAGTCTGCTAAGTATGCATTTGCACAATCCTGTGTTTCAAATCAACAATAGATCAAAATGTAGAGAATAGATACTGAAACATCCAAAGTCAAGATCCCTAGACATCATTATTTTATTCAGTTGTTCAGCTTTGCACCTGATTGCATTTAAATTTGAGAATTTTAAAACTTGAATCAAAAAGACAGTCTATGAAGTATAAACACACTGACTCTCAGGTAAAAAAAAGTTCTGGACACAATAGTCAGTACAGAGGGTCATGCTGTCAGTTTTCTGTATATGAAAAAACCCATCGCGATTGATTTCCTTGAAAAAAGTGCAACTGTAAACAGGCAATTCCTAAGAAAAAATTCACCTTATTGATTGAATGACCCTTGTAATTCACCAAAATCTAGAATTTCTATAACCTTTAAGATCCCATGGCAATTGGCATTAATAAGAACTACATTTGAAAAAACTGTTCTTGTATTTTGACAGGTAGTAAATATTTGTAATTTTTCTTTGGGGGTTTGTTTTTAATTGCTTACATTTATTTCAAATTCTCCAAGCCATAAAAGAAGACTGTCTTGAATAAGTCTAAAACTTTAGCTTCAATTTCCTTAAAATGTTAAAAGTCATCTATATATGTATTGAGAGAGAGAGAGAGAGAGAGAGAGAGAGAGAGAGAGAGAGATTAGGATTTAAATTGTAAAATACTTTATTTTTCATTAGGAGATCAATGATAAGAAAAGAAAAAGTTTTAGTTCAGATAATAGCAGTCATTAAGAATAACTGACTTTACAGAACTCAATAAATATAAAGCATAATCCTGCACTCAGTACGAGTAACGGCTTATAATGCACTCATTACAAATGAAGGCTTACATTGTAGTTATAATGAAAAAAATAATACAACCCTATCATTAAGCAAAATGTGTACATATTATTGTTATTCAGAAAGTATATGTGTACACTGCTTTCATTAAATGTTTATAATGATGCCATTAGAAAAAAGATATTTATACTGTTATTAAAAAAAAATTAGTTTACACAGCTGTAAGAAAGAAAAAATGTTTTTATATTGATTAAATATGAAAACAAAAATGTTTGCTCTTTGATCATTAGAAAAATTTGTTTACACTGATCATTAGAAAAAATTTTCATACTGCTATTATAAAGAAAATATGTTTGCACCGTTACTATTAGGACAAAAATGTTTACATAGCTGTCATTAGGACAAAGATGTTTACATGGATATCATTAGGACAAAAATGTTTACACTGTTACTAACAGGAAAAATGCTTACACAATCATTTTTTTTTAATTATACTATCATTAGAATAAAAATGTTTAGATGATCATCAAACTAAAAATGTTACAGAATTATTAGAATAAAAAATTTAACCATTACTACAAAATAAAAAGCAAAAGTCTAGATAAAATGGAGAACCAAAAGATATTAATTTGAAATTTGGTGAGCTACACAAAAAAATCATTATTCACACACTGTTGATGCTAAAGTTTTGCTAAAGCCTATAACAAAATCTCCCTCTTCTCATACTTTTCACAATCGAGATAATTAATGAGATACACTAATCAACCAGTTTGCACTAATTAACTTACAACTCCTACTTACACCTAATGAGAATGACTGACACGTTTTAATGATCAATAAGTCGAACCTTGAACTATTAGAAATCACTAATGGTAAGAAAAGGCAGCTGTTTACTTCACTGGTATATACCATTTTTCATCAAAGAATAAGAAAAAAGGAGAGAGAAATTTATCTGCGAAAAGAAGATAGGCACAATTTCCATCTGTTTTCAGAGAAAAAGGAGATGCAATGGAGCCTTACAGAAAAGGAAGAAGCAGTGGAGCCTTACAGAAAAGAGATAATGAGTGGAACCCTACAGAAAAGAGAGATGCAATGGAGCCTTACAGAAAAGGGAGAAGCAATGGAGCCTTACAGAAAAGAGATAATGAGTGGAACCCTACAGAAAAGAGAGATGCAATGGAGCCTTACAGAAAAGAGATAAGCAGTGGAACCCTACAGAAAAGAGATAAGCAGTGGAGCCTTACAGAAAAGAGAGAAGCAGTGAAAGAGAAGGCACTACTCCATTCCCTAGATTGCTCCATTTTACCCTTGATCCTTAACTTATAGTGCTGAGTGCTAAGCAAGGCAACATCAAGTACCATTTTTTTAATCTTTGGTATGACTCGACCTGGGATTGAATCCCGGTCTCCCAGAACTTTGTCAAATGCTCTACTCATTAGAGCTATGGCTAGTGCATGTATGTAACATAGCAAAAATAGCACATAATAGTGAGATCTTTCTAAGAGCACAATAATTAAAATGTTCTTAGAGTATAAAACAATTTCCAGTTCAATTTGCAACTAAATGATAATTTTGTGAGATCTGCAACTGAAAATTATCTTGTTGCTGATCATCCACATTCTGGATATAATGGACATAACTATAAAATACTAATTAAAGTCTTTCTCCCCAAACTAAACCAAATCATCAATATAATCATGAACCTATGTTACAATAAGAACCCAACACATTCACAGGTCATCTAAATATTATTATAAAATCTTATAATTAATGCAGTCATAATTTTATCTTCTATTTGACAATCATTATTATTTACCCTTACAGCACAGGAACAGAGCATATTCAGTTCTATGAATGTGCACTTGTAATACAGGAACAGAGTTAACACATTTTTGATAGGGGAGTACTTTCCAAATTTCTTCACATTCTGTGTATGATGCAGTATGCATATTTTATTTTTACTAACCAAAAGAAAGAGTTTGCAAAAACTGATTTCCATATGATTAGTGCATCACATCAGCAGATTGTGTGGCATATTTTTAAAATTTAGAATGAGAAGAAAACTTTAATTACAACAGCTAAGCAAGATGGTGAAGGTAATTTTTTTAATTTATACAACAGAAATTCTGAAAGTGATTCTGAAGGGTTTGAACTTGAAAACATAGTTCCATTATAAAAATGAGTTTTGTGACTATTTGTGCAAAGACATAAATATTGCATATGAACCAAAGTATATCTGAATACAATAAACACTGAATATGAATCAAAAAACATTTTATTTATGATTTGGAGACCGTCATTTAAGCAAATTTTAACAAATTAATCAAATATATGTATGTTAGAGTGCGAAAATTTATTTAGTACAGTGAAGGTTAATAATTTTGACAAGTATTATCATTCATATTTCTATTGCTCATCAAAGTTGCTAATAATAATGACTGACAGAGCTTCATCTAAAAATAAAATGAAATATATATAACTTCATCCTTTCATCATGTAAAAACAATAAAACAGAAGGGCTGTATGGCTTGATAGATGTTATTTGAATTTCAAACAAAACAATAAAAACAAATAAAAAACAATTAAAATCTAAAAAAAATTAATGGTGGGTTGTGTTTTATGGCATATCCACAGTAAGGGGCTATTTAATGCCAAATCCTGCTTATATCAAATGACTTGGAAGCAAATAGTTTGTGGGTAACATTTTAAAAGAGCCATGGCTCATTTGTTTATTAAATGGATTAAAGCATTGCAATCTAATATTAATAATTCAATACTCATTTGTTTGCACACAGTTAAATAGTTTCATGAATAGTAAATGATTAAGCAGTTCTATTTAACCCACACTTAGGACCCTAACAGGTATAACTACTTGGGTCAGAGTGGATCCAGGAATAATGACAATGAAGGGGTACACCACATTTCCCAAAGCTGGAGCCTCACCATCAGGTGGTTTAGTGTCATATCCAGGACTCGAGGATAATTAAGGATAATTTTTGTTAAAGTGATTAATAATTATAATGATTAATACTATTCTTAATAAGATTTTTAGACTTTACATTTTAACAGATAACACAGATTATTATTAGAGTTTTCTATTGCTGTTGTCATAAGAACAGATATTATCAATTGCTAAAACAGTACAAATTATAATTTATCATCACCAGCACAATTAATTTCATTTGCAAAGTATTAAGCACTGTCATCATTACTGTCAATACCATTTTATTTCGATTGCTGTTCCTTTCGTCAAATGGTATTAGTGTTTGTCTTTGATCTGATAAAGGCAATGTATCAAGCAGAAGATAAATTGAAAGATGCATACGGTTGATTTAATGATATGCCAACTGGACACACAAGTCTAATGTAGGAAAGCAGGCATGCGAACATGCAACAGGTTACGTACATTGGTTGCAAATATCAGTGAATTGAGAAGGAGAGAGAGGAAAAGCATGTGTAGTGGGAGTAGACAAGCCAAAATGTCATAGCACAAAACATTGGTGGTGGGGGTGGAAGGGAGCTAAGACAATAAAAAAAATAATCAAATATGACACAAATATGTGTATACAATAATGTATAGAACAGATTTTTTTATGCATGTGCATTGAAATATACACACACAATCTTATTCACAAACACAAATATAGAAAATGTTAAATCAAAAGGATTTACCTTGTTAGTAAATAAATTTGACTATATATATATATATATATATATATATACACAAGAATGCTGCGTGCAATCCTGAACAAGTCCTGGCAGCAACACCCCACAAGACACCAACTGTACGGCCACCTGCCCCCTATCACGAAAACTATTCAAGTTAGACGAACCAGACATGCAGGACACTGCTGGAGAAGCAGAGATGAACTCATAAGAGATGTACTCTTATGGATCCCCACACATGGCCGCGCAAAAGCAGGACGACCAGCTCGAACGTACATTCAGCAGCTATGTGAGGATACAGGTTGTTGTCCTGAAGACCTACCTAGGGCGATGAACGATAGGGAGGAGTGGCGAGAGAGGGTAAGGGATATCCGTGCTGCCAGCACGATATGATGATGATGATTATATATATAAACATACACAGAAACGAATTTTATTGAATGAATTGTCTTGAATACGAGATCACCTGGGGTTCAACATCATTGAATAACTGAGTCATTAGTTTTTATCCTATTTTATCATTTCAATCTATAGATGAAATATATTGAGATACATACATATACCCACACATACGCAGAAATTAAATCTGTTATATTCTTGCCAAAAACATTCATATTTTTAGTTATGTGTGGTATGTCAACATATGCATAGCAAAGACATTGAATGCTATCTATTGACAGGTTGTCAATCATACAGAAGTCTATATTTATGATTAAAAAATGGATTTCTTACAATCTGTAGGTGTATCCATACTACTATATGGATGCACTATGTGAATACTAACAAAACATAGAGAAAAAGGCTTGATGGGAACTAAGCAAGAATGCAGTATGCTGTCTTGAACAATCTGAAAGGCAGCACCCAACAAAACACCAGCTGTTTGCCTATATCTACTGCCCATCTCACAAACCATCCAAACAATCAATGCAAATTAGTTACCTGAATTTCTGGGACAAGCATGATGATTTTTATAATTAAGGGTTTTTGGACTATTGTCTTCATCTTTATTGTTATTTCCACAACATTTCAGCCGATATGTCCTTCAGCCTTCTTCAGGTGTTTGTTGAACTCGAGAACCTACACGGAACTTCGAACTACGTCCTTTATCGAATCCACGGGGGTCACCTGTTCTGATTCCATTAGCCATAACCGGGTACAAGTGTTAAGTATTCCTGTATTGCTACTTGCCAGCAAGGCACACAGCATAACGGTTATAGGTGTTGGTTCCCGGAACTTCTATGGAGACAATCATCTGGAGGTTGCAGGTTCAATACTGACTGCAAGCAAGTAACAATACAGGAATACTTAACACTTCTACCCGATTATGGCTAACGGAACCAGAACAGGCAACCCCTGTGGATTCAATAAAGGATGTAGCTGAGGTTCTGTGTAGGTTCCCAAGTTCGACAAACACCTGAAGAAGGCCAGAGGATATATCGGCCGAAACATTGTCAAAATGACAATAAAGATAAAGACAATGGTCCAAACACCCTTAATGATAAAAAAGACATGCAAAGCACTTCTAGAGAAGCAAGGACTAACATAAATGATGTTTTCAAATCGATTCCTACATAAAGAGTTCCATACATCAGCTCAGTGGAAACACAGGATGCAGCCTAAAAGGTCAATCAGCTACAATGGATGATAGGGATGGATAGTGAAAAAGAAAGTCAGGGAACAAAATGCTGTTAGCATGAAGTTATGATGATGAAAATTCTAATTATATCTGTAAATAACTTTAAACCAGAAAAAGCAAAGTATCATTGCAAGATCTTTACAAGAGTTAGAGACTTAAAACATTCGTGAAAAATCAAACAATTACCAGTACAATTTGTAATTAAATGATAATTTTCTAGGGTCAGCATTTGTACAGAATCATTTACTGATCATCCAAATTTTTTTATATAAATGACATAACTAAATAATGCTAATTAAAACCTTTTACTTCTTCAGGAACAGAAGCATATATAAATGAATAAATAAACATTATATATATATATATATATATATATATATATACACTAACACACGTATATATATATATATATATATATATATACACACACACACACACACACACATACATACATGCACACACACATATATGTATATATATATATATATATATATATATATATATATATATATATATATATATATATATATATATACACACAACCACACACATATATATATATATATACACACACTACCACACACACAAACGTATATAT
>OY757927.1:45036421-45341421 GCA_963585895.1 Sepioteuthis lessoniana | reverse complement strand
CTGTTCTACACTCTCCAAATGTCACCCTTCTGACAACTCCCACAATACTTCACACTTCCACTCCAATGAACTCTTCTTGCAACTTTCAAAATCAAAATTTCCATGACACTATTTTGCTTGGTCCTTTCCTGTTATTCTTATTTTATTAATGTTTATGGTTTGTTTTTTGCTTTTTTTTTATTTATTTATTATTTTTTTTGAGGGTTGGGGTCTTGTTCAACTTTGTAGAGAAAATGCCTGTCAAGCAAAACATTGTGCATGTTTCATTAAGTCCTTTGAAAACACAAACCAACAAATTAGGGTTGGTGAGGTGTTTTTATATTTTTCATTTTTTTTATATATTTATTTTTTTCTTTTGGTGTTTTTTTTTTTTTCCTCAAAGTAAGCAGTTGTGATAATTAAAACAAATTTCATTGCAGTGCATATACGTGCACAAAAGGTAATGTACAGAAAGGCATTTTTTTTATTTGCATTAAACAACAAATACACAATATTAAAACAGGTAGATAATTGATGAATGGCTACTGATACAAAATGAAAAATAAAAAATTTCAGCTGAAATGATTTTTCTCTTTTAAATTAAATATAAATCATGAACACACTGAGTTGCACTTGTAACAATAGTCCATAATGATAACAATCCTTCTATTTAGGAAGGACTGAAAGATTACATTATGATGTGCCATTTCTGAAATGTTACACCAGTGGTAAAAAAATTCAATCATTATAGGATCTGATTATTTAGATCTGATTTGATTATATAATGTTCCACAAGAAATAGGTTATCTACAGGTATTTTTAATTTAAAACAAATGATACTTTTTGCAAATTGGTTGAGGTATAATTATCTATGGGCAATACTATAATAATATCTGTTCTGATTGTCCACTGGAAATCTGATTTCTCTGATAAAAGTAGAATTCTTCCAAGCTGTAGCTATGTTAGTACTAGTGTATGGATGCACCATCTGGTACTTGGAGAAAAAGCTAGATGAGATCTACTCAAAGATGTTGTATGCTGTTTTGAACAAATCCTGGAAGCAACATCCCACAAAACAGCACCAGTAAGGCCAATTACCTCCCATCAAAAAAACCATCCAAGTAAGATGAAGAAGATATATTTGGCACAGCTGAAGAAGTAATGACAAACTCATAAGTGACATTCATCTGAAAATTCCTACACATGGACACACCAATGTTGGCTGACCAACAAGGATCTACATTCATCAGCACTGTGTGAACCTACTAATAGGGATAGATGGCAAGAAAGAGTCAAGGGAATCTGCGCTATCAGCATTACTTGATGATGATGATGATCTTTAACTTTAAAAAAAAAGAACTTTTTATTACAAAATTTTTTAAAAGTTTATTTATAAGTGACACTGAAATACCTAATAATATCTCTTTTGTTTGTATAATGTTCCACTGGAAATAATAAAATTCATCCATCTTTGGTTTTAGAAGAAAATTAACACCTTATTTGAAAAGATGTTATTTCAATTGAATATTTTTTCTCTCTTATTTTAAATCAAATTTAAATCCAGAATGCACCGACTTTCAAGTGTAACAGCAACATATAATGATTGATTTTTCTGACTTCCCACAAAGTCAAAACTGATATGAAATCATATTATAATGGGAAGCCATACATGAATTAGGACTCGTGTAGACATTTACAAAAAATGTTTGGTTCCTTTGGCACTTCCCTTCAGGGGCGCCTCAGGCACCAAGAAATAAACCCAACCATTCTCCTTTTAGACAAGGAGACAGGTGCAGCCTGTGCAGAAACCTCATGTTAGACCAAGCAATTAACCTTAAATCACTCACCTGGTGATTCATAATGATATTAATGTGTAGAGAGGCAATTTCTGTATTTGCATGAAAAAATATTGAAATTTATTAATATTGAATAGGAATACTTGAAATTATATAAATGTAAAGTAGTAGTAAAGTTGGCGACTTTAGTTGAGGGTGACTCGAAGGCTCCCTTTTCAGAAGCTACTACACCAAGGTGTAGAGAAGGGCGCTATATTCTATTCCCTGGATTGCTCTACTTTACCCTTGGATCCATACCTTACAATGCTGAGAGTTAACCAAGGATGTATTAAGTACCATTTTTGAGTCTTTGCTATGACTCAACCTAGGACTGAACCCTGGTTTCCTAGACCATTGGCAAACACTTTACACATTAGGCCAAAAGCCTGCTTATAAATTTAAACAAACAAATTATTAAATAAGAACAGTAATTTGAAACCATATATGTGTGTAAATCATCTGTATTAAGAATAATTGCTTAAATTACAAAAATGTAAAACTACAAAAACATTACAAAAATTTCCTGAAGAAATTCCTGATGTACAATGGTTGAAATATTTCCATTATAACAAATGATATCAATTTAATAATTATGGTATTATAATAAATTTCTATAGTAATCAGTCCATTTTATTAGGTAAAAACCTTAAACCTAAAACTCAATTTATCATCAGGGTAAACTGAGGTGATATGATTACCATGAGGACATAACTGCCCTAAAAAAAAAAAAAAAAAAATCACTGAAATAAATTCTGGTTTTGAAATTAAAATTTTCATATTTTTCCCTAAACTAGCTTTACCACCAGATATAATTAAAAGAAAAATTTTTAATATTTAGGAATTAACTTATTCATGTAATATCTAATAATATCTGTTTTGATAGCGCAATGTTCCACTAGAAATAATAAAAAAATAATAAAATTCTATTATCTTTGGTGTCAAAATTTAAACTCAGCAGGCTAATTCCAAAATGTTAACTATTAAACCAAATGAATTTACCCAAATCTAAAATAGCCAAGCAATACTATTTTTTCTTAAATTTTATCTCTTAACAATGAAAATGCGATTCAACAAAATAAAAAGAACACAGTATTATTTCTTAAGATATGCAAAGACCTATCAAAATGACTATAAAAATTGACTTCCTCAATGTTTTTCTTTATCTTACCAATTCTATTCACGAGAAGACATTAATGTCTCTAATTCTAATGCTTTCACACTACATTTTTCACTACACCCCCTAAATTCTTTCTTTTATAAAACAAAATGCTTCCTTTTCAGTCTTCTGTGTTTTATTCATACACTCATTCCACTCTTGAAATTTCTCTCAACCAACCAGACCAAAGGAAGAAAAATATTCTTCAATGTCTTTATCAAAAAATTTCTGATCAAATACAGTAAACAATGAGGCCAATGCCAATACTACCAAAGAAATTATCTCTCCCGATGTCTCTTTTATGTATCAAGAGACGTTTTCGTGATTTTTCACACAAATAAATTTTACAGTCTTCAATAGGGGCTTTATTTTAATGTCTTCACTGTTCTGCAGCAATTGTTAACAATTTCCAAATTGTATTTTGTAGCAATTGTAATTTGGTCTATTTCATAAGGTAGAAAACTTAAATCTAAGACTCAGTTTATCATCAAGAAAAGTTTTGGAAGGTAAATGTGCTTATATGAAGACATCCAATTTAAAAAAAAAAATTTAAAAAAAAGGGTTTACACCAAAAAAAAAAAAATTTTTTTTAAATAATATAAAGATTAAAAAGTTTTCTTGATATCTACCTCATACATTTATGTAATGAACAACTTTTTAAGATGAATTTTTCATCTCAAAAACAAGGCATCTTTCATTAAATGAGATATCTTTCGGAAATATCTCTAGGCTTAACCTTGCCATGATTTAAATCAAAAGGGTCACCAAATAGCGTATTGCCTGTGTTTAGGTATAGCCTAAGATAATAAAGTTTTTTTTTATTTAATATTGTTTATTATTTATGATATCTGTACATATGATGAATACAAATTTATAAATAGTAAACAAAATTATATAAAAACTCCATTATCTTAATTAAATGCTTTTGCTTGCTTAGGGTATAGCATGATTTTAATTGCATTACGATAGTTTTGCAAGTATAATTACCATTAAATGCAGTTTATTGCCATACTCAGAACATCATTTTTAGGGGGAGGTTAACCTCTCTGCAAGGAATACAGTCAGTATGTTCTAAGCCTCACTGGAAAGATGAGGCTTTGGGAATATTCAATAAAGTCTTATCTTCTTATTTTCATTTCCTATGACAGTAATGATTACACAAGAGCCTCCATTGCATAAACAAACACACATATACATATGCAATTTCATTTTTCCTTAGAGCTGGTATAATACCTAATTATATCAGTTTTGTTTGTATAATACTGCATTAAAATCCTTTGTTCAGAAGAAAATTAACTTTTTATAAAAAAATTGTAAGGGGAGTACTTATTTATAGGAAATTACTAATTTTGTGTGTATGTGTAATAGGCTGGGCAGATAAGCAGAGATTAAAAAACAGATGTATGACCACAAGATCAAAACCTTTGGGAAACCAAGAGTTCATTAAAAACTGATTTACAGGCTGAAAGTCAGAGGTCATCCTCCAGTATGAGAAGGGGTCCAGACACAAACATCTTCCTGTGTGGCTTTAGGTCCTCAGAGGTGACAGTAACATGACTTTGATCAAAGAATTTCTCTTCTGACTAAGAGGACTTCATAAAATACCAAGAGATAAAGAGGGAGATCAAAACTTCTTTTCCTGTTCTGACTAATGGCCAGGTTGTCTGACATTTTTTAAACCATTGGCCACAAGACACTTCCATTATATTTCTGATCTTGCCTTTCTTCTCTATAATGATCTGAATTGTGAGAGGTTGTTTCTGGTCTCTCAGATACAACTTCACAAGTCCATTTACTATCTGAGAACCTTGTAATGTGTCCAGCTCAGCTGAACTTCTATTTTCAGTACTCTATGATCATGTCTTTTACTCTGCTGTACTCCCAAATTACCAAGCTTCAGATGTGCTCACGCAATGATATTTCCCAGCAGGGATCTTTAAATAGCCATCTGTGTCGTAATCAGTTGCTACTCTTCTTTCTTCATGGTAGTATTATTATATGCTTGCATATAACATCAAAAGCAAAAATGGTGCTTTTGAAGAGATCGACATTTAAGGCCCTGTCCAGCTTTGCCTAGGGTACATCTTTAATTGAGGCAATCTTATTTTCTGTGAGATTTCTGCATCCATGTCTCAGCAGAAATTCACCATCCATACAAATGTAGATGTACTCTTTCATCACTTTGATTTCATCATCCAAATAAGTACAATCAACAGCTTTTGAGTCTTGTTTGAGATCATGTTACAACTAGATAAAATTTAAGTAAAACTGAGATCAAAACAGTATAGGATGGATACAAGGTGTGCCGAAGTAATCAGGAAGTCAGAAACAAAATATTGATGGTTTGATTTCTTTGTTTAATGGTATATCAACCTTCATGGGGTTATTCAATACCAAAGCCATCCTTGTAGAAAAACACCAGTGATACTATTTAACCCATTTAAGCTAGGGAAATAAAGGGGTTCAATAACTTTCCCAAGAGTATTAGTCTGAAAGAAAACATAATAGTGTGGCTGGAACTCAAACTCACTCATTTGGAGGTTGCTGTTCAGTACTTTAGCTTTTACGCCATGGGGAGGCTCCAAAATATTCATCTTGACTATCCTTGATTGTATTGGGAATTCTACAAGCACATGTATGTAGTCATAGTAATGGGAGAGTAAGTTGATATTGCAGCAATCATACCTAAATTCTCTTTTAGATTCTGGCTATTTATGCAAGAGTTCAAATAACATACCTATTAGCAGTGCTGAACGAAGTCATCCAAACCCAACCCAAAGAAAGTGACACCACACACACACAAACTCTTTATCTCCATAAAAATCCCTCAGAAAAATAAGAAAGTCTATTTATTGCCAATAAAATCTATGCCTTTATCCAAGATAACACATACAAATTGATATTGAAAAATTAGGTTATTTATTAAGAAGAATGAATTAAGAATCTGAACAGACCCAAATACTTTCCAGTTTATTAAATAAATACTATGTTTGCATTTAAAGGCAGACAGGTGGATTCGGACATTAATTTAATTAGCTTAGTTCGAATATTTCTTTTTGGCAAAAAACAAAAACAAAGCCAAAAACAAAAAAAACAAATCTAAGAAATAGAAAACTGGGTAGTGTTGAATCAAACTTGTGTGTACTTTTATCTATGCGTTCAACTGACTGAAGAATAGATATTTGATAGTAAATCTGTTTATTCAACTTGGATAGCTAATTTCCTTTGCTCTGTGCAACCTTAGAAATAAATCTGGAAGTAATCATTGTCCATTGTCTGCGAGAGACAATGGCTGACTGTCAGCTCTGTTGTGTTTGTCAGACATTGCAACATTTCTCTGCTAATCTGTGACAAGATAGTGATGCTGGAACATGCAGAGTGGCTTCACAGACAACTCCACTTATACTAACAAAGGTAGCTGGTCTTCATGCATATACACATTTGCAAGCACTTAATAGCGGAGATACCTTTCCCATAGTACCATATACATACACAAATCAAGAGTACTTAGCATAATAATTATCATCATCATAATAAATGAAATCAGAAACCCAAGTTCAAATCCTGCATGAAGCTGTTTGTATTTCACTGTGTGCTAATGCCTTAGGGAAAAGCAGAAATCTATCTCTTCTTCCACAAGATATGAGTAAATAATCGGGCTGACAGGGTTCTTTTGCCTTGGTTAAGCAACCAGTCTAAAAGGAAAACTGAATACGAACCAGCTGTACTTGGCTGAAAAACTGACCTCGTGTCACATCCTACTCATGGTGGAGTGATTGGATGAATACACATTGATACACTTATGTATAACAGTTATTGTTACAGGAAATGTACCTGGTGAACCAAGTTCATATCCTCAAGAGGTAAATAGTTGGGCAGACTGGCTCTTGAGTTTTGGTGAAACAACAAGTCTGAATCTAAATCAGGTATACTCCACTTAAAGAATTCACCTTATCTTACACCGCGCCTGTGATATAGTGCATGGGTAATACATACATACACAAATCACTTAATAGCAAATAATGCTAAACTGACACATGTGTATATGCATGTGTATGCACATGTGAATTGTGCACTGAAATTATCCAAAATTGTACACCCTTCACTAAAAAAAAAGAAAAGGATATACAATATCTCTCATAGAAACATCAGTGTATTTGTGCAACCAAATGTATTCTGAATAGTAGTGTTGCAAACTCACATAAAAATATTACCTAAATTATCTACCTCAGTGCTGTATGAGATAAACCCTATTGGCAGGGCTTAGAATACACTGACTACATCCCAAAAAAATCATTGACATTACTACAAGGTCCACTTTCACCTGAAGTTATAGCACCTACTTGAGCCTCATCTAAAAGTCAAAATATTTGTATTACATGATTTCAAATATTCCTGTATGCAAATTAACTGTATTAAGAATAGTTTTTTAAGTTATTATCATTTGAAATTGCTTATTAGTATTAGTCACTTGAAACCATAAGAAAATTGCTTGCAAAAAAAAACACCATCAAATAAGCCCACAAGGGTTGATGTGCCATAAGATACTACACAAGGTGAATAAAGAAAGTATCAAGACTAAAGATTTATTTATCAAGATAAAAATTAACAATGACGAAATATTAATATCCCCTAGGCAAAGCACCTTTGAAACTCCTCTTTTGTTTGAATTTTTTTCTCTATACTCTCACATGATATGAATTTTTAGTTTAGAAAACAAGAAAAATTCACAGAGAGCTAAATATGCACTGACACAATTCTGTTACACCAAAATTCAAAGGTTTCAAGTGTTTTGACTAATGTTGAAATAAATAAGCATGTAGAATTCCAAAAAGACTATTTTAGAAAAAATAAGGTTCCATTTATCATTCCTTTCTGTCTTGGTAAATAAATGTTGAATTTGGAAGATTATTAAGGAGCATGAATGAAATTAAATTTAATTTTAGAAATATAATAGAATTAAAAATGCTCAAGTGGCATTTAAATTTGAATGGCTTTGGCAACCCGAGTTCAAATCTTAGATAAGGATGTTTGTATTTTACTTTATGCTACTACCCTTGAGAAAGATATGAATTCTTCTGTTCTTCACCCAGTTATGGGTATATAGTAGGGCAGACATTTTAGCCTTGGTACAGCAATCAATCAGATGAGGGAGAAAACTGAATTCAAACCAGCTGTAACAAATTTAAAAATTGATCTTTAGTTGTATCTTGGCAGAGAAGGTTAAGTAAATACATATAAATTAATAGTAGATGCGATAATATTTGACCAAAAATTACAACTACACCTCTACATCACCCTATCAGTGGAGCTTAAAATATACTAACTGCAAAGGGGTAAGACACCACCCACCAAGAAAAGGGTGTCCTGACTATGACACTAGACTGCATCCAGTGTTCTGGAGATCTAGAGAGTGTGGAACACCCCTTAAAGGGAAGATTTTACAACTGCAGAAAATACAATCAACATATTCTAAATCCCACCAATCGAGTGGAGAGAGAGACAGCGAGAGATAAGCACAAAACACTGAAGAGTTTTTGTTATTAGATGGTATAAATGCATTTACTTGTGACTACTATTTAATTGCATTGTGGCATGTGGGTTTTTTTTTTAATAATTTTGTCATATTTGTTTAATGAAAAAGATAAGCCTCACTTTTTTTTTTCCTTTTGCATATTACAGAAATGTTGATCCATATTTATATAATCATATCATTTTTGACAGGAACTATTCAGATATATTAATAAAGTATTAATAAAGACACAAGAAATATAATCAATCATTGACAATCTGAAAACAAAACATAAGTATTGTCTAAAGTTAGAAACAAATTATTTAGCAAACTATTCAGATCAGTTTTCCCCAACTCCACCAACCTTGCAAGTTTCAATCATGTTTCAACTAAGGCACTCTCGCAAAAACAAGAAAAATGAGGACAACAATTCAAATAATTAAAGAAATAAGAACAAAACATTGTACTATGATTAATCTGTACATTAAATGCATGCTTGTGTGTAAATGTGTGTGCATGTAACAGTACACAGATACACATACATATAGATAATACACAAGCTATTTGTATTCCATTTTATTCATTTTTTTTAAGGTACATGCACACTATACACACTTACGCACATAGACCAAACAAACATGCCTACACCACACATTAACACACACTCTCTCAGATATACAATACTTTTTCACATATACATACATTAAGTACCTATGTACACACAAACAAATAAGATTTATTCATATATACATATCATGCAATACATCTATATGCATCTATATGCATCATGCATCTATATTAGCATGCATATATCTTTAACAAGAATGTGTGTATAATAAAATATGTTTATATACACTTCCATATATTCATATATACATATTTTATTCTTGTGTGTGTATATGTATAAGAGAGAGAGAGAGATACACAGGTACAATGCCAATAAAATATTAAAGAAAATGAAAAGAAAAAAACAATTTCTTCCAATTTTCAGTTTACTCAGCAACCACCTATATAAAATAATAGCTTGCCACTTTAATGCATTGTATGCTGAAGGCTATGACTTCCTTGCTAAACTTTTCAAGAATTCTCTATCATTATTTTTTTCTTCACCAAATTATCATCATTGTCAAACCTTTGTTAAAAATTTAACAATGGTTACTTCATTGTACTTATGGTGTACACATCACAATGCAAGCAAAGTAATGTGGACTTGCAAACACATATTGCATAAAATAGCTCTATTCACTCAGTAAACAATATATATATATATTTGCGCTGTCAAAAATTATGAAATTAGCACACTCAGAGGATGTTCACCTCATGTTTTTTTTTTCTGTCGATAAATTTCATAATTGTTTCCTCAATGCTGAATTATTCCATAATATTTTCCTCTGAATGGCTTGGAAAAAAAATTCTACAATTAATTTAAATAGTTTAATCTTGTTTTTGTTTAAGGAATAGATTATGAGACCATTTCAGCTATTAAAGAAAACATGTTTTGTGTCTTACCGAAGTTAAAATCCTCTCATACCATAATTTTTGCCAAGAGTAGGTATAATGTTGAAAATCTAAGGTGAATTTCACAATTATTAAAAATATATATATATATATATTTATTATAGGAAAAGTGTTCAGTGCTTCAAAACTAAAACAGAACAGTATAAAAGCTAAATTATCAATGATAAAAAAGTGTACAAAAGAAAATGAGTTCCACAACTTAAAGTTTTAGACAAACCCACAGTATCACCCATAGATAACTTCTTTTCTTCATAAAAAGCTAATTTTATTCTGAATCAAAAATACCAGGATTTTATCATTTCAAGAAAATTATACGATCAAAACACATTAGGTATTATTTATTACCAAACTCTTGACAGTATTGAAACCCTTAAACAAAAAATATAGATATATAGTAATCCAAAAATAGATAGACATTATATACATATTGAGCACGTTTTTAAAATATTCCTTATATATATATATATATATATATATATATATATATTCATACAATTCTTATACAATTATAAATTGAATGACCATGACTAGAAAATACAGCAAGCATTGCATGCAACATACGAAAACACAAAACACCTATTTTGACCTTATTAGGTCTTATCAGCAGCGTATACTGTAAATGGAGATTGAACCAGCAACCACAGAATGTACAGCCAAAACTACCACTGAGCCACCAGTCCACATTGTATACAAGCATCGGCAAATTAACTAGTGTGATGTGGATTAGAGGCTCAGTGGTAGAGTTATAGTTCAGCATTCTGTGGTCACTGGTTTGACCTCCAGTGGGGGAGATCATGGTATACACTGCTGATGAGATCTAATAAGGGCAAAACAGTTGTTCAGTGTTTCTGTATGTTGCATGCAGTGCTTGGCAGATTTTCTGATCATGGTAATTCAATTTATGATTATATATCTATATATATGCAGTTTTATTTTTTGTAACATAGATATTGCAATTTTAGCTGAAAGAGTTCTTCAATGAAAAAAAAATCTTTATCCCTACCAAAGACCTTAAGCACATTTCTTCCAGTACTGTTCAGTCTTACCAGTAAAATATTCTTAAGTACCCAGAATTAATAATTGTCTTCAAAGGAATGTCTTGGATAAACTGATCTTAATTGATTGTCTGAAAATCACAAATGTATTGTGTTCAAAATTAACCAAATTGAAAATGATAAATTTCTAATTTTATTCATATAAAGTTTTCATGATAAAAATCATAATATAATGCACATTTTCTGCTTTTATGACAATGAGAAGAAACATTAGAATACATGAGCTTTGAAATATTTCAACCTTGTATTGCTAAGAACACTTTCAAAACCTTCTGGATGAACAGGATGTATATTTTGAGAATGAGTACATTATATATTGGGGTGGCGGGTCTTGGAGTAAAACCAAATGTAGAACTAGAAAATAAGGATTGCATTTTCATTCTTTTTTTTAATCATTCCTTAACATTATGCTTTCCTCTACTAAAGACACATATAAACATGCATCAGTGCAGTCCTGCCATGGAATCAGAAGCTGTTTTACAAGGAAAAGACATTCACAGCTATAAATCAAAAGCCACAAATTGACAGAAATATTGAGTTACCTATTTTTCTTTTGTTTTATTTGATGGATTTCTTTCTTGGCAAAAATGGGAACAGAAATACTTTTTTCTTATTATTTCAAAGAGATTTCTGGGAGGGTTCATTTTTTATCTTCTTTTTTTTTTCTTTTTTTTTTTATTCATCCTTGCAAAGAGAAAAATATTGAGCCCAACATTATATATATATATATATATATATATATATATATATATATATATATATATATATATATATATATATATATTATATATATATGATTTTTCACAGGAAGAGAAGATAATGAAACCACAGAAAAGGAGTAGAAAAAGAATTAGAAAAATCCAAAAAGGCATATAAGTACAACTTTTTTTCAAATATTAAAACAAAAGACAAGCATCAAATAAAAGACATTTGCAATAAAAGAAAAAGTTGGAAAATAGAAAAATTTCAGGATGTTTCAAAATGTTACAATATTGCATCCATTTTCTTCTCTTTTTTTTTTGGAGCTGAGAAGATTTAAAACTGATGTCCTTCAAAATCAAAATCAAAATATAAAAATCTGTTTAAGTGAAATCTGATCAGAGACATAACATGAAATATTTAGATTGTCTTAAAATACCAACAGATGCCATCAATATGCTTAAGCAGGTAAAATTCCTTTCTTTCAATGAGACAAGTGTACATACATACATATATATATATATATATATATATATGTGTGTGTGTGAGTGTACATACACACATACCCAACAGTAAATATACATACATATACATAGTACTATGTCAAAGACTTTGGTGAACTTAAACTATGGTAAATTTCTAATTGCCAGTTTATAAATGAATATTTGGCATTGTGTTTTATGCAAATAAAGCTTTGACCAAATTGTAGTCATTTCTATGGCTCATTATATTTTGTGACAAAAGTTTCAAATGAGAGAAGTGTGATGTGGTATGCCACTGAGAGAGGAAAAGGGAAGATAAATTTCCTCTACCCTCTGTGTTTGAACTAACAAGCCCCAAAGACTGACTGCTAAAGCAGTCAGAATAAGGTCAAACAAAGCTAACTGAACTCCATAACCCCTAATTGGTTGAACAGAGAAGGGAATGTAGGTCATTGAGTAGCATGACAGGATGAAATAGAGATGAGGAAGAAATAGGCCAAATGATTGGCCGAAGCCTTTAGCGCCGAAAGTAGTACTTTTTCGTCAGAGGAAATTTGGAAAAGGCTCTTCAGTTTTAGGACAGCAGCAGGCATAAAAAGACATGCTGATTTATAAGCCAAAACTCCGGGGAAAGAGTGGAACAGAATCTTTGGACAGAAGATAAAAGTGCCTTCCGCCAAATTCTAGAGAAATGCCGCCCGCCCGTAAAAGAAAGGAATCTAAGAATTAAACCCTTCGAAAAGCTAAGTACAACTTAAAACTGTTTTTCCTTCTACCCTTACTAAATATTGGAATCATATGCATTCAGAAAAGAAAGGAAAAAGAAAGAAAGAGACTACTTTTGTGTTTCACACTGCCAACCTGGCTTAACAAAGCGGATAGTTTAAAAGAAAAGAAAGAAAGAAGGAAGAGAAAAAGAAAGAAAGAGAGACATTTGTATTTAAGACTGTCTGCTGGTTTAATATAGCCGGCATCTTGAAAAAAAAAGAAAGAAAAGAGGAAGGAATTTTTTCTTAAATCTCATAATTGTTTGGTCCTCAATTATTAAAATTTTGTTACAGTTTAAACATTCCGTTATGTTGTTTATCTATCAAGTTGCCTTCTTTTGCACATTATCTTTTTCAGCTTCGTATCGCTTTAATTTATTCTTGATAAATGTCTAATTCGCCTTAAAAACATTACAAGAGAATTCTGGAAATTTGACTACAGTGAAATATATTTTGTTTTAACCTTGAAGTCCAAGCTTTCCGTTATCCGATGGGGTAGAAAAACGAAGGGCTTGGTGGGGTATGTAAAAGTGAAATTGGAATCCCCCAAGCCAGCGTCGAGATGAGTCTAGCCCCAAATTAACCCCCACATTATTTACCAGTTACCTTATACCCGAAACAGGAGTCTTGACTAGGACTTATTTTGCGAGGGGTCAAGTACCAGACTGTCCCGACGTCACACGTGTGTAAAATAAACTCTTGTCCCGAGATAAATATTTTATGCCCCGTTACAGAAGATTCAAGATAACTTCAAAAATGGCTGAACAAAATTTTTCAGGCCAATTCACATAAACTAAGCTGAATACAGCATTTTAAAACCACAAAATGTTGATAAGGAAAATGTATTCCATCATGTTCATTTCCATTAGTTTGAATAATTGCTTAAATGCACCAGGAAAAGGATCTATACAAATCCTTCATCATCTTACAACTCTTCAAGATTGAATGGATTCTTCTAATGAAAACTTCACTTTAGTTCAGTCCATATTTGCTCAATAATATTTGTGTCAGGGTTCAATATCATCAGTCAAATTTTATTGGGATGTACAGGGGCCCGACAATATTTTTCGGACACTTTGAAAAAAGTACTTTAAGGTGATCTCTAGTGCCAAAAACTTTTGAGATTATAAGTACGTAGTTGAGCAGTGAAAATCCACTACTAGTGTAATCATTTTTTTTTTAGTTTGGCTTTGATAATTTTAGTTTTTTGGGATTTTTACAAAAACTTGCGCGACACTATTTTTCGGACATGACAAAAAATCCTATTTTATTAAGAGCTATGTTCATGTATATGTTGCTGAATGCAAATTTTCTGCTTGTACACTGTTCTGGGGCACTGGCGCCCCTACTACTATGTTAACATAGGACAATCTAACAGCATAAATTGTATGGACATTTCTTGGCAAAACAATTAAGTTTAATGAGGTAAATGCATTCAAAAGAAGTCCTTTGTTTGGCATGGAAGAAGCGGGAAGATGGCTTCAGCATCAGAAGGATCGCCATGGATTTGAAGCTGTCGAAATCAACGGTCGAATACATGCTGAAGACAAACTCCGAGTGGAAAAAGAAGAGAGGTCGGAAAAGATCAATTGGCAAGAGGACTGAAAGGAGAATGAAGAGGACTGTGACACGGCTTTTGACATCTGGAGAAAAAGTTACAGCAAGAAAAGTGAAGGAGAAATGTGAATTGGATGTAAACGTCCGAACAGTACAAAGAACGCTGCATAGGATTGGTTTGAAGTATGCAAAGGCTAAGAAAAAAATTACACTAACAAAGAAACACAAAGGAGCAAGACTGGTGTGTGCTAAAAGGTGGTTAACAAAGCATGTTGACTTTAAGAAGGTTATATTTACTGTTGAGAAGCGTTTCAAGTTTGATGGGCCCGATGGATGGTGTACTTGGTAAAGAAGGGGTGAGCCTGTTGTACTGAACAAACGACAGATGGGAGGAGGAGGAGTTATGGTTTGGGGTATGATCTTTGCTAATGGAAATATATGGTTGGAGTGGCTGAAAGGGCGACAGAACAGCGAAAGCTACAAACAGTTGCTGGACGAGAAAGCCCTACCAAGGATAAGAAGAGAGATGGGGAATGATTTCATTCTACAGAAAGACAATTGCAGCATCCATGTGTCAAAACTCTTGAAAGAATGGATGGCTAAAGTGAATATGACTACTTTGGAATGGCCTGCAAGAAGCCCAGATCTAAATTTGATAGAAAATGTTTGGGAAATGCATGCGCAACTTGTCTATGATGGACCTGAAATAACAAAAGAGGCTCAACAATGGGAACGAATACTAGGAGCCAAAAAACAACTAATAGAAACACGTAGAGATGTTATTGTGTATATGTTTGATCATTATGAAGAGAGATTGATAAAAGTTATTGAGAAGAAAGGTGATATTACAGACTATTAACAGTTTTTCAACGATGTCCGAAAAATAATGTTGCATGTGTTTTGTAAAAAATGATGAAAATTAAATATTTTTCGTTACCTAATCGATTTTCTTCCATTTTTAGTACAGGTATTGTCTTTATATGTTTATGCTATTCTATTGAAGGAATTTCGCCACTCTATGGTACTCGGAAAGTCGAATATTAAAGTGTCCGAAAAATATTGTCGGGCCCCTGTACCACACTGAAAAATATCACCTTTATCCAAATCTGGTATCCTTCTGTAATTAGATGTATATGGCAGTATTGAAGTTCCTATCAATTGTTACTAACTTCCTTGAACCACCACTTTTTAAATATCACCAATTCATCACTTTTACATCCAAACTTCAGTTTTTGTCATGTAACATGGACTATTTTGCTTCTGACAAAATTCTTGCTTATTAGAATGTGTCTATCTTAATTTCACTGCTAAATGTGATCATATTCCAAGTATCAGCATTCTATAGTCGGTACCTCTTTGACCAACTTAATAAAGTTAAATTCAATGCTTTTTGTTGAATGATGGTTTCTCAGTTGAAATGGGCCCCTTCACCTACATGAAAGATGTGCTTAAGACACCGAATAGAACAAGTTGCATTCATCCATCACTTGTCTTAGTCTTCTTTGGTTGAGTTTTTACTGTTTTGATCAGTTTCCATACAATTCTATGCTGTAGCTTTTTAAGAGTGACCATATCTTGGTTGAACTGAAATACTTCCACTGCTTTGAAAGACTTGAGGATGTTGGAAATGTCACTTCATGAAATTTCAAATATTTTAACTATTACTTGCAGTCTCATATTCTTGCCCATCCTTAATATGTTTACTCTGGTTTCTTTTGAAATTTTCACTGTTATTTCAGACAACAAAAGACTGCAGGAATTCAGCACAAGAATTTTCACCACATAGAGGTGGGGGAACAAAAAAATAAATAAAAATATATTACTGCTAATATGCAAATATTCTTTTTTGCAAGTGCACTGAGAAAAAAAGACAAAAATGTTATGAGCCTGAAAGGTTTTGTATTGGAATCATTTCACATATTTCTCTTTCATTGAGAACCTGGGCCACAAAATGTTATAATTTAGTGTGAAAACGACAATAAAATAGCCAATGTTTCCTCAATAGAAAACACAAAGTGAAACATTCACTAATAATCTGGTAATTATTTGAAATTTACATTAATTTTTGGACAGTACTAAATATACACACACGCACACATATATATATATATATATATATATATATATATATATATATATATATATTAGCTTTATCACTAGTATTAATAAATTAAAGTTTGAATAAAAAAGTGTTTAAATGATATGAAAATTAAAATAATGTAAAAATAAAACATGAAAATAAAATATCCCACAATTCAAAGAGTTTAACTGCTGGTACTAAAAGAAGACATTCTCTTCAGACCTTACCAACCCACTGGATATCACATGTATTAGCAGCTTCTTAAAACTAGCAAGCAGTCCATAACTCGTATAATTATTCATGAGCTCAATAATGATAATAAAAAAACAAAACACATTCCACAGGAAAAGCCCATGATATAAACACATCCATCTCTCTCTCTCTCTATATATATATATATATATATATATATATATATATATACACACACACACACACATACATACTCACATTTAAGTAAACTTTACTGAAAATGACTGATAAGGTTTGTTTCAATTTTTTAGTAATTTTCTATTTTTTTTGTATTAGAATACAGGAGATTGGTTTCACTCTGCATGAAAATAAGAGTGAATTATAAATAAATTTGTTTAAACAAAACCCCTTAAAAAAAAAGTGCACACACAAACACAGTAGTGGGAAGTAGTTTTTCATTAATATCTGTTAGGTTAAAAAAAAACATACAAGGAAGACTGAATGTATTTATCAACCAGGCACTCTTCTTCAAACAGGATGTGACATAAGGTCAATTTTTGGAGCAGAGTTGAACAAGTTTGAATTCAGAATTTTCCTTCAGCTAAACAAGTAGCTGTACCTTGGCTGAAGAGATCAGTCTACCCTACTATTTACCAAAGGGGAAAAGAGATGGATTTATGCCTTTCTCAAGTGAATTAGCATGAATGAAATGCAAACAACTTCATCCAGGATTTGAACTCAGGTCACTATGTCTGTATCCTCTGATTATAACTGTTATGTCATAAGCATCTCCACAAGGAAGAATGTGCAAGTTTTTAAAAGTTTTTCTTGTTTCTGAACAAGGGAATATACATCTGACAGGTAGGCAGTATGAAGACCAATAAATAACCTCAATGTCTCCAGGAGCAAAATGAAAGAAAATTATAATGTAACACTCACCTGGAGCATGTCAATCATTATCTGAGTACATTGTTCACATATTGAAACAGTCAGTGAGCAGCATAGACTTCCCCCTTCCACCAGAAGAATGATGTGATTGATTACTGGATTGTCACATGATAGGTAAAAAAGTGAGACTAAGGGAGAAAGATAGTTGTAGACAAGAGGTGGTCTGTCTGTCTGATAGTGTCTAGTTTTGCAGTAGACACTATAAGACAGACAGACCACCTCAACAATCCAATTACAACAAGAGCAAAGTCTGAGAAGATTTTAAAAGGACCATAGACTTTTAAGTTAGACTTCAAACAAGACGAGATTATACCTTCGATCAAAATGTTTGAAAACATATACCCACAATTATATATATATATATATATATATATATATATAAAAGCTTCGTTTTATTAAATGTTTCACATTTCTCGCAAGAACAAAACTTGGTTAACTACATGAAGGAAACTTTATTTTTCTTCTGATATGTATTTACAAACCCTTCTGCACAACTAGGTAGTGGCACAAGGTCATTTTTAATGAGAGTTTAACAGGTTTGAATACAAAGTTTTCCTTCTTCTAGATCAGTTGCTGAACCATGGTTAAAGAGTTCAGTCTGCCATACTATCTACACATGATTGAAGGAAGAATACTAAGATTCATACCTTTCCAAGAGTATCAGCACTATATGAAATGGAAACAGCCTCATCGGAGATTTGTTCATTTCCTCTGATTATAGTCATTACACCATGAGAATCTTATATGCATACACAGAAAACTTGTGGTGAATATGACAAATGGAAATTTGTATTTACAGTTGTCTTGTCTGAAATCAACTGCTTTGCAATAACAAAAATGGTAGATTAAAACAATTTTTCTTTAAATAATCAAAAAGTTGTCATCTTTTTTCTGTCATGATACAAAATTCAACAGTTGTTACAAGATGACCACAATAGGTCCAGTTCAAGATTAAGTTACAACTTGACACACCAACAATATAACAATAAGTTATCAAAATATAGAAAATTTTCAAGACTATAGGATATAGGACAATGCATTAATATACAAGATTGTCCAATAGGATTGGTTGGCAACACTAACGATGGCCTTCCATAACTGAAAAAATAGTATTATCAGTGTTTTTACCCATCTACTGGGAAAATGAGCAGATGTGTTGATCTACTCAGTACTTTAATCTAGATATTTTTTTAAGACTGACTCATAGATTATTGGTGTCTCCAGAAATCTTTGATGGACAAACATAGAACTGTCTATCAAAGAAAAAAATACAAAGAAATAGATTTTAGAGCTGCAGACACAGCTAGAAACACAGTGATCAAAACAACAAAGATAAAAATGTGTTGAGTTCAGATAAGTTGCAGAATCCTGGCAATGACCACTCCCCACCAACTCCAAAGTTTCATGTAAACAAAACTTTCAAAGAACATAAATAAAGAAAAAGAATTAAACAAAACAGAAAGGTCTTTAAAGTTTAAAAAAATATATGAAACTACAAATATAATGATAATAATAATGACCACTATTAATTAAGCCAAATGAACAACACAAATCATGTTTGAGTCCAACAGTTCAGTTAAAGATGTGAACTGCCAGACCACCTAAGTATGAATTTTGCAGGATATGACACAAGGTCATTTTCTGAGCAGATTTAAGCTGGTTAGAATTTAATGTTTTCCTTCTCCTTGACTGGTTAGCTTGCCTAGGCTAAAGAACACAGCTTATGCAACTATTTACTCATAAGCTCTGTTTCGCAAATGAGGATTATATTTAAGTATCCAACAGTTCAGTTAAAGATGAGAACAGTTAGATTGCCTAAACAGGTGATTTTGTATATAACAATGAAGGCTGGTATAGGTCTAGCTACACTTTATGGATGAGCTGATCACAAATGGTAGTAAGCATCCAAATATTTTGGAGGAAAAAAAAGGATGGAGGAAATACTGATCTATATGGAAGATACTCTGTGTAATTTTGAAAAGAACTCTTATCACTTCAAGAGTTATTTAGACTTAATGAACTCATTCTTCATGCTGCTTTTATTGTTAACACAACATTTAAGAGGACATTTTACAGCCTTCTTCAGGTGAACAATCTCTAAGGAAAGAAAGAAGGTCTTTTATTTATTTATTATTTTTCTTTTTACAGAAAAAAATGGCAAACAAAAGAAAAGATGGCTAATATATGGACTCATTTGGCATATTCCTAGCTAACTGAACCATACACAATTCCATTCTCAGCCCCTATTCTCATTGATGACAAGAGTATAAAAGCATTGTTTTAAGATCTGCAATAAAAGAAGTGGAGTAAGGCAACTGAGGTGGAAGGAGGTACATCTAACATAATGACATGGAATTATCATAGTAACAAGAGGAGAAAAGATAAAAGATTTGGGAAGCAGGTATCTTTCTCACTCCTAGCTAAAATTCATATTAATAATCCGCTAAAATTCTTGGCTTTTTTTTTCAGGAGGTGAACAAGTGTCTTTGCTATTGGAGTTTCCAGGCTGTGCTTTCTCTTAAGCAAAGCATCATGGGCTTTGCCATGCTGATTTTTTTTTCCCAAACTGTCACTGTACTGCCAAGGGGGTAGAACATTTTCATATATTCTCTATTAGAATTCATAGACAGAATCCAATTGAATATATGTAAAGCCAGACAGTTCAGAATTCTTAGAAAAATGTCTACAAAGTATAGAACAAAAAAAGTGCCATTGTTAAAGATAATGCCTATAAAATGTTGAATGCAGAGTGATGTAGATGCAGACATAAGCACTATGATAAGCATATAGATAGAACAGATATGCTGATATCTAGCTGAATAACTTATCTATGCAATGTAAGATTTGGTTGGTTGATCAGTTTTACAGCAAGTCAGTCTTTGCTGGGCTATTTAATACCAAACTCAGACTTTTTTTGCAAGCAATATTATGGTTTCATATAACTAATAATTGTTTGCAAGCAATCTTATTGCTTCAATTAACTAATAATTGTTTGTAAACTATTATAGCTTTAAGTAACTATTCTTAATATAAATCATCATCATCATCATCATCATATCGTGCTGGCAGCACGGATATCCCTGACCCTCTCTCGCCACTCCTCCCTATCGTTCATCGCCCTAGGTAGGTCTTCAGGACAACAACCTGTATCCTCACATAGCTGCTGAATGTACGTTCGAGCTGGTCGTCCTGCTTTTGCGCGGCCATGTGTGGGGATCCATAAGAGTACATCTCTTATGAGTTCATCTCTGCTTCTCCAGCAGTGTCCTGCATGTCTGGTTTGTCTAACTTGAATAGTTTTCGTGATAGGGGGCAGGTGGCCGTACAGTTGGTGTCTTGTGGGGTGTTGCTGCCAGGACTTGTTCAGGATTGCACGCAGCATTCTTGTGTAATTGCCATCTAGTTTCTTCTCCAGCCGTTTTGTTAGTGTCCATGTAGTGCATCCATATAGCAGTATCGATGTGACCGCTGCCTGGAAGAAACTGCGTTTCATTTTATCGGTTAGGTCTGATTTCCATATAATCGATAGCCTATTGATAGCTGTCCATGCTTTCGTTAACCTCGTTTCGATGTCCTTTTCGGTTGATTCGATGCTGCTTCCTAGGTACGTGAATTTGTCTACTAGTTTAAGTGGGGTTCCTTCTAGAGTGGAGATGTCCCCCGTTTGGTTATAGCACATATATTCCGTTTTGTGTGCATTAACATGAAGGCCTATGCTTGCTGCTGCTCGTTCCAAACTATGCAGAAGTGTTTCGGCTTGGTCAGGTGTATTTGCCAGTATCGCTATGTCATCGGCGTAGTCGGCGTCGGTAATTGTTGTTGCGGGGTATCTTCTGCTTCTTCTCTTTGTCAGTTCGAAGCCATTCTCTTTGATTTTGTCAATCGATGTTCTAAGTACGTAGTCTAGACTTAATATAAATAATTTGCATATAGTTTCAAGTACCTCTTCCTATTTAATAATAATAATCCAGTTTGTACACGGTTATGTTTCACATATTATTCTTATCTAATATTTATAATTTTCAAACAGATTTATTTGACCAATGGATACAAATGTAACAGTTATTATCACTCCAGGTCAGAGGGAATTTGGAAGTAATGACAATGAAGTTGTGACTCCACTCTCTACAGAACTGTACCCACAACATTGGATGCCATTCAGTGTCATACCAAAGACAATGTGCTCAGTATGAGGTCAAGATTTAGTTTGCACACAAGTGACTAACAAACATAAAAAAAATTCCATCTACTCATTTCAATTTTTAAAGAATTTTACAATTTTTGTCATCAATTAAAAAAATACATACCAGTAATTGATTCTATAAAATATAAAGTTCACAATCATTTTAAACATTATCTCAATGATCTATTTGGTCTAAAGACAGGAACATCCACTCCAGACTAGAATGGCCCTAGGTGGAGTACAAGCAACAAAGGTGTAACTTCACACTCTCCAGAGCTGAAGCATAATTACTGGATGCAATTGAGTGTTGGAAGTCCCCAGGGTATAGTGGCTAAAATGCTGGACTGCAGCTGCAAAGTGAGTTCAAACTCCAGTGGCACTATCATGATCACTTTTGGACTAATACCCTTGGTAAAGGTATGAACTCTCTGATTCATCCATCTATAGGTTAAATAGTATCACTGCTGCTATTTGACAATGATGGCTTTGGCATTAAATAACCCACAAAAGTTGATATGCCATTAAATAAAGAAATCAAGCCAAACCAGTTTAGGGTCATACTCAAGAAATAAGGAGTTGAAAAAATTGTAATGGATTTTTTGGTTTAACTTGGCACTAAAAAGAATATATTGTTTAGTATCCTAGTGTTGTTTTGATTAAATAAAAAAATTCAAAGTTGATTTTTTTTAAATTCAAAATGATACTTGACTTACCTTGTTGGTGTAATGACCAATCCAAAAATTCCATAAGGATCTTCAGAAAGAAGTTGTAAAATTGGTAAAGCAAAAGCAGCCGTTTTTCCACTACCAGTTTTGGCACTGGCCAAGCAGTCATCACCTAAAAAAGATAAATAAAACCATCAGATAAATATGAAGATAAAAGGTCTATAACAAAACAAGGCAGCAGAAACTTCAAGGTCAAAGTTTAGGGCCACAATTAACCATTAAAGATTTGCCTCGAGCAACAATAGCGAACAAAAGCCAGGAATCTAAGAACTATAAACTAGCAGAGGAAAATTTCTTTACCAAAGTTCAAGTTGCAGAAATGGATTTCAAGGATTTACCCAACAGCTAAAAGTACACTTGGATTAATCTAGACAATTTACCTATATTTGTATACCTTTCTTCTCTTCAGTATTTGTTTGCATGCATATGAGTGCTTAACCAAATCTGGCACAAGACTAAATTTGTGAAGCATCTAGTAAGATAACAAGTAAAAAAGACATGTTTAGCTGAATGGTTATCGTCATAATAAATGAAACCAGTGACCCAAGTTCAAATCTTGAATGAGGTTGTTTGCATTTAACTTTGCACTTAAGCTCTTGGGAAAGACATGAATTCATCTGTTTTCCCACCAAGCTATAGGCAAATAGTAGTGCAGACTAGGTTCTTAAAACCTTGGTAGGGCAACCAGTTTAAGAGAAGAAAAAAATGAAATCAAACAAAGTTTATTCCACTCAAAAACTGACCTTTTGTCACACCCTGCTCGAGGTAGAAGGAAAACACTATAAAAGAACTTTTATTTGTACATCTCCCAACACTATAAAATAACTTTTATTTGTACACCTCCCAACAAAGGTCGATTCTGACACAAGGTTATACTTAGTGTTTGGGTCCCTCAGTTCCAAAACTTGTTCTGTTATATTAATATTTCATTTTTTTTGTTTGGTTTTATTCAAAGGCAGTTAAACCTTTGTAGGTTATTTAATGCCAAAGTTTTCCATGTAAAAACAGTAGATGTACTTTCTAACCCATACCTGGGGGAGATAAGGAAGTTCATACCTTTTGCCAAAGATATTAGTCTGAAAGTAAATGTAATAGCATGACTGGAGTTTAAACTTGCTTACTACAATATTGCAGTTCAGCATGTTAGCCACTAGGCTTTATCAAGCATCAAAAATTCACCTGGACTGAATAATTGATTTTAATGGTAAGTCAATCTGTCAAGGGTTATTTCAAGCCTAGAGATAAGGGAATAACAGTCTTTGTATGTTCATATTCCCATTCTTTGTGTACTAGTTTAAGGGGGTGGTTGCGCATGAAAACCAAGTAATTTTTAAACAGATCTATTGGATCTATAGATAAGTCACTAGCAGGTACTAACACTCCAAGTCAGAGTGGACCTGAGAGTAATGGCAAAGAATATGTACTTTAAACTCCCCAGATCTTCCACAATGTGTCTCACTATCAGATGCAGTTTAGTGTCATAACTAGGATACTTGTTTGGGGGGAAGTTTTACTCTTCTGCAGGGAATACAGTCAGTGTATTCTAAACCCCATTAACAGAAGAATGAAACTTTTAAATAATAGTGATGGTATTGAGAGAAATTACTTTTTAGTCTTTATATTGCTCTGTTTACAGACATTCAAGCACTGATTTTATAATCAATGCTTGCTTTTGGTGTTTTTTCATGAACACATTTTACCCTCCCACCCACCTTTACCCCCTCCCCATTTGAGGAGTTAATGCTTTCATTATTTCTTAGTTATTTATAGATATTCTAGATTATGTGGGTTCTAGGTCCAATCAATCGCAGTGTGGTGATACTTCCATAGAAAGGATCTTCTGGTGAGAACCCCTGATAGAAAGAAAGAAAAAGAGATAGTTATTTTGACACTTGTAACAAAGATCTGCAGGAATATTCTACAACTCAGGACATGGATTTTGTTTCTGATATTGCTACTGTTTTGAATAGCATCCAAAAAAGCATGGCATTTCTTCTCTCTGTACTGACTTGGAACACATCGACAACTGATATCAAGGTGATTATGGCACTATATCATTTTCAGCATGAATACAAGAGCAATCTCTTTGCCTTAAAAGCATACAAACTTACCAAATGCAATAGACACAAGAACAAAGATGAAGGATACAGTAACTAAAATGTTCTGATGAAGATACTTGAGCACAATTTGAAGGTACAGTGACTAAATAATGCGACAAAAACATCTGATCATAACTAAAAGGTACAATGTTTGAAATGTTCTGATGAAGATAGAGATCAGCTGGAGGGTACAGTGGCTGAAATATTGTGATGAAGACATCTGAGATCAACTGGAAAGTACAAAGGTTGAAATGTTGCAGTGAAGATACTTGAGTATGGCCAGAGGGTACAATAGTTAAAAAGTAAGGAGCTCAGCTCCAGGAAGCCTCCCCTTCACATCTAAAAGGGTTAAGAACTGATTTTATTACTTGGTACCAGAGGTACTTCAAAAAGAGAATGCCAAAAACAGATATTTTTGGCACCACCTTTGTATCCTATTCTAGCACAGGAAAGGGAGGATAAATAGATGTATACAACTTTTATCTGAGAAGATAATTTACTGAAGATGATATAATTGTTGAAATATGAACAAAACTAGCATCACTTTCTTGTTAACTAAATATTTTTAAACCTGAAATTGTGTGTTTCAAATTATTTTTATCATTAAACCCATTATTTATCATGATACTTTAAAGCCACAAACAATATCAGACATTCCTGTCATTACCCCAACATTTATATCATTTTTTTCCTTCCGCTTTTAAAACCAATTACCAGAATTGTCATCAAGTGACACAAACTATTGGCACATGAAAAATATGGAACACTGCAATGGGCACATTTCATCACTTGTCACATGCTTTGTGAGCCAGTCAAAATATGAAACATCTAACCATTGTCACTGAAGCTCATAATTCTCATGCCCATGTGGACACTGTCCTCCCAGCCTCTGGGGAATGACTTCATTCTCTCTCTTCTTCGCCTTACTGTCTGATGCTGTTTGTCAGTAACGCTACAAAATTAGTTTGAAATAGTCACTAATTCTGATAGCTCTTCAGTAAATTGCCAAGTATTTATTTTTATAGCATTTTTTATGAAGCTTCTCAAGCAGAAAGCAAATCAAATCATAAAGAAAAAGCAATTATTTCTTTTTTATTATTATTATTATATTCATAGATCTTTTTTAGGAGAATGTTGAAGAGAACTATCAAAAAACTTGTGATTGCATTAAGGATGTCTGTACATGTGTATTCTTTATAAAATTTAACCATCTTTTAAGACAGGTACTGAAATATTCAATACAAAGATAATCAGCTCTTTATATATAAAACACAACATGACTGTATCTTCATATGGATATATATTAATAGAAAATAAATTGCAACACTTGGAATATGGTTGGTAGGTTGGGTTTTATGGCATATCAATGCTTGAAGGTTATTTAATGCCAAATCCTGCTTATACAGACACACACATCAAATATATGCCATGTAAATAAATAGTTAGTAGGTAACATTTTATATAAGCCAGAGCTCATTTGTTGGCATACATTTAAATGGTTTCAAGTACTGCTATCAAACACTAAAAGTTTTATTTATGCACAGTTAAATAGTTTCAAGTATAAGCAATGTAACACTAACAATTTAATTCAACATCAAGCATTTATTTTCACACAGTTAAATGGTTAAACAGTTCCATTTGACCCATAGTTTGGACCTAAACAGATGCTACTACTCCAAGACTGAGTGAACCTGGGAGTAATGGCAATGAAGGGGTACTCTAAACTACCCAGATCTCCAGAACTGGAGTCTCACCATCAGATGCAGTTTAGTGTCATATTCAGGATACTCCAATTTTTTTTGGTGGGGGTTACCTTTCTGCAGAGGATACAGCATAGTATAAGCCTTGCTGAAAGGGGTGATAATATAGTAAATGATCACATACACAGATCAATATGTGCACAGGTACCAAAATAAGAAGTTCATCAAGAGTTACAGCCAATTTTAATAGACTATATATCCTCCTTAGGCTTCAACATAAACCTATATACTCTTGCATGCATACAGAACGACAACAACTAATACATAGTCCATTTAACTAAGACAGATGAGACCAGGGTTTCTCAAGCTTTTTTACTTGATGCCCCTCTCCTAGTAACCAAATCTAATTTCCATTCACCCCAAAATAATTTAATTCAATATTAAAAAACAAAACAAATAATTTTCTAGTGTTTAAGACAATTTACACAAGAAAAGAATCACTATACTAAGAATGGCTTATTGGGAACTATGCAGGTTACAAATATTAGGTAACAGGTTTAAGCTGCAAATCACAATGTTCTATGTTCAAAGTGTTACTCTATTTGCTCAGTAAATAATTCACATGGCTAAACCCAGTGTCTACCATATATAAACTTGGAAAAGGTAATAAAATGGACTGAACAGAAGTACAAAGCTTGGAATATTTTGCAACAGTTTTTTGTTCATCCAGTAATATCCAATTCCTTTAAATATGTACATAGATTTTGCTTCCAGATTGAAAGTCATTTCACTCAATTCTTTTATAAGAAAGGTGTCTAAATTTGCAATTCCCACTTCAAAATCAAATGGATAAATAATCTATTCAGAAAATTTCTATGCTTAGAAGGTCCTTAAAATAAAGCTTTAATGTCTTCTTCAAAAATTTTTATGTGGTTTATATTGATAAACAATTCATAATCTATAAATGCAAACAAGTAGATTAACTCTCTATCAACTCTAATGCTTTTATTCACTACCAAAATATTATTCCCCTCAGGAGTCTATATGGACCACTTTGATAAGCACTGGTTTAAACTCTCAACAATTATTGTTTTGGGAATACAAAGAAATTAGTTTAAATGCATGTTCTCAGAAAAACTGATGCATCCTCTTTGAAACATATATATGTGTGTGTGTGTGTGTGTGTGTGTGTGTAAGTATATAATGGAAAGGAATTTGACTGTATGGAGAAGATTGAAAAACAAAGTAATCCAAAGGTGATGAATTTATTACAAAGGAAAGTCAATGTTAGAATGTTTCAGTTTTAATGAACCTTCTTCAGGACTTTAAGATAGTGAAACAAGTGTTGATATAACAACAATGGATGTTTAATAAAATACAATAGTAGGGGAACAGCATTCTTTTTAGAAAAACTATCACATGATTGGCACAAGCAATGATGTTTGAATACATAGAACTTCTAAGAGATACAATAGATAAAAAAGGAGGAAAGGAAAAAGAAGAAAAAAGACAAAAAGACAGAAGAAAAAAGGGAGAGTAGAAAAAGAAAGAAATCTGTTGTATCTCCGAGAAGTTCCATATCTTTAAACATCTTTGCATGTGCCAGTTACATGATAGTTTTTTGAAAAGTAAGTTGATTGAATGGTTATATGATCTTTCTTAGTATATATTTTCTTTTCCACTGTTATTGTATTTTATTAAACATCCATCATTGTTCTATCAACACTTGTTTCACTTTCTGAAAATCCTGATAAAGGTTCATTAAAACAGAAACGTTTAAATGTTGACTTTCCTTCAAAATAAATTCATCACCATTGGATTACTTTGTTTTTTACTATATATATATATATATATATATATATATATATATATATATATATATACACACACACACACACACTGATAGAAAATGAAATTCCAATACCCAGAATGTTTCCCTTTATTCAAAATTAAACATATAATAAAACTAGATAAAAATAAATGATCACATATACAAACCAATAAATAAAAAGGTTTAGAAATAAGAGGTATATCAATAGTGCTTAGACCCATACAGTACCCTGCTCAAAATTGGTGGCATCTTTCAGGTTGTTGAAATTTTAAATTATATATATATATATATATATATATATATATATATATATATACACTGAGTAAAGTTGAACTGTCCACCTGGTAGTCACTGAAATCAGTAGTTACAAAGCTACTGGAAAACCACCACTATGGAGAATATGCAAAGGAAATTGAAGAGCGACTGAAGAGTTTCTGTCAACTCTGAGCATGAATGTCAGTCAAACCATATTTTCTGTGGTCACACTTGGACTATTTTCCTAAGAACTGTGGAGACTTAAGTGAAGAGCAAGGTGAGTGATTTTACCAAGACATTCGTATTATGGAAGAACACTACAAAGGCCAGAGGAAAGTAAACTTTCTTGCTGACTACTGCTGGTACTTAAAATGGGAGGCGGTCACTGCCAAGCACAGGAGGAAGTCTCTGAAAAGACTTCTCATCCATGAATAGCTTCTTTTGTGTATTTTTCAGTTTACTATGGCACAATGTGAGCTTTCTGCAAACATATCAACCTAAATTTAGCATTATTTGTTTAATTCAACAATAAATAGAATCATAATAATGTTCAATACATTAATTCTGCTGGACTTTCAGAGATAAATTCATAACAATAAAATAAAATAAAATACATTATATTTAAAAGTTCCTCTTCAAAGTATAAAGAAGTATTTCATTGTTACTTATTTTTAATAAAAGAACTTCCTGTTTATAGAAGCATTTCACTCAGCCTAACTGAGTGATAGTAGAGAAACCCTATATAAACACAGCAAAGACCCAGAGACATTTTGGCTGTATGCCCAACCGTCTATACTCAATGGCAGACTTGAGACCAAAAGGCCCCTGGCTTCAGCTGAGATGGGCCACCTTCAAGTGGGTGAGCGGCATTATTGACACCCTTGCCACCTTGTATGGTACTGGACCTCACTGTCCAGTTTAAGCTGTAATCAGGCATCCATGCCAGAGTCCATATTTGGGTCCATGTCCAGCTAGGCTCATCAGGCCCATTTTGCACTAAGTGGGCTGATGACCAGCATAGTCCAGCAGAGCTCGAGCCTCAGCTCGTGCCCGACCTTCCCCTCCCCTAAACCTCCACTGTCAATGACCTTGTGTCAAGTCCTGTTTGGTGAGAGGCAGAGACAAATATACACATTCAGGTTGAGACAGCCGGTGGACAAGGAAGGTTTTCTGTACCTCCTCTGGTCAAAGCACTCAGACCATGGCCTTATCAGCAGCAGCTACCAGAGATGCACAGCTCCAGGTCTACCTAACAGCCGATGTTGTGATTCCAGGCAGCAAATGATGCAGGGACCAGCTGCAGACCAAGCACAGCCAACCAAACCAACCACAGCTGCTTTTCTCATTCAAACAGCTCTTCTAAGAGCTAACCTCAAAAAGTCTTCTAAGACTACTTTTAGTCTTCTTACTACACATTCCCAGCCCCAGTTTCATCCAGCAGCATTTCCTGCACCTTCAAGCTACCAGCACCTGCAGACCAGCTCCAGTTTCATCCAGCAGCAGTTCCTGAACCTTCCAGCAACCAATTCTTGCAAACTGACTCCAGCTTAACCCAGCAGCAAGTCTTGCAACAACAAGCAACAACTGCAGACCAGCTCTAGCTTCACCCAGCAGAGGACTTCTGCATCACTCTAGTTTATGAGCAAGTACAACTCGGAGTAACACAACACACCAAGGCTACATCGACACATCCCCGGTTAACCAAAGTACAGCATAACCAGGCCTCTGAACAGCCAGCCTCCGCATCTAATAACTGAATTCTCAGATCCACAACAGGGCAGTCGTACACACCAATTCAGACTAGATCCTAGTCCTTGAACAGACCAATTTTTATTATTGATTTACCAAATAAATCTTGGCCTTTTGAATTAATCCTCTTGTTTTTGTCATTTTTGCCTAGTTGATCGTCAATCACTCTTTTTTCAAAAGTTTATGGGATCAACATATTTATTGGTCCTGCAACAATATTATAAGAAAATATGAAAAATTTCTCAAATTTAGGTTTCAGTAAACCAATTTACTCTAAATAATCTTTCCTTCAAATTTTATCAATTATAATCTTATATTTTTTATACTTTTGTATTTTCAAATCTCCTAGTGTTTGAAATAAATAAGGGATATCCACAGCAAGAGATATGCTCTGATCTGAGACAGAAGTAATGAGGAAAAACACTTTTATCTTAGGCAGAGTACACAGATACTACACTCATATCCGAGGTAGAAGTGCAGATTCATGTCATAAATGACCGGAATTATGCTAGTAATATCTATGATAGTTAAATATAACAGTGATACCAATAATAGTTGGAGTCCTTGGAACAAGCTTAAAGAACCTAAAAAAGAGACTAGGAGAGCTGAAAATACAGAGAAGGATAAAGATCAACCAGAACACTACACTTTTGAGGATTGTAAGAATATTGAAGAACTAAGGAGACTGGCTGTCACTTGGACTCCAGTGAAGACCACTGGTGTGAAAATTAATAATAGACATCTAATTGAATCAAATATTATAATTGAATATCTCCTGATATATAAAACAAAATGTGTATATATATATATATATATATATATATATATATATAAAGATGGATAAAAGTGATAAGGTAAAAAGAAATTTCTTTTATAGTTATTAATTTTTTTTGAATTATTCTCATCTGGTTTTGACATTAGGTCTTCATCAGGAGAAAAATTTTTGGGAAGAAAAGTTTGTTTTGTTTAAATTTTAAAAAAGCTGATATGCCAGAAAAGAAGTAATGAAAAATGAACTGATAATATAGCAAATACATTTGTTGAATTAAAATTATTTTGGGGCATCCAACATAATCTCTGCTATCATAAACAGCTGACAGTGAGATCTATATGTGGGAGATATTTGTTAGGTTCAGAAAGGAAGTATTTTGGGTGAAAAGATTCATAACAGAGAAAGTTGTATGTGTTTGTGGGTTTTATGTGTGGTGTTGTTTGTAGCTGTCTGTTCTTATCACTACTAAAGTACCTAAAAATTTGATTGATCACGTTTCATGCCCAAATTTGATAGAGTCATGTATCATAGTAAAATCAATTAAAAAAATTGATGAATTTTGTTTCTTTGCCTGTGTATATGAGGAATATGTCATCAGTATACCTAGCATAAAAAGAGGTAGTCAGTGTTAATTTCATATATATATATCTTACATGGGTATTCCTTTATAAAGGGATACCCACTATGTAGGAGCCTCTTGGTCTGATGATCACATAGGTGAGAAACTGACAGTCATCAAGTGCCATTAAATTTATTCAAACTTAGATCTACTTCTGCTCTATCACTAATAATGACCACTTTTTATTTATAAATACAGCAGACAACTTATATATATATATATATACACACACATGGTATATTCAATAAGTTTCCAGACTTTTTTTGAATGGGCACTTTAATTGATAGTACATACATGAAACTCTAGTCCCCTTCAAAGTAATCTCCTCTGGCTGCAATGCACTTGTTGTACCATTCCAACAACTTAAGGAAGGCCCAATGGAAGTCCTCTCGTGTGAGCATGTCAATGACATTCATCACAGCCTCTTTCATCTCCTCAATTGTCTCATAACAACAGCCTCTGAGCTTAGGGAATAACCGAAAGTCACATGAAGCAAGGTCTGGACTAGAGAGAGGCTGAGGAACTGTCTTGATGCCCATCTTGGTCAAATAGTCTGTGACAAGGATGGAGTTGTAGACTGGTGCATTGTCCTGCTGGAAATGCCACTGACCCGACTGGAAGAGTGCTGGCCTCTTCCGACGGAATCTCTTCCTGAACTCCCTTAAAACCTCAACATAGTAACCCTAACCCTTTGGCCAATCAACTTTGGTGTATTGACTTCCTTACTCCTCCCACACTTCTAATCATCCCTCACAGACTCCCTGCCTTCCTTGAATCTCTTATGCCACTCAAAAACTGATGCTCGATTTATGCAAGATGCTCCAAAAGCAGTCTGAAGCATTCCATACATTTCTGTGGCAATCTTTCCAAGTTTAAAACTGAATTTTATTGCATATCGTTCTTCTAAAGTGTCGGATTGCATTTTTGAAAATTCACCAGCTATGACAATCATGCTTTAGTAGGGTGTATTCCAATTCCTGCTGTAGCTGTTCATTTGAACCTAAAGTAATAAAAATTGATCAGTCATCTCATAAGATGTATAGCAATAAGATACTGAATTTTCAAGAGTCTACACCAATTTTAAATACCCATACGAAAAAAGTCTGGAAACTTATCATATGCACCTCATATATATATATATATATATACACACAAGAGAAAGAGAGAACCCTTAAATTGTTCTTATCTAGATAATAATAATAATAATGAGTTAGTTCTGCCCTTAGGACACCAGGCTCTATTTAGATATAGTTATTGATTACCATCCAAACACAAAAAAATCAAGTGTGTGTGTGTGTATATATATATGTATATACACACACACACACCTGGACAAAGATATCAAAATGAAAATGATATTGTTTACAATTTTTAAATTATGAAAATCAGATATATGAAAGATAAGGCATAAAGACAATTAGATTTTAAAATATGAAGGAATTTCAATTCATTTTTTATATGTACATGAGCATTTACGTTTAATTTTAAAATTTTGTTTTGGCATAAATATAAGATCGATGAGCAGAACTATAGAATATAAAAGCAATTTTTTTATTTAATATTTTGTAGATCAGCCATTAGCTTTGATAAAATCAAAAATTCAGCTAGGCATACTATCAATTAGTTTCTGAAGTTTAACTAGAGGTATTTTTTCCCATGCATCTAGGATTGCATTTTTTTAGTTCAGAAATTGCTGAGTAGTGTCAACCTCCTTCATAAACTTTTGCAACAATACATCCTCAAAGATTTTCATCTGGACCATCTAAATTGAATTTCTTTTCATCTGAGAAAACAACTTTTCGCCATCCTTTAGCACTCAAGGTTTGATATTGAAGAGCATATTTCAGTCATTTCTCTTTATGCTTCATAGTTAACAATGGATAATGAATTTTCTTATGCTTAATTTTTTTGTTGTTTAAATGCCTTCAAATAGTTCCAGTACTGAAAGAAGCATCCACTAGAGATTTCAATATTTTTGATGTTGACAAGTTTTCTTTTTTTACTTCACAAACAATTCTGCTCTTGAATTGTGGTGATAATTTTTCTGGTCGGCCAGTTGCTGTTCTTGTTCTATACTTTTGTGATATGAAACTGTGCAGTCATATTTCTTTTTACATCTTCCATCTCCTAAAATCTTACTTGTGACATGGATTATTTAGACAACAATCTAAATATAATCGGTTGATTATATAAACTATTAAGCAGTGAAAATATTTACAGTTTAGAATGAAAAAATTTTTCATTTCAGTCTTGATACTTTTTGATTAGAGTTAGTAGGTTATGAGATTTATTTGATGTTAGTATTTTTGCCAACATGGCATAAAATAAAAAGTATTTTATTTTTAAATAATACATGGTTTAGCTGTTTCATTTATTTATTTTTTTTTTTTTTTTGGCTTTATAAATTAATCAACTGTTTTCCTAATGAAGACAATTTCTTTTCTGTTTATCAAATGAAAATCAGACTAGAATGTTTTTGTCAAGTCTCATTAAAAGAAATCCTCTTCAATTTTAATCTATTTCCATAGCAAGTGACAAATGGCCGTTTTCTACTTAAACAGAATAAAAATTTTAAAAAAATGAAGAATCTTGAATTTTTCAAAACAACTAAATGGATGTGAAACCTGAGATGAACAATCATATCAGAAAAAGAAGAGGGAGTTAAAAACAAACTTCATTCAAAAACGAGGAAAAACAAAACACTAAATTTAAACAAATACTAAAACACAAGGTTTATGATTATGAAACGCTGAGCAAACAAAATGAAAAGATCAAAAAACTGGGAAAAAAATGACACTTAAAGAAAAAAATTAAAACTTCAAAAAGGCATAAAACATAAGTACAAAAACAGAAATTAAAAATAACCTCAAAAGACAAAAGCATCACCTTAAAAAAGAGAAAGAAAAACATGAGAAAAACGCAATGATACAAAAAGTAGCACAAAAAAAAAAAAGCAAAAAAATTAAACATAGGAAAGATAAGCAAAAACAAATATTAGCAAAAAATAAATAGTAACAAAAACATTTTTAAAAAAATAAAATAGATAAAGCATCCAAAACATATACAAATGAACAAGAAAACCAGAAGAAACATAAAATAAGCAGTATATATATATATAGAGATGGCACATATACAAAGGCACATGCACCAAATCCAAAACTGGATTTAAAAAAATCTCAATCAAGTTGTATGCCAATAGATTGATTTGAATTGAACCCAATCAAAAAATAATGAAATTCTAAAGTAGATATCAAGCTTTGAATATTCAATGTGTTTCATTGCAAGTAAATCAAGTACAGGATCTATCCCTGATTGCCAAGATAAGTTAAAAAGAAAAACAAAATATTTTATTTTATTAGAATCAAATAAATGGCTTGCACCTTCTGTCATTAAATACCAGAGGAGAGATTCACAAATTGAGTGAAAGAGAGAGAAATTCATTAAATACTAATCTCTCCTACACATAATTAAAATCTCTTTGAATAATTTTTATGGAAGAGGAGGTCTAAACAAAAGGGCTAGAAATTTTTTTTCTAATTTTATTTGTTTACAGAAACTGAAGTAGAAAGTAATGATTTTTTTTAAATTTTTACAAGGGAAGTGCTATAAATGTGATATTTAACACAAGTTAACTTTCTAATTTGGAGAAATTTAATGATTATAGAATAAAACTGTAAGCTGTGAGGTTAGAATTTCAATCCCCAGATAGATCAGTGATGTTCACTGTATGTGCACCAATGATAAATTCGAGTCATTGTATCATATGTGTCTGTCTGCAACTGAAACTATATTACCACTGACATCCCTATTTCCTTAGCTATTAACATTATATTCTTCATGATTACTAAATAATAATTATCTAATCTTAATTAATACCTTAACAAAAATGTTTATTAAAATCAACCTAAGTTATATCTGCCTCAAAACAGCCTGCTTTATCAATAGGTATTTAACCAACTTACCACCAAGTCAGGATTTGACAAAAGGTCATTTTATAGTGAGGAACCACATAAGAATCAAGATTCATGCATAGCAATTACAAAAATTCTCATCAGCATTCCCTTTAGAGACACCTCAGGAGTCAAGCAATAAACTCAACTCTGCAAAGCAGGTACTGTCTGGGAGGAAGGCACTCTGAGACCAAGAGATCAATTTAATAATCTCCACTGGGCACAAATGTGAGGCAGCTCCCAGAAAACCAGAAAGGGGCAGGCAAACCCGTGATTTAATGTTTAATATTTACCAGACTTTCCACCAGGTCAGATTTGACACAAGATCATTTTATTGTAAGTAGAAATGCACAAATTGAGACTCATGCACAGCAGTCACAAAAAATACTTGATCTCATCAACATTCCCCATTTTTAGGATACTTCAGGCATCAATCCATAAACTCATCTCTGGGGGGAATGACTCCTTGGGACCAGGCAATTCAGATTAAAAACATCCACTTGACACGAATGCTGGGCATGCCAGTGCTATAATATATTTATATAATATAATATAAATTTGTTTAAAATCCTGCAATATATTTTATATATAACTAAGAAATAAAATTTTACAAAGTATATACAAATGAAAATAAAAATTTGGTTACAAATAACCAAAGCTGGGCTCGTTTACCAAAAATTTTCCCATTACCCAATGATATCTGCATCAGAAAAATAAGACCTAAAAAGTTTGGCTTTACTGCACTTTTAACTTGGATTACTGTGTTATAACATTAATTTTCCTTTAATCTCTCATAAGACCAGTTGGTATAACTGATAAATATATATAAGGCCACATTGTTTAATAAAGAGATAAAAATACAAATGAAGAAAATTCTTTGCCGACCCAAGAAGAGAAATGACTTAAAACTATAAAACATGCATGCTATGCCATATATTCCACATATAAAATTTCAATATACTTGACACATCATTTTTCAACAAAAAAGTTTTTTAAACTATTCCCTTGTTTGATCAGACAACTTTCCAACACCTCTCTTCCTTATATACAATAAAATGATTCAAAGTAATGTCACAGGTTTGTACACTAAATATTAAAAAAAAAACACTGAAAGCTAACACAATTAAATTTATTTGTCAAGAACATTTCCAGCATTATTAGAAATGCCAGAGTGAAACCATTTTCTTCCTTGCTGAAACAATGCCAACAGCCAGGAACTATATATATATATATGTGTGTGTGTGTGTGTTTGTGTGTGTGTGAATTTCTGGCTGAAATAATCAGGGATTCTGGATGAAAAGAATTCTAATTATGAAGATTTAATCTCTTCCAAACTTTAAAAGGTTTTGCCACCAAAAAAATACTTCATGAATTTGAATAAAACAGGAAGATTTTAAATCTAGCAAATTAAAAGTTGCTGTAGATATTAATGTAAATGTGTGTGAGTGTGTATATATACCCGTATGAGTATGTAAATATATTTGTGTAGTTGGTTATATGTACATACACATGCACAATTTCAGTATATTTTTTTTATGCATGTGTAAGTGTGTGTATATTAATTTTTTGGTTTGGTTTATTTGTTTAATGACATATAAACTCTTTGAGTTATTAAAAGCAAAAATTTAATTCATTTATATAAATATCTGGTTACAATATTTTCAAAGTTCCATTGCACTTCTTTTTAAATTACACATTCTATTTGCTAGATTTTTGGAATGATGATTTACAATTTTGACTAGAATGAAATATATCTTAAGTGTTGCAATTTTTCATCAGTGTATGTGTGTGTGTGTGTATATATATATATATGCATACACACACACATATATACATAACCATAAACATAAGTACTCGAGTGTGGGTTAAAATGCTTTCCATCATTGTGTGTGCATGTCTGCACACACATACACACACACACACACACATCCATAAACATACATACACGTGGGTCGAGTGAAAAGTTCATATGATGACATCATATCTGCTGTTGATGAGTTTTCTTACTCATAAGATCCAAGCACGGCAACACTAATGGAAGAAGTGTGTGGACTGCAAGGGGAAATATGTTGAAAAATAAACCTTATTGGGTCAAATTCCAGGAGTATCTTGGTCAGCCTATAAACTTTTCAGCCAACCCTCATACATGCACACAAACATATGTACATACCAAACATGCTGAATTAGTAAAAAAAACTTCAACCCGACCCCTCACTTTCTTATAACTCCAACACTTTTAATTATTAATTATCATTGTCCATAACATTTTGTTCACAAAATTTGAATTATCAACTGAAGAGTATCCGTCTTGCCCATCAAAAGTTTACCATTTAAACCTAAAAACCTATCAAGACAACCAAATTGAAATCAAGACACTTTTATAATATCTTTTCTAAAATTATGTTAAAAATATTTTAATTTTGTAATGGTGGTCTCGGAAGATTTTATGATTAAATAGTAGACAACCTAATGTTTATTTCTCTGAAAGTGCCTTTGAGTGATGAATATTTTTAAACATTTCAGCTGACAGATGAAAACAGATTTTATAGATATTGTCAATTATTAATAATATTAGATATGAGAAAAACAAATTCATGTGAGTATAAGCAACACAATAAAATTTATTGTTTTATTATAATTTCATATAATAGAATTCCTTGTTTCATAGCCACTAGCTATTCACATTGTGATTCTCCAGTATAAGTACATCACTATTACAATTGTGATGTCATCAGCAAACAGAATTTCCCATGACTAACTGAAATTATTTCCAAGACCATTAATTTGTGAGTGTAATATATGACAAATAATATTCAGAGATATTAACTGACTGCAATATATGATAAATAATTTTCAGAGATATTATCTGCCTGTAATATATGATAAATAATATTCAGAGATATTATATGACTGCAATATATGATAAATAATTTTCAGAGATATTATATGACTGCAATATATGATAAATAATATTCAGAGATATTAACTGACTAAAATATGACAAATAATTTTCAGAGATATTATCTGCCTGTAATATATGATAAATAATATTCAGAGATATTATATGACTGCAATATATGATAAATAATATTCAGAGATATTATATGACTGCAATATATGATAAATAATATTCAGAGATATTAACTGACTAAAATATGACAAATAATATTCAGAGATATTATATGACTGCAATATATGATAAATAATATTCAGAGATATTAACTGACTAAAATATGACAAATAATTTTCAGAGATATTATCTGCCTGTAATATATGATAAATAATATTCAGAGATATTATATGACTGCAATATATGATAAATAATATTCAGAGATATTAACTGACTAAAATATGACAAATAATTTTCAGAGATATTATCTGCCTGTAATATATGATAAATAATATTCAGAGATATTATATGACTAATATATGACAAATAATATTTAGAGATATTATCTGACTTTATGATATGACAAGAAATATTTGCTACCTTCTCTTGGTCATATGAAGACCAATTTCCTTATACAAAGAAATTAAAATGAAGTATTCCTGCCCAAATCTAAAATATTTTAAGTTAGCAGAGAAGCAACCAGTTTTACAATAAAATCAGTAGTCAAAGATGACAGTAGTAAAAAGGAAGGAGCCTGGCCAAGGCCAAAAAGATTAAAATGGAACTCACTTTAACTGTTCCTTTCACTGTTATGACCTCCCAAGTTCCAGACCATGAGACACCACCACCTTGGTATCCTAATGACACCCAATGAACCAAGTAGTCCAGCAACTTAAAACTGCCCTTTTCAGAGAAAGAAAGTTTTTTTTTCTGAGACCATTGATGATAGTGGTCTTTCTAGTCAATCAGGCTGAGAGAACCAGCCAGTTCCAGGCCAATTAATCTGCCTGATGTACAGACACTCAGAATAACAGACCAATCAGCCTAGTGCATCAACATCTAATAACTCAGGCTGTATTCTCTGGCCAACAAACCACTAGTCCTATACACTGATGGCACCCTTTGGACCAATGAATAATTTATAGTTCGACCAACAGAGACCTTTGAAACCACATTGAATTAATTAACATTGTCATTTATCACAAAAAATAAATCTGGCAATTTTGTTATAATCTTATATCTTGTTTTGTGATCCCTGCCTTTTCCGTATCACTTCACTTATTTTCAAAAGTTTATAGGGTTGGCTACCATAAGACAACTGTGCAAAACCTGGTAATGAAAGAATACAGATTGATTAAGCTACTTTTATATATCTAAAATCATCCTGAATATGATAGGATTTTTGTATTTTTAAAGGTGCTACTAAGGAATATAAAATAAATGATACGTAAAGCAGAAATTTACCAGCAGATTTTTTGCAGAATTTTCTTGGAAAGAATTTTGAAAATGGTTACCACAAGATTTTCAAAAAGAATTTTTTTTTTTTTCCCATTTTTTTTACAATGAGCTGTTGTTTATGATTTTAATGAAATTTTTAAAAATATATATTCCAGAAATATATCAATCCTATTCAAATGCACAATATATCATAAGAATACATAACAAGCAGTTGAATATTAATGAAGAAACAAATAGAATTCAAAATTATATGAGAAATGAAGTTAGAATGGGAAAAAAATGTTGTAAGTAATATTCCTTTAATACAGGGTATCTCAGAATAGATCCAACCCATAAATATAATAAGGATTTATTACTGAGACAAGCAAAAAGGCTGTCATTTGGAACATGTCCAGTAAAAAACACATCCTTTGCGTGGGAGTCATAAAATCAATGTTGCTTTTAATTGTTATTATAGCAGCTTCCAAGATATGCACAGACCTTTTTTTTTCTTTTTGAGTTTCTTGTCTCTGTAATAAATCATTATCATATTATTGGGTTGCATCTATTCTGAGACATTTGGCGACAAAATCATTCAAAACTAAGTAGTCATGCAAAATATTTTTTCTTCTCTTGTCCAAAGCATTGTGAGTGAGGATTAATAATTGCTATCGTATCCTATTTTCAAATTTGAAACAAAAAAAACATAATATTATTAGTAGTAGAGTTATTAGCAGTCACATGGATCCCATGTATATAGAAACACACTATATATTAGACTTTTAAAAAATTAATTCGTAATATAAATCAGAACATTATAAATAGGATCTTGAATTTATTAATTATAGAAGAGTAAATGTTATGTAAATTTTACATTTAGGAAAATAATTTTGATTTGTTATGAATAGAATATAAAATGATGGCAAAGAATGATAAAAGTATTTATTAGAAGTAGGAATAGTTATTATTGATTAGAAATATGAAAAAGGATGAATTGACATTTACGATGTTCAAAATAATAATTTATTACAAAAAAATTGAATAAGATGTTTTGTAGAGTTGGGCAGTTTAGCAATTTATGTTTCATTTTATTTTCCTTAATCCCGCGGTTTTCAATTCGGTTTTTAATACAGAATTTTTGCTTTCTAAGGATGTCATTCATTTTCTTGTGCAATAATAGCATTTCCATTCGATATTTGGTTTCGTCTGAGATAGACAAATTTGCAACTTAGTCCGTTCAACTTGCAATTTCTTGTGTATTTCAGGTCCAATTTAAACAATATTTATAAGGATGGAAAAAAAAAAATCTTTCAAAATAAATTAAAATTCAACATTAAGGGGAACCCGGCAACTATTCTTTATTTCTACTCTCTATTTTGTTGTTAACTTAATTTTACCACAAAAAGTATTTTTTGAGAATTGAAACAAATAAATTTCATACATCATGTCGTATTTCCATTTTTTTTTTTTCATCTATTTGAAAACATTTTATGATATAAAAAATTTCCGAATCGTATTTCCTTTTTCTTCTTCTTCATTTTTTTGTAAACAAAGAGATTTCACATTTCATAAAACTAGTCAAATGTTTTTTATCATATTTTTCTTCAATCTTTCCCTTTTATATTGGTATAAATGTTGATATAATTTAATCTTATAAGATCTGAAAGTCTTTTTCAACAAAGTTTCCGTGGATATAGTCACTCAGTAGTGATTGCACTAAACCGAATTATTTCGGTTTTGTAAAAAATTTCGATGCGGTTTCACGGTGTGAACATGAAACCGAAAAAAGTAGGTTTTTCTGTAAAACAACCGATCTCGAATGTTTTCAGAGGTTCATTTTTAATATCTTTTTTAATTCAGTTATGAGATTTTAACAGGATTTTACAAAATTTTCTAATAAATCCTAAGAGAAAAATATATTATTCATCCACATGTATATTTTATTCCAAAAAGTTTCGAGCAAAATTCCACAGAAATACTAAAATAAAAAGCGGAATTTCATCAATAGCAAAATTTCACACGGTTATTTATTGTCATCTCCCACTTTCACACAATACTAAAAGCATGTGTTCTCAGATTTTGAAAGCTGTCATTACATATTGTAAAAATTTGTGTATGAATCGGTAAAAAGTTAGTTGTTAAAGTTGTTTCTCTAGATGCATATCCAAATTTTAACAACATATAACTAAGTAAGGTAGTATTTTGGAATGTTTTAGGTTGTAAGCTGCTCTCTTTCGAGGAAGAAATGACTTCAAAATATTTGGAAGAACTCCAGTAATCTAAAATTCCTTCCGACACGTAAACATATCCAATAATTCAACTGCAAACATAATCGAAAATAACTCAAACAACTAGGAATCAAAATAGTCGCTAACTCTTCAAAAACAATATAATCAATTATAATAATGATACCCACATTAAATCTTATGGTGGCGTTTATGCTATCGAATATCAAGATTGGAATAAAAATACATCGATGAAACATTGCGTAAATTTCAGAAACGAATTTACGAACACAAAGAAGCTTGATAAAAGGAAATGCAAATAATGCCAGGGTTAGAGATAATTTAGAAACTAATCATAACTTTAAAGATTCCAACAAAAACGCCGGAAAATTGTTGAATATAAGTATAATTTCTAACAACAACACTATTAAACAAAGACGCGGCTTTTTTCATCTTATCTCATTATTTTAGTCAAATTAGCGCTAAAATGTTACAAAATCCCTTAACAAAAATAGTTTGGTCTCATCGATTACATATTTTTTGTTTTCTTTTTTTTTTTTTTTTTTAGGAAATACGTGATGTTTTTGAAATAAATTTCGAACATGGATTACATCTGTTCTGAAACAGAACGCCACTGAGAGAAATAGAATGTTACAAATTTTGTCATTTTTTTCGTTTTATTTTAAAAATTAAAAAAATTACATATAATTCAGAATATACAATATTACACATGATGAAGAGTTAATGTAAAAACCGAAACATTTCTCGTTGGCAAATAATTAAACGATAAATAAAATCATCCTCTGAAGACATTGGGGTTTTTTTTTCCACGTATTATATATATATATGTGTGTGTGTGTGTGTGTGTGTGTGGAGAAATGGTAGATTTTGGTGAATTTGACAAGTTGATAAAAATAAGTGGAAAAGTGGATAAATCAAACAACAAATTTAGGAGTAATATTTTGTTCTTTATTAAGAGAAAAATTTCATCCGAAGAAACATTTTTTGAGTTTTTCTACATTTTAACAACTGAGGAAATAGATAAATGTAAAAAGGTATAGAGGGAGAGAAAGGCTCTAAAGACAAGAGATAGATAAAGGAAGAAGCTAAAATGTAAAAAAAACTTTTTAAAATGTTTAGTCAGATGATGTCCTATTAATAAAGAATGAAATATTAGCACTACACCTATAGTAAGTGTTTGATTTATCCATTTTTCCACTTATTTCTATTACATATCTACTATCTGGAATCAAAGTTCCAATGCATGCAATGAGTTTTTTGTTATTGATGAATCTGGATAGCCAACACAAGACTCATTCTACATATTCATATGCCCTTTTTTAAAATACATCATTCCATCACCCAAATCTCTAATATAACAAAGATATCTATAAAAGGCAAATAAAAGCATCAACATCATTATGGATCATTGCTCTAAAACGAATCCAAGGTATTCGCAAGTCATCTTGTAATCTTTTTGTAATTTTAATGACCCTCTTATTCCCTGGTAAATATAGCAGAATGCAAAACTTATTAACTTAAAGAGAAAAAGAGGAGGATCTGAACAAGAAAGAATTATAACATTAACAGTGGTGTTTAAGGGAAAAGATAATTTAAGCAAACAGACACACCTCAGCTTCCACCAACTTCACAACTCGACTGAGACCTGTAAATGACAGGCAAATAAGCCGAACCATCCTTAGCCTTCTCCCCACTGCCTCAGTACCCTTCGCTTGTGCCAATAAAATCTGCAGATGGCAATGGCTGCTAGTGCTGTGTCTTTGACACTTTGGCTTGCAATGGAATCGGTAGTTGCAGGTTATTTGCCATAGAATATGAGTCAAAGCCAATGTGCACCAGAAGGAGTTTGTTGCCAGGATGCAGACCCCTCCAGTTTGTTATTGTTGCTACTGTCATTTCGATAACGCCAGGGAATGATTCCATCGGTAATTACAATTATGGTCAGGAGAAGAAAAGTGGTGGGGGAAGAGGATCAGTTCCGACAAAACTTTGGTTTTTCTAATATTTCTCTCAACCTTCATTCTTTACAAACATCAAAACTAAAGACAATAACATTTCCTGGTTATATATATATATATATATATATATATATATATATATATATATATGCACACACAAACATATACAATGGTATACAGACATACACATATAATGCAAATGTGTACATGTACACACACACATATACACATTTGTAAATGTTCACATATAACACATACACTCGACACATATATAGACAATGATAGACCTCGATAGACATGGGTGCATCTGTCTTTTACTCCAGCTTAACATAGATAATATGTATATGAGTTGGGAATTGTGCATTTCACAATGATCATACCACAGTCTTCTCATTCATTCAGATAAAACAAATATTCCCTGTTATGGTTAACAAGCTAAGAGCATATGTGTGGAAAATGGCAATGTATAAATAAAGGACAATGGACACTGATTCTAACAGAAATAACAGAAGCAATAATTGCATCCTTTATATAAAAACATGGTTACCTGGTACCGCCCAGGCTTATAATAGACTTTCACAGTTAGCATGAAATTATGTTAAATTTATTTATACTGCCACACCTATACATAAGATTGCATATATACAAGCATATATAGACACAACAATTAAAGAACCATAGCAAAATCTACATAACATGAAATACGACAGTAATGTGACCTGGTTGAACAACTGAGTAATTACCAAATGTCAAGGGTAAATATTTATCCAAACACTCCATCACAAGGGCAATTTTTTAGGGAACAATGCAATCTAAATTCTATAAATAGAAAATGATTTCATTCTGAGATTAAGGACCACCTTAAGCAGCCTTTATTATCTTTACTATATAAATGTAGAAGTTTGATGTTCCTTTTTTGCAACACACTTTTCATTAAAGAAAAATGTTCAGCATGTCAAGTATCTTTTTACATGGGTCAAGAATTTAGGGAGAATAAATTGGACAAAACTAAAACCTGCAATAATAAGCTTACATTGTTGATTGATTTAGTTAATTTTTTTTTTTTTGTTTAAATGAAAAACTAAAAAAGATTTTTAATTTTCAACATTGATTAAACAACTTATTTACCATTTCATTCCACTATCTTTTAGGCAATTTTCATCTTCCTAGCCTTGATAATTTGTAGGTTTTTTTTTACATCAATTTATTTTATCCAGTAAAACACACCAACTGCATCCCCTGCAGAAAGGTAAGATTCCAACACCACCAACAACAAAATTTAGTGTCCTGAGTATGACACTAAACTACATCTGATTATTAGGTTCAAGCTCTAGATCTGGAGTGAGTGTCATATGCCATTGTTGCTATTACTCCCAGGTTCATTTGCACTTGGAGTAGAAGTACTTGTTAGAGCTATTTCTGTAGATAATACCACACTCCAGAGAGCTCCATAACTGGAGCCTTACCACCATATGAAGTTTAGTATATACCCATGACATTATCTATTATGCATATATACACATAATTGGTCATCACTGTGAGCAAGCAATGGAGTTGCTCTAACAATCCACACAGTTTGAATTAGTTCATGATTATCAGACTTTTTTTTAAATACTTTTTTCTCCCTCCACATACTCTTGCATAGATCAGTTGACTGGGACTGAAGAATATGCCAAATGCATCTCTGAAGAGGGATAAGACCCCCACCTCCAATGAGTGTCCTGAAATAGACACTAAACTGCATTTTATGGTGAGGCTTCAAAACCTGGGGAATGTAGAGTACCCCTTCATTGCCATTACTCTCAGGTCCACTCAAACCCAGAATGGTAATACCTGTTAGAGTCCCATCTATGGGTCAAATAAAACTGTTTAATCATTTACTATACTTGAAACCATATAACTGTGTGCAAAAAAATGATTAATATTGAATTATTAGTGTTAGCAATATTTGAAATGATTTACCTGTGACAAACAAATGAGCTCCGGCTTGTTTAAAAATTGTTACTTCCAAACAATTTGTTTGCAAATAATATATATATATATATAAAAACAGGATTTGGCATTAAATAATCTACGAGGGTTGATATGCCATTGAAAACAACCAACAAGTTCTGGTAATTGGTGGTAAGGAAAACAATGTTTCATCTAAAAAAATCCATTTTTAAGACACCATGAACAATGTCTAAATTAGGCTGGCCAATACAGTGGGTGTTTAGAGAATCCAGTTTCAATTAGTTGCTCTGATGACAGTGATGACACGAGCTGTAACCAAGGGAGAGAACTGGGTTCTTAACTCACGCAACATGATCAATGAATGCCTAAGGAGACAAAAAAAATGTTCAGTGATTATCAGTTTGCTCCTAGCCAGATGGGTTACTCAACACCACTACCCCCAGCTATGTTGTAACAGTCAGCTCATACGACTATGTAACAATTCTATCATCCTAAATAAAAGATAAAATTACTAAGGGAAGACAGAAATGAAGAGAGGAGGAGAAAGACAAAAACAACAAGCCATTTCTTTTTTCCTAGAAAGGCAGGAAAAATCTGTAGACAGAAAAGCAAAGAGACTGAAACTGAGGAAGGAAAGAAGAACATGTCCTTAAAACCCAGGACTCATCAACACAGATGAAATGTAATAGAAAAGTGTTTCTTTTTAACAACCTTTGATGTCTGAATTAGATACTTTCATCACACAGCATCTACCAAGGGAGAAAAGCATATTTGGCCCAGCATGATACCCATTAGCCATAGAGTTGGATAGAGTTTTCTTCAGAGCAAATAAGAAAAGCAAAGGAAATTGACTTACTTATATGTCCATTACAACTTTTACAAGCTGAATTATTTTGGGGGAATCTTGCATGTTGATTTAGTTTTAAAAGAAAAAATAACTTCCTTTATTGAGACAACGGTTCTCATTTTCATTCTGGATTCATTATGAAAATATCTGAAACAGTTTTTGCCTTTTTTTTTAAATATTTTTTAAAGAACATTTTTCAAATCTGGCATTTACAACTTTATTTCTTAATTAGAGGACAATCTGTCTTAACCTGCAAAAAACATAGTCTCAAGATACTCTGTACCTAAGCACAGAAAATTAACGAAACAACTGACCAAAAAACAAATTCAAACTTTGCTCTAGGGTGAAAATATCTTTGTGTGTGTATTTATCTATATATAATAGATAGGTTATGAATGGAATAGACACATAAAACCTGGATAGAAAAATTATACCAACTATATAAAATATCCATTTAATTGTACTATATATATATATATATATATATATATATATATATATATATATATATATATATATATATATATGTATGTATGTATTTAAGTATGTTTCATTAAATAATAAAGACAAATTTTGTCTGTATAATTTATTTAAGATCCTTTTAAGTTTTCTGATAAGTGTCTTAGTTTCAGATTGGAATTAGTAGATGAATTTCCAAAAATTGCCCCCGAGCGCTATCGGATCCTTCATAGGCCATCATCAGGGGTTGCTTGCTTGTGTAAGGTCTGTTTGTATTTTTTTAAAAGGAGTTTTGAAAGCAACCCCTTATCAGAAAACTTAAAAGGATCTTAAACAAATTATACAGACAAAATTTGTCTTTATTATCTAATGAAACATGCTTAAATGAATGACTGCTGCCTAACTACACACACACACACACATATATATATATTTGTTAATCCAGACTACTTTCAGCCTTTGTCCATCATCAGATGATTTTTATTTTATGATTGTTTAATATTTCAAACCTGAAAGTCTATGAATGTCATAGGATTGGTTCAATTTGCACATTAGACTTTACACATATTCATAAATGCTTCCCAATGTATCTTTCTTTAAAGATGTCATTAAGCAAGAAAATCAGAGTAAAAAGTAAAGAATTTTAAAAGATCTTTAAAAACATTTTCATAAGTATTCGAAATTTAGAATGTTATGCTTTTGGTATTGCTTAGTTTGCTGCAGATTTTATTTGGGATGAGTGCTTATGTTTGTGCACATGTGTGTGTGTACAGACATGTATACACGCATACACACTGGATCAAAATATATATAGCCTGAATATAGCTTTTAAGTCAGAATCTGTCAGTAGCAATACTTTTGTTTTTACTGTATATGCGCATATTTGTACCCAAGTTAAAATTTGTAGTATCCTTCAGTGTACTGCAATTGTATTTTCCATTAATGTGCATGTGTGTGTGAACACAGGTTTTAAAATAAAGAGTGTATGAGCTGATTATATCAACATGCGCATTTCCTACCAACGTGAAATATAGGTATTGTCCTTCAGCATGTTGCAATCTTATTTTCTTTCAGTGTATATAATGATTTTATTTACAAGGGGCCTTCAACAAGTTTCCAGACTTTTTTCATATGAGCACTTTTATTGTTAGTACACATGTGAAACTCTAGTCCCCTTCAAAGTAATCTCCTCTGGCTGTAATGCACTTGTTGTACCATTCCAACAACTACTGGAAGGCCCCATGGAAGTCCTCTTGTGTGAGCGTGTCAATGACCTTCGTCACAGCCACTTTCATCTCCTCAATTCTCTCATAATGACAGCCTTTAAGTTTTTCCTTGAGCTTAGGGAATAACCAAAAGTTACAGGGAGCAAGGTCTGAACTATAGGGAGGGTGAGGAACTGTCTTGATGCCCATCTTGCTCAAATAGTCTGTGACAAAGATGGAGTTGTGGAAATGCCACTGACCCGATTAGAAGAGTGCTGGCTTTTTCCGAAGGAATCTCTTCCTGAACTCCCTTAAAAACTCAACATAGTATTCCTTGTTGACTGTCTGTCCAGTGGGAACCCAGTGCATGTAGGTCATGCCAATGCTGTCAAAAAAGGGATCATCAAAAGTTTGTGGGTGGATTTGCTCTGTCTGGCCTTCTTGGGTCTGGAAGAGCCAGCATGTTTCCACTGGGAATTCTGTCTCTTGGTCACAGCAGTAGATCCAGCTTTCATTGCCGGTCACCAGATCATCAAGGACTGCGAGATCTGAATTGATCAGCTCGACCCTGCTGTCATGACAACGTCTTTCTTTCTGATCTTCTCTGAGCACCCTTGGGACAAACTTCACGCAAATCTTTTGCATCTTCAGTTCCTCGCGAATGATTGTGTGTACAGTTTCCACACTGACATCAAACTGTGCACTTATTGTCTGTATAGATACATAACAGTCCTTATGTTGTATTTTGGCCTTCGACCCGGCCAAAAATGCCATTCCAAGTTGATGCACTGGAAGGAGGTGACACGTTCTAATGGCAGTTATGAAAGGAAATCACGTGGGTGGAAATTTGCTAATGAAATGGAACGAGGTAAAAAAATTCCCATGGTACACTCATAGACTGATGCACCAGAAGAGAGTAACCTGTGAACTGCATGACAGTTATTTCCGCTGGATGACGATCAATCATGCCATTCTAAAGATCGAGTAGGTGATTGAGTGGGCGTTGAACAATTATATAACTCAGTCAAGACAGAAATCAGAGTTGCAGTTAGAGATCGGACGGAGTGATAGACGAGATGTGGTAAGGAAAGCCACACCAGGCTGAAGGGGCTCGGGGCCCCCGATTGAGTTGGGGTGCAGAGAAGTTGCTGATAAGATGTAGCAGATCACCCAGCAGAGTGGGCTTCTGGGCCTCCGGTTGAGCAGCCATGGAGAACGAGAAAGACAACGTTGACGGCCATAAGAATGGGGGTCAAAATATTGCAGTTTCTGTTCGGTCTCCAACTCCCTCTCACACGCAAACCTTGAATAACGTTTTTGAACCCTTGCAATTAAGTGAGAGGTACATATTTTGTTAAAGAAGTCTTCCTGCGTCTGTTTATTTATCGTGTCATTATGATGCTGTAGAAGACAATATAACACTTATCCATGAAGTTCTTTATTTGGCCAATCAACTCTGGGGTTCTGACTTCCTTACTCCTCCCACACCTCTCATCATCCCTCACACACTCCATGCCTTCCTTTAATCTTTTATGCCACTCAAAAATTGATGCTTGATTCATGCAAGATGCTCCAAAAGCAGTCTGAAGTATTCCATACGTTTCTGTGGCATTTTTTCCAAGTTTAAAACAGAATTTTATTGCATACCGTTCTTCTAAAGTATCCTAATGTCCAGATTGCATTTTTGAAATTCACCAGCAGTAACAATCAGGCTTTAGTAGGGTGTATTCCAGTTCCTGCTGTAACTATTCATTTGAAAATGAAATCATAAACATTGGTCAGTCATCTCATAAGATGTATGGCAATAACATACTGAATTTTCAAGAGTCTATGACAATTTTAAATGCCTGTACAAAAGAGTCTGGAAAATTATTGAATGCACCTTGTACACAAATAATTCATTAAAGTCAAAGTTATTTGAGGCAGGATTCTTGACATTCCATTTGGACAATAGTGTTCAAGAAAATTAGTGGAAAATTTCCAAAGCTTTCAGAATGACAAAGCACATTAAAGAAAAAATATAAGTCTTAGAGCGTTCATAAACATAGGGTACATATGGAGGTGCTAATAGTATAATGGCTACCATTGCAGGAAATGAACATAGACTCACAAGTTCAAATCCTGAAAGAGGCTGTTTGCATTTCACATAGCACTAATATCCTTGGAAAAAGCATGAATCCAATTATTCTCCATCCATAGCATGGTAGACAGGGCTCTTTAACCATGGTATAGCAACCACTCTAGGAGAAAGAAAACTCTGAACCTGTTGAACTCTACTGAAAAATTGACCTTGTGTTGCATCCAGCTTGTATAGAGGGGATGGATATATATTTATATATATATATATATATATATACATACATACACAGGGTACAGCCCTTGTGAAAGGCATGAATACAATTGTTCTCTCTCTCTCTCAACTAAATTGTACTGCAGACAGGGTTCTTTATCCTGGGTTAGGCAACAAGACTAGGAGAAGAAAAATTTGGAATTCAAACTACCTTTACTCAACTTGAAAAAAAAATTCATTTAAATAAAAATGGACTTTGTGTTACACCCTTTTTGTGGCAGCGAGGTTGGGCAAATACATACCCAGGGTATTACGAGAAGTGGGAGGCATCTATTAAGTCAGTAGGGCTCAAGTACAAATAGGGGGCTGGAGTAAAAATGGTTTATATTCAAGTATTAGCAAACAAAAATTAAACCACATTGAATGCAGAGGGGAACTAAGTGATTTTCAAGGGAGGCAGCCTCGACCCAATGATAGGCTGTCTTGTTAAAATTTAATCTAAATACAAAGAAAATGTCAACTTCAGTTTTCACTATTTCAAATGACTATTATTTGAAAAACATATATAAAAGGGTTAATGCAATTAATTATAAACCTTAAAAAAACTCATATTTACAAGTTAATTTCATTTTGAACAAACAACCAGAAGAAAAAAAACAAAATGTTTAAATCAATATGCAGAGTGATTTTAAAAATGTTAACCTTCTTATGAGATTACCTTTATCATATAATTTCTAACAGTCTCCACATGTTCACCATCTCTGTCAACACATTCTTAAAATTTCTCACAGGTGATTAAAAAAGATCTTAACATTTCAATGGAATATCTTTTAGAAGCAATAATTGTATCCTTTACATAAAAACATGGTTACCTGCCATCACCCAGGCTTAAAACGGAAAAAAAAAACTGATATTATGGATTATTTTGGTTGTAATTTTTCAGACTGTTATCCTTATCTTTATTGTGGTAAGTTGTTTTTAATGCAAATTACTTTAAAAATCAAAAATATTAAGAATAACTGATGCCATTGGATTTTACATTTCAAATTTATCTCATGAAACTTTACATGATGCTTTTAGATTGATAGGCGTGAAAAACAATAACATCATTATTTGAATAAGATCTTCATAGTTCTTGAACACTTTGTTTAATCAACAGTCAAAATTTGGAAATAATTTCCCAGGTTGAATCATTTCTATACTCAAATAAACAAGAGATACCTGAGGAAGGCCAGATTCATAGTGTTTCAACTTGCCACAAAAAAGATGCCTGAAAAATCACAACCAAAATAATACATATCAAACCTCATCTCAAAAATTCAGACAGATGTTATTATGGAAACCACCAGAAGATTTTAGTGATGAACTGTGGAGACTTTGAAATCATATCATAAAAGAACTCCTACAGAAATGTCAACATTTTTTTAAACACCCTTTATAGCATATGCTGCTTATCTCCAGGTCGGACAGCCCATTCACTAAATTTTACATGTTTGCTTTAAACAAACAAAAAACACACATGCAAACTAAGAGAAAAAAGTCACATGGGTTTTCAGACAATAAAACAAGAACATCAATGCACAGAGCAACATAGCCCAGATGCCTACAAACATTCATAATGACAAAAATAATTTTTCTACATTATTGCAAAGCACAAAACATTGGTCATCCTTTTTTCTTTTTTTCATTCTTTTCTTTTTCCAAATGGAATCTGCCAAAGGCTATTCACACGTCTACCATTATTTTTAAGTTAATGATATGCAATTATGATTAAGAAGAGTAATGAGAAAAGAATGCTAAAACATGGATGTCAAGGGAAATTTCTAATTGTATACAACAATGGCAGAATAGAGCAACAAAGACAAGAAAGATGCAGAGTGCAAATAGCAGCTTCTCAGTTCATCCATCAATCCATCAATGGAACTGTGTGTCCATTTATTGAACTGTGTATCCATCTGTCAATTTATTGAACTGTGTGTCCATCTATCAATTTGTACCATATATCCTGTCTGACATTTCACCCATCCACACAATTCATAAGCCAACACAAGGTATGATCAAAAAAGTATCAAGACTAAATCTTTCATTTTTTAAATTTTAAAATTTACGTAAAGATGTATGCCCAGATGAATAACTTGTATGATAAGACTATAATAGCTCAATGTCTTGATAATTTTCCATCAGTTTTTGTCAAAATACAGGACTGTGCAAGTGCAGCAATGTCACACTCCTTAGACATCACTATGTACTACTTTTTCTTGTTTTCTAAACAGGAATTTCATCTCAAGAGGAAGCAATTTGAGAATATAAAGGACATGAAAAGAAATACAAGGTCCTAGCTTCATAACATATCAAATGAGAAGCTTCAGAAGAGCTTGGACTAATAGAAAAATCACTGAAATAAGTGAATCTCAAGGGGACTATTTTGAAGAAAATTAATCCTTCATTCATTGTTCACTTCGGTTTTGATACTTTTGAATAAACCTAGTATAATTTACAGACACCTCACCAGATTTCTTAAATTTTATTCAATTTGGTAAAAAAAATTCATTAATTTCTATTAAGATGAAAACAGCTTCAGTCATGATTCTGTTTGACCCCCACACATATTTATGATTTGATTCTATGATCAACTTCTGTTATTTTTCAGGTAATTTCATAATCTTATCCTTGCAGAAAATTTTACCTTTCTCAGGTAAAAAATTACATTTTTCAACACAATATCCTTTCTCAATATGCTTAATTCAATGGTGAAAATTAATCACAGATTGAACCTTATAGTGAAAATCCAAGAACAAAATTCAATTGATATCTATATTTCAGGCTTATAAATCATCAGCAAGAGTTGATAAATCATATTGAATATCGTCTTTAAATAAGAGATCATGTGCTAAACAAAACTTTGTAAAAAGAGAATCATCCATAAACCTGTAGTCTCCTAACAAATTTTATAAAAAGATTATTTTTATGTAAACCAAAGATACCAGGATTTTATAATTTCTTATTATTAGGTACAATCTGTTCCCAAATTCTACAGCATTGAAATTCTATAATAAAGAACGAAATTGTATTAATATATAGAGGTATAACGGTGTACATATTTTTTAACTGCATAATATTCATATTTTTTAATTACAAATAAATAATAAATTTATCAAATAAATAATACATAATAATATCCATTTTGATTTTATTATATTCCACAAGAAAAAATAAAATCCAGATATTTTTGGTTTACAACATTAACTTGATTGAAAAAAAATGTTCAAGGGTCAACTCATTTATATGTGATAGTATATTTATAAAGATTTGTCTGGTACATGGTCACTTATTTATGGGCAATGCCGTAAGTATACAGTAAAAAATTCAATATGATTGATTGATGGATTTTAATGGCATGTAAATCTATCTGTAGTTATTTTACATCTAAAGGTTAGAGAATTGCATATATCGTATATTTATATAAGGATTTTTTTGTGGAGTTGTTTCTTTAGAGTTTTTTTGCACACAGTTTTCAAGTCACTAATAATAATAATAATAATAATTGATATTCAACATTTATAGGTTTAAGTAACAATTTTAATACAAACAACTTACAGTTATATGATATCAAGTATTCTTATATAATACAAACAATTTGTTAACTGATCTATTTGACTCAAAATAGGAACCCTAACAGATATAACACTCTGGGTCAGTGTGAACCTGGGTTTAAAGGTAATGAAGAATTACTCCACACTCCCCCAGATCCACAAAATTGGAGCCTCACCATTAGAAATTGTTTAATGCCATATCCAAGACACCCATTTTTTGCATTATGTAAGGGGGGGTAACTCATCTGTAGCTGGATGCAGTCGGTGTATTCTAAGCCCTACTAAAAAGGCAATAAAAAATTCAAGACAACTAGCTTTAAAGTAATAAGCAGATCGTTACAAGAGTTTGATCCTCACAGAGTGCTTCAGACTTGTGGCCTTGTATTATATTAGATATCATTAGACATTATTTATTACTAAATTCTACAGCACTGAAACCATGTAACCAAAACTAAAATTGTATAAATATTTATAATAAGAGTACTTATTTTGGGACTGCTACATCAGTAATAAACAATACCTAATAATATCCATTTTGATTGTATAATGTTCCACTGGAAATAATAAATTCCAGCTTTCTTTTGTATGTAGCATACAATTAAAAGCAGCTGTAATCATAATTAAGTTGGCTTTGCAGATCATTAGATGGTACTTAATCATATTTACCACCTCCTCCACTCAGGCAGGATATGACACAAGGTCATTTTTTAATCGGAGTTTAACAGGTTTGAATTCAGAGTTTTCCTTCTCCTAGACTAGTCGCCTCACCAAGGCTGAAGAACCTCGTCTGTCCTACTATTTACCCATAGCTGGAGGGAGAATAATTGGATTCATACCTTTCCCAAGGGTATTAGTGCTATGTGAAATGCAATCAGTCTCGTCCAGGATTTGAACTCGTGTCGCCATGTCCATTTCCTACGACAATAACATTACACCACAGGCACCTCCATTAGATGGTACTTAATCCTCACTGAGAACTCCATATTCATAGCCTTCTGCCATAACTAATTGATAATGTTTATGCCAAGTTAAATTCAAGACACTTTTCAGATGCTTTAAATCAAACAGCAAGTAATCCCATATTTTTGGCTCCATCAAATAATCCCATATTTTTGGCTCCATCACAAAACAGTAACAAAATCCAAGTGGCCTATACCAGATAATGGACAATAGCCTGAACAGGCTTTCATCAACAAAATAAAATAAATAAATAAATGTCCATGTTTATACTTCTTACTCAAGACAGTTTGTAACGGAAAACAAACAAAAAAATTTTCTTTACGATTACCTGATATCAACATAAGGGGAAACGTGCAATATCTCATGAAAGAAGCCCTTGTAGCCAAAACACAAGTTAGACCCTTACAATATGCAGCATGTTTGATATTGAGTGATCAACAAGCAAAGGATGAAAACAAAAGGGAGAGAAGAAAAAATAAATAAATAAAAAGAAGTGGGGGATGTTTGCAAAAAGCATCAGTAATGATCAAAAAGACACCTATTAATGGTTGCCAATAGGTGGGGGTGGTAAGCTAAGAAGCAGATAGGCTGGTTGATGAGGGTTGGGTAGTGATTCGGCAGCTGGGTTGATGGGGTGGTAGGTACTGTTTGCGCTTGTGCGTCTCTGTAAACAGCTTTCGGAATCTTGATCTGGATTTTTGCACACAAACGAAGAGAAATGATGATCGATTAACTGATACGAAAAGAGGAGAAGGGAGAGGACACGAAAGGTGATGTGGACAAATTGGATTGGAATCAAGATCAGATAGATAGATAGATAGATAGATAGATAAGAGCTGGGTGGCTAAGTAGGGTAATGTGGGTGTTAGCTGAATATGATAGAAAAAAACATAAGGAACCAATATTCCCAATTTGTGTCTGGTTGGGTGGGGACTGAAGAGAGTGGAGTTGGGCAGCTCATGTTACATCGAAACAGTGTTTACATGTTCTGTTAGAAAACAAAATCAGAAAGGAAAATGGGAGAAAAAGTTAGCTTTTTCATAGACACACAGACAGACAGACACACACACAACCCCATCCCCAAAAATATAAGAACCCTTAATATCCACTGAACAAGTGGAACCAAGTCAATACAAAGGAAATAAAAGTATTCAAGTGATTCTTTTTTTACAAGAACAACCTACTTGAGATTTCAGGCATGTGGAAGAAAGGAGGAGATTGTATGATTTCCTGTGGCTCAGCTAGTAAACATGATTGACTAATTGATTGATTTTAATGGCATATCAAATTATCTGAGGTTATTTTATGCCTAGAGGTTAAGGAATTGCATGTTTATGTTTACATTTTTTTGAGTAGCTTAAGTTTTATTTGCACAAGTTCATATGATATCAAGTTCTAATTTACATGCAGTGATATATCAAGTTTTCCTATCTAATTTGCACAGTTTCAAGTATTCCAATCTAATATTAATTATGTGGTTTTAATACAAATTTTAAAAAAAGCAGGGGAGCAGGTTAATTTATCTAGGGTTATTTTATGCTAAGAATTTAGGAAATTGCACCCATCATACATTTATATTTTCATATCTTGAGTAATTTCTTACATTATTCACATGGTTATATGATATCAAGTATTCCTCTCTAATACAAATAATTTGCTAACTGATCTATTTGAACCATAGATGGGACCCTAACAGAGACTACCACTTTGACTCAGAGTGGATCTGGGAGTAATGGCAATGAAGGGGTACTCCACACTTCAGATCACCAGAACTGGAGCCTCCCTACCAGATGCAGTTTAGTGTCATGCCCAATGATACCTCTTTTTTTTTCTTTTTTAAGGGAGGGTATTTTACTCCTCTGCAGAGTATGTAGTCAGTGTCTTCTAAGCCCCTACAAAAAGATGTTTGACAAATTAGCTTCAAATAACAACTTTCAGGTGAATTTTCATTGTATTTCCTTTATAATATGATTATATATATATATATATATATATATATATAAGGTGTGTTGAAATGATAGATTGTAGTATATCTGACAATATGATAGAAATATGTGGAAAGTTGGATAAATCAAACACTTAGAACCAATTTAGAAGCGCATTATTTTGTTCTTTTATTTCATTCAGAAAATAGTTCAGTTTGAGAAAGATCTTAAAAATGAAAAAAAAATGAAATATCGCACCTCTAAATTGGTTTTAAGTGTTTGATTTATTCAACTTTCCACATTTTTTTATCATATATAAAGTGTGTTCAAAAAGTTATCCAGACTAAAGTTCTATTTTCAATAACAGAAATGAACACTGGATGTAACATGAATTCTTTTTAAAATAATGATTTTGGCATTCAACTGGAAGTTTTTCATCAGTCAAATCCGTGCTTTTGATATTGCATGAAGCTGAATAATTATATTTTGTTTAATTCCTTGACATCCTCAAATTTTACCCCAAAAGATGAATTATCAGTTTAAAAGGCAAAATAAGCTGAAAGGTCTGGTGAGGATTCAGTATTTCAGCAAAACCTTCACTCATTTAGATCAAGTATACACATGATCTCTTTATTAGATATGTTACTACATTTACATTTAAAATTAAAAAAAATCAATCTTCATACTTTTTTTATCACACCTTATATATATATATATATATATAGATGTAAACTCTAATCCAAAATTATAGAATCATCGCTCTTCATTCAACAGATTTTTTTTATAGCAAATGAAAAAAAGATTTTTTTTTTTTTTTAAATCATAGATATGACACAAAACAATTTCTATTCAACATTCAAACATGAATCACAGGTTTAAATTTCACCAGTGTTTATTTCCATTGGTGCTCATGACATAACAGTTATCAACATAGGAAACAAAATTGGCAACCAGAGTTCAAATCTTGGACAAAGCTATTTACATTTCCCATAGCACTAATAGTACCCTTAGGAAAGAGATAAATTCAACTATCCTCCCATAATCTTCTGGATGAACAGTAGTGTGGACTGGTGTCTTTAATCTTGGTACAGTAACCAGTCTATGAGAAGAAAAAGTCTGAATTCAAACCAGCCTGTGCTGGAGGCATTGGGTAAATACATACTTTCATATTTCCAATACAGACTACTTATAAAAAAGAAAAAAAATGGTGTCATCAAACATGATTTAAACATTACAATGAAAAACAATCAAAATAAAACTAAAGTAAAACTCATCAAGGTTAAACAAACAAACTTGAATTATCTTTACAAGTCATTTTTCAACAAAGATGCTTTATCTCATCTATATCATTAAATTCAGTTAATTATTCAGGGAGAATAAATATGAATATAGTGACAAATTATTTTTGTCTTTTACAGACCTCTACTTGAAAGTTTATTTCATGTATATACCTAAAGACTAACTCTGACTCCATTACATCTTTAATGCAGTCAATGTTAGGATGTATCAGAAGAATTTTTGTATCCTGGATATGGTACTAAACTGCATCTGGTAATGAGACTCAGTGCTGAAGCAGTGAGGAGTGTGCAATCATCTATTGTTGCTATTACTTCAAGGTACACCAACTTTGCAGGTGAGTACTTGTTGGGGTTTCATTTATAGGTCAAAATAAATGACGGTTTGATTTAAACTACATTAATACAAAAGCTTTTAAAACATAGTTGTTGGAAGTGTTTAATCAATAAAATTGTGAACTTTATTAGTTACATGATCTATATAATTGTTCTCAAATTATTTGTATTAAATACTTGGATCCATATAACTGTGCAAATTATTTGTATCAAGAATTATCCTAATGGGTAGAGTGTTCACCAATGGTGCGGGAGACCAGGGTTCACTCCCAGGTCGAGTCATACCAAAGACTCAAAAAATGCTACTTGATACTTCATTGCTTACTACTCAGCATTATAAGGTACATATCAAGGGTAAGTGGAGTAATCCAGGGAAAGGAGTAGCACCCTCCCCCTACACTTCAAGGTAGTAGCTATTGAAAAAAATGAGCCTTTGAGTTACCCTCAGTTATGGTTGCTGTAGAATGCAACAATATACAACAGCAATAATAGTGACAATAATAACAGCAACACTTACCTGAGGTCCAGCATAGTCAAGACAAATGCTTACTGGACAGGGTTCGTATTTATGAACAAACATATCCAATTAGATGTTCTAGCCAATCACAATCCAAGGAATGGACCGGCCAATGTGTGCACCTTGGAATCTCCCAATGTGCCATAAATAGCTCTTTATTTGAGGACTGATTCACTTTAGTCTTAGCCTTGCTAAAGACGTTGCTCTTAGCCTAGCTACTGACTACAAGTGTGTTTCGTGATTCAACAGTTGCCCACTTTACTTCTTATTGTTTACAAATTATTATCATTGAATATGAATAACTGATTACAAAAAAACAACTTTGGCATTATACAACCCAACAAAGGTTGACATGTCATAAAAGACATAATGATGTGACTATCTTATTAATTTTATTATGTCTATATGTGTTTGTGTGTGTGTGTATATATATATATATATATATATATATATATATCACACACACAATCATAACACTATTAAGTTCTGCCTATCGTTTTACATAGACAGAGAGAGAAAAGATAGATGTTTGTGTATATGCGCATGCATGTATAAGTTTTTTTTAGATAAACACATGGATAAGTACAGGGTGGAACGATAAAATTGTCGCCCTAGAAAAGACGATATGATTCCATTTCCATTTAATGAAAACCCGTTTTCTTTTTTTTGTTGTAGACCATCTACTAGTTGGCCAGTTGTGTATAAATACCAAGAGCAATAGGAGCCTTCTATCGTGTCTGAAAGTGACACAATGTTCAACAAGTGAAATCGGAGATGCGCCACTGTACAACTCATGCTCTCTACCGATCCAAGTTATGACAACAGGACCATTGCCAGCACCCTAAAAATGCAAATCTGGATTGCCATGAATAACAGGGACGTGCCCAGGGTGATGAAAACAAAGTTTCCAGCTACGGTTATGGTTTTTGGTGTGGTTTCAAGTGAGAGCTACATCATGCCACCTCACATCTTTAAAGTCGGCTTGAAAGTCAACACCAAAGTGTACCTGGATGTGCTGAAGAGTGTGGTGATCCCCTGATGCAATCAGATGGCCTGTGGCAGACCCTGGGTGTGGCAGCAGGACTTGGCGCCGGCCCACAAGTCAAAAGAGACCCAGGCTTGGCTTCAGAAAGAGTGCTACGACTTTGTACCCTTCTCTCACTGGCCCCCCCTCCTCCACCAACATGAATCCACTGGACTACTTCATTTAGTCATATGTCGAGAACATCACCGACATGACCTCCCACAATACCAAAGCCAGCCCGATCGCCGCCATACGCTGAGTATTCGTCGAGCTCCCGCTGGCACTTGTGAAAAAGGCATGCTACCAGTTCCGGATCCGTATCAAGTCGGTAATTGAAGCTGAAGGCAGCTACATTGAATAGATGTCAGTTCTACTACATAATCAAGTTACCTGAATTGATTTTTTCAATAAAAGTTTTAAAATAAAGCTGTAGTGTTGTTTCCTTTAGGACGACAATTTTATCGTTCCACCCTGTATTTAACATATGAATATATTTGAGAGTGGACAAAGTCTGTCACATGATTATTAATTGAATTTTGATCTATGCAATTATCATATTACCCACTGAATTAAGTGCATTGACAAAGATGGTAATGCTAAAAAATATTTATATAGAATTAACATTTTTTTTCCTTTAATTTTTTCCACCATTAGACGGCAGATACATTGATGTATGTTTATTTCAAATCATTTTGCTTCTAATTTTAATGTTTCACTTTTTATTTATTCCAATAAATTTTTGCAAGGAATCCCAAATGAAAATGGCAAAGGACCAAATTCCATAGAGAACACAAAACAAGTGAAATGAAAAATATCAATCAGATTTAGAAATGGAGGAAAAAAGAAAAAGAAATCCTTTCTTTTTTCTTTAAAGCAATTTTTTTCCATTCTTGAAATTGTACAGATAAGATAAATGTCTACAAAGAAATTTTGACAAACTAAATAAGATAAAAAAAGAAATATATATATATATATATATATATATATATATATATAGGTTACAGAACACAGTTGAATGTAATCATATGTACACATGTATGTGGGTATACATAAAATTTAAAATTACACCAGTTCCTGTTATCCATATATACTTACATACACAAATATACAGAGATTTATATGTACACACACACACACATGTACTGTTATGTATGTAAGCATTGTGTGTCTACACACACACGTATATGTATACATCAAAGGCATATGAACATGTACACACACCACACAAATATATGTATACACACATTGTGCATTAATTTTTTTCTCTACATAAAGTACAGGACATTAACAGACAAACAATTACACATATTAGTTCTGTAATCATGCAGCAAAATGGCAATTAATTTTCAGTAGAGATGAAAATGACAAGTTGGTAATTTAATGTTCATTTAATACAGCCATCATTGATAAATAGAAAAATAGTTATAATATCTTATTCTTAGATGAGGATGATATCTTTATCATCTTAATGCCCACATATTTTGATTATATAATTGTATATTATAAAGCTATGATACTGATACAATCATAAATAAATCTATGCAATAACTAATTCAAAATAATAATAATTGAATTAAAAATGACCATTGAAATTCAAATTTTTCAGTTTAAATTGTTTATAACCAATGACAACTCAAGAAAGACTTAATTAAGATACTGTTCTCTCAACATGAACAGTGGAGAGAAAACAATGTATCCCAGCCCTTGTATTGAATAAGATTTATTTCAGAATTCTTAGAAGATTACTAACTAGGACAGATACCTGAAGAAGGTTGGAGAGTAAATTGACCAAAATATTGTGACTTTTATGACAACTAAGATGAAGACACTAGTTTGACTATATAAGAATAATGATAATTTCTAATATCTGAAAATCAGAAAAGGAAACTAACATGCTAGAGGTTTATCATATCAACCACAAGTTAAAGAAGTAAAGAGGATTTATATCAAGTGAAAAAAAACATGTACATAATCATGTATCTATGTGGGTACATCAATAAGGAAAAAAAAAACAAGCATTCTTAAAGAGTCCAATATTGAAATCCCTAAGTTTGAAATAAGCTATAAAATTCAACCTTTTTAAGTTCAAATTCATTATTGAACACTTTGTAATAGGTTAGGTGAATAGGCTTAGTGACATATCAATCCCTTATGGGTAATTTGATACCAAAATTTGATTAATTTGTAAATATTTATGATAATTATCTGATACAAATATTCTACATACAGCTATGAGGTTCCAATTATTCCTATGAAATACTAATAATTTACACCCAAACACAAAGTTTCAATTAGCTGTTCTTATCTAATAACAATCATGAGTTTGTACAGTTATATGGTTTCAAGTATTCTTATCTTATACTAATTCATACACAAGTAAATGATTTCAAGAAACTATTCCTGTTTAATAAAAATAATTATGAGTTTGTACAGTTATATGGTTTCAAGAATCCCTTTCTAATACTAATAATTTTTAAACAAGAACTGCTACAACAAAAGAGAAGATAATTTTGAAGTGCCAGAACAAGAGTGAAGATAATGTTGTGCTGCCTTAGGGATCTCAGCTACTGATTTCAAATTTAGAGTTGTCCTTCTCTTAGACTTGTTTCCAACCAAAGCCAGAGTTTTGTCTGCACAACTGTTTCACCCATGTATGAGGGAGGAAAAGATTTATCCTTGCTTTTTTTCAAGAGCTCTATAACCTTAGTAAGGCAACAAGTCAAGGAGAAGGAAATAAACTTCAAATAAATTCAAAACCAAGAACTACAAAAGAATAGCCTTGGATAACATTGGTAGCATAGAAAGGAGAGACTCACTGCATGGGCAAATGCTGGTCTTCCACACAACCTTTCCTGTGTAAAGATCTATGCACAGATACATCATCTCACTAGACTGACAATAAGAGAACATTCAAAAGAACAGCTTCAACCAGAATTTGAACTCACAGATTTCATTTTCCACTATCAATAACCAGTATGCCACAAGAAGCTTCTAGACAATCATGAAAAATGCCATCAACATAAAAAACAATAACTTCAATAACAAATCAAGATTAATAGACAAAGAAAGTATACATATATATAAAAAAACAAAGAAAATGATAGTAACTCCAAAACCCCAGTCCTATTTTTTTTTTCTGCATCTGGCCAACAACAACCCATATATCTTTTTGTCAGCTAAAATTCTAATTTCCTGAATGTCAAACTATTCACCACAATATTCTAAGTCTCATCTTCACCATTAGGCTGACCAAAGATTTGGTGGTGTCTTCCAGCCAGCTGCCATTTTACATTTCACTATGTCTTTCATAATTCTATCAACAGCCTCGTTTTGACATTGTTACATTTGATTCAATTTCAATAGTTCTTAAAATTTATTGTACAACAGCACACTAGAAAATATATTTAACTTATGTGAAGAACTACAGAGTCAGTAAAGAAAACCTTCAGTAAAACAATTGATAGAAATTCTAAACAAGGATTTTCTAAATTGTTTTGAAATGAAAAGATTTCTGGGATGAGCATGAAATCCAAAGAGTGATACTTTAAAGGGAACTAAGATGCCATTGCTGCAAATAGGCTTATTTAGTTCTGTTGTAGAAATAAAAGATAAGAATACTTCACTGCCACCAATGATAGCACCTACCCTGATGAATCTAAGAGACAGTGACTCGTGTGCTGAGTTTGTATTAGAGAAAAAATGGCTTTCTACATGGAGAAAGGCCACTACAAACTTAAAAATGTACAAGCATAAATAAATGGTCAGGATAGAACACTGAGCCATGATTGGTTATGCAAATGTTTCATTTTGCTAACCAATCACTAACATCTTGGGCTCAGGCATATTTTTTAGTTTTTGGCAGAGAGTGATATAGACACACAGTACTTCTAGGTGTGCAGTAACATTTGTGCTTGCTTTGTTCTCAGCTTGCAGTTACATTCATGCTTGCTTTGTTTGTTCTTGGCGTGCAATTATGTTCCTGCTCGCTTTGCTCTTGGTGTGCAGCTGTGTTTGTGCTTGTTTTCTTCTTGGGTCCCCATTGCATTTATAATCACTTTGTTCTTGGGTCCCAATTGCATTTGTCCCTCATAGAAGTTGTTCCTATGCAGAAGTTTTGTTCATTGTTGGAAAATATTGATACAATTTCTTGAAAGGCATTTCAACCAGATGAGTTATTTAATACTGAAATTTAATTCACATGTAAATGTATATGGTTTCAACTAACTATTCCTATTTAATGATAATAATAATTGTAATTATATGGTATAAGTAACTAATAATAATAATAGTCACATGTAATAATTAAAGCTTCAAGTAACTATTCTTAATACAAATAATTTGTACAAAATTATGTCTTCCACTGGATTCCCCATACTACAAGCCTTGTGCCATAACTAAACAAGGCTTAGTAAATAACAAATACTAATAATCTATTCTAATTTGTGAGCAACTCCTATTTAATAATAATGATAATAATCATTTGTTTGCACACAGTTACATGGTTTCAAGTATTCCTATCTAATACTAATAATCTATACACAATTATATGCTTTCAAGTAACTATTCCAATCTAATAACAACTTGATTGTACAGATTTGTATGGTATCAATTATTTCTATCCAATACAAATGATTTGTACACATTGATATGGTTTCAAGTATTTCTATATAATACTAATAATTTAAAAACATTTATTTGACCCATTGATGGGACTAATAGGAATTACCAATCTGGGTCAGAGTTGACCTGAGAATAATAGCAATGAAGGGTGACCCCCACCACCACCACCACCACTACTCATCAGAGTTTCAAAACTGGAGCCTCATCACCAGATGTAGTTTAGTGATATATCCAAGACCCTTTTGTAGGGGAAGCAGTAAGTATATTTTAAGGCCTACTAACAGAACAGGATAATTAATATACTAATCATTTGTTTCTTATATCAACAGAAGGCATTAAAGGCAAACATTGCAAGTGTCTTTTAAAGTCTGATGTTCTTTTGTAGGTGTATTTTTATCAATACAACAAAAACTTAGAATTCTGCACCAAATGCTTTTTCACACTCATCATCTCCTATAATACATTGATAGACATATTTCCCATCTGCTGTTGTGTATTGTAAAGAGTTTAAAAGCAGCTGACTTTATAGACACTTTTTTATTATTTGGAACTAGTCATATTTATTATATTAAATCTCTGAATCTGTTTGTCCATAACCAAATCATTATGAAAACAGAAAATTTTAGTATAAACTTTTCTAAGATAAGGTAACCTCTAGATTTGCTGAAGGATGAAAGTTAAATAGGTTTCCCATTAATTCAGCTACCAGGAGCTGAGTTGTAAACAAACAAAATAAATGAAGAATTGATTTATTTTGAAGAAATATATTATAAAACACATTTCTTGATATCTTGTTATAGTTATATAATTAAAGAATGATTTTTTTATATTAATCATTTTTCATTAATTATATTTTATCATTCAGTTTGGTAAGGCTTTTAACTTTTTGAGTCTCTTAAGTTCAGGTGCATAGTCATCGGGTGCAGTTTTACGCTCATGCGCAAAGGATATGACAATCACCATTGTCATAATAAACCCCTAGACAGGAAATGGGGCTGAAGTGTGGATGATGTTATGCCCAGAAGAGATAGTCTTGAGAATTTGAGGATTTTGAAAAAAGAGTCAGTTGAGATTGGACCATAGAGGCAGACAGTTGAGTTTCTGCCATTGAGGCATAGAGTTGGATTTTGACCGTTGAAAGATGTAGTGAGATTTTCGGATCTCTACCGACAGAGATCTTAAACATCACAAGATGCACCACACATTGGTGGGGTCAGCATGGTCCGAAGCTAGAAGTTAATAAACCTGTTCATATCTGAAACAACAGAGTCTTCCTGTATTGTATTTGTATCTGCATATATATTTGTGTATTGTATTTATATATGCATTGTATTACTGTTGTGATTGATATCATTATGGCTATGGTTGTGGTATAAAACATAATACACGATTTGGCGTGCAGTGACCTGCTCCGTTTTATTTTTGGAAAAAAAAAATTTATTGAATGGAACAGCAGGCTTTTTCCAATTTTGTCCATAGTCTGACTGTAGAGTTGAGAAATGTGGCTTGTTAGTGATGAAAACTTTAAGAGAGGAGTCCTTTTTGAAAAACATACAACCGTTAGTGCGTAAAGAAGATGGTGGGTATAGAACCTGGTTGGAGGGTATGGAAAAGTATTTTAGAGATGTGCACGTGGTAGAAGAAGAAAAATGTCAGGCAGCTCTTCTCACAACCAGAGGAACTGTCGGACAATACATATATAGATTAATGTCCAATAACCCACAACTCACATGGAATGAGTTAAAAAATTCTTAGGGAGAGTATTACAGACTGGTTTTCAACCCCAATGCTTGGTTAGTTGTGTTAGCGAACATTAAGCAGGGTAGAACAGAAGGAATACAGGACTACATGCAGAGAGTAGTACACCTAGCAGAGGACGCATATGTTGGGGTTGACGGGAGGAATGAAGTTGTTCACTGGCTCTTCCGATTCCTGATGACACCTTTGTGTGAGCAAACTCTCTGCAATTACTCTTCTGCTCCACACAAGTATCGTTGTCAAGAATAAAAATATAATCCTATATTTTCATACATATGTGTTCCTCATGGTTCATCAAGACACAGCTGTAATATACAACATTATGTGTGATATTATTTTCTCCACCCAAGCAATACCAGGTTAACCAAATTATTATCTATAAAATAGAAAATTCATATAGCAATTTAAATTTATTAGCAGTCAGAATCTATTCATTTTTACCAACTCAACTCCCTACTTACAGGTTACACCAACTCTTTATGAGATTAAAACATGGATATACATTAGTAGATACAAAGAGACATGTTTAGCATAATGGTCATCATTGCAGGGAATGGAATTGGCAACTTGAGTTTAAATCCTAGATGAGATTATGAATTCATCTGTTCTCCCACCCAGCTATGTGTAAATAGTTGGGCAGACTGTAAACTTTAGCCCTTATTATACTGCACATGCATGTATAACCTGCACCTTCAATTTCAGATAAAAATCTTAAGAAAATATTTTTTAAAAAACCAAGCTCTCTTGTACAAGAAGTATTTTTCATCTGAGATGAAAGTTAGTTATATATGACAAAAAATCTTTTTAAATCAGAGGTACTTTTGGATTAAAAATGTATATGGTAAACAACAGTCTGCAGTATTCATTCTGCAGTTCAACACATGACACAAAAATTCACAGGTTTCTTTAAACTTTACAAAAAAAACAAAAAACTCTATAATGAAAATCAGAGCAGTCATTCTCTCGTTGGTTGAGATAAGAACCTTTTATTATCCTCTTATATACATTAAATTGTTTCAAAGTAATGACACATTCATAGACTAAAAATAAAAACACACATTCAAAGTTAGTGCAATTAAATTCATTTGTTAAGAACATTTCCAGCATTCTGACTAATGTCAAGAACCAAATATAAAACAATCTGGAATTCTAGACAAAAAGAATTCTGATTATGAATTTTCAAGGTTTTGTTACCAAAAAAAAAAATATTGTCAGTGATTTCAATAAATAAAGATTTGAAAATTTTAGAGAAAATATATCACGGTGCAGAAAAAATCTGAATCTTAAATGTTATAATGATGAGTTTGAGGATTTCACTCTTATGAAAGCAAAATTCTAAAAATATTATACCAGAATGAATAAGTAAATTTTTGTGAATTTTATTCAACAAATTGTTTTAATAGTTTCATTTCATCTAATATAAACAATGCAATGTCACTTCTAAAGTGTATTTTTTCAGAACCATAAGATATTTGTAAAATTTGTCATTATATTAATCATAGACTAAGTTCTGTTATTTTCATTGCTTAAATCAATCAACTGCCGGATCCAGTCTATTGAAGGAATTTAGAAATAAATATGATATGCCTTTTACAAGTTTCTTTAACCCTTACACTCTCATTGGGACATTATTTGGTTTGATTTCTTTAATGGCAGACCAACCTTAATGGGTTATTTAATGCTAAAGCCATCCTGGTAAAACAACAATAGGAGTACTATTTAATCCATAACTGGGGGGAAAAAAAGGGGGTTCATACTTTTTCCATGGATATTAGTCTGAAAATGAACTTGATAGTGTGACTGAAGTTTGGACATGCTTACTATGATGTCGCACATCTGTCCCTTAGTCACTGGAGATTTGCCTGCTGAAACCATTGTCCAAGTCAAATTTCATTTTCACTTCAACCTTTAAAACGTATTTGAAGCATAATTTTTCATATCCAAAACTTTAAAAAAAATTGGCAATGAAATGATTAAGATGGAGTTTATGGGTAAAACACAAGCAGATTTTTTTCTTCAAATAAATTATTGCTTAATAATTTCCATCTAACCCTTTTAAAACAGAAACAAAAAAAAAACATTTTTGTTTAAGAGGCTCATCAAAAAATTACAATCTTAAATAAGGCTTAATATTTTTCTCTTAATCTATAAATTTATCTAAGCACTTAAAGTATGGAAATGATTGAAGTACATATTTACATATTTGAAAATATTCTGAATGCAGTATACTCACCAGATAACCATGGCACACAGTATAAGAACCATAGTTCAACTTTTTTAGTTATTTTCTTATTTTGCTTGACTATATCTGTAATATTCTACACCTTATCAGCAGGTGATATTTTCTAAGAGCCTCAATAAATCTCTGAATCCTATATGTAGTTTTTCCAGTACAAACCTACTATAAATTAGGGACAATAAGAAATTAGCAAAAATAAATACCAATAGAATACAACAATCACAATAATATATAATAATATTTTTAAGAAAAATCAAAGATTTGTTTTGACTGTAGATCTTGGGAACTGTTGTTGGTAGAAGGTAAGTTGAACAAATACCTCACCATCTTCAGTTTCACTTATCTATATTAGGGCCAATCAACAAAACTTTTATGAAACTAAAACTACTTTGCAAAATATATAAGGTGTTTAAAAACAAAAATTTCTATCAATTGAAATGTACTGAGTGTTTCAGAAAAAGTATTTCATGATCTTATAACTTTACCAGTTTTCATTGAAATGGTCTCAAATTTTGTGTAGAAACAATTCTAAATTCTATGTTTAATTTTCATCCACTTTTCTTTTCAGGTGAATGGCATTTCTATGAATGAAAAGAAAAAGAAATATTAAACTTAGAATTTTAAGTTGTTTCTACACATGCAGTTAAGATATGACATTTCAATAAGAATTAGTCAAGTTATTTGATTACAGATATCAATTTTTCTGAAATACCTCATATTTCAAAGAAGTAAAACATTTTTTCAAAAAGACCGACATAAATGTTGAATAAAAAAAATATTTAAAAAATTAAACAAATTAATCAATTTACACATTCTCAAAGCCATCGTCATCATCAAGACCTGAGGGAAAAAGCTGTAACATAATGTTTGATTAACTATTAAAAGGTTTTTTCAAATTAATTTTCTTTTTAAAGTAGGTTTGCCAAGAAATTAAATATATTTTCAAATATATGGGATCTCTCTTAAACAATTATCAGAAAACCATCTTGCTGCAAGGTAATCTGATTATATAGAATTTAAATTTCCAAACTTCAAAAGAAAAAAAAATCAACAAATTATGTTTTAACTAAAATAATAATTCTCTTTTAATTAAACATAACTAATTGGGTTTATATGTACTTTTCAAGTTGGAAATGTAAAATGATTAAATAATCTTTTCATTTAGAACAAACAATAAGACAAAAAGCAAAATCGTTTAAATCAATATACAGAGTGACTAAAAACACATGTTAACATCCTTATGGAAGTACGTTTATGACATAATTTCAAACTGGTTATGTGTACACCACCCCTGTTAAGATATTCTTAAAATCTCCCACAGGTATTTGATAAAATTTTAATATTTCTATGAAAGTATCTTTCTTAGAAAAGCAGAACTAATATTACATCACTTTAGGAGGATTCCAATAATGTGTTGATAAGGATGGTAAACAGATGGCCTGTGTATCTAATCATGGCACCAAGGATAGCATCCATTGGTCAAAGTATTGAAAGAGTTACCAAAGAGATGCTGAAGACATCCTCTTCTAGTAAACAGTGGACAAGAAGAAGCTTTATTCATACCTCATTCATGAAGATTTGCTGTGCAATAAACAGCTAAGACAAAAATTCTATGCAGCAGAAGTTGGCCTGCCAAAAATCTGATCAAATGAGTTTCTGCTATATTGCATTCTCCTGTTTTGACCAAGTTCCAACATCCTACTAACCTGTACCTTCTCAATGACCACATGCATTATTTCCTGAAGGAGATGCTATAACTCTTTCTCTTTGACCATGCTGATCTGACAGCTTAAAAAAAAATCCAAGATCTGGACACCATCCCAACAAGGTCCCTTCTAAAAAAAAAAGCGTTTGGCCCAAAATATTCAATTTATAGTGCACAGTAAATTAATTTGATTTATTAATGCAGAGTATTAAGGATGAACAATGACCTTAACACACTCGTAAACCAAAAAACAATAAAACAACTCCGTTTCTTTGATATCTCTATTTTGAGCAAAATTAATATTAAGACAAAATAAAATATTAATAAATAAATAGAAACAGAATAGATCTAATTGAAGGAAACTGAATGATTACAATATTTTTTTCTTCTGTCTGAAGATCAAAGACTCACTGAATGAAACTGAGATACAATGTAAAGAATTGTGAGTTAATATTTTAATGCTTATTACAGCTTTCTCTTTGTACATTGAACACATATACCATTTTTGACAGCTACTGAATCTTATTTGTTATCTTTATATATACATATAAACCATAGACATGTAACACTTATAAATTTATAAATGTTTCACATAGGTTAAATTAATACTCATTTCTTTGATGTTTTCTTGTCATCATTCTTTAGCTTAAACCAATGAGAAAAAATTGAGGGAAGGTGGTGCATCATAAACACAGCTAGGGAGACATGTGAATTCAGTTTTACTATTGATTCCGTAAAACTGCTCACACGGTGAGAAACTGATGATCCCTGCAAAGCACTGTAGAGTTTTTGGTTTAAAGCATCGAGTTTTGATGAGACTTTTAGCATTAATATTTTGTGATTCCTTGTTTTTAATTGCATGTAATATTTTATTATTTTAGTTTTTGCCATCAAGGAAAAGTATGTTATTATTTACAGAGTCTTCCAATTGATGAAATACATTGCTACAGTTTAAACTAGAGATTAGGTCTGTAAAATGATTATCTTGAAAGTGCACTTTTGTGTACATAAATTGTCAGTTATATTTTATAATATTATTATTGAGTTGCAAACTTATCTTTTCAATGATAATGATTTTTATTTATATCTTATAGTGATAATATAAACATGAGGGTCAAGGTAATACTAATTGTAGTTGGTGTGCTTGGAACAGTCCCTAGGAGGCTGGAGAAGGGACTAGAAGAATTGATAATCAGGAGGAGAATTGGGACCAATTGCTGAGATCAGCTAGAATACTGAAAAGAGTACTGGAGATCTGAGGAGACTTGCAGTCACTCAGACTCGAGTGAAAGACAACCAGATAATGTGAGCAGGAAAAACTCGCAAGGGATGAAATAATACTGATAATAATCCCAAAACAAATTTTCAAATAATTTTAAAAATTACCCAAGCAATCAACATTCAGTATCTGTTTCCATGATGGTTTACATCAACAAATTCAGTCATCAGTTGAAAAACTATTTTGTAGTATCTGATGAAGCCATATAGGCAAAACATGTCATCCTATAAATAGTTCATGTCTTTAATTTGGTTTTCACTTCTCAGTTATGTTTGACTGATTCATTTTAATGGCATATCAACCATCTAGGATTATGTTATGACTAAAGGTTCATATTTACATCTTTTGTGTAGTTTCTTAAAAGTTTTTTTGCACAGTTATCAAGTATTCTTATCTAATACAAATAATTGGCACACAGTTCTACAGTTTCAAGTAAATTATGATAATAATGATCCTAAATAAATGACAGAACAGTTCAACTTGATTCATAGATGGGACCCTAACAGAGTGGATCTGGAAGTAATAGCAATGAAAAGGTAATGTAAGTTAGTGACCTTAGTTGAGGATGACCCGAAGGCTCCCTTTTCAATAGGCTACTACACCAAGGCATAGGGGAGAGCGCTACTCCTTCCCCAGGATAGCTCCACTTTACCCTTGAGATGTACCTTATAATGCTGAGTGTTAAGCAAGGAAGTATCAAGTACCATTTTTTTAAAGTCTTTGGTATGACACGACCAGGGACTGAACCCTGGTCTCCCAGACCATTGGCGAACACTCTACCTACAAGACCAATGAACCTGTTTAATGTACACTTCCCAATCTTTCCATAACTGAAGTCTCATCATCAGATGCAATTTATTGTCATACATAAGATGCCTCTTTTTTAGGGGAGGGGGTAAATTACCTCTTTGCAAGGGATACTGTCATGTTTCATAACTGTAGTAAATTAGTGCAGTCAAAAATGTTGGGCTTATAGTAGATAATGTATTAGAGCTCAGTCCAAAATATCCCAAATTGAAAGTGTGAAGATAAAAGGAAACAACAATCAAAAATTAATAGTAGCCAATACATAATATAAAAAGAAAATAAAGATAATCATCTTCTAATCACTATAACAACAATAACGAACAAGGAAGAAGAAAGGCTGTCCACATAGAATCAATAACTATTTTCTTCTGCTAAGACTAAGTTCCACCACACACTGCTGTGTGACTGCCCCCAAGCTGCCATGCAATTAAGCAAATCATTTTTCTTTTCTATGAGGCCACAACTTTAACCCACATAGCTCAGCATCTCTGGGACGGGGTAAGATCAGAGATAGGGACAAGCAAGAATCCAACCAAAAATAAGAAAAATGGTTATGAAAGAAAAAAAAAAAGAATTAACATCCAATTCCTCAACCAATAATGACTGGGCATAATGGAGTGCAAGGGCCAAACAAGGCAACTCTAAAACGGAGTAAAAGGTTGGTAAGCAGCAGTGTCACCAACCTGGCATTAAGACACTAACTGGAAAATCAGTCGATGGTAATTTCAAATCAGCAGACAAATCTTGATCATCTGGGACATTACATTACCCTATTGCCATTGAGAAAGTCTCAATCACCAAATGGAGGTCAAAGTTTATTTCATATAAATTATTCATGTATATAATTATTTACTAAGCTTGCTTAGTTGTGGCACAAGGCCAGATGTATAGAGCATCCACTGAGACTCAAACTCCCTAGTAATGATCTGCCAGTCTAGCTTGCTAACCACTGCACCATAGGAGGCGCTCTTATATGTATGTGCAGGTGATTCTTAACAAGTTAATTCACATGGCATATACATATAAAATATAACTTAACCCTTACAACCTGAATGCCCGTTATTTGTGCAGCTATCTAAAAGCTCATATACCCGATTGGCCTGAATCCTGACCAGAGAATCCCCAATTGTACATTGCGATTGTTTGCCAATATTTTATGTAAAAAGTAAATAAAGATAATTTCATAATCATTACAATGACGAAAACAATGAAGAAAATCTGTCTACCTAAAATAAATAACTGTTCTCTTCTACAAAGATTTATCAAAGTATGATTAAAAAATCAGGCTCTTGAATAATAATTCATATATCAACAACTATAATATATATATATATATATATATATATATATATATATATATATTATGACCTGGAATAAGTTCTCATGCTGTTTTACAACAGATGGCATTCCCAGAACTACATACATGTAGTTTCAGATGGTAACACATCTCTAAAGAGGTAATATAAGCAAGTTGGAAATTCAGGGAATGTCATTTTTCCGAAGTGTAAACAACTTTGTTTTCTTTAGTGTTAAACATGTCGGATTTCTTGTCAAAGAAAGTGCTTTTGCAGGAATTTTTACTGCACTACTTTATGCAAAAGAAATCTGCAACTGAAGCACACAGAATTCTTGTTGAGACTAATGGCAACCATGCTCTGCCACAAACAACATGCAGAGGTTGGTTTAGACACTTCAGAAATAATGATTTTGATGTTGAAGATAAAGAATGCTCAGGCACACCAAAAAAAAGTTTGAAGGCAAAGAATAAGATGCATTACTTCATGAAGACTCATGTCAGGCACTAGCTGAACTCGCAGAATCATTAGGAGCTGATTACAACAGTTTTGAAACATTTAAGAGCATTAGGAATGATTTAAAAACAAGGACATTGGTTAGCATACAAGTTGAAGCCAAGAGACAACAAACAGCATCTTGTCACATATAAACAGCAGCTTCAGTAGCAAAAACAAAAGGTTTTCTGGAGTGTATCATGATCAGCAATGAAAAGTGGATACAGTACAATAATCCTAAGTGAAGAAGATCATGGGGTAAGCCTGGCCATGCATCAACAGCAGCAGCAAAGCCAAATATCCATAGCTTGAAGCTTCTACTCTGCATTTGGAGGGATCAGCTGAGTGTAGTTTATTATGAACAGCTTAAACCAATTAAAACTATCATGGGAGATAGCAAAATGACGACGCTAGGCCCCAACTGTTGTATTCACCAGACATTGCCCCGTTTGATTATCACTCGTTCAGATGGATGGCACATAGCCTGGCTGAATAGCAATTTTATTCTTATGAAGATGCCAAATAATGGGTATACTTGTGGTTAGCTTCAAAAGACATGTCATTTTTCTGACTTGGAATTCAAATGCAGCCAAAAAGATGGAAAAAAGTAGTGGCTAGCAATGGACAATACTTTCAGAGATATGTTTCTTACTAATTTTTGAAAATAAAACATTACTTTTCATGAAAAATCAGTGAGAACTTATTCAAACCAGAGATAACAACATTTTATATTTTCAGCTATATTTCAGCCAGGAACTCACAGGCATGAGAGGGTTAAGGTCTTCATTTTATGAACACAACAGCACTGCTGAGACTGGTAAAAATACTTAGAAGAGTCCTGGAGAGCTGAGACTCCCTCAAATGAAAACCAACTGTTACTACAAGTGTGAAAAAACTCATTGGAGTAAAATAATAATCTACACAACAAACTAAAATCACATTTTTCTTTTATTTCTTTTTATGTATACATGTACCTGTTTTATTTTCATGATTTTATATCTTTAACTCTTAGAACCCTGAATCTCCCACAACCTCTAAAATATGAAAGATTAAGAACATAACACACTACACATACTCTACTGGATTAATGGAGTCCACCTCTGTTGGAAGTCTGAAATGAGCCTAATCCCAGGGATTCCAAACCTGCAGCAATATATCACCCATAGCCCCAAGGAGTAGTGGTTTGGAGCAGTCTAATGCCCCCCAAAAAAGTGGTCATAGACACTAGATCAGCTTTTGGCTTGGTTTATATATTACATAGATGGGACCCTCATTAAATGAAAAACAGGTGAAAATATAAAATATTTTAATCTGTTATGTAACCACTTTACAGGATGTTAAATAATTGGTTACACCTTTTTTTAGATATTAGAAATTTTTTTACATATTACAAAATAATAAAATTATATACAAAACATAAAATGACTACATTTTATTGAATATATAATGAATTCATAGACAGAATTTTGGCCAGTCAGCTTTATGTGCTTCTAGTTAACAACGCAAATACAAACCTCCAGTTTATATATATATATATATATATGGGGGAGTGATACGATTAGGAGGTGATTAGAAAGAAAGCATAAATCAAAACAGCAACCCAATATCATTGATTTCTTCACAGCTTTACTTTCGTTCAACCTTTAAGACGATAGAAACTGCCAGAACTGGTGTGGTTGAGCTAAAAACAGTTTGTACAAACTAGAAAATGACATGCAAACCAGTGAATGCCAAAGTCCCCTTCAGTCAAGGTTAAAAAAATACATACTTAAAACTTGGCAGTTGTGATTGGCACAGGAGCAAAAAAATGAAATGTTGATCTGTGATGGGCCAACTCAAAAAATGAGCTTAAAAAATAAATAAATAAATGATTTTGAAAAAAGAAAAAAAAATACCATCACATGCACCATCCTATTTTGACCAAAATGTTAATCAATTCACACATCAAGACTTCTCATGTAACCAGCCAGAGAGAAAAACTGATAAACAGTATAGAAAACTGGGTAAAAACCAAGTTTCTTATATTAATTTTAATGGCCATGCTATACTAATTTTTTTTTAAGTGCAAAAAGGTCATCTAATTACAAAAAGTATTGTTTTATGTATTCAAGGCTCTTCTGGGTCAGACACACTCTACTGCACACCAGATCAATAAGACAATTTCACCAACCCCTTTTCAGAGATGAAGAAAAGGCCAAGCCAGTTAACTGGCAAGCCACTGTGAAATAGGACTAAAAGTTCATGTTGTCCCACATCTTTACGGTGACTTGACTGTTGATGGAACCTTAAATGACTGAACATAACAAGGGCTGATGCTGCTAATTTTCAAGTAAGGAGTCTAGCTACCAAAGATGTTATCATTTCAACATGTGGAACCAACATAACCAACACTGGGTGAATGCTGTCAAATATATACACACACCTAATTGCAAAATATATTGATTAATGTAATTATTAGCATATAAGACACTATTTTTCGAGATTTTTTAACCCATAAGTTAAGAGTGCATATTATGCACAAGAACAATTAACTTTTTTCCAGCCACAAGCCTCACTATATTTGGAAAGTAATATCTGTAATCCAAACTAATGTGTTTTACATAATTACATAGAAAGCCACTAGATATAGTTTATTTTCACTGTAAACTTGTTGCATTTTTGTGTGAACATATACAGGTTTGCTCTAGATACTGAGTAAATTTTGTGTTTTAAGATAATGGTTTTGGTTTGGTTTCTTTGTTATATGACCTTCATGGGTTATTTAATGCCAAGGCCATGCTTGTAGAAAAACAGTAGTGGTACTATTTTACCTATAGCTGGGAGAATAAGGAGTTTCATACTTTTCCCAAAGGTATTCACTCCGAAAGTGAATATGATAACATAACTGGAGCTTGAACTCGCTTACAAAGATATTGCAGTCCAGCAAGTTAACCACTTCACCATGAGGACTTCCTCATTTTAAGGTAATGTAAACTAGAGAAATTGTTATTTTTAGTCAGTACAAACCAATAAAAAGTTGAACGAATGATAGATTTAAATTAAATTAAACAGCTACAAATTCTCTATTTGATTAAAAACAAGTTCTATTTTCAAATTTCGTAGTCCAAATTTAGTTGCAAATGTTATACACTAATAATTACATTAGTAAATATGACATTCACTGAAGGTATAAGAATCCATGATTGTTTGAATGGTTAATTGATTATAATAGCGTGTCAACTCATCTAGGGTTATTTCATGCCTAAAAGGTTAGGGAATTGCATTCATTGTAAATTCATATTTATATTTTTTGTATAGTTGTTTCTTTAATATTCCTATTGATTCCTAATTGACACAGTTTTATAGTTTCAAGTATTCTCATCTAATACTAATGATTATATAAAGTACAGTTGGTGACTGGAGTCAAGGGCAACACAAAGACTCCCTTTTCAATAGCTACTATACCAAGGTGTAGGGGAAGGCACTACTCCTTTCCCTAGATTGCTCCACTTTACCCTTGATACATACCTTATAATGCTGAGTGTTGAGTACCATTTTTTTAAGTCTTTGGTATGACTTGACCTGGAATTGAACCCCAGTCTCCCGGACCAATGGCGAACACTCTACTCACTAGGCCAATGAGCCGGATAATTATATATGGTTTGATGTAATTATTTCTACTTAATAATAATCATTTGTTTGCACAGAGTTATATGGTTTCAAGCAACGAATAATAACCCTTAGTAAACAATCACAGCTTCAAGTAACTCTTCTTAATACACATAATTTACAGTTATATGGTATCAAGTACAATCAAATATGAATAATTTTAAAACAGATCATTTTGACCCATAAATGGAACCTTAACGGTATTTGTTGACCACCCCACTAAACGGGCAAGTGTGGCACTTTTTAAGGTGGGTCCGAGCACAGAACCATAGCCCAGACACACCCGGCATTCCCAAAAATGTTTCAGGCCCTGTCGGCATTCCCCTAAAAAAGGACACTTCTGGTGCCAGGTGATAAATCTAACCCCTCCAAGGAGGGTTAAAGCCTGGGGGGACAGCCCTCTGAGGCTCGAGGTATGTCCAGAGATGAGACAAACCTGACCAGATTCATGCAGTTGATACCACAGCCAGCCAAAGTGTGTCCCATCAACTAGATTCAGTTGATTAAAATCAATCCTGGATGAAACCTTAACAGATCAGAGTGGACCTGGGAATAATGCCAATGCCAAACTGCCCCAGAACTGGATGTAATCAGATGCAGTATACAGTCATAAGTAGGACACTCTTTTTTAGCGAAGAGTCTTACCTCTCTGCTGGGGATACAGTCAATGCATTCTAAGGCCCATTTACAAGGCAGCAATATCCTGGCTATGACACCAAACTGCATCATATTAATTTGGAATAGTTACTTAAAATCATATAACTGTATATGAATTATTAGTATTAGATGGGAATACTTGAAAACCATATAACTACAATTGTGGGAAAAATAATAAAGTCCAATTAAAAAATGATTGCAATGGAACGTTGAAAATATATGTTGATAACAAAAAAAAAGGAAAAAAGTGGCAGTAATTTTGTTTCCCTCAAAGAAAATCATTTAGAAATAGATAAATAGAATGATTTTCAGGAGATATATATATATATATATATATATATATACCCACACACACACAGTGCAAAATTATCATTCAAATGCAAACTGAACTGGAAATTACTTTATTCTCTAATTATGCATTTACCCAACCCCTGTGCTACAAGCAGGATGAGACACAAGGTCAATTTTTAAGCATAGTTCTATTGATTTGAATTCAGAATTTTCTTTCTCCTAGACTGGTTGCCTAATCAAGGCAATAGAATCCAACCTGCCAGACTATCTATGCATAGCTGGGAGAGAAGAGATAGATTCAGGCCATAACAAAGGGTATCAATACGAATTGAAATGCAAACAGCCTCATTCAAGATTTCACAATACCATTTCCTATGATGAACACCATGACAGTAAAAACAATTCTCACTAATTTTTAAAGTATATTGCTCAAATAAAAATCCAACTATGATATGCCGTTTTTATTGGGTTATGGTTACATACATATATAAAAACATAATGAGACTTTGAGACACGGATTCTGTTATGGTACAGTGTGCTGTTTCATTTTTTTTTCTGTGGTCATGGTCATCAATTCAAACATCTAAGGTTTAGGTATGGCATAAGGTATTCACCTTTTTTCCACCTTTACACAAGAATTCTGCAGCCCTAACTTTTGCAAATATGTAAGGCCAATTGTACTTTTACAAAAAACAAAGTACAAATTGAACAGGTAAATTGTTGATTACCAACTTTGGTTTTATATCACAGTGTGACAAAAACTATCAATTCATTGAGTTTTCTCAAGCAGATTTAAATGAAAACTGAACCTATCTGAAATTGTATTAATATTGTATTCTATAAAAATCATTTGTTTACACACAGTTACATGGCTTTAACTAACTTATAATAATCCTTAGTAAACAATTATAAGTAATTATTCTTAGGATAATCTACAGTTACATGGTATTAAGTATTCAGATCTAATACAAATAACTTGCACACAGTTATACTGTATCAAGTATATCTATCTAATACGAGTAATTTATAAACAATTTTATAGTTTCCAGTAATTATTTCTATTTGATAATTGTCATTTTTTTGCACAAAGCAATAATAATCCTTAGTTAAACAATCATAGCTTAAAGTAACTATTCTATGAATATAATTTTAGAGATGGGTGGTTTAACCAAAAAAACGACTATTTTTGGTTTCATCTTCACACTGTGAAACTGCATCGACATTTTTTACAAAACCACAATCGTTTGGTTTAGGGCTCTCACTACTGAGTGACCATATCCAAGGAAACACCTTCAGATTTTAATAAAATTAAATTTTATCAACATTTATACATCAGGTAAATTGTTGTTTACCAACTTTGGTTTTATATCACAGGGCGACAAAAACTGTCTACTCATTCATAGAATTAAAAAAAAAAAAAAAGAAAATGTCTTTTGTTGAGTTTTCTCTTGCTCTAGCTGAGTCAAATGAAGACTGAACCTGCCTGAAATTTTATCCGTTGAATTGAAACTTTTGATGGCATTGTATTACTGTTATTATGCTAATTGTCTAATACTTGGGTGGTGAGGAAGCCAGCTCTAATAAATTTAATTGTTTATTTTTTATCTTTATAACCTGACAGCAAAATGATCAACTATGAAGGTGAGATACTTGTTTCATTTGACTAAACTCTTCTGCCAAAAAAAATTTTTCCCTTTTACACATTCATATATAAACCCTTATTTAATGCTATCAATATTTTTACTGAGATTATCATTAAAAAATGCTGACTTCTGAAACCTTATATAATGCTAGCAATGATTTTAGCTACTTACACTTTATTTTGATAAATTTATACAAGTATAAAAAAAATGCATACCCGGCTTTTTTTGTAAGTGAGGGGCTCCATACCTCTACGAGATGCATTTGTTTTCATATGAATCATTTTCTATTGTTTAGTCATCAGTGTGCCATCATTGATCAGAGTATATTCTTTAAAATATTTCATCTTGGAAAAACTCTTCTCTACCTCATCACTTTCGTCATTATTAAACACAAGTAAATCAGTAGTGCTATTTCCACATTGGAGGATTCATTTACAACAAATGTGAACTCATAATCTCTGAAGGCTCTCTAGCAGGCAAAGGTCTGGTGCTGCAACCCCGAAAGTCCACACCTTATTCTAGCACTGCATATCATAATTCTTAGATAGTATTACTACAAAGTTAGATTAGCAAATATTTTGACCAAAGATTAACAAAACAAAAAAATAAATATTAGAATAAGATTTGTCAAAAAATAATCATTAAATGTAAAAAGTTTTACATTTCTTTTAAGTAGTATATATCAATTAAGTTAGAACTAAGTTATTAAGTTTTAAGGCTTTTGCCTTAATCATAAAAAAGTAAGTCAAGGGTGATCTGAAGACTCCCTTTCCATTGTAGGGGAAGACACCACTCCATTCCCTAGATTGCTCCAATTTACCCTTGATCCATACCTTATAATGCTGAGTGTTAAACAAGGTGGCATCAAGTACCATTTTTGAGTCTATGGTATGACGTGACTGTAGAATATTGGTTAACTCAATAGAGTATATCCAAAAAGACCCTCCTCAGTAATTCTGTTGAGGAGAAATAGATGAATGGATACCACTCATGCAAATGAGTTGGATAGGTCCATTCTCGTGAAGTGAGCCAATCCACATGCTGTACGCATGCTGCTCATGCACTCTTTAATAAAAGAGGTGAGCTTTAGCTGGCTAGCTTTTCAAGGAGCCAGCCATGTTACTATTGGCTTGAAGGTGAGTGCTATTCATTGATGTTCTATATCTCCCCCTCCCCCCATGGGCAATGGTCTTTCGGGGGGGATAAGTTCTTTCAATCCTGGTTTGTTGTGTGGGAGCAGACGGGATAAAGCTCGAGCGGGTTTGGCCTGCGTTGTCACCGTTGGCTGGTTGGTACTGTTCGGTGGCAGGGGTGGCTGTGGTGCATTTTCACTGTCTGTGGTTTGCAGTGCCGGTGTTTTTCTTTCATCATCCCTTTCTAGTATTGGTGTTCCATTGGAAGGACTTAGAATTGGATGTGGGGTTACCGGGGTTCTGAGTTTCCTGAGGAATCTGCGGTTCCGCAAGGTTATCCTCCCTGATCCGTCAACTCTGATCCGGTATTGGTTGTGAGGGAGAGTTTCAATGATCTGGCCTGTTGTATTCCACCGATTGTTGTTTGTGCACTGGATAGACACTATTTGCCCCTTTAAAAGTGGGCGTAGTGTGTGGGCGGTGCAGTTGTATTTTTCTATGAGCCGGGCATTGCGCTGAGATAGGCTTTTTTCACGGTTTCGAGCCGCGGTTATCCATTCTGCATGTGGTTTGTATAATGTTGGGTGGGATGGCACAAAGTCACGCAGTCGGCGGTGGAGCAACAATTGGGCCGGGGACAAACCGATGTTTTGGATGGGCGTATTTCGATATTGCAGAACGGCTCTGGCTGCCCTATCGTTGTCCAAGGATCCCTGAGGTCCTGTGTTTCCAATTATTATTCTTTTGGCTGTTTTGACAGCCAGTTCTGCCCGACCATTTGACTGAGGGTAGGCAGCAGACGACAGTCTGTGCTTTACAGCCCAGTCCTTCAGGAACTGTGTGAACGTGGAAGACTTGAAGGGTGGTCCACCATCACTGCTTAGTTCTTCAGGGAAGATAGAAATTAGGCTCGATGCATTAGCTTGCCCTTGATTCAAGTGGTGTATAATGAGCCAGCCAGTTAGCCTGTCAGCACATGCAAGGTATGCTTGCCCCCCCCCATGGAATAGATCCAATACTATTTGTTGAAATGGCCAATCGGGTGATACCATTAAGGTGATGGGCTCCCTTGGTTGACTAGGGGCGATCCTTGAGCATTCCGTGCAGTTGGCTCTGGTAGTGCGAATCGAGGCATTCATCCCAGGCCAGTAGACTGATTCATTTGCACGGGCCTTCATGCCGACCTCACCCTGATGGGCTGAATGTAGGCTGCGGAGGATCTTTGTGCGTTGTGAAGTGGGGATTATGATTCTTTGATCCAACAGTGCTAGGTCATTGTCAACACTGAGGCGGTGCCTCACTTCCCAATATTCACGGATCCCTGGTGCTGTGAGAATGCGTGTTCTCGGGAATCCCTTTTGTATTGTCTTAATGAGTTCGATGTATTGTGGGTCGCTGTGTCCAGCCGCACGAATGAGGTCTGGTGAGGTCAGAGCTGTGTTGCTGTTTGCTCCAAATGTTGCCATGGTTGTTGTTGACGCGACCCAATCATCCATGTCATCAGATTCTGTCACGTCTGATTGTGTTGGTTTAGCGGGCAATACATCAAGCAGTGATTTCAATACGCTAGTTGGGTTACGGGAAACAGCATCAGAAGCTCTGTGCCATTACCCAGGACAGTGCTGGATCGAGAATCTGTACCTTAGTGTTTTTTCTTTTAGCCTGAACAATCTGGGATTTTGAATTTTGCTCAGGTCCCTGTCCCCAAATAGTCCTTTTAGGGGTTCGTGGTCTGTGACCACTATGAGGTTAGGGCAGCCCATGACGAATATACGGCATTTCTCTAAAGCCCATGCAATTGCCGCTGCTTCACCTTCGATTGGTGCATATCTTCTTTCAGCATCGATACAGAATCTGCTGCCAGCAAATATCAGGTGCCATCCATCAGGGCAACAGACGGGAGCTCTGTCAGTAGTGCAAGAACAATGCTTTTGTAACAGAAGGAAGCCCATTCCTTCTTTGCTCCAATCTGGAGCGAGGCAGGTGATGCGATCCTTTTCAAACGTGGCAATGCCATTCCGGACTAGGTCAACTATGACCCATTTGGAATGTTGGAATGCAGCCTCAAGGCCCTGGTCCCAAGTAAAGTGTGAATCCCGTTTAACAAGATCACGGAAGGGGAGCATGACTGGGCCAAGTGAGTACGCCCAGGCAACCTGATTGACCAGTCCGAACCATGATCTTGCGTCAGTTAGTGTCTTTGGGATAGGGAAGTTTAGTATTGCTTCCAGCATGGGTTTAGAAGGGGTTACTCCAGAGGGTGTTATCTGGAGTCCTCCGAACTGTACTGTGTCCTGGCAGAACTGGAATTTGTCTCTGTTGAGCACGATTCCATTTTTGGCACAGTGTAGTAAGAAGTCAAAGCTGTGATAGAAGGATTCTTCGATGCTGGCATCGTAGAGTAGGGTGTCGTCCACTATTTTGACCTTGTGGGGGATATCCTTTATTATTTCATCATACCTCCGAGTGTAGGCATCTCCGGATGCAAGGTAGCCTTGTGGCATCCTGAGGTACATGAATCTACCCCATTCAGTGATAAATGTTGTCAGTGGCTGTGATTCTTTGTCTAGGGGGACAGAATGATATCCGTCAACTGCGTCTAGAACTGTTTTTTTTTGTTTGGGTGGCACTTGTAGTGCCAGTTGGAACGGTGACTCTGTGTGGTGTGTTTCTCGTTTGCATTGATCGATGTTCTATAGTGACCTGTTCTATGTTCTTTGCTATTCATTGATGTTCTATAGTGACTTGGGATTGAACTCTGTTCTCCTGGACCATTGGCAAATACTCTACTCATTAGGCCAAAGGGCAGCCTAAGTAGTTGACAATAAATTTCTATGAGTCCTTTAAACATTAAAACGTTTCCAACCACTGTTTTAATAGCTTGACCTTCAGATATCTTGTACATGAATACACAAAAAATAAATCAAGCCCAAAACACATTCAAACTTTGCTCAAGGGAGTAGGCATCCTTGCTTATTCCATGTCTCCATTAAATAAAGAATCATTAATATAAAGTTTTTTATCAGAAAAAAACCTGAGCTTGAAAAATCTGGCTTATGATCAATAGTACAATTGCATTTAAGTAAATGTCATTAAACCTACTGTGCTGATTACATTTTTGTACACTACTGAATTAATTTGTTCAAATTAGCTAAAATCGATATCCCTTAGTTTTATACATAAAATACAACTAAAATATGTTTTTGATCCAAATTCACAACTTATTGTAATCAGATCTACATTGATTCAAAGGCAATCAAACATTTTCAGGTCATTACATAAATAATCACTAAACTTACCATCATAATCGAACTATGTTTTCAAACTCAACATTAGAATCAGAATTACTGATATACAAATTGAAGAAAATATCTTCTGTCATCTTGCCTTGTTATTGAAACTGAAGTTTCACTCATTTTAAATTTAGAAATATACTTCTCAAGCAGTTGATGTAATATGTTAATCATAAGCAAATCAGTTCTCACAATCTTTTTCAATTGGTTAGTAAAAATTAAATGTGCGTAGTAATTCACATGAAAGGTAAAGAATTTTGGAAAGTATCCCACAAGCAAAAATGTGTTAATGCTGTTCCTATGTCTCAAGAGCAAAAGCACAAAACTGAATATACTTAGTTCTGGTGCAGTAAGAAATAATGATAATTATTGTCAGAGTTTCAAATAAAATTTCAAGAAATAAAAATTATGAGTGTGTTGATTATAAAATTTTATAATAATGTTTAGATGACCTGTGAACATGTTGGGTTCTTATGGCAACATAAGTTCATGATGATATTGATGATTCAGTTTAGTAAAGAGAAAAAGATTCAAATTAATATCTCCAATATATTCAGAATTTGAATGATTAACAACAAAAATGATGTTCAGCACAAAATTATCAATCAGTTGCAAATTGGACAGGAAATTTCTTATTCTCAGTATTAGAACATTTAATAATAGTACTTTTATAATAATTCCACTGTGATGTACGACTTTTGCTGTATCACATACATACAGTATTTCATCAATATACTTAAATAGAAAAGCACATATTCTCTTTCTCTACCAGTCAGCAAAGACATGAGCTTTAAACCTTGGAGTTTGTCACACGAATGCTACTTCTAGATTACCCCCACCACTATAGCACTGGTTTACTAGCAGGGAGATTACTCAATTGGCAGAGGGTAAATTTAAGCTCAGAAACTCAGAGCTCAATGGCTTCACCTCTTCACCATTAAGCAAGATTGAAAAGGGGCAGTACCAGGCTAATCATGTCTACAACACACTAAATGAGTAGCATCCTCATGACCAAACCAGGTTATGGAATATGTCTTTTGTCTTAAAGATGGTTTGAATTCAGTCTTCTCATAGACTGGTTGCCTAACTAAACCTAAAGAACCAGTCAGCCCTACTATTTTCCAATAGTTGGAGGGAGAACAGATGAATTCATACTTTTCCCAAGGGCACTAACACAAAATGAAATGCAAACAGCCTCATCTAAGATTTGAACTTGAGTTGACAATTCCATTTCCTATGATGATAACTCTTCCATCAAATGTGCCTTCTCTTTCCTGTCTTTCTACCTTGTTCTTTGTTAAAGTCATATTCTCCTATCTTGCTGTTCAATCTATAAAAGCTGGAGAGGTAAATTGTCTTGAAACAAATCCTGAGAAGAAACATGTATTTCTTATTCTACATTCTCAACAATAATTCCTTTACAAGGCCAATGATGTAACAAAAGAGTATTATGAAAGGGATAACAAAGCAGAAATCCAAACTACAACAAGGTAAGACACTTATTAACTGTGGACTTAAAAAGTCAAAGGTTGTGGCTGGGAGGAAAACATACATTAGGGAGATTGATCCACATTGCAGATGTTCTAAGAAAGAAGCTGTTGGAATGGAACATACATATGGTATGGCAAAGATTCTGAACAACCCACTCCTCTCCCCCCAACCCAAAGAAAAACATGAATACTACTTAAGAGAGACAGCAAAATGAAATTCTTGAATAGGTGAAAGCAATGAATGCAGTTTAAACATCTACCTTAAAAAGAGTGGTATTACTACCAACAAAAATAAATTTTATATATATATATATATACACACACACACACACACACACACACACACATCAACATGATGTCCCGCTATCAGCACGGATATCCCTGACCCTCTTTTGCCACCCCTCCCTATCGTCCGATGCTTCCGGCCAGTCTTCAGAGCTACATCCTGTATGAGCACTGTATGTAGGTTCTAGCTCGTCGTCCTGCCTTTGCTCATCCATGTGAAGGGGTCCACAGGAGTACATTACTTATGAGCTTGTCCCTACTTCTCCAGCAGTGTCCAGCATGTCAGGTTCATCTAATTTTGATAGTTTTCATGATGGGTGGGAGGTGGCCATACAGCTGCTGCTTTGTGGGACTTGTTCAATATTGCTCGCAGCATTCTTGCATAGTGGCTGTCAAGCTTTTCTCCATATGTTTAGTTAGTGTCCATGTAGTGCATCCATATAGCAGTTGCTTGGAAGGAACTGCGTTTCATTTTATCAGTTAGGTCTGACTTCCATATGACCAATAGCCTATCGATAGCTATCCATGCCTTTACTAGTCATATGTTTAGTTAGCGTCCATGTAGTGCATCAATAGAGCAGTTGCTTGGAAGGAACTGCGTTTCATTTTATCAGTCAGGTCTGACTTCCATATGACCAATAGCCTATCGATAGCTATCCATGCCTTTACTAATTACGTGTCAATGTCTGTTTCAGTTGATAAGACACAGCTCCCTAGGTAGGTGAACTTGTCAACTAGTTTCAGAAAGTTAACGTTTAGTATGGAGATGTCACCTGTTTGATTAAAGCACATATATTCCATCTTGTATGCATTTACATGGAGGCCGATGCCTGCAGCGGCTCATTCCAGATTATGTAGTAGGGTTTCCACTTGGGCAGGTGCATTTCCCAGGAGTGCTAAGTCATCAGTGTAGTCAGTGTCAGTAATTGTTTTTGTGGAGTTCCTCCTGCTTCATTCTTTTGTTAGCTTGAAACCGTTTTCTTTGATTTTATTGATAGATGTTCTAGGCACATAGTCTAGACAGATGATAAAGAGGTATGGGGCTAATGTGTCTATTTGCAGTACACCTGCTACAATGTCGAAGTAGTCAGTGTCTCCGTCCAGAGAATAGACTTTTACTTTGGTGTTTCTATAGAGCATCATTATAGCTGCAACAGTTTCTTTTGATAGGCCGTAAGTGAGTAGAATTTGCTCCATCTTTCCTCTGTGAATGGAGTCAAAGGCCTTGGACCCACTTAATGTAATGACTATCATCATAGAAAATGAAATTGGAAACCTAAGTTCGAATCCTGCATGAGGATGTTTACATTTCACTGCACACTAATGCCAATGGGAAAGGCAGGAATCCATCTGTTCTCCCCTTAGCAACAGGAAGAGTAGGGCAGACTGGGTTCTTTAAGCTTGGTCAAGCAGCCAGTCTAGGAGAAGGAAAACTCAGAATGCAAATCAGCTTTACTCTCCTTAAAAATCCTGGCCAGAATACCATACATAGTCCTTTTTTAACAAAAAAAAAAAAAAACGAAAACAGAAATGTGAACTTGTCATCAAGTGGTTTTTATCATTTCAGTAGACCACAGAGTGAAAATAAAAGAAAATGAAAAGATAAACAAAGACTTGGACTTTGCCAGAGAACTAAAAAGAGTGGAACATGAAGTTAATGGTGATAATAATTGCAGTTGATGTCCTTGGAGTGATCATCAAAGGCTCGAAAAGAAGCCAAGAAGAGTTGGAAATCAGAAGAATGTTGACAATAGCTTTGTTGAGATCGGTCAGAATAACGACTATAGAAGTCAAATGACTCACCTTCTAACATGGCAGCCTTCTTGAATCTTTTTGGTAAAAGCAAGCCAGCTATGCTTACCTCATTTTATAGGAGAGCACCTAATGCAGCAGATGGGTTGTTCTGTGGTGCCAGGATGACCTGCCCAACACATTTGCATGAATGGTGTCTATTCACCCATATATTCATCCAGTAAATGGCAATGGGAATCATTTTCTACTTGTGTGTCAGACCACCCTCAAGTGAACCAATATTCATCACCGACAAGAGTCCTGGAGACCTGAGGGAACTTAATTTCACTCAAATTCCAGTGAAAGACCACCAGTGATTAACTTGCAATTAGCAAAATAATATTCAGATACAAAGTAAAACAACAGCAACTGTTGTCCAAATTGATTGAATTTTCCAAGGACAAACAAACTTTTAGATAAATTTCTGTCAACAGTTAAAAATTGACCTTGTATCATATCCTGCCCATGGCAGAGGGGTTGGGCAAATGCATTAATACTTGAGTGTTAATGTAGATTTAGATAATAGCAGTAGCAGCTGAACCTGAAAAAGTTGGCTCGTTAATTAAAACAAAGATTCTAATGTTTCTCTTAGTCGCCTGCTAGTTCTAGTTAAAGACAAAAAATAAATGTACAAATACGTTGTAACATTTCATAAAATATCATTATTTCTTGACTTGTTTTTGTAAGTAAACATTAAATATAGCATCACTGGGTGTTTCGAAAGAAGAAAAATTCCATGCAGTTAAATTTGATTGACACTCATATCCCACAGTAGCAGAAGAAACTAACATCATGAAATATGCTTCCCTGAAGAGTTCAAGTCTCACCAAGTGACTACCTTTATTTCCCCCCTATATCCACACTGTTAAATGATGGCTATAAGGGCGGGCAGGGCAAATAGATGCAATGAAAAGTAACTGAAATTAAAATAGAAGAAAATGAATACAATGATTAATAATTATGAAGATTTACACGATTTGATGTTAATCTTGTTTACAATTACATAGAATTGTTTTAATGTTTGACAACTTTTACAATTTGATTTGTCTTTCCCCATTTGATTGATTAATCAATTGTGAATTACTGATTTTAACAGCATGTCATCCCTTTTAGGGTTACTTTATGCCTTGATGCTAAAGAATCATATTCCTTCTACATTAACAATTTTATTTGGGTAGTTGTTTCTTATGTGATTTTTGCACACGGTAGACATCAAGTTTTCCTATCTAATAAAAAAGAACTTTCACACAGTTGTAAGATTTCAAGTATTTTTAATATTAATAATTATATGATTTCAAGTAATTATTTCAATTCAATAATAATCATTTTCGAAAAATCAGCTACAGAGCTCAAACAATCAAAACTACTAAAATGCAAGCAAACACTACAAATAGCCACATTTAACGTAAGAACCTTAAATAGAATAGGACAACTACCAGAGCTAATCGCATCGGCCGAAGAACATAAGATTGACATAATATGCATACAAGAACACAGATACACGCACACCGAAGATATCAAATATCACGAAACTGGCAATGGGTGGTCGCTCGTCACTGTATCCGCATGGAAAAACTCTGTCAACGCCGCAGTAGGAGGGGTAGGATTACTTATAGGAGCTAGAGCATTGAAAACGCTAAATAGCGTTGAGAAAATACAACCTAGAATGATGGCAGCTACTTTTAACGGCAACCCCAGAGCAACAATCATCTCATGCTACAGCCCCACCAATGTTAGTGAAGAAACTGAACTAGTCACCTTCTACGATGAGTTATCCTCATTAGTGCGTAGCATCCCGAAACACAACATGTTAGTCATTGGCGGAGACATGAATGCCCAAATCGGGAAAAACAGAAACAACAAATACAGCCTCCACAACACGTCAAATAGGAATGGGCAACATCTAACAGATTTCATGATAGAAAATAGATTAGCATGCCTCAATACAAACTACCAAAAAAGGAGGGAAAACTATGGACATACACGTACGCAAACAATATTAAAGCTCAGATAGACTACGTCCTTATGAACAAGAAATGGAAAAATAGTGCAATGAATTGCGAGGCATACTCCTCTTTTGAGGGTGTGTCCACCGATCACCGAATAGTCACGGCAAAAATACGGTTAAGCCTACGAAAAAACGCCAAACGAACAGCGACCACCAAACACTATGACTGGGCCCTATTGAACAACAGAGATATAAGAGATAAATACGTATTAGAATTAAGAAACACATTCGAAACACTGCAAGAAAAGACCGAAAAAAGTACACCAAACGACGAATATAAAAATTTCGTCAATGCACACCTCGAGGCAGCAGCAAAATGCATTCCAACAAAACTCAAAACTAAATATAGAGTCCGTCGGGAAACTTTAGCGGTGAGAGAAAAACGTGCACTAGTGAAAACAGCCTCCAAAAACTATCGAAAAAACCCAACAAACACAAATGCCTTAAAAATAAAAACAGCACAATATCAATTAGCAGGCGTATATATAAAGGAACAGACAGAATACATTCAAAATCAGATAGATAAGATTAGAGACTCGGTGGAAGATAGACAATCTAGGATAGCCTGGCAAACAATAAACGAAGTGAGTAGAAGAAAGAACACAGCCAAAGCAAAACTGAAAGCAGCAAACCAACAAGAAAGAATAAAACTGTGGAAACAGCACTTTGAAAACTTACTAGGAAACCCACCGAAAATAACACATGAACCAATCACCAGAATAATTAGCAAACAATTAGACATTAAACTAGGACCGTTCACACAAGAAGAACTCGACTCGGTTCTCAGAAAAATTAAAAATAGGAAAGCTGCAGGGCTGGACGAAATTCCCCCAGAAGTATGGAAGACCAGACAATTCGATGACATACTGCTCAGACACTGCAACGCAGTATACAATCAAAATCCGATAGATAGATGGATGAAGGGATGCATACTCCCCTTCCCTAAAAAGGGGGACCTCGGATTAGCCAAAAACTACCGAGGCATAACACTTACATCCATAGCAGCCAAAATCTACAATGCCCAACTACGAAACCGCATAGAACCCGAAATCGACAACATACTTAGAAAAAACCAAAATGGCTTCCGAAGAAATAGATCCACCACCTCACAAATATTAACCATCCGTAGAATCCTTGAAGGTGTACGGGCAAAAAACCTACAAGCGACATTAATTTTTGTTGACTTTACCAAGGCTTTCGATTCCATTCACAGAGAAAAGATGGAACAAATCCTACTAGCGTACGGCATACCTAAAGAAACCGTAGCGGCAATAACGATTCTCTATAGAAACACTAAAGTAAAAGTACGATCACCAGATGGAGACACAGAATACTTCGACATTGTAGCAGGAGTACTACAAGGGGACACGCTGGCTCCGTACCTCTTTATCATTTGTCTAGACTACGTACTTAGAACATCGATTGTCAAAATCAAAGAGAATGGCTTCGAACTGACGAAGAAAAGAAGCAGAAGGTACCCCGCAACAACAATTACCGCCGCCGACTACGCCAATGACATAGTGATACTGGAAAATACACCTGACCAAGCCGAAACACTACTGCATAGTTTGGAACGAGCAGCAGCAAACATAGGTCTCTATGTTAATGCACACAAAACAGAATATATGTGCTATAATCAAACGGGGGACATCTCCACACTGGAAGGAACCCCTCTTAAACTAGTAGACAAATTCACTTACCTAGGAAGCAGCGTCGAATCAACCGAAAAGGACATCGAAACGAGGTTAGCGAAAGCATGGACAGCTATCAATAGGTTGTCGATTATCTGGAAGTCAGATCTGACCGATAAAATGAAACGCAATTTCTTCCAGGCAGCGGTCACATCGATACTGCTATATGGCTGCACTACATGGACGCTAACAAAACGGCTGGAGAAGAAGCTAGACGGCAATTACACAAGAATGCTACATGCAATCTTAAACAATTCCTGGCGGCAACACCCCACAAGACACCAGCTGTACGGCCACCTGCCCCCTATCACGAAAACTATTCAAGTTAGACGAGCCAGACATGCAGGACACTGCTGGAGAAGCAGGGACGAACTCATAAGAGATGTACTCTTATGGACCCCCACACATGGCCGTGCAAAAGCAGGACGACCAGTACGAACATACATTCAGCAGCTATGTGAGGATACGGGATGTTGTCCTGAAGACTTACCTAGGGCGATGAACAATAGGGAGGAGTGGCGAGAGAGGGTCAGGGATATCCGTGCTATCAGCGCGATATGATGATGATGATGTTTACACACAGTTACATGGCTTCAACTAACTTATAATAATCATTAGTAAACAATTATAAGATATTATTCTTCGGATAATCTACAGTTAAATGGTATCAAGTATTCTAATCTAATACAAATAACTTCCACACAGTTATATGGTATCAAGTATACCTATCTAATACTAATAATTTATACACAATTATATGGTTTCCAGTAATTATTTCAATTTGATAATAGTCATTTTTTTTTGTACAAACTAATAATAATTTTTAGTAAACAATCATAGCTTTAAGTAACTATTCTATGAATATAATTTTAGAGATGTGTGGTTTAACCAAAAAAAAACAACTATTTTTGGTTTCATCTTCACATCGTGAAACTGCATCGATATTTTTTACAAAACCAGAATCGTTTGGTTTAGTGCTCTCACTCACTACTGAGTGACCATGTCCAAAGAAACAATTTTGAAAAAGACCTTCAGATTTTAATAAAAATTAAATTTCATCAAGATCTATACCATTGTATTGAACAAAAATATGAAAAAAATATTTAATTGACTAGTTTTACGAAATGTGATATCTATTTGTTTACAGAAGAAGATTTTTAAAAAGGGGGAAATACAACATATATGACACTCAGATAAAGAGGGAAAAAAAGGAAATATGACTTGCTGCGAGCAATATTGAACAAGTCCTGGAGGCAGCACCCCACAAAGCAGCTGCTGTACGGCCACCTCCCACCCATAACGAAAACTATCAAAACTAGATGAACCAGATATGCTGGACACTGCTGGAGAAGTAGGGACAAGCTCATAAGGGATGTACTCCTGTGGACCCCTTCACATGGACGAGCAACCCCAGGACGACGAGCTAGAACCTACCTACAGCAGGTCTGTGCTGACAGGGGATGTAGCTCTGAAGACCTGCAGGAAGCAATGGACGAAAGAGAAGGGTGACGAGAGAGGGTCAGAGATATCCGTGCTGATGGCGCGACATGATGAAGATGATTGTTCTTTATCAATTACAAGGGAGTAAATTTGCCATGTAAATGTCTTGTAAACTGCACCCCGACTGCACGAAAATTAAAAAGTTGGCGACCTTAGACGAGGGCGACCCGAAGGCTCCTTTTTTCAATAGCTACAACACTGAGGTGTAAGGGAGGACGCTACTCCATTCCCTGGATTGCTCCACTTTACCCTTGATCCTTACCTTATAATGCTGTGTGTTAAGCAAGGCAGAATCAAGTACCATTTTTTGAGTCTTTGGGATGACTCGACCTAAGATTGAATCCAGGTCTCCGGGGCCATTGGTGAACACTGCTACGCCAGAGCTAACGCCAAACTAGCTCCCTGGCAAACGAAGGGTTACAGGTGGACAGTTACTTTAATTTCACAATGTTTGCTGATCGTGTTTCGCCATTAATGACTCTATATAGCAATCCTGTCGAATATTACCTCCAACAAGCCCGTAAACGTGGAATTTTAGATAAATGTAAAAATTTACTTCAATACCATTTTTTTCTTAATATGATTTTTTGCAGTCATTTGATTTATTTATTTACTGAAAATAGGAAATATTTAATCCGCTTTAAAGCAGTACTTACAAACGTTTGATTACATAAGACTGTGCCATTAAAAATTATTGGTAATGGAATAATTACAATTATTTCATCTTAATAAATCAATTACTAAAAAAACTTAATAGCTGTATCAGTAATCAAATTCCCTCACTCAACACGTGGTTGTTACCCTCGAATTAATATCCCACGTTGTTTACTTGAGTTACAAATTTAACGCTTCTAGTGCAAAATAAACGACTTATTACAAATGATCACAACATATTAACTGTAAAATAAAGAATCATGTTAATAAATTCACAAGCAAAAGAAAACAAAAATAAAAGAAATAAGTTCAGTAAATTTAAAACAAAACTTAAATATTCCCGGAAGAAAATCAAAAGCAACGACATAACACATACATGTTTTAACATAAAAAAAAGGAATAAATAGCCTTACCTTTGAGGATTTGTGGTATGCAATTTTTTTGAATAGGAGTCGGTTTTGAAATCCCAATAACTTTACACTGATCAATAAGCCAAGTACTTAATCCAAGACTTTTAAAATCTGCACAAGAATCCACGTGCAATATGTCCGCCATTTTAAAGCTGTGCTTACCAAGCCTCGTCTTGAAAACACTCCTGCTACTTCCTATTTTCGTGAAGGGAATAGTTTTGCTAAACTACAGTGGACATATTACATCGCGTGTTGAACGTCATCAGTAAATCAGTGGGGCTTCAGTCGAATGTAAGAGTTTTATTTTTCTTCGAGTTTATTAATCAAGTCAACATATTTTTTTATAAAACTATGTTTGAGGTTGCAAATTTACTTTCTTATCTTTTTAATCTTTTTCTAATTTTCTTTGTATTTGTATGTTTTTGTACACATTCTGATATATTTGTGTATAGATTTATTACTTTATCCCAATTAGCTTTTTATTGATTTGTTAATCAAAGCTTTACATTTTTTTTTCTTGGTAGCATCAAGAAATTTCTTATAAATTTTTTAAAAAATAAGTCATTTGAGAATGTTGCAAGTTTTTAAAAGGCTCATAATAAATTTTAAGAAAAAATGTAGGTTTTATCATATTAAAGATAATAATAGAAAAAAATTAAGTAATTACCACTATATAACTCATTTATAATTTTCAATTTTCTTATAAAACATGTTTTTTTTATTTTTATTAACCTTATTTTTAAAGTATTTATTGCTAAAAAGAGTCAAGTAAACTCATCCAAAATTGTGTCCGTTTCTTATCATATTTTTATTCAACAGTTTTTTTTTATTTATTTTCTTGGATGAGTAAAAAAAAAACATTTTCTGTTAATCAATTTGGAAAAAAGAATTAAATTATCTGTTTTTTAATTGTCACTTATTAACAAAATCCATAAAAAAACAAAATTTGGACATTAAATATGTCTCCTCTACCTTAATAGTAACATGATACTTTTCAATATAGCTACATTCTTCGGTTGGTTGATTGGTTGACTAGCATATCAACCACTGTAAGTTATTAAATGCCAATTCTTTATATATATATATATATATATATATATATATATATATATATATATATATATATAATTTGTAAACAAATATTTTACTGGTAAGATTATTTTAAAATGTGTCAGTGCTCATTTGTTTGAGCACAGTTAAATGGTTCCAGTATTGTTTTTTAATACTTGTAATTCTATTCAACATATCATGGTTTCAAGTCAAGTAAATGATTTAACAGTTCTATTCGACACATAGATGGGACTAGAACAGTTACTACCACTCCAGGTCAGAGTGGACCTGGGAACAATAGCAACGATGTGGTACTCCACATTCACAAAAGCTCCAAGACAGGATCTCGCAATCAGATAGTTTAGTGTCATACCCAGCTCACTAGTTGGGGACGGGGTTTTACCACTCAGTAGAATGGCCTAGTGAGTAGAGTGTTCACCAATGGTCCGGGATACCTGGGTTCAATCCCAGGTTGCGTCATACCAAAGACTTTAAAAATGGTACTTGATACTTCCTTGCTTAACACTCAGCAATATAAGGTATGTATCAAGGGTACAGTGGAGTAATCCAGGAAAAGGAGTAGCGCCCTCCCTTACACCTCGGTGTTGTAGCTATTTTAAAAGGAGCCTTCCGATCACCCTCGATGAAGGTCGCCAACTTTACTTACTTTTAGAGATGCAGTTGGTGTATTCTACAACACTAGTTCAGTGGAATGGATATTTTCTTTGTGGTTTTCCGTCCTCACTCATATTTTGAATTTTGATGCCTATAACATCCCTCTGGCTTACTTTGGTTTACTGTTGGTATGTGCCATTTGCTAGTATAAAAATTTGTCAAACTAAGGCTACTCTTCCATTTCTTTGTTCATTCTGCATGAGAAAAAAAGGAAGAAGTAGACGTTTAATGGTTCAAAGTAATATAGTTTTAACAAAAAACAAAACCATTTTTCTAAAAATATCCTATTAGAAAAAAAACTGCATTCCATAAATTCTAAAAGTAGACCTAAGTTAGACTAACCAGTGCCAACTCCTAATTCAAAAACTTCCACAGTTAATGGACACACCACTTACGTCTTTAGAGATAGGAATTAACCAGTAGAATTTGAGAAAACAAAATTTAACTTCAGTCACAATTTAGAATTCTAGTGATATATACATATGTAAATATAACTTGAAGTTTATATCGTAGTCATTCCGGCAACTCAAAACCCAAAATTCCTGGTTTAGAGAAAATGCTGAGTCATTTGTGATCTGTTATTAACACACTAACTATTTTTCAAAAAGGATTAATTCTGCTGACTGTTTGGAAACAATTCATAACCACAGGATAAAATATACAATATTTAAAAGTTCCGCTTCAAAGTACAAGGAAGTATTTCATTATTACTTATATCTAATAGAGGAACTTCCTCTATGTGATAGACCAGAACACCCTTCAGTCAGATCATAAAAGAGGCAGTCCCTTATGATTAGTATTTCTTTTTGACTTGCAGTCCTGGCCCACTAGGCTGGGATACACTTCGGCCGGGTGGGTCTTGGTTCCGGCGGCAGTTGGTTGAGACCAACTGACATGGATTCCGGGAAACCAGAAATCATGGTACACATGCTAAGACCGGCATTCCTTCAGCCTCAGGGTGCCATCTCTCAGGTTTTAACCCTCTCTGAGAGGCTAGGTTTATCACCTGGCACCTGAGGCATCCTTTTTTTGGGGAATGCCGAGAGGGCTCTAAGCATTTTTGGAACCTCCGGGTGTGTTGTGTGTGGGTTACAATTCTGCGCCTGGTACCCACAATAAAAAAGACCTTGTAGCAAACAAGCATATGTGGGACGCTCGACAAATACCAGAGAGCGTCCATGTTTACACGGACCAATGTTTCCCTGAGTGGTATGCCATTGCAATGTATCTGTTCACTCGATTTCTTTCTCTGTGTTGGCCATGTTTGCTCGGCCACTAAACTGACTGTGTTCTCTGGCAAGTAGGGTTTGTGTCCCCACCACCAGCAAAAGTAACTGACGTGAAAACCACCAAGTCACCCCCACAGATCCAACACAGCCGATCACCAAGCAGCAGACATCTGCATCACCCTAGTCCATGAGTGACAACTCTGCTTGGACTAGCACCAGCACTTCGAGGCCACATCAACACCCCTCGGTTAACCAAGGATTGCATAAACCAGGACATCAATCATTGAGCCTCAGCAACATATGCGTCCACATCTTCGACCGTTTTCACCTACGCCAGACCATATAGCTACACCTACGATTTGTACCGAGCAATGAGACTATCCTCATCTTCTAGACGTGCTGTCGTCACAAACTTCGAGACAGCGGAGTCTACGACTTTCTACGGCACCGACTGTCAACACCTATAGGGAACAAATAAATAAATAAATAATTAAATTAAAAAAAAAAATAAATAGATAAAAAGAAAACTATTAAATTTGAAGAAACTCCCAGAGGTCTCTAACGGAAAAGGAGATAACACCTCTATAAAAAAAAAAAGTAGTCACTACTACAGAAAATGCAACGCTTAAACAAGCGAGCGAACACACACACACACACACAAAACAAAACAAAACAAAACAAAAACACACGGATGGAAAAAAAATTACTCCCGGATATTAAAAGAAGTTCCAAAGAAAAAGCAAAGAAAAAGTGTTTTGGGCACCACACCTACGTCTTGGGATGTAGCGTCGGTTAGTCCCTTCACCCAATGAATAAAGGAAAGTATGGAAGAAATGTTTTCGTCTCTTATCTATTTCTATCCTTTCTTTTTGTATATTTCTTTTGGGACTTTCTTTGGGCAAGGCATTGCGCTGGCCAGCCAACGTGGGGTAAAATAATATAACCAAAATATGGAATCAGATATCTACAGCAACACAGCCTTGCCCTTAACCCCCTGACCTTCAAAATCTTCAAACCCCACACACCCAGCAGAAACTATACCAACTTGATACAGCAATTGCGATTCTACACCCATGCACATCTCTCGTGTACGATTTGCTCAATAAAGAACTTACATTTGAACTTATTCACTTATCCTCCTCATTTGTCCAGTCCTCTGTCAATCACACACTCCATCCTCATTTGCAAACGTTTGTGGAATCGACGCATCTCTAGGTCTCGAAACACTTGAATGGAGTCATAAAAAAGAGAAAAAAGAGAAAAAGCATAATTAGTAAAAAAAAAAAAAGAACACATCCGAAAAATAGACCCCAAGGTATTCAGAAATTTAAAAAACTATTTCCACAATATATATATATATATATATATATATATATATATATATATATATATATATATTAGGGTAGGTCGATTTTGCTACTGTAAAAAGAATAATGTGGTGAAAGTTGCAAAATAACATCAGAAATTACCCCACGAAATATCTTTTTCCAAAATTTTGTATTTTTTTGCGAAATCGCATTTAAAGACATAATATTATGTGATTTTAGTCGTGATATCGGTGACGCTGAAAACCTGTATCCATAAAATTAAAACTGAGACTAAAGGAAACTTAAATAAGAAAATTTATTAAATAATTGATATTTTTAAGTTTATTATCCATTTTCATATTATGTTTAATTAAATGACCAAAAACAAAAATAAAATATATTAAGATATATAGTTTAAAATACAAATAACAACTTACTAAACCTCGTTTTATTTACTGGATATTTTTTTGGCTTTCACCGGTGGTAAATATCTCTCCGTAGTACTTCGGTTTGTTTATGTTTTTTACCCTTATGGTTAACGCAAATATATATATTTCGCAAAGTAGACATACTATTAAAATATTTAAACATTTTATAATTATTGTAATTTATTTATATTTTAAAATTTAGTGTTTTTTTAAGTGAAAAGTCGGTTTACGAGTTAATTTTGGAACTAAACAGTACAATACTGTTGTTTGGTAAGTAAACATTATTACTTTTTTTTAATGAATTTCGAAATTTATTTACAATTTTTTAAAAACATCTTCGTGTATTTTCAGACAATATATATATATATATATATATATATATATATATATATATATATATATATATATATATATATATATATATATATATATTCTTTTTACAGATATTTTGATTAAAAAATGGCAGGAAAAAAACTGGAGTTTCCACTCGCAGTAAAGGTGCAATTAAATTTTCAGGTTTACCATCATCATTGGGAGTTGTCAACAAATAATTCTATACAGCTATTTTTTAATGAACACTTATCCCCACCTTTCTTGTTTAGGTATTTCTAAATTAATAGCAAAGGACGTGATAAATATTTGGAAGGCTGTCAACCCTCGTTTGCCTTTGTTAAAGGAAATTAGTGTTGTCAGCAAGGTGAAAACTCCATGCTTTCAGAAGACAAAGCAAATAAGTTGGAAACATCTACCTGCTGCCCAAACAAAATTCTGGAAGGAAAAGTTGGATACATTTTTTGATATATCATCATGTTCGTGCAACCTGCTAATTTTAAGTTGTGACAATATTAATGTCAAATGCATCAAAGAAAATTGCCAGACTAAGCACATCATCTGCACTTGACCTCTGACAAAAAAGCCAACAAAAAAGTATGAAGATATACCCACCAATAGCTTCAACATTATATGTTCAGGGTGATTCTTCCCATTCTGACTCATCTTCTCCAAGTGATGAAACAGAGGATTCTAAACAGCTAGATAGTCCTCTCCAAGTGCCTTATAACTTCACAAATTTCCAAGGTATGCTCTTGAGTTAATTAGGGGTGATATATTTTCTAATCTTGGAGCCAGCCTTGCCCATGCCTTGCTCTTGGATTTGAGGGCTATTGGCCTTTTTATCCCTAATATAGATATAAAGAATATCTATATGGATAAATGTAAAATAGAGCAAAGGCTAAAGTGAAAACAAATGCCTATGAAAAGCATAATGAAAATGTGGAGAATTTTCTTTGTATAGGAGTTGATGGGAGGAAAAAGACACACTACACTACAAGGAATCAGTGGAGGAAAATGGAAGTAAAATTCTGAAAAAAGCCAAAGGACCTAATGCCACTTGACAATCACAAAGGAGACACCAAATGAGAGACTCACAGGGTTTTTCCTGATATTGGTGCAACTGGTACACTATTAAGGCTGTCCTTGTTGACAACACGAATGCAAATACAGGCTGTGAAGGTGGACTTGTTACACTTTTAGAAAAAAATAAAAAGAAATCTTCTCACAATTGGTTGCTCCTTACATCAAAATGAACTTCCATTTAGAGCTCTATTCAAACATTTAGATGGCACCACAAAAAGCCACACGACATTCAATGGTCCATTGGGTAAATTATGAGCAAATGATTGTCATAATTTACCCCAAAAATCTTTTTCAGCTGTTGAGAATCCCCTGGAGTTTCATTTTGGAATGAAAGATATGGATAGCCTTAGTAGTGACCTAAGACTACTCTATGAATATACAGTTGGTATTTCTAGAGGTAAGGTGGACCCTAGATTTGCATCGTGGAAAATTGGTCCATTAAACCAGGCAAAGTGGTTAACTTTGGCCATCAGGGTCATGTGCCTATGGACTCGTGGGGCATATCCACAGAATCTTTCGACCAAACTATATAGTTTGATAAATTTTATTGTGAATGTTTATGCTCTTTGTTGGTTTGATATAAAAAAAAAGTAACAAGTTCCATCTCCAGCAAATTTATATTTACAATATGATTGACAGGATACGAAAGAAACCAATTGAGGTTCAAAAGATTACATTAAAAAACCTCCAGTATAATGCCTTGGCATTACTTCTGGAAAATGTTTTATTTTCAATGGTGAAATTTGATGAACCTGAAGTGAGAGAAGAGTGTATAAAAAGAATTTTGGCCATTAGGTACGTTTATATTTATTCATACAAAACTGGTTGAAGTACTTGTGCCAATTTATTGAAACATTTTAAAGATTACATCTGATTTCACCAAATATTATTAAAGCAGAACAAATTGCATTTCAAAATTAAACGCAAATTACTTTTTATATTCTTTCAGAAGAGTCAAGAAAAGATTTTAAAAGATCCCCATGATCAACTTTAAAGCTGTGCACTGGACTGATTTATTTGATTTGTCAGTAAATGGAGTCTGTGAGCCACCACTCACACTAGACTTTTCTGACGATGAATTACAGAATTCATTGTTAACTGGTGAAAAGATTAACTTGCCAGATTTCCCTTCACATTCCCAAGGTGTGGAACGGGCAGTTAAGTTAGTAACGGAGGCTTCTCAATCCGTGTATGGCTTTGAAGCAAGGCACCAGCACATACTTGCAAAAGTTTTGTGACAACAATTGAGACCAGCATTTTCATCTAAGGAACTATATATGGAACTATTTGATTCCATATATTAAAAATTATTAAACAATTATTTGTTTTTCCATATTTGTTTATTTGTTGTATTTCAATTCATATCAGGAAAAAGTTTTTTTTCAATATATTCGAATATTACTGCTTGAATAATAGCATTTTAAATTCGACACAGGTAAAGCAGGGTTGGGTTGGGGTACAATTTTCAATTTGAAGTTTTGTTATAATTCATTTATCATATTTCCATAAAATAAAATAAGATTTCCTTATTTAAATACTGAAATTGTTTGGTTTTTACATCAATATTTAGGCCAAATCTGGCAAAATCAAGGACTTTTCAGTACGTGTTTATTCAAAATCTTTAATGCCAAATTAGCAAAAAACCGTTGAAGATTCAGATCTAATTTTTGGTATGAGTATTTAATAGGTATATACACAACTTTCAGTGCATTATTCTTTTTGATATTTAAAAAAAGTGAAAAATCAACCTACCCTAATATATATATATATATATATATATATATATATATATATATATAAGGGATTGATTTCTTTTTATTTACCTCCAAGTACCTATATACTCAAGGAACTGTTACAGAAATTTTTTTCCGACCCCCAAATAATTGCTAACAAACACAGAATCCAAAATAAAAGTTACTGTTATTATTTGTTTGCAAAATTTCTGTGTCCTTGTTATTTTTCTTTGTCGAAATTCTTTTGTTCGTTTCATTCTCGACAAGTTTAGTACGACTCCACTTCAAGCAACAGTTACCTTGTCATCAATTCAAGTTCAACAGTCAATCCATGTGGGTATGTGGTCAAAGAAACTTCTTGATAAAAAGGCCCAAATGACTATTGAAGATTTTCTTCCCTCAAAGGTAAGTTATTATTTTTTGAACAATGAAAGAGCTGAAAAATACTTTTCACAGACTGCAAAACGGAGCCTATCTTATAAATCAAAAATCCATAAACAAACTTATGAGACGACCTCTAAGTCGGTTATAGTTGGATTTAGGCAGGCGTAAATGAATATGTAACGATTGCAACCATTGTCTTTCAAAGAGTACGTATTATAACTGCGAGGCGGCCTGATCAAAGTAGCAAAGTTCCAACTCTGTCTTAGGTCTTGTTAGCATTGTGTCGGGTGGGCGAATAAATAATAGGCTCCACCCAGGCAATACCTGCTTGGCAGGGATGAGTTTATTGCACAGCGTCTGAGGCGCTTCAAATGGAGAATGCCGTCGGGACCAAGAAACTTTTGTGATAGCCTGCATGAGTCTCGATTCGTACATGGCTTCCTACAAAAAACTTCCTACAAAAAACGACCTTGAGTCAAATTTTAACTTGGTGGAAAATCGGTTAAATACCTTCTTCGGATCTGCCACAACAATCCCAAGAACGCATGACTTGTTGCTTTTCCTGATAGAGTAGGCTTCCGCCCCAAAAGACCTTGTGTCACACTGGCACCCGATGCCATGCCTTCACGTAAATCTTCACACGTCTTCCATTCTCTTTAGGACTCTTAAATTATACCAAAAATCTCTTCGACTCCACAAGAGGATTTTTTCTATATAATGTTTTTTTTTTTTTTTATTTCATATCATTTCGGTTTTCATTCTACAAAGTTTGTTCAGGCAATAAATATGTTTATTGTTTTGAATTGTTCAGCTCGAGGAAATATTAAACCATGATACATTTCTTCGATGACAAGTCTCCGAATTGTTTTCCTCTCATACTCAAATAATTTTGGCAGTTAGCAATGGTACTCAGATACGACAAATTTACGAAAACAGACTGTATAGTCGTCAATACCATAATCCGTTACCACCTCAAGTACATAGTCATTGTAACCCGGTCAAGGACAGTGGCAATCAAAGTGGGATAGTTGGATCCAGGCTTGGGTGGAGACGATAGCTAGGGCTCCTTCGCCGTGTAAGAAGATGGATGTGTGGCTCTTCAGAAGCAAAATTGCGGCCGAATTGACAACGTGAGGTTAACCCTTAAACTGTGGTATTTCTGTTATTTACACAGTAAATTCAGATATATGGCACATTATTTTGTTCTTTAAGGTGATCCTTGGATAAAACACCAATTGACGACCGAAGTTCGCTTGTCCGGGAGAAGTCTGTCACTTATTATTTATGTGACACCGCACCACTGGTATATGATGGTGTAAAGTGGTACACAAATATCTGCTACTAAGGACGAAAATTAAAAGGCCCTCATAGTTTTCCTCTACACCCAGATCTTTGTTACAGCGGATGTAGAGAAAGACATTTAAGATATAGATTTTTGAGACAAATCTGGCTTTTCATTTTCAGACATTGTCTGACAGATCCTAAAACGAACTTCAAGTTGTCAGGATCCATTCCTAATGGACTTCCATTATAACTCTGCATTTTGCGAACTTATCAAGAAATTTAAAAAACGTCCTCTCGCAAAAATATTTTGCTCTACACCAGCACATATCATATTGCTACTAGTGGTTCTCTTGTTCACACCCGTCCTCGTCGGCTTACACTGGAAAAATTGAGTGTGACTGAAGCCACATTAAACCAAATGATGGAACTGGGAATTATTTGTTCATCGAAGAGTAACAAGATGTCTTCTTTGCACCTGAAACCTAAAAATGCTGGCACTCGGCGCACATGTGGGGATTATAGAACTCTCAAATCTGCGACTAAACCTGACTGTTACCTTATTTCTCCCAAAGATAATGTAACAGTAATATTCCAAAATAAGTCTACATTTATTAAATTAGACCTTATCAAGACCTACTATTAAATTCTGGTTGAGCCCGACCACATTCTGAAGACGCCCATGACAACACAATTTGGGTTGTTCGAATTCTTACGTGTGTATTTGGACTAAGAAATGCGACGCAGTTTTTTCAAAGATTTGAGCTGTTTGAAGAATTTGAAATTATTATCAACCCAGTAAAGCATGGGTTTTGAGAATCTGAAATAATTTTCCAAACTCACCACATTAATTCCGTTGGAATTTATCTTCCCCTTCTAAAGTTGAAGCCATTTCCCACTTTCCGATGCCAGACACCATGGGGAAACTGTGATAGTTTCTAAGGATTAAGAACTTTTTCATAGGTTTCTGTCGAATTGCGCGCAGGTTGTAAAACCTTTAATAGACACTTTAACTAATGCAAAAAATTGGGACGTAGTTCTTACTGATCCTGCCTTGGCAACATTTCACCAAATAAAGATTTTACAGTTTCAAGCAGTTGAATCGTTACATGTTGTTTCGGGCAAGGAGGTGGTTCCTCACCATCGTCGATCTTTTGCGAAAACCACTGGCATGTGGTTACCGTCTTTTCTATATTGGCCTGCGTCAGTTGGTGTTTGATATGGATCCAGTAGAGATCAAGTTTGAGATCCTTAATTAGAATTCGTCGAACAGAGATTCCAAGTTCTTGGCTCCTACATTGCAAAGATCTCGACTGATTTTGGTCGACAGACTCTTGAACCCGATGACATTCTAGGGTGTTCGGATTGTTATCAAAAGCACGTATCGTGAGGAATCCGTTGCCTAACGATCTTCACAAGTGTTCTTCAAAGTTCTTGATCAACTTGAAAATCTGACTCCTGTTTGGAAATGTGTGGAAATTGAACTTCCTTCTTTATCTTGCTTGAACAATCTTGAAAGATTAACTTTCATAACATATCTTTAGACAAAAGATCTTCTGCTCCATCGGGCAAGGCACGATTTCGCTATATTTGGTTAAATACATCCGAATAGCAATTATTTCCCAGCAATAACCTGGAAAGCGAAAGAGAAAAAGTCAACAGAGAAGATCTAAGAAGCTACTGCTTTGTTTCAACAATTGTGAAAAACCCTATATATATATATATATATACACACACACACACACACACACACACACACACACACACATATATATATATATATATATATATATATATATATATATATCCTTCCTGCATTGAAATATATTTCAGAGTTTCATTTAGCACTGTTTTCCTTCAGCATTATAAGAAAAATTATCTTCTTACTAAATTTTTCAGAGGATTCCATCAATTCTGCCATTCTTTTTTTCTCAGTGCAGGAATTAATTTAGTGCAGTCAGTAGGCCATATTCCATATCCTGGAACCAAATTATTGCTAATTTTGATATTATACTTGGGAATAAAAAGAATTTGTGCGACGGTTGTTTTCTCTGTCCGCTTCCTACTTCTATTCCTCCGACTTTTAGTCATTCATTGTTATGAGCAAGATATATTCAGTATCTAATAATTCTATTCTTCATCTATTTTACTCAGGTGTTCATTTGAGGTTTGTATCTTTAACGCAAGAAACTTTCAATCATGAAGTCAGCATTAAATGGTGAGATGTTAATTTTTTTTTTTATCCTGCTCAACTGGTCAGCTTTTGAGCACTTTTCTGATTTAAAAACATTTTAAAACAATTTGTTTGTTCAAACACACACACACACACACACACACACACACACACACACACACACACACACACACACACACATACATATATATATATATATATATATATATATTAGAGAAAATGGAAATGAATCTGATGGTATGTAAAGATAAAGATTGAAAGAACATGGTATTCACAGAATGAATTTGATTATAGTCGAATTATTTGTCAATGTTAAACATTTCGGTTTTTTAGATAACACTTTTAAAATAAATTTCGCACACTTTCAAAGAGAATGCTTCTAACGGCAACAGAATGCTAAATTTTTCTCTTCTTTTGTTTCATTTCAAAAATTGAATATAATTAAGAAAATACAACATCGCATATTAACATTTCCTTCACGATAGTTTAATATGAAAAAAGGAATAATTCAGCAATAAATAAATTCATCCTCTGAATACCTTGTTATATCACACACACACACACACACACACACACACACACACACACACACACACACATATATATATATGTATATATATATATATATATATATATATATAGGGGGGGTCGTTCAAAACGTTCTTAGCCTCATCCAGATAAAGGACTCATAGATAAATATTTTGTTGTGGCAGCACACTACCACTTCTTATGAAACGAGAAAAAAAACTAATTCAGATTTCTATATTAATTTCTGTGCAAATGAGGCCCATACAAAGGTGAGAGGAGTGCAATAAATCTGAATGAGGTTTAAAACTTTCTGAACGACCCTCGTAAATATGAATATAATTGATAATGGATATTGATTTTTGACTAAATTTCCTTTTATCTTTGTTTACTGTTAACATCAACTCTCAGGTCATGTTCACCTTCATTCTATGACTATTAAGTAAGTAACATTGGAAGGCAAGGTAGATCGTAATTACCTTGACTAAAATCAGAAAGATTGATTATTAAATATAAAAAGGAACAATTTTCCAATTTCTTTTTAATTTTTAACAATGCACAACATTTAATGCATAATTCATTTAATGTTTATTATTTCACTCTTAGTTTTTCCATGTCTTTTAACTTCATCCTGATGACTAGACCACATGATGTAAAAGCGATTCCAGCCACATAAGTAACGTTTGATTACATGCTATAAAGTCAGCATATATATATATATATATATATATATATATATATATAACATTAAGATTAATTTTTTTCTTTAATATAAAAACTGCTTGATGCTATCATTTTAGAACAGGTATAAAGCATAGAAAATATAATTAAGAATACAAGAAGTGCGTTATGTCAATAAAATAAATTTCTTTCATTAATTCATTTCTTTCATTCTTTCATCCCATGGAAAGAATTAATTGAATATATATACAAAATAAGTAAAGTAAAATTGGCGACCTTCGTCGAGGGTGACCCAAAGGCTCCCTTTTCAATAGCTACTACACCGAGGTGTAGGGGAAGGCGCTACTCCATTCCCTGGATTGCTCCACTTTACCCTTGATCTATTCCTTATAATGCTGAGTGTTAAGCAAGGCGGTATCAAGTACCATTTTTTGTGTCTTTGGTATGACTCAACCTGGGATTTAACTCCGGTCTCCCAGACCATTGGCGAACACTCAACTCAATCGGCCAATGGCCCGGTTATATACAAAATAAAGGAGAATAAATAAAGGAGAATAAATAAAGGAGAATAAATATTCTGTTTTAGATTTTAAATGGACATGAGTTTAAACTTTTTAAATGAATGGTAAGTGTACTCATTCTAAAGTAAAACATTTACAGAAGTGTGTGTGTGTGTGTGTGTGTGTGTGTGTGTGTGTGTGTGTGTGTGTGTGTGTGTGTGTGTGTAAAATATAAAAAAATAAAATACAGTTTTCTGGCAGTCTTTTTTGTAACAGTGCTCAATATATAAGTCAGAGCTATTTGCATATTAATATTTCAAAATGCAAGCATATCAAATGCAACTGTTAGATTCCCGTTTCCACATTCCTCGGGAGATAATAAAAGCTTTTATTTTTCAAGTTCCCTATATCTATTGCCTCATCCACTGATTCCTTTATTCACTTGAAATCTATGATGCAATTTGAAAATAAAGTCTCTTATATCATTAAGATAATAATAATAATAATAATAATAATAATAATAATAATAATAATAAAGCCCCTTTCATTACTAACTGAAAAGAAAGGTCTCCTATATTCTAAAATGATAAATACACAAAAATATATCAAGAAATAAATCAATAAATTCCGATATGTCTGTAAAATAAAATTTTCATCTATCATTAAAAAAATTAAATCCTTTGCTTTGAAAACCCCCCCAAAAAAACTTACATATGATTAAAAAATGATATTATTATTCTTTTTCTCCTCTTTCTTTCTTTCTTTCTTTCTTTCTAATTTTTTCATTTGGTTCTTTCTTTAATTCATTTCTTTCTTTTCTCTTTCTTTCCCATTTCACAATTTCTTAGTCATGTGCAAGGATGCATAAGAGATAATTATTCTTAAGATTTTTTAATAACAAACTATTTTTAATGATGAAATGGACTTTAATGTTATTTAAAACATGAAACTGACAGTTGCGATTAATATGTATGCAATTTAAAACTTATATATATATATATATATCGTTAAATAAACGCAAACTCCCACAAAACGTTCAAAAACCAAACCAATGTAGTTTATAAATTTGCATGCCTATTTCTAGAGTGTCTCTCGGAAAATAACATAAAAGCTACTACCTACATTGGCCATACTACAACTACTCTCTATCGCCAGCTTATATACCACATCTCCGATATAAGTGCCATAAAACAGCATCTAATGACAAGGCTTAACAAAAACACTTAAAAATTCAAATCCTCCGATACAATAAAAATCCTCATGAATAATACATAAATCCTTTATAACAATAACAATAGAAATCCTTGAAGCAATAAGCATAAAAAATTTTTAAAAACCTACTATAAATAAAATAGCATTCAACACAGGTATTAACATATTAAACATATTCAATGACTAACCCTTGCATCCTTCTTAACAGTATGAGCAAAGTATATATTATAAAAAAAACATTTCAAATAAATATGAAAACTCACAGCAACAATCAAACACAACCCCCGAGAAAGACCAGCGAAATGGTCGAAAACGCTTGTGCTAGTATGGAACACTTTCTTCACCACCTTGACCAAGACATAAGGAAAATAACAAGAAGACTTGAACGTCTTTATTTAAAGATCCTGAAATTAAAATACAACGCGGTTTTCCCCAGCACATTCACAAATATATATATATATATATATATATATATATATATATATATATATATATATTGAGAGAGAGAGGGAGAAGGACTGACAGTCAAGCAGAGAGAGAAAGGGAGAGAAAGAAAGAGAGAGAGAAAGACTCGTATATCTATATGTATAAACACTTATACGCACAGACATAAAAGAGTACACATACACACAAATGTGTATACACACACACACACACACACACACACACACACACACACACACACACACACACAGTAAAGAGTACATACGCACATACACATACCTGAATATATCAGTTTGCCTTTTCACTCTTGTTAATCAATACTGAACAAGATTTTAGAAGAACAAAAAAAAAACTGTTCTTTTTTTATTTAACAATAAAATCCAATTAAACTTTTTTTTCCAGAAATTTACCATTCACTTGCATCAAACGTGCAAAATTCCTTTTTATCTTGATTGCAATGAAATTTGATTCTTGCATATTTGCCCTGTTTTTAACTCTCAAAAACCAAGCAATTAGAAGAAATTGTTTGTTCAAATATTTATGAGCTGTATATACATGCATATATATACATATATGCAAACATATATCAACCTAATCATCATCATTATGGTCATGCTTCATAAAATGAAGGACAAGAAGTGGGCAATCCATATCAACTACAAGCCCATTCCTGACAAAGACCAATGCAGCAAAAGCAAATATGGCCACATGAAGGTCTAGTCAGGATTTGATGGCATAGTGTTGCAATTCCTCTTCCTATGCTTTTTGTCTTTGAGGACGACCCTGCAAAAGTTTTCAAAGGAGAAGACAATACGGTTGGTGGTGAATCAACAGGCATCACTCTTCTAAGTTACGGTGGACCATCGACAATGGTTAATGTGACCGGCACCAAAAGATTTTTTCCAACAGTCCTTGAATCGCTTCTTTGATGCCCCTTAGTCACAATGGGCTGCCGAGAACTTTCTGCCCAGAACGATCCTGAGCATGCAATGATTCCCCATCATAGATATGCGTCCTGTCCTACGCAGCCGGGACTTCACTAGTATAAACTCGATGCTGGTGATATTTGCCTTATCACGGACTTCAATATCAATGATGAAGTCACTTCAGTGGATTCTGAGAATGGTGTGAAGGTAGCAGTGGTGAAAACGTCCGAGGAATCGAAAGTGTTGCTGATTACTGACCTAAAACTCCAACCCATATAGAAGGGTGACAAGAACAATGACTCTACACCCGCTGATCTTTGTGTCCTTCATCAAGGGTCTGTTGTATCACGCAGGTTTATATAGGCTGCCAAATGTACTGATCACCTTTGCCAGTCTTTTGTCAACTTCCTAGTTGGGCTTGGCACACATATGTATACATAGAAATAAACATAAACACACACACACACACACACACAAAACACACACACACACACACACACATATGATTAAAAACAACATCTTGCATTGTTCATTTCACCACTCAGCTTCAAGAGATGGGACAATGTATACTTGTTAAAATTTCAAATATCCCATTAAACAATTGATAAAAACAAACTAAAAAATAATTTAATGCACAAGCACTTGCTTCACATTACTGCCAGTTTCATGATGTGTTCTCGATCAAATGATATCAATTATAATTATAATTAATTTCATATGAAGTCCTTTTTAACTTTTTTTGTCGACAGTTTTTATGGGATTTAAGATTTTAGCACACACACACACACACACACACACACATATATATATATATATATATATATTTCTTTAAGAAAAAAACAAAAACGGTCACATTATTTTTTCTTAAAGAAATTATTGCTCTGTAATGTCAGTTTACCAGGAAATTTTTAATGTTCACTGTTGAATGGGTTTTTTGTCCCGATGGAATTACTGCAACTCCAGTTTAACTGGACCGAATAATACTATATATATATATATATATATATATATATATATATATATGAGAGCAGATTAATAAGTCTATGTTGACCGCTGAATTAATTGCATTGACAAAGGTTAGGTTATTTTTTCGGTTTAATGGTATATCAACCCTTGATGGTTATTTAATGCAAAATCCTGTTTATACATATATATATATATAATTTTAAGTGAATAATTTATTGGTAATATCTTTAAACGAACCAGAGCACATTTATTCGCACACAGTTAAATGGTTTCAAATATTGTTATTTATTGTTTGCACACAGTTAAATGGTTTAAAATATTGCTATCTAATACTAATAATTCAATTTGATATTTACAATTTGTTTGTTCATGTAACACAATCTAGGTGGTCCGCCAAGCAGACGATTCCTTTGTCTGTTTTGGCGCGAAACCAGACAAAGGGTTTTGGACTTGAAATCTCGCCGTGACCGGAAGTGGAAGGGGACGCGAGAAGAGAATCAGTTGGAAAAGGAGCTCGAGAAGGCAGTTGGCTCGGAACCACGGACAGGGGCAGTCGACACCAGACACCGGAGCGGTGAGACCAGTCGGAGGAGATGGGGTCCAGACCAGTGAAAGAAGATCGAGTCAAGATGAGTCGGCATTCCAGTTGCTTTGAGGAAGTTTCGCTAGTAACCCACGCTAGCGTTAGTCTGCACATGCACAAGGTGTTACATAACTCTCCTTCTGCACTTGAGTTAACCCCAAGCGTTTGTTTGTTTTGTTCTTTTTCCTCCCGTTTCCTCAATTGTATTTAATGTAGCGGTAAAGAAATGTGCGTTGCCCCTATCGGAACCACTAGTTGATCACCGGCCGTAAAGAAGAGAAATGGTTCGAAGAGTGATGTAACGTGTGGGACGAAGAAAGGGGGATCGTCACAGTTCACATTTAAATGGTTTTCAATATAGTTAATGAGTAAATAGTTCTATTTAACAAATAGTTGGGATCCTAACAGGTACTATGACTACGGATTAGAGTGGATCTGGGAGTAATGGTAATAAACGTGTAATCTACATCCCCCAAATCTCCAGGACTAAAGCCTAACCATTAGATGCAGTTTAGTGTCATATCCAAGACACTTGTAGGAGTAGGGTGTCTTACTACTCTGCAGAGATACAGTCGGCATATTCAACAACCCTAAACGACTGGATTTGACAAGAAAAGAAATTATATTGGGAAATGAATATTTGGTGTGTAAAATAAGTATATTTTATTTTTACTTCATGAATCTATAGACTTATTGGTGAGCATACATACGCATGCACACACATATACGTAGAGTTATATACTCACACGCACATATATGCGTAAAAATACAGAAATACTTATGTATGCACACACCCTCAAATATAACGTTTCACACATGTATTCACATACATATGTGTTATAATGACAAGCACAGGCTGAAAAATATGAATCTACATACAAAAAAACCTACACACGCTTATATATACATATATCCATAAAGGCACATCCTTAAACATAAATGTCCAAATATATATGCAACTGATTATCAAACACATGAATTATACTCGAGCCATTTTAGATCATATATATACCTGATGATAATAGAGAATAAAGTATTGCTTTAAAATTTGCAGATTCAACCAATATTTTACACTGCAACATAATTTTTGCAGTTGCGAAATATACAGTTTCCAACAAGGATCGAACTTGCAGCATGTAAAGAAGATAATTATTAGAACAGAGAACCATATCCGTTTCACCATATTTTTCAATAAACATTGTCGTAAAGAATAAAGGATTGCCTTAATTTTTCTGATCCAAGCAATATTTAAAACTGCCAAATATATGTTGCAGTTGCAAAAAAAAAAAAAAAAAAAACATGTGTTGGGAGGATTGAACTCAAGACCTTCAGCACGTATAAGAGACATGATAATTACTACACAACGGAACCACTTAGTTGCAAATTATCAAGCAATATTTGTCAATACATATTCTTGATTCTAGAATAAGACATTATTGCTTCAAGTTCACAAACTCAACATTGTAACATTTATCTTGCATTAATTAAAAACGGGAATAATTGTCGGTAAGGATTGAACTCATGATTTTCAACATGTAAACCATATTTAATAACCAAACAACCACGAAAACAGTTAGCAGTACATCGTCGAACCACCAATGTGTAATGCAGACGTCATAATTACTATAAAACAGAAAATGGCTACAGAAAGTGTCAAACCATATTTGTCAATACACATTTCCGATTATACTAGTGGATAAGATATTGCTTTAGATTTACAGATTCATGCAAGACTCAACCTAGCAACATTTACTTCGGAATTGCCAAAAATACAAATAGATTTTAGTAAGGATGGAACCTTCTCCGAGAAAAGCAGTTACGATAACCACTACATGACACCAAATTGTCAAACCATATTTGTCAATATATATTACCGATTAAAGTAGATAATATAGTATTACTTTAAATTTGCATATTAAACCAAGATTGAACCTTGTAATTGCCAAAACCATAAACAAATTTCGTTGATAATTATACTAACGAGATCCTGTATGTAAACAAGACACTATATCCACAGTTGTACGGAAACAGATATCAAACCATAGTTGTCAATATATATTCAAGATTATATGAGAGAATAAAGGATGGCTCTAAATTTGAAAATAATCAATTATAATTAAACATGGCAACATGAATGTTACAATTGCCAAAAACACAGAATGGTTTCACAGAAGACCGCACCCGACAACTTCCGTGTTAAAAGCAGACGTGATAATCTATACACCACAGAAAAAGAGTACAGATGGTTGTCAAAGCATATCGCACAATAATCATTCCCGATTACACGAGAGAATAAAGTATTGCTTGAAATTTGCTGATTCAACAAATATTTTGCAATTTTCAAAAATGCAAACTGTTTTCGTGGATTGAACCCAGGACTTTCTGCTCGTAAAAAAAGATAGGATAATCACTAAACAAACCATGTTTGCCAATTCACTTTTCCGATTAAACTAAAGAAAAAGGTATTGATTAAAATTTGCAGATTCAATAAAGATCTAACATTCTAACATTTAAAATGCAGTTGTCAAAAATAAAAAAGTTTTCAGTGAAGATATAATTCACGACATTCTGCGAGTAAAGCAGACGTGATAACCATTGCACCTCATGAAGACCTATTGTCAAAACATATTTGTTATTTCACATTCCCGATTATACTTGAAAATAATGAATTGCTTCAAATTTGCAGATTCAGCATTTATTTTGCAAAAATACAAGGAGGTTTCAGTGAGGATTGAATTTACAACATTCTGCATATAACCACTACACGACATGGCGGCACGTAGTCGAACTGTATTTTTCAAAACACATTTCTGATTATGAAAGAAGTTGTAATTTACTAGGCTTTATGCTTAGATGCAGCAAAGACGCCCAGATTCAACCAAGATTGAACGTTGCAACATTTATTATACAAACGCTAAAATATAAAGCAGTTTGGGTGAGGGTTGAACACACGACTTTCGGTGTGTAAAGCAGTTGTGATAATCATTGCACCACATGCTGCCATATTCGTTAATACTCATTTCTTGTGATACTCGAGAATAAAGTATTGCTTTACATTTGCTGATTCAACATGGCGACTTTTATTTTACTATTGTCAAAAATACGTAGAATTTTGGTTGGTAAAGCAGACGAGATAATCAGTACACAATGAAACCACATGACGCTATAATGTCAAACCATATTTCTCAACAAACTTTCCCGATTATGCTAGAGACTGAAGTATTACTTTAATTTTTTAGATTCAATCATGAGTTGTCATTGCGATATTTAGTTCGTAATTGTCAAAAATAGAAAGACTTTGAAAGCACGATTTTCTGCGAGTAATACAGATGTGGTAACCAATACACCACGGAACTAGATGACGGCGTTTACTCACACTATATTTCTCGTTTATAGGAGAGAATAAAAGATTGCTTTAAATTTCCATCTTTACCTTAATTTTAACATTGAAACATTTATTTTGTAATTGTAAAAAATTGTAAAAAATACAAACAGTTATCGGTGAGAATTGAATTCATGAACATTTGCGTGTAGAGCAGGTGTAGTCACAACTACAGCACGAAACGAAACGAAACGAAGTTATTCTCCCGAACCATATTTCTTAATACTCACTCCCGATTATACTTGAGAATAAGGTATTGCTTGATAACGGTTGGTTGTCAAACCTTATTTCCAAACTTTAGCAGAAGATTATTATAGGAAATTGCTTTAAATTTCCATATTAACAAAGATTTATCTTGGCTGTGTATTTTGTAATTTTCAAAAAATGCAAAGAGGGTTTCGGTTAGGATTGAACTCAAGATCTTCTGAGTGTGATGCCGACGTGATAAACCATTTTTGCTAATACACATTTTCGATTACAGTAAAGAATAAAGAATGGCTTTATATTTGCAGATTTAATCAATATTTAACTTTGCAATACTTATGTTACACTTTCTATTTTAGTCACCGTGTCACAGCAACACCACATCTTCGACTTGGCTGTGGTTACTTCGCAAATAGGATTTTTATAGCCCAATAGCCCGGCACTCTAATTTTGAATTTGTACTTTTCCCTTCTTTTTGACTGGTTACCTTTGCAATGCTAGGACGTGTACTTTGTCGAACATCGTCAAACGAAATGAAATTGGTGACTAGAATTCAAATTCTGGACAAGGCTGTTTACATTTCACTTTCTGCTAATGTCATTGAGAAAGGCATGAATCCATCTCTTCTTCTCTATCTATGAGTAAATAGCAAGGCATACTGTGTTCTTTAGCTTTATTCAGGTAACTGGTCTTAGAGGAAAATTTTGAAATCTAACCATTCTTAAAAATTGACGTTGTACTTAACCTTTTCCGTGGTGTTGATATTGGCTAAATTCAAACCATTAATTAACATATCTTAGTAAGGCTAAAAATCCTAGTCTGCTCTTCTTATTAGCCATAAGTTTAGAAGAATGATGCCTTTCCCAAGTGCATTAAAGTGAAATACAAACATTCTCGTTCAGGATTTGAACCTGGATTGCTGAGTTCATTTCCTGAGACCGTTGACATTTTTTCATTCTTTTAATCGATATTAGAAGTTTATACATTTTCAAAGTTTAATTTTATTGTTACCTATTTACTTATTTTAAATCTTTGATGTCTTCCACTTTAAACTTTTCAAGAATCTTTCACCATTTTTCTTATAATTCTCATTGAATTTCTTTCGTTTTCTTTCTTTTAATGTCTAAAGGTAAGAAAACATTGATAAGTTTGCCAAAAAAAAAAAACAAAAAAAACTGTTGGATGCTAAGAATAAAATAAAAACTCATCAAATTGATTTCAGTTTATATTTCATCAACTTCTCAAAGCAATAACCATAATTTTTATGGGATATTTTTGAGATATTCTCATAGGATTAATTTGATTTCAGTAATATTTAATTTAATTCGGTGTCTTCAGAACCAAAAGACAGAAATTTGAAAATATATGTATATATATAAAGCCCTTAAAAGTACATGCTGATATTTCAGTTACCATGTTACAAAAACAGGTGCAAGTGACCTAATAGTTACCATTACAAGGAATATAAACTAACTCAAGGCTTATACTCACTACATTCAAACATGAAAGGTATGAACTCAATTTTACTTGACAGTTGTGAATAAATAAGTGGTCATTTGAAACTTATACAAGGTAATCTATTTTAGAAATTCAGTAAGTCCAGTCAAGGTTTGTTCTTTCCTACTGGTAACATAAAACTGAATACAACCTGTCACACATTATAAATGCCACTGGCAAGTAACCCCATTGCACTGAGATATGTAATGAAAAGAAACTAGTCTGCATGGTACCCCAAAAATCTGATAAGTTATGGGAAACCTGTTATTTAACAGCTGTTTCAATTATGAAAAAGGTATGACCACTCATTTCATTGTCTGGGGCAGTCGTGTGTTTTCAGAGAGATTTTTTTAAAAAAGAAAGTTAGTGATAGCTGAGAACCAGACAGATATTTTTGGGCTCAATGATTCCACTCCCCACAAACTCTGGGAGGTTGATGATTTATAAATGGAAAATAAACTCTTTCTTTTTCTTACTGAAAAACTACATCACATCTTACTTTTACAGGACTTGCAACTTAAAAGAGATTCTTGTATGCTGGATCCCAAACGACATTGGAATAAAGGGAATAAAAAAGCTGATATATGTTATATCAAACACCCTACACAACATTTAGCTCTCATTAGACCATGTTTTTTCAACAAAAATAATAAGAAGGACCTATTCAATGACATTTCTAGCGAAGAAATATTGTCATTATTTTTAGCGAGGAAATGTTGTAACGTGCGTGTGTGTGTTTGGTTACTTCCTCGCTAAGTTTTAAAGGTGAGTAAATGAGAGAGAGAAAAGTACGAAGATGCCGTAAGGTTTTATATGAAGGTTTTAATGGCAGCATGGAATAAAGGGTTTACGTTTATGCTGCAAGTCTCATAGGAAGGAAAGAAGTAAGGAAACGAAATGAAGTTGTTATAGAGTTGAGAAAGCATTTTAGCAGCTAAATGCCTGAGCGAAAAGTGCATCGTTTGGTTAAGGCATTGTTGAATGTGTGAAGAAGATATGTTCGCCATAGTGTAGCAAAAGTCGTATTTGCTGTTTGAGGACAGAAACGATGTAGTCACCTATGGATTTGTGGTTCTGGATTTTCGGGGAGAAGCGTGAATATCTCCAGAAAATGTTGCTCAGAGATGAAGAAGCTAGGTGTCGGAGCGAAAAATTTGCATCGCAGTCGACATAGTCAATACTGGAGGCGACTAAAAGTTGTTCCTGTGAGTGGCGTATTGAATTCATCTAATTCATATTCAAATGGGAACCCTTGTTCTAAGAGAATAGACGCAAGAGGTCCATAAATTAAATGGCTTTCCTCATGGTGGTGTGATACTGCTGCTGCTATTGAAGAGCAGACAGTAAGACGTCTGTCCTGAATGAAGACGTTCTGAGGAAGAGAGAGTGTTTGGAGGCTTTCCCCAATTTGTGCTACCCGGAAAGATGGTCCGGGATGAATAGGATAAGTCATCCTGATTGGGTGAAAATATGCGTCGACCCGAACGGTTGAATTAAATTACGCGCCAAACAAAAATACGAAATTCTCTCTGCTACACATTTTATCCACTTGAGAGAAATGAAACTATACCGAAAATTAAAAACGTAAACATGAGCTGTACCATACAAAGTAATTATTAAAAGAAAACAGAAAATTTTTACATTTCTTAAAGATGAAATGAAAAAATTTTGTTTTGAATAAACTCCTATACAACTACACAAAAATGTAAATATAAACAGGCTATGTGTCTGATGCCTTAACTAACCCATAAAATAACCCTTTACAGAATGACATGCTATTAAAATCAATCAATCAATTAATCAATTTATGGGACTGGTCTCATGAACTTATAACTACTAAGAATAAATGTGAGTGTTTTTTTTTTAAATAACAATGTGTTCATCATTTCCTTTCTTTTCATCTTGTCTATCTTTCTACCTTGAGATTTTCGTATTTTACTAACCCGCAACAGTACATTTCCATCATGATACAATGAAAAGTAATTTTTTGTGAAGAGTTAGTTACAGCTAAATGCCACTAATGCCATATGATGATGAAAACCAAAAAATAATCTTAAATGATGAAGAGTTGTTGATAAAAATTATATCTGCTGTCTCCGTGACAAAATGGCTGAAGTGCTGGACTTGCTCTCTCAAAGAAATCGAGTTCGAACTCAAGTTGTGCGACATATTCAGTTTCAGACCAATACGCTGGGGAAAAGTATGAACCTCTTTAAGCTGCCAGCCATAGGTTAAATAGTATCCCTTCTGCTCTTTTACAAGGATAGCTTTAACATTAAATGACCCATGAAGGTTGATATGTCATTGCACACAGAAATCAAATGTAGTTATATAAAGTGTGATAAAAAAATAGAATCAAAACTCTTCATTATTCCTTAAAAAATTAAACACATCTTAAGATTTAGAATAAGATTAAAAGTATGAGGCATAATTAATGGCTGTAATTGATTTGCAATTTTAGTCAGCTCACCATTGCACCACAATATTAGTGTCAATTCAGACCGCCATGTTTATTTATTTATTTATTTGATTCACATCTTATTAGTAATGACTGACCACAAGGGGATGGATACTGACAAATCTGAATTTATATGAATATCAATTCTGATCTTTTATTTAAAAGCTTTTGCTGTCCTAGAAAAAGAGTCATCGTCTCCTCCAAGCAAAATATGCATAATTTAGACATCGTGTTATCGGCTGACATAGATATTCTAATTTCCCATGACATTTTCGTAGTGATTTTTTCCCAGGTTTTTAAGGTCCAATAAATAATTTGAAAGGGCTGTTTTCTAGATTACAAAATATTGTTTGATTTGGTTGCGTTTTATAGCATCTTAACTCTTATGTGTTATTCAATGCCGAAACACACACACACACACACACACACACACACACACACACACACACACACATATATATATATATATATATATATAAGTCAAGTTTCCGACCGTTGTCGAGGGCGACCCAAAGGCTCCCTTTTTAATGGTTACTACACCGAAGTGTATCGAGTATCATTCGGTATCGAGTATCATTTTTGAGTAAGAGCCAGTGTTCATTTGTTTGCACACAGTTAAATGGTTTCAAACATTAGAAGTGTTAAGCTCAGAAATCATCTGGAGGTTGCATGTTCAATCCCAACAACAGGTAAGAATAACAAGGAATACTTACTATAGCTTAACACTTGTAAACTGTTATGGTTGATAGAATTAGAACAATCTACACCCGGAGATTAAATAAAGTGTCCAGTTCGATATTCTGTGCAGGCTCCCGATCCCGATTTCGACATGAAACACCAGAAGACCAAAGGACTTATCGGCCGAAATGTTTTGAGTACATTAATGTAAATGAAGACACTAGTCCGAATATTATAAGTGATTTTCAAGCTTCATCTCAAAAATTTAGAAAAATAATCAATTTACACACAATTACATAGTTTAAAGAATTCCTATCAAATACTAAAATTCATGCACTATCAAAAGATTTCATGCAACTATGCCTATTCATTGTTCATTTCTGTTGTGGTAAATACAGCTTCAATCTCAATTCTTTTTAAACACACCTCGTGTTTTAAAGAAAATGAACGTCTCATTCATTGTTCGTTTCTGTTTTGGTCAACACAGCTTCAGTCTCCATACTTTTTGAACATTAATCGAACTTTTTTGTTTAAAAATGTCTTCTTTAACATCGACAGTAAAAGTCAGTGCTGAGAAAAGAGTATCACCATTTAATACATCACACTTTTACAAACTCAGTTTCAACCTCATTTTCAATATCCTTTGAGATCAGCAACTATCATTCTGTAAATGTTCACAATAAATCACTTTATTGAATTTTTTTTGCAATACCTTTATTTCCTCTTTTATTCCAATTTTGTCAATGGATTTTTGTCAATCTGAAACTTGTCTCTAACTGACAACTATAATCCGTAAAAAAAATTGTAAATAAATCTATACGCTATAATCTGTAGCAGACAACTATAACACTAGATCATTAACATGTCAATTGCTGACATTAGCTTTTACCATATTGTGAAAACTTACTGTAATTGAGTGAGTTTATTTTCCTTTAGAGTTTCGTGAATCAACTAAAGTAAACTTCACCCACAAATACATTTTGATGAAATCCCAGCTTTTGCGTCTACTACAGAAATATATTCTAGTTATTTTTTGATTTTATATAAAGGTTACCCAGCAATGAGGGAGGGAATAACATTATCTATAACAGTTAAATAACAAATAAGTTCAATGATATATTTCTTCTAAATTAACTGATTAATTTATTTTATTCGTTTATTTTTACTTGGAAGTTGATTTTTGTAAAACCTCATTTGGAAATAAAGAAATGGAAATGAGAAGACATTTAAGAATTTTGTGACATTTCTTTTTTTTAATGGCTTTCTTATAAAACTATATATATATATATATATATATATATATATATATATATATATATATATATATAAGTAAAACTATTGTTTATTTGAATGAAAATAAAACAATTTTTTTTTCATGGAAGTTAGAATATGAAAAACAAATTCTTCTTCTTCTTCTTCTTCTTCTTCTTCTTCTTCTTCTTCTTCTTCTTCTTCTTCTTGCAAATAATTAATTATTCATAAACAAAAAATCTAAGAAGATGTTATTAATACTTACTGTTCCCTCTTGTCTGATTTATCACATTTCTTGCAATGCCACATAAATGTACTATTAACTTGTTTCAGTCATGATTTGGTTTCAAATGAGCCACAGACAAGGAAGATAATTGTTGTGACGTGAATAAGATCGGAAAGTTTTCCACGTTGAGATACTCTTAAAGTATCCCAAACTAGGCTTCCAAATCGCTTCAAAAATGATTTTACTTTCATCACTGAACAAAATTAGAGGTACCTTATCGTAGAAAAGTTTATGCTATAATGTCCCGTTTTCCTAATAATTTTGTTGCAAACAAATGCAGTTATTTAATAGACACATATTGATATAGATATAGCATTTTCAAGAATGAATATACCTCTATCAATCTTTATGTAATTAATATTCTACTAAACTAGATACTTGAGTTTCATGATTTCTTGTGGAACATTATACATTCAAAATACATATCAATGGGCATTATTTATGACCAAACTCTTCATACAGCATCGAAACTCTGAAATCCAATTAAAAATGCTTTTGTATATATAAACGACGCTCTTATCTATAGACTGTTACATGTTCAGACTTCTAGTTTAGAGAGGGAAATGGCCAAAACAACAAAATCTTTTAAACAAAAAGTCAAAGATCACGTCAAAATGCAGACATGAAAATAAGTTTCTACTATTCTATTTACTTTTCTTTAACTATTTACTACTCACTATAAATTGAATGATAACTGACTCATCGATCATTAAATAGAATATTTTTAGATATTCAAGATTTAGTTTTAGAATTCAAAAAAAATCTTTGGAAACTTTGACAGCCAGCCAAGCTGATAAACACAACAGAAAAAATGCCGACTTATATGATAAGATTAATAAAACAACAAAGAGGGGAGAAGCGTACTTATATATATATATATATATATATATATATATATATATATATATATATATACGAGAATCATTAAATAAGTTTCCAGGCTTTTTTCTTATGGGCACTTTTATTGAAAGCACACTCATGAAACTCTAGTCCCCTTCGAAGTAATCTCCACCGGCTGCAATCCACTTGTTCTACTGTTCCAACAACTTCTGGAAGGCCCCATGGAAGTCCTCTTGTGTGAGCGTGTCAATGACCTTCGTCACAGCCTCTTTCATCTCATCAATTGTCTCATAACGACAGCTTCTGAGCTTAGGGAATAACCAAAAGTCACAGGGAGCAAGGTCTGGACTATGCGGAGGCTGAGGAACTGTCTTGATGCCCATCTTGGTCAAATAGTCTGTGACAAGGATGGAGTTGTGGACTGGTGCATTGTCCTGGTGGAAATGGCACTGACCCGTTTGAAGAGTGCTCGCCTCTTCCGACGGAATCTCTTTCTGAACTCCCTTAAAACCTCAACATAGTAACCCTAACCCTAAGCCTAACCCTTTGGCCAATCAACTCTGGTGTATTGACTTCCTTACTCCTCCCACACCCCTCATCATCCCTTACAGACTCCCTGCCTTCCTTGAATCTCTTATGCCACTTAAAAAACCGATGCTCGATTCATGCAAGATGGTTGAAAAGCAGTCTGAAGCATCCCATACGTTTTTTCTGTGGCATTTTTCCAAGTTTAAACAGAATTTTATTGCATATCGTTCTTCTAAAGTGTCCTCACGTCAAGATTGTATTTTTGAAATTCACAAGCTGTGACAATCAGGCTTTAGTAGGGCGTATTCCAATTGCTGCTGTAGCTGTTCATTGGAAGCTGAAATCATAAAAATTGGTCAGTCATCTCATAAGATGTATAGCAATAAGATACTGAATTTTCAAGAGTTTACGACAATTTTAAATGCCTGTACAGAAAAGTCTGGAAACCTATTGAGTGAAATACGTATATATATATACATATATATACATATATATATATATATTGTCATCCATAGACTGACTGTTTCGCTGTATTACAACTCTTCAGTGTGGCTAGATTCGTAGGATGCTTCAAGCTGGGATTGAAACCCGCCCAACTTTACGTTAGATTTAGTATCATACCACTCAGCCAGCAGTCGACATACGTCAGCACAGGAATTATAGTAGCTTTCGTTTGAATACATTTTGCCTTACCGAATACCAGAGTGCTCAATTCATACGAAGATCTTTGCATTACGCGAGTGGCAGCCGTAAATTCCTTCGCCAGAGTGCTCAACCCCCGGTGAGAGCGGGGAGCATATATTATAAATTTGAAAGAAAAAATTCAATGTTGCGGTTTCATTATAAATTTATTTCTGGTCTTTGGTGACCCGCTTTAGGGTATATATATATATATATATATATATATATATATATATATATATATATATATATATATATATATAGTGCGTTGTTTGTCTATGTCAACGTAAATAAAGCAGAGTTCATGTGTTTTAAACCAGAAGGACCCATCTCCACTTTAAATGGTGAGCTTTTGAAATTTATAGACTAGATCACATATTTCTTAAGCAATATTTCGTCTACTGAAAGAGATGTCAACACACGCATAGTGAAGACATAGACTGCTATTGATAGGTTGTCAGTCATATGAATATATGAATTTCTCTGATGAAATAAAACAGGATTTCTTCCAAGTTGTAGCCATGTTGGTATTGCTGTATGAATATACACTCTGGATTCTGTGAAATGCGTGGAGAAAAAGCTAGATGGGAACAACACCAGAATGCTACGGTTTGGAAAAATCCAGATAGCAGCACCCCACAAAGCAACACCCATGCAGCCATTTACCTCCCATCTCACAAACCAACCAAGTAAAACAAACAAGAAATGTAGGATACTGCTGAAAAAGTAAGAGTGAACTCATACGAGCAACATTCTCTTATGGAATCCTGCACATGGAAACACAAGCTTTGGCAGACCAGCTTAGATTTACATACATCAGCTCTGTGCAGACACTGGGTGGAGTCCAGAGTACCTACTGGGAGCGGTGGCCGTTAAGGATGACGAGAGAGAGAGAGAGAGAGAGAGAGAGAGAGAGAGAGAGAGAGAGAGAGAGAGAGAGAGAGAAGACTACGTCTTATCAGCACGACTTGATGATGATCTACATATTATGCATGTTAAATTTTGAACCTTACTTTTTTTTCTATTCCTCCCCATTTTACTATCTGATTTTTACTGTATTGTGTTCCGTATAGATTTGGTTCTTCCTCTGATATATATTTCTCCCATTCTCTTTTCTAGGTTTTTCTGGATCGTTCCTAGGGCTCCAGCTACGAATGATATCTCTACCACCTTCATGTTACACAGCTTTTTCTCTGCCAAAGTACAAGTATTTGTCTAGCTTTTCGATTTCTTTTATTTTCGCTTTATTGTTTGCAGGAATGCCAAAACTCAAGACAAGTTCTTTTCTTCTTTTTAATTAAAACTAGATTTGATCTTTTGGCATAGATAAGTAAATCTGTTTGTAACTCAAAATCCCTGAGAATTTTATACATTTCAGTTTCAAGGACATATTCACTTTTTGTGTGTACACTGTTTGTTACTATGGTGAAATTTCAGTTTGATTTAAAATTCCCAGAAAATTACTTTCCTCATTTTGTATTTCTTTCGTGCTACTTTGCTGCATTCCCTCGCGCGATTAACTGTTTCATCTCTGTCATCACATAACCTACACTTGCTCTTCTTTTGTTAATTATCACTAGGTCTGGTCGTCTGGTCGGGATTGAGGGATCCGTTTGTATTTCAAAATCCCTGAAAATTTTAGGCGTCATGTACGGTTTCTGATTTCAGCCTGTACAATTTTGTAGTATAATCAAATTTCAATCTCTGACACAATTCCAAGTGAATCTCTTTTTCTACCAAGTTGCATCGAGTTTTGTACCCCTTTTGTGCTTGTTTGCTGCATTACTTTAAGTGATTAACCGTTTCATCTCAGTTACCATATAACTTTCACTTGCTATTCTTTTGCACATTATCAATTTTTGCTTTGAAATAATTCATATTTATAGAATTATTTTCATTCTTAATGATGAGTTACTGAAATCAAACTTCTGATCCTAAATGTTCTTGTGGTTTACCTTACTACTGAGCCTGTTCATTCTAAAATTCCTTTTACGTTCGTTTGTTGTTGTTTTTTTTAAATTGTCGGAAGTTTCAACGATGTATTTTGTTTTTATATATCAGCAGCACTTCCGCTCTCTCACAACACTTGTATGACATAAGATTCTATTGCATTGTTGTGTTACGTTATATGCTATGTGAATTTGACATGGCTGTGTTTAATATTACGTATTTCATTTATCATCTCAGAGGAAGAAATTATATTCCTTAGACAATATTGTGTGAAATATGTCGAGAGATAATAAATAATTATCTTCCTTAGAGAATGTGTGTCAGTTGAGTGTCACACACACACACACACACACACACACACATATATATATATATATATACAGAAACTATTCTCGATCTCTTTTGCCTATGTTCTTTGGACTCTGCCAGCAAACAGTAAAGTCACGCATCTATTCTACCTTCTCTTTTCCCCTATTTTTGTATCACATACACGTACTGCTTGTTTATGGAACAATATGAGCATATCTCTAGCTGTTGGAACTCGTTTGTGTATTCTCTATTCTTAATAAAATTGGTATATATGTATTTACCAACCCCTCCGGACGGGAAGGATGTGACACAAGGTCAATTTTTGAGCGGAGTTTAACAGGTTTGAATTCGGAGTTTTCTTTTTCCGAGACTAGTCGTCTAACCAAGGCAGGGGGGGGGGAAATAATTGAATTCATACCTTTCCCAGGGGTATTAGCGCTAAATGAAATACAAACAGTCGCGTCCAAGATTTGAACTCGGGTCACCGTATCCTTTTCCTACGACGATAACCATTACACCACGGCACATAAAATTGGTATGTATATTATGTAAAAGGTTAAATGTCCCTGTATCGTGTCTTTCTTTCCGTTGTCTTCAGTGTTAGTACAACAGAGATATGCTTATGCTGATGTTGATTCTTGGTGAGAGGGAATATGATTAAATATCTTCACTAACATCAAGCATACCAATAACATAGTTTTTATAAAGTGCCATGTGAATCCCTCTAATGTATTTTTTGGATATTTTGGAATATTTTGAATCACTACACTGGTGATTCTTCGGGATGCAGTATTGCCTGCTGATAGTGAAAGATTTAAACTATTGGCTGCAATACGTTGCTTTAATTTCTGTCCTTATGATACGTCGTGGCTGTCACCTTGATATGAATATTAAGAAATATTTGAATCTTTTACCACGAGTCATATCACAATCAATATATAATCGGTTCATATGTGCTGAAATGTTAATGTCGTGTTGGGAAAATATTTTGCTTGCAAATTAGTAAAGGTAACTATACGGCATATGCAAATTAAATTAAACAGCATTTATTAAATTAACATACATACAAAATGCATGAACTTAATGTGTTAAAGTTTGTTCAGAGTTTTTAGTGCAAGCATAAGTTCAATAAACTATTAAAGTCAATATTGACGTCGAGCAAACACTGTTTATCTTGAACACGGCTTTTGTATATATCCTTTTGAGTTCCAAATATTTTAATGTGTCGAATTTAGACAAATGTAGTTAGAATACAAAGTCAAATACTGCGAAGTATTTTATCTTGTAAAAAGTAGAAATGACAACATTTTCTCAAACTAGAATAAACAAGAGCTGTATATTCGGTGAAGGTGAAAAGAAAAATATTCAATTGTTCCAGTTTATATTGATGTAGAGGCTGCAATGGTAGGAATTACATCCTTTACCTTCAAAATAGAATTTCTAATGACCATTAGGTTGCATGTCCAAAATAGCATATAAAAAGGTGCCTTAAGTGTGCATAAGTATGTGCGTCTTCCGACAAACCTCGTAAATCTTCACACAACAACTTTCATTCTCTTAGGAACTATCAAAAAATACCAAAAGACTCTTCAACTCCATGATAGGACTTTTCTCTATGATACAAGAGATGTTTTAAAAATATTTCAAAATTGACCGCTCTGAAATTTTTTAATGAATAAAGATATTCTGTACGAAATGATTTTTATAATGTAAGCAATGCGTACCTTGCTTCTTTGGAATACACGCTGCTTGTCTTGACTGAGAGGTGCATTCTGAGTCAGACAAAAAAAACCCGGGCTGACAGTTTTTGTGTACTCACCATATTATTTTGAGAGAATAAAGTCATTTTCCAAACTGTGTATTAGGCAAAGGTGAAAGGAAGAATGCATATTGAACGTTCACTTGTTGCAGTTTATATAGACAAAGATCAAACCTAGTTTTATATACAAGAGATGTTACTTAACATTTACCGCCAGTCTGGAAATTTGTTTCTAAAACGGTTTTAACTCTTAGATCTGGAACGGCTAGTGTTTATGTCGCTACCAAGAAGTGCATGTTGTAACTTGTTAGAACTTCTTTTTATAACCCAACCGGAAGTGTTCACTTTGACTGCCATCGCTCTTATTAACAAAATCGCGAGCGGCTTCACGTACACACTTTCTGAACAAACGCTAGAAAAATGGTTTATTCAAGAAAGTTCATAAAATATTTTCTGATCAATCGGCGTCAGTTACAGTTACACTGCTTTCAAGCAAATCGATTTCTAGGCCGATTCGAGTAAACCCTTTTGTACATAAAGAACTCAAATTTCACCCAGCAATCAGAAAGGATGTTGCCTTTTATGGCGACGCATCCAAGAGTTTCGGTAGAGAAAAAACACTAAGAGTAGATTCGGACGCCTTCATCCAAGAAGCAACCAGTAAGACTGCAGGGAATGATCAAACAGCAGCAGCAGCAGCACTTTGAAGAAATCCTGAGCTTTCATTAAGCAGCAGCAACAAGAAACAACCTATGCAATGAGAGCTAATCACTTGGCATCAAATGATAAGGAGTTCTTTTCTTTATACAAGTTTCGTCTCCCTTTTGTTACCTTTGTAAAGAGTGATCTTTTCCTATTAGCGCGAGTTAGAGTATCCAAAGACGACAAACTTACAAGGCTCCCGCTATATACACGTACCCAGGTGTCCTGAATTCTGGTCGGGGAATCCTTATATTGGTATCCTTGGTGGTAGAGACGATAAAAAAAAACTGGGTGTTCGGATCACGTTGGGGTCACCAGTTATTGGTGTATCTTGGGAGGAGGGAAGATATTTAGTCGTGTCCCCATTCTTCATTGACCAATATTAGCTTTAGTATTGACCGATATTAGCTTTAGTATTGACCGATATTAGCTTTAGTATATCCATGAGATACTGATACTGAACACAACAGAAAGAAAGACAAAATAAATGCTTTTATACATGAAAGAACAATTAGCCTTTTATATAAATGATATACATACCAATGGTCAAGAGAATAAAAAAGCGTGTTCCAACAGCAAAAATATACACATATTGTTCCACGACCAAGCACCATGTGGACAAGATGCAAAAAAATTAAATGATAAAGAAAAGTAACCACGTGGTTTTAGTGTTCCTTGTCAAGGTCCAAGACACGTCTCTCCTGTTCAAAGAACTGATGCATAAAAAGTCAAGAATGGGTTCATGAAACTGTCACGTGACACCCAGCAAGACAACCTACGGATACGCCCATTATCCAAGTGAGATGATTATTTAACGTTTTAAAAATGTTGTGATTTCATAATTCACTTGTAATTTTATAATGTTTTAACATATTCAAGACTGTTTAAAAAATATACTATTCTGTTAATAAATAACCTGTGAAGATTTTAAATCACTTATTACATTTTACATTTTTCGCCCAGGAGTGAGGAGTCAACATGCGTCAAGAGATTCAGAGGTGTAAGAGTTAAAAAGTGTCACCTTTATATATATATATATATATATATATATATATATATATAATGCAATTTGTTATATTTATAAATAAAGACTGCTCAATATCGGTGAGTGAGCCTGTGTAAATTTAAGTTATGATTGTGTAGACACCGAGACAACGGTACTCGGTGAATATATATATATATATATATATAAGATGCAAAAAGCTGTTTTTATTGTAAGTTTTGTTTAGTTTCGAGTTTCGATTTTCTACTGAGTTGAATGAACCGTCGCAAGAGAAATTAAAGAGTAAATTTTGGAAAAAACAGGAGAGATGAAGACAACAAAGCACATAACTTCCGGTATAATCTAACATGATGATAATCCATCATGGCGCCAACTCTTCGGGATTCTTTCTGGTGGTTTGTTATATTGATAACTCTGGTTTTGGTCTCCATTCTAAATTGATGCCTAAGAGTTCCTATAATGTAATAGCCACCTCCCAAACCAGTGACCCTGGCACACAGCAGTGTGACTGACAGCAAAAGGTCAATCTTGAGAACTCTCACTATAGGTTCGAGAGACAGTCAGACACGAAACCTGCGGATTTTTTAAATGGTTAGACACTTATTTGCCGGGAAAGCGACAAGGCATGCCTTAAATTTTGGGGTTAAGCGAATCCCCCACTTCCACTGGGATGTCAAAGAATAGATCGACTTGAAAATACCACTTCACGTCTTCCTGTTTCTGTGACTGGTCCATCAATAAAGTGAATGCGATTTTCTGTTCCTCATATGACCAGCTTCATCTCATCATCATATGATCCCGTGTCTGCCTCAGTCAATTTTTTTTTCAAGACATCCGCATCACAACAGTTACCAAAACATCATCTAGTAATTTTTATGAGGATGTTCCGAAAGTAGTTACGTATTTCACCGCCATGAATGAGTCAATCAATCAAGGTAGAACCAAGGTTATTAAAATACGAAACTGCGTCTAGAATTTGTTTATCATCTCTTCTGTCCGATATGGAGGAGAATATCTTTCAAAAGCAACATATTCACCATTGCTTAATGTATGAATTCCGAAGGGGTGGTTCTGTTGCAGAAGCATTTAAAAACATTTGTGCAGTGTATACAGATGCAGTGAAGGTTCATAAATGTCAATTGTGGTTTAAAAGGTTTAAAAATGACGATTGTGACATATCTGACAAGCTTCTCTCGGAAAGATGACCGACTCTAAATGAAAATCTTTTGAAAGAGACTTGAATTGGATCCACGTCAAATCAGCAGAGATTTGCCGGCAAGAATTCATGTGTCATGTTCAGCTATGTACGGACATCTCAAGCGAATTGACAAAACGTACAAAGAAGGAATTTGGGTTCCTCATGAATTTTCATTTGAGAATCATACACAACGTACCACCATCTACAGCAGTCTTATAACAAGGAATAGCAACCTTTCATTTTTGCATTATTATAGGTGATCAAAATTAGGTTCTGCATGTCAATGAAAAATGAGAAAGACATTGGTTATCATAAAAAGTTAGGCCAGTTCCAACACCATAAAAAGAACTCCATCCACAGTATTCCTTGCTTTGTGTCTGGTGGAATATGAAAGGTGTGGTCTATTACGAGCTTCTGGAATGTAGATAGACCATCACTGATCGGATAAACGAGACATTACGTCGAAAGTGTCCTGTTTTCATAAACAGAAAAGATGTTATTCTTCAGCCGAATAATGCAAAGTCATATTCAAAACAAAAGAAAACAAATCCAAGAAAAGATAAAGTCATTAATATGGGAGGTTCTTCCATAACTTTTATACTCACCAGATTTAGCACCAACAGATTTTCATTTGTTTTAATCACAAAAACATTTCAAAAGTGAAACGTGGTATCGAAAATTTTCCTTCTCGTTGGCGCGCAACCATTGAAAACGAAGATGATTACATAATTGGTGATAATCAGTTTGCTTTCAGAACTTACTGTTGTTGAATTAGTAACCCAACTAAGTAGTGAACAGGGTAAATGCTGCTCAATTTCGGTGATCTTGCGGGAACCGGAGCTTTCAGTGTGACTTAACCGTAAGTTGATGTTAGAACGTATGATTCAAAGTTAGTTCCTCTTTTCTACTTGGTCAGCCGTAGAGTTAAAAAGAGTGAGTTATTCCTTATTCAAGAAAGAGGTACCTTTTTTCCGCAGATCTGAGATTCGTCATAAAAAATCAAAAGAATTTTTTTCGCAAATATATTTTTTTGCTCCGTTCATCATACAGAATACCAACCTCTACTTAAAAAAAAACTTGTGAGTTTTTGAAAACATTGATCTTATAAGATTTTAGGAGGAAGTTCTATTTATAATATAAATTCTATATCGAAACGATCTCTGACTTGCCGACATGCATATATACTAGTTATCTTTACCTGCATTTTATTTGCAAATGTCTACCTCGAAATAGCGAGAGTTTGATCCCCATAATTTTCTCGCTTTCCTACTATTATGAATTTTCCTTTTCCTCCTTCTCCTTTTAAGAAATAATAAAGATAAAATGATGGCTAAAGTGCTGGACTGCTGTCTCGAGGTAACAGAGTTCGAACTCCAGTCGCGCTATTACATTCACTTTCGGACTAATACCCTTGGGAAAGGTATAAACACCCTTATCCTTCCAACTATTCGACAAAACGGCTTTGGCATTAAATAACCCACGAAGGCTTGTATGCCATTAAACACAAAAACCAAACCAAGAAACTGTGACGCGAAATCGACTAAAATCCCAAAACGGGACTTTAATTTTCGCACGTGTGAAGACGGGGCAGGTTGGCACTTGATCCCTTATAGAATAAGTCCTCGTTCAGAATTTTTCTCTCAGGCATATAAGACCTGGCATATTACGTGAGGGATTAATTTAGGGCCAGACTGACCGCCGCTGGCAAGGGGTTCCAAATTTCACACTATCCACACACCCACCAGGTCGCTAAACTTCCTCCCCTAGACAACAGAAGATATGGACCAATAGGTTTTAGTCGTAATAATATTATATTGTAGTAGTCGGCAACTCCGGCTTCCCGTGTAATATTTTAAAGGAATTAATAGGATATTCTAAGCAAGATAACATAAGGCGAATAGAAGCTTAAAAGGAAATGTGACTCAACAAATTCGTAGCAGAACTGCAAAGAACAACTTCGACCACGTGGTAACATTAAAAAACATGAATCCTTTACTATACAAAGAGATACACTTTCAAAGTGTCAAATATATAATAATGAATTGAACAGTCCATGGACATAAATGTCTTTCTTTTCTGTTCTTTCGTTTTCCTTCAAATTGAGAGAGAGAGAGAGGGGGTGGTATATAAAGTTTGGGTATAAAGGAGAAATAGCCCCAAAGTTACTTATCTTATTTTTCGACGGGGTTCCACTGGAGAATCTTTCTTCTTTCACGGGCTAATAGACTTTAAGCTATTTTTAATACTGGCTTGAAGAACTCGGGTCCCTCGTGTCTCAGATATTCTTTTCTCTTCTTCACCCGGAGTACTTGGCTTTTGGTTTTGTCTCCTACGAACCCTGCCCAAACAACTGACTTTCTTATTTTCTATTTCCGCTGCCGGGAAGGAGTCCCTACTTCCGTTTTAGGGTCCCAGCCAATCGTTTGGCTTCTCTCTTCCTCTCCTTCCGGTGTCCGGCGACCTGAGGTTACTAAGTACCAACATCTGTTGATATCCCCTCTGTGACCTACATTCTTTCTTAACAGTCACTTTTTTGAAGGGTTGCCACTGTTCATTCCAACGGGAGGATAGTATTAATCTTATTTCTATCGTCTCCGTGGGATATCACGTGACAAAACCAAGAGATCGTTTCGACATAGTATTCATATCGTGAACAGGATTTCACCCTTTTTAAATCATATAAAATTAATATTCTTTAAAACAGGAAAACTTGCCAGAGAAGAGGTAGATCTTCGGTATGTTAAGCAAAAAAAAAAAAAAAGTCACGAAAAATGCTTCTTTTTTGTTTAAGATTTGTCCTTTTTAATTCTGTTGTTCTCGTGACATACTGTTAAAATCGAAGAATTCTGGAAGTCTACTGTAAGTGATGTCTCCAGTTTCTTGCAGGGGTGTAGTTTTTATACCCGGATTGCATATAAAAAGTGTCTTCCTACAAAGATATCTTCGGAGATAAGGCTGTAAATTTTCGGTGGACATATATCATCATAACGACTGTGAAGTCACTGGGGTATATGAACCATCCATCAAAGGCAGAATGTAACATGATGTCAACATTTTTAAGTAGAGTGCTGCTGGTTTGAATTGAGTTTTACCCCGAGACCAGTTGCCTTACTAAGGCTAAAGAGCCCAGTCTGCCCTACTCTTTATCCGTAGCTGGTGAGGAGTGAAGTGATGGGCATAAGCACGAAGTGAAACGCAAACAACCTCAGCTAGTATTTGAACTGGGGCCACTGATTCGATTTCCATACAATGATAACCGTTACGCTAAGTGTGACTAAAAATTCCAGAACTCAATGTCCACCTATATTTCTAGAGACTTAAGTTTGACAGAGCGGTAAAAATTGCGCCTTCTTCCCAAATTTCATGTTTTTTTAACTGGCAATTTGAATTTAGGATGGAAATGTTTTTAGTGGTTTAATCATTTTAAATTGAAAAGGCAAATTGCTCAAATGAACTGATATGTCACTAAGTAAATCTTTTTAATATACAGGGTAATTGAAAAGTTTCTCTTTGTAAAAAAAATTATGATTAATTTCTTGACAATGAATGGATATGAGAAGAAAGCGTTTTGTATGGAGTTTTGTTAAAAAGTCGATATGGGCATCAACTGATTTCACCAGGAACTCTTGTGGAATAGAAAACTTCCCGAATACGCCCTTCAGGTTCATTCAAAATTGATGGTTTCGTAGAGTAAACTTGCTCTTTTGACCCACCTCAAAGAAAAATATCGGTATGTAGCTGACTTCCCACCCAGCTAGAATGCAACACAAGGCCAACTTTATGGTCACACACTAATTGAGACTCATGCACGGTGGGTTAAAAATACTTGGCCCCATCAACATTTCCCTTACGAGACGCTTTAGGCACTGAGCAATCAACTCAACCCTGCAAAGCAGGTAAAACCTGGAGAAACAGACCCCCTGAAACCAAAAGTTCAATAGACTTCCAATTATCCGTCTCGAACGCCAGGTGACCTGCCTGGGGGCAAGTGAAAAAAGACCAAAGAAAAAAGTCCTTGGGTGTTGTCAGGGCTTATGGCTGGCCACTCATGGGGACCACAACGACCCATCCATCTCCCAGGGATGTGTGCATAGATAGTTACTTTATATTTATATGTACACATTTAAGAAAGGAGATGGTTCACCGAGAAACACTGGAAAAAAAGTGTTTCATGGAATGTACGAAGGGTCGTTGAGGCGAGGCACAGAAAAGACAACTTTACAAGAAGAGATAGTTTAAGACCCGAGGAAGTTTTTGCACAGCTGAACTTTGTTGGAGTTTATTCTACTTTTTTTTCCTTTTAGACTCGACTTGTGTATCTACTTGTTTGCTGTGTTGGCTTTATTTTGGAATTTCTGATGTCAGTAGCCTTTTGGACAAGGTTCATCCACTTTTTGAATAAAGACAGAATATTTCCTTCTTGTTCTTAAAGTTTATTTTTCTGGCCTCTGTGTTATTTGTATTGCTGTGGGGCGTCGTTGCTCTTAATTTCAAAATTCACCCGCTGCTATAGACAACGCTTGACTTACAAAGTTAATAAGCAGTATAGCTTTGGAAAGCGGCTTAATGACAGAATAGTTCGTAGCAATATATTAATGATGAATGAGCATTTATTCATTCATTTTGCTGATTGCATACATGGAATATATATATATATATATATATATATATATATATATATATATATATATATTTATTTATTTATTTATTTATTCCACCAATCCCCTAAGAAAAATGAGTAAATAAATGAAAAGGTAAAAATAAGGAAAATACCAACATTGCTTATTATAAAAATTCATCATTTACATACGAAAGGCACAGACACACAGACACACACACCGTTATATATATATAACCAAATTTTGAGATATTATCTAATATAGCTCAATATCAATGATAGAGTTTATATATATATATATATATATATATATATATATATTACATGGTAGGGTCTGTGGTCCTATGTTTCATGCATTAGGCATTCATCAGACATTATCCTGTTTTTGAAAGAGTAAGAAAAAATTGCTATTTTCAGATGAGACCAGCTAAATATTTTTCTTACTCCCTCAAAAGGATGGCATGAAACTGAGAGCATCGGGGTAGCCAAAGAGGGATAAGTGAACTACGCATATATATATATATATATATATATATATATATATATATATATCAATCTTTCGTATATAAGTGATGAATTCTAATAAGTGATGTAGATATTTTCTTTATTTAAGAAAAATAAACTAGAGTTCCTTTTTTTCCTTTTTGCAGATTCAAAAGTTTTGTGTTTTCTTTCTGCTCAGACGCTATAGTTTCCGAATGAATGATTGAAGTTAGATTAAGCAATGAAATGTTCCCGAATAAAGTGTCCGAAATGCACATTGAACGTACACCTAACGTGACGAATGTCACTAGCAAACTGACTGATGAAATCGAAGTGTCTAATTCCACGCGGTGAGCGGCTATCGGACTTTGCTTTGCAATCAAAGGTTTATGGTCGGTAAGAACATGGAAAGTTCGTCCTTCGAGAAAATATCGGATGACGCCAGTAATTCACGTCCGAAAGTGCTGTATCGAATAGCAGCTTCGAACAATATCTCAAAGGATATAGGAGACCTTTCGTCCGATGTGCGTTGTTTAACATTGCACCGCAGGCAAAACTTGAACAACCTACTGCTAAATAGAGTTCCACATCACTGTTTTATTCTCTCTCTCTCTCTCTCTCTCTCTCAATATATATATATATATACATATATATATATATATATATATATATATCAAGTCAGGCCGATAGAGCGTAGTTCCCAGAATCTCTCTCGCCATCTGTCTCTATCATCCATTACTCCTGGCTGGTCCTCTAGACTGCATCATGTGTCCACACAGAGCCGATGTAAGTAAGTGATTGCTGGTCGGCCAACACTGCTGAGTCTAGGTATAAAAGTCCATGAGAGAACATCGCTTGTGAGTTCGTCCTTTCTTCTCTTGCAGTGCCCTGCATGTCATGTTCGATGGGAGGTAAGTGACCGTACATTTGTTTTGTGGGTGCTGCTTCCAGGATTTGTTTAAAACGACACATTTCATTTTTGAGTAATTTCCATCTAGCTTTTTCTCCACGTGTCTCGTTAGTCCAGGTAGTACATCCATATAGCAGTACTGTCACAGCCATAGCTCGAAAGAAATCCTGTTTTTAGTTTATCAGAGAGATCAGATTTCTATATGACCGATAACCTGTCAGTCGCAGTCTACGCTCTCCCTATGCGTACGTTGACATTACTTTCAGTCGATGAGATATTGCTACCGAGGAATGTGAACTGTTCTTCGAATTTAAGAGGCTTGCCACTTAAAGTGGAAATGGCTCCTTCTTGTTTAAAACACATGAACTCAGTTTTTATTTTCGTTTACAGAGAGGCCAATACCTCCTGCTAATTCGGCTTAGGCAGGTGTATTTAGCAGGAGTGCTAGATCATCTATGTAGACTGCGTCTGTTATAGTTTCAGCCGGATATGGTTTGTTTCTTGTCTTTTTAAATGTGAAACTATTTTATTTTATGATATCTAGTGACGTTTGAAGTACGTAGTCTAGGCAGATTATAAACCTATATAGTACTAATGAGCAAGACTCCAGCCACAATGCCAAAGAAGTCGGTGTTGCCATCAGGTGAACGAACCATTGCTTTTGTGTTTTTGTAAAGCCTCATTATAACGGTAACAACTTCTTTTAGGAGACCATCTGCTTGTAGCATTTGCTTCTTCTTTCCTCTATGTGTGGAATGAAATGCATTGAAGAAATCTACTAACAGTTATTTTGCCTTGAGACCTCCCCCACCTCACACACACACACAAACACACACACACACACACATATATATACATATATATATATATATATATATAAACAGTCTCCACATGTTTACAATTCTTGTCAACAGATATTTGAGATCACTCACAGGGGATTAAAATTTGTTAATATTTTTCTGGGAGTATCTTTATTAGAAAAGCAGAACTGATATTATGGAGATAACCTGGGGAAGATTCCAATAAAAAGTAGACAGAAACGGTGAACTGGTTGAGATTTTGAAATCATAATATCATAAATAAACTCGCTAAGACATATTACTATTTTAAGAAATACCCTGTATGTTTTGGATTAAGTCATAAATAATTTTCGATTGATAGATAAAGTAATTTAATATGAAATTTTTCTTTTTTTTTTTGCTGGGAATACTTTACGTTTTTTTAAAATAATTTTTTGAATCTAATTCCATCCTATAGCATTGAAACAGAACGCCCCCAACGGAAACAGAATGTTTAAAACTTTCTCTTTTCAATTCATTTAACACGTCATAGGCCTGCTTTCACGTTTAAAAATCAAAAAGTTTAACGTTGGCACATAAATCAAACAATAGATTGTTTGAATGCAATTCGAGCAAAAGTACTTGAGAATCAGCTTTTAGTTTCAACACATTCCAATCTTCAATCTGCCCCCACTTTAAAAAAGATAGGAAAAGTGAGCGATCTGGGTATTTGGCTTCCTCATACTCTTCAAGAGAAGAATAAAGAAATATATTCCATTGCGACAAATCTTCTTTCAAGGCAGAAAAATGACTTGTTTCATAAGAAACATGAAAAATGGGTATTTTATAACAATGTTCAACGCAAAAAGCAGTGGATTAAGAAGTATTGCGTTGGTATAGCGTTTATTCTAAGGCTAACAGCAACAAATAAATGAATTGATACTTAGTTTAATTCTAATAATTTATTGGTCAACACGTGAAACAATTAATAACAATATATAGTCCTCCCTGTGTATAAAGTTGAGTTTGAGGGACTTACCTGCGCGCTGAAGAAGATATCTGGTATCTTAGGGTTGTCTTTCTGAAAGCATTTAACGTCTCCGCCTCACGGAACGTCTGATGGAATCTGTCTGACTAGATTTTGGAATTTTGTGCCAAGACTTCTGGGGTTCATCACGTGATTAGTATATCCAATCACAGAGAGTCTCTCCCTCCCTTACTCCATACACAGGAATTACCATTTTACTGACCCAACGGAAGGATGAAACTCTGCAGCCTAAACAAAAGGCGGAGCTTCATGGAAGAAAAATTATGCCATGTGTAAAGTGGTAACATCGCAGTATTATTCATTCAGAGTTTTTAAACTGCAATTACACACTCAATGCAAACTTAGATTCTCAACAGCTGCAACGTGTGCAATAAAATCTTCTAAGAAAACAGCTCGTTGTGCTTCTCTTATAATGATGCAAGACCATATTCAGCAAGAATCACGCTGGAAATCATTTTGGATTTAGGTTAGCCTGTTCCGCCTCATCCACAATTTTCTATCGACCTTGTACTAAGTGATTTCCATCTTTTTTGTTCAATTCAAAATCCTCTGATTTATGGAAATTTTCTCTTGAAGATCATGTGAAAACATTTGTGGAAAACTTCTTAGCTCGAAACCAGATGAATTTTACTAGAGAGGAATCAATAACAAACCCGATAAATGGCAAAAGCAAATTCATAATAATGGTGAATATAGAATTGATTGAAATTAATTCATTGCTAAATTATTCATGAATAAATTATATTCTACTAAAACGGAAACCATTTATGACTCAATCTAGAATACATATTTAAGCGGTCTCTTTGCTACTGGCAGGATGTAACGCACACAGCCGCATCCAGGATTTGAACATGAATCACCGATTATATTTCCTATTGTAATAGCCATTATTCATGAATAAATTATATTCTACTAAAACGGAAACCATTTATGACTCAATCTAGAATACATATTTAAGCGGTCTCTTTGCTACTGGCAGGATGTAACGCACACAGCCGCATCCAGGATTTGAACATGAATCACCGATTATATTTCCTATTGTAATAGCCATTATGCTAAGCACGCTTTTCTTTCTCTCTCTCTCTCTCTCTCTCTCTCTCTCTCTTTCCCTCTCTTACTTTCCCTCTCTTACTTTCCCTCTATCTCTCTATATATATACTTCTAATGAGGTGAGGGTCAGGATATGCAAACTGTATATCTTGCAGAGGGCTTCGCCGAGACCTTTGTAAGCTCAGGTCAAGCCAATGGTAAGAGGGAAACATGTGACATCATCGTCTTGAGTCCTCCAGCTTCTAAGAAGTTTGTGTATTGGATTTTTCCCGATGTTTCATCTAATCTTTCTTTTAAATATTGGATTGATTTAACAATGCCTTATAGGTGTGTTGTACCAAATTGCAAAGGAAATTATAAAATCGGCCCTAAAGTTCATGCATTTTATTTTCTTAAAGATAAAGAATTATCAGTCCCCAATAGGATGGACATACAGGAAACGGAATCGACCGACCAAAGGATCATGAGCTCGAAATGTGTGTGCGGTAAAACCTGCAAGAATTTGCGAGGATTAAAAATTCACCAGGGTCGTATGAAGTGTCTGATTGTGGGGAGACAGGAGCAGCGCACAGGACAAGATCCTGATCAGACGCAGGAGAAGCAGGGTCAGGAAGTACACCACAGAACCCAGTCTCTCCACGCAAATGTCGCCCCTAAATCGACGTCAACGACAACAAATATTAAATGGCCCCCCTCGAACAGCATAGGGGATTGGCAGAATTTTGATAAGGACGTTTGCAAAATCGCACGCCTATCTTCAAAAGGAAGCATAGAGGCTCGGATAGAATTACTCACAGTAATAATCAATAATTTTGCAGCGGAAAGATTTGGGTATAAAGAACCAAGTCAGCCAAAGGTCCCTTATAAAATGAATCGGAGGGCAGAAAAGATAAAAAAGATCAGAGGGGAGCTCAGATCCCTGAAGAAACAACATGCAGCCGTAGGACCTGAGGTTTGACCAGCCCTTGAAGAACTCAGGGGTCTATTACGAGCGAAACTTAAAGCCATACGAAGAGCAGAATGGCATAGACGGAGGGGAAAGGAGAGAGCTAGGAAAAGGACAAATTTTATAGCAAATCCATTCGGTTTTGCTCGTAAGTTACTCGGTGATAAGAGAAGTGGTATGTTGGAAGGGCCAGTGGAAGAAATTAACGTCCACCTGAGTAACACCTTCAGTGATCCAAGCAGAGACGTGGAACTCGTTAACATAAACTCCTTGATTAGTCCAGAAACACCAAGTGTTGAATTTAATGATAAACCTCCCACATGGAAGGAAATTCAAGAAGTGGTTAAGGCAGCAAGGACAAGCGCAGCTCCAGGTCCGAATGGAGTTCCGTACACAGTTTATAAACGATGTCCTGGCATTCTAAAGTTATTATGGAAAGTTTTGCGGACAATCTGGAGGAGGGGGAGAGTTGCGGATCAGTGGAGACAAGCCGAAGGTGTGTGGATCCCAAAAGAGGAAAAGTCCAAAGAAATCGATCAATTCAGGATAATATCGCTACTAAATACAGAAGGGAAAATATTCTTCAGCATTCTGTCGAGGCGCCTTTCTAAGTTCCTAATAATGAACGAGTACATTGATACTTCAGTACAGAAAGGAGGTGTCGCTGGAATACCAGGTTGCATTGAACATACCGGCGTGGTATCGCAGCTTATACGTGAAGCTAGAGAAAATAATGGAAATTTAGCGGTGCTATGGCTAGACCTGGCAAACGCGTACGGTTCAATCCCGCATAAAGTGGTCGAAGAGACACTCCGCAGATATCATTTTCCAAGTTCCTTCAGTAACCTTATCTTAGATTATTACAATAACTTCATCCTGAGATTTACGTCGGTTACCAACACATCGGACTGGCACATCGGACTACAACACATCGGACTACAACACATCGGAGCAGGGATTGAAATCCGCACAGGAAGGAAGTGGAGCGCTGCCAGGGAACTGAAGGTTGCGGAAGAGAGATTGCAGCAGAAGGCTATGGTCGGTACTGTGGCCAGTGGGACAAGAGGCCTGGGATATTATCCGAGTCCAAGGATAGACAACGCCAGAGGGAAAGAAAGAAGGGCGCTCTTGCAAAAAGAAGTAAGAGAAGGTATAGAGGAGACTAGGCTGGCAAGGATGGTAGGACTGTCTCAACAGGGTGCCTGGACCAGATGGGAAAATTATGTTCGACGGCGAATTACCTGGTCGGACTTGTGGAAGGCCGACTTAAGCCAGCTAAGATTCCAGATCAAGGCAGTTTATGATCTTCTCCCTAGCCCATCAAACCTTCACACATGGGGCAAAAATGATACCCCAGCATGTCAGTTGTGCGGGGGTAAAGGATCGCTACAGCATTTGCTATCAGGATGTCCAAGATCATTGAGTGAAGGGCGTTATCGCTGGCGACATGACCAGGTCCTCAAAGTTATTGCTGGAGTGGTATCTGAGGCATTAAAATCGAATAATGCAGAGTAAAGTGGCCTCCCGATTTTTAAAGGAAAGATTTAGAAGTCATCAGTTGAGCTTAGCTCTGATTGGCTGTTGCAAAATTATATATAGAGCCTTTTCTATGGTCATTTTTTTTTGTTGTTGTTTTTCTCCTTGTGTGGATGCACAGGTTGGCTGCCGGGATGGGAGTTGGAGTTAGATCGATGCCAACTGGATCATTTGTGTGAGGGGGTCTGATGTTGAAAGACCCGAAACCCCCCATGATCCCAAAGGAAACATCACAGATGACCCATCCCGAAGCATCAACTAAGATGTATGGTATAAAAAAATCAGATATTTGGATTCGTAAATCAAAAGTGATAATTTTTCGCCTACTAAATTTAGCAGTGTAAGTAGTTTTTGTACTAAAAATAAGAAAATCTAATTGAAACTTTAATGATTTAATTTATTTCATGTCTTTCCCAATACAAAGTTAAGGCATAAATCTCGCGAGAAAGTAAAGGAATATTCATTTATTAACTTTATAGCTCGAAAGCCTCATTGTTCAAAAATAAACTTTGAAAAAATCTTGATATAAATTCATTTATGAATTCATAAAAGAAATATTTTAATAGATATAAAAAATAATTCTAACAACTTTTTGAATTGTTATTTAGTAAATAAATGAAACTTTAATGATTGAATTAATTTCATGCCTTTGTAATTAACAACACATTAAAACAAAATTTTGTATTAAAATGCAATTAAATTCAATTGAAACTTTAAGGATTAAATTAATTTCAGGTCTTTGTAATTCACCACATATTAAAAAGAAAGTCGCAAAAGTTTTTAAAAGCTAAAAACCTTATTAAAAACAACTTTAGATGAATGTTTTATATAGATTCATAAAAGAGTATTTTTAAAGGCATAATAAAACCTTCTAATAATCTAACAATTTTTTAGGATTGTTTTATTCATAAAAGTATTTTTTAATCTATTATTTTAAAAAAATAAACGTCAAATATTCTCTCTTTATTTGGACATAGCTTCGTCAATAATAATCTTTCGTTGAATTAATAAATTAAATTATGTTCCTTAAAATATCAGAACACTCTTTTCACTTTTCCAAGAATTGTAAGAAAAATGCTTCCTATTGTAGATTTTTGCTGATTGATTTTCTTAGATTTACACAAGAATTTAAAATAGGTTTGGTTTTTAAAATCTTTTTAGGTATATGAATAACATTTTCGACAGGAGGACACATGGAGAGAATCGTCAACCGTTGAACCCCCCCCCAAAAAAAAACAGGTGTCACAATTGCAGTTCAACTTAAAAAAAACATACCTTCATTATGGTGCTATCCTTAGAATTCTCCCAAACTCTCCCTCATATTTAACTTCGTTGACAACCATTAAAGAGTCACAATATTCGAGGAGAATTCTACTCTTAGAAGTGCTTTAAATCAAAGTATTTCTGATGACTTAGCATATAAAAAGCAAAAGAAATTCCAAAATTTTGATGATCTAGAAAAGAAATTAGATTTTCTTGATAGAAATCACCGAATTGTTAAGCAGCAAGAGGCACTTATGATATACAGCATCATCAAATCCCCCTATCCAAAAATCAGTCTGTCTCTTATAATTGAATCTGATTTTGCAGTACATGTATTTTTTAGAGATGTGGAAATGAATTCAATAGGGTACTATAAGATTCCTCATCGTGTAACTGATCAAAATACTCTTGAAATTCTGATAGAAACCGTGAAAAAAATGAAAACAGAACAACAGCAAACGGAACCTCAAAATATGCTTTTTATGTTAAAATTGGTAATGTCATTTCTACTGTTGGTGCAAGAAGAATCAAACAAACATTTCAGTTCAATAAAATTTATATGATAAGCTAAACTTAATGACACAGAATAAGCTTGATTATTCAACAGAAATGATATTTTATTCATTGTTATATAACTGCTTCCCTAAAGGGTACAGGTTGTTAAGAAACAGCAAAAATATAATTTTACTAAGCTCTTCAACGATTAAAGACTAACCTTAGCAATATATATGAATCCTTTGATTGAGCACCATGATGACAATTTTCTTATATATATTAAAAGTAAATCTGAGTTTCTTGTGCGTATCTTTACTTGCAATTGAAATTGACCTGAAACCATATTTTGATTATGTTGTGTCTTTAAAAGAGATACAATCAGACAAGGATGTACTCGAGTGGAAGGAACAGTCAACACGTTCGTAGATGAAAGAAAGAGGGTTTTATTGCAAGAGAGATGCAATAAGACAGACAAGGAATAGTGAAGCACGCCACTAATCCCCAAAGCAAGTCCAGGCATGATGCCGTGCCCACTATACATACAGTCACTGATATAGTCAGTCCACATAGGTAAGAGAAAGAAAGAAAGAAAGAAAGAAAGAAAGAGTAGGATATTCCATTGCAACACCTTGCCCTGAGGCAATTTTCCCACGAAAATTTTGCTTAATACCTTCTCTTTTTGGGGTCGAGTCAATCGCTTGACTTTTTCCTTCTTTCTGATACTTTTCGGTCAGACCAATTTTTGTGCCGGTGGGATTTGTGGTATTAGTAGTTTTCGGGGGCTAGTACTTCCGGCACTGGTCGCGTTGGAGATACTTCCATCGGTTTTAGTGGCGATATGGGAACTGGTATTTCGAATGCGTCATATATTACTTCCATTAGCAATTCTTCTCCATCTTTTTGCGTGAAATCTTTAATATGTCTTGGCCTCGACTGATTTAAATGTCGCTTACATTCGACTTTTCCTTTGAGAATGTATATCACTCAGCCAAGTCTTTTAGTGATAAATTCATCTTCGTAGAGGCTTTTTTCACCTCTATAATTTCTGAAGAAATTATAGAATTTTAAAATTATAGTATGGTAAAATTATAAACTTGTAAAATTTTGTCGCAATTGGACTAGGCAACAACCTGTCGAAAATTGACCGAATATTTCTTGTGAACATCGGTTCGGCTATTGAAAGGCTTGAATGTGTGTTCGGATTCAGGGTGATTCTGTAAACCGCTAAAAACTTTTGTATACTCCTTTCATTAATGTCCACCCCTTAATTATTTCTTAGAACTCTTTTTAAAGTGTCCACAAATCTCTCCGCTTGCCCATTTGGTCTAGGATAGTAAACAGAGGTCGTAATGCGGTCTATGGATAAAGATGTGCTGAAATTCTTAAATTCTCTGCCGATAAATTGTGTCCTGTTGTGGCTAATCAAAGTTTCTGGCACACCGAAACAACAGAAATGCTCGTTTAATACAGTGATAGTACTTGTGAATGTCGGATGTCTACACGTGAGTATTTCCGGTCACTTGAAGAAACTGTCCATGATTATAAGGTAATAGTGACCATTTAGAGATCCGGCGTAGTCGATGTATAACTTTGTCCACGGTAAATCCATGTTAGGTCATGGCTGAATTTTTATTAATGGTACTTTTGCCGCAAGTTGAGAACCTCTACACTCTTAAACCATTTTTTCAATATCCTGGTTCATTCTAAGTCAGTATGTATAGCTATGCACTAATGACTTCATTCTTGACATACTTGGATGGCCTATATGAAATTCTCTCAGGATTTTCTTTTGCAGTGTATACCACTATATCTGCATATAATAGTACTTGCTCGCAGATTGAAAAAGGTAGATACTCTTGATCCTTTTTTTTAACCATATCTGTTTTTTTCATTTTTTTTTTTATGAATTCTTCCTTCTCGACTGCTTTTTTAAAAATATCTTTTAGAGTCACAAGTAACTCTCGAATTGTATTGCATTGCAATACGATTAATTCTTTTTCATCCCTTAAAGCAGCTATCACCGTGTCTTCGAACGGTTCTGAAAATTTTGGGATCAATCTCGACAATCTTAAAGTAGTAGTTCAATAAGATTACTTCCCAGTGCTGTAACCTGTTGGCAGTGTGCGTGGGTATACCCTTTTTGATCCCAAAATTGTTAACAATAGCCAATGATCCGTCTGTAATGTGAAATTCCTCCCATGGATGAACTTGTGAAATTTCGTAATCGCGTAGATTATGGCCAAGTTTTCTTTCTCAATCTGGTTAAAATTTCTTTCTGCAAGAAATAGGGCTCTGGACGTATGAGCTATGGGTTTTGTAGTCCCATCTTCAAACTTGTGGAGAATTACCGCTCCAATTCCATAATTGCTATTGACGGATGTTTAAATTATTTCTTTTTTTAGGCCCAAAATGTGCAAACGATAATCTGATAACAGATAGCTTTTTATTTTCTGGAAAGCAGCTTCGCATTCCAAATCCATATTTTAATTGGTCATTCAATGAGGCTCTTAGATCATACATTTTGAGAATGTAGATACTTTACTGGTTGTTTGGTGCTGGCATATTTTTAATAGCTTTGGCCTTTTCCAGGTCTTCTTCCTATCTCGTCAATTATTTGACCCAAATATTTTATCTGTTTCATGAAGAACTTACATTTCTCTGAACTTCGCTTGAAACCTTGATATATTTGTTGTGCTGTTCGTTGTTTTCCCTCCTTAACATGATGTCATCTAGATACGCTGAGGCAAATTCTAGTTCATTTAACATGGTGTCCATTATCTCAAGCTATTTTTTGTACTCCTCAACGGCGGACCACCTATTTTATTGCGTGTTTGTTCATTCACAATAGAAATGTCACTTTCAGTATCTAACAATAATTTCACTGTATGTCCGTTTATTTTTATATTCATATATTTCCTTTTTTCTCCATTTTTAATTTCGCTCTTGGATAAAACATTTACTTCTGTTTAAAATTCTTGCTTCTTTCTTTTCTGTTAGTATCGACAATGGGAGCTTTTGTGACCGACATAGTCATACACACAGTAAACATTATCTTTAAAAAACAGTTCTCTTTTTAAATGAGACCCCCTACAGCCATCACACTATTTTTTTGTGAATTTCGGTTGTTTTATCGCTTTGACTTGAGAAACGTTCTTTTCTTCGATCTGTGCATTGTCTTTCTTTACATTTATTAGCCTCTGGCATTCCTCTGTCACCTTCTGTAGTGTAACTTCAGGGTATTGCGCCATAAGAGTCAAAATCCTAGATCTGATGTCTTTGTCCTTCGCCGCTCTAAGTCCCTGGACGAAATTAAACATTTAAACATATCGATTGAAAGTTTAAACAATTCACATTGGGAATTTACATTGCCTGCATATGTCACAAAGTCTTTTTCCTCTTGTTTCACAATGTTTAAACATTTATATCGAGTATGGAACAAACTGTCCCACTCGTCGAAATTTCCTGACAAAATCTTCATTGTCTCCTCGGACGAGATTTTCCTCTTGCTTTTTAGGCAAAATTAGGTTCGTGTATTTAGTGTTCGCAGAAGGTTATTCCATTGTCCGGGTCATACTTGAATTCTGATAACGAATTCGATATTCCTTCAGGAGAAAACACCTGGAACCACGTTTTTCTGTTGTCTTAGACAGTACGGTTTCGCATAACAGCTTGGTGTTTTTTGCTTGTTAAAAAATCTTTTGCCATTTTTCAAATTTCTCTTGTTGTTGTAGCAATTGTTGTCGCTGTAACTGCATACTAACGTGTAACGTTTTGCTTAATTAAACAAGCTGTTCGATTTTTTTTTTAAAAAAAAATATCCTCCAGAAGAAAAATTTAAGCTCGAAAAAGAAACTTTGTAATTCAACTTTATTCAAAAAGAGCTTTTCTTTTCAGGAAAGACACAATTTTTGGTAATGCAGCGACTCAAGTTCGAATCCCATATTTTGTCAAGCAACACGATTTTTACTTTTCTTTCAGTTGGCAGAAAATAAAGAAAAGATTCTTTCCAGGAAAATGCTTCTCGTTGTTTCCAAACATAGTTCTTCCTGTGTCACGGTAGTAAGTGTTACTCACAATGACTGAAATATTTTTTGCTGTGTGCTTTCGTTTAGTATTTTCAATGTCAGTCTTTTTTCAGTCTGTAATTACAACTGTTGTACGTCTTACGAACAGTGTTGGGGTCTTTCTTTCTATAAGTTTGAATCGAATCATTAGTTGCCACTCTTGTGTCCTTAAAAGGGATACAATCAGACAAGGTTTTACTCGAGTGGAAGGAAGAGTCAACTCATTCTTGATGAAAGGAAGTGAGTTTTATTGCAATAGAGATACAATAAGACAGAAAAGGAATACCCGAAGCAAGGCAAGGTTTAATGCCGTGCTCACTATATATATAGTCACTGATATAGTTTGTCCACATGAATGAATGAGAGAGAGAGAGAGAGAGAGAGAGAGAGAGAGTGTGTGTGTGTGTGTGTGTGTGTGTGTGTGTGTGTGTGTGTGTGTGTGTGTGTGTGTGATATTCCATTACAACAGATTATAAGGGTGGTAATGTGGTTGGTGAATCTGACAACAGTAATGCAGCTGCAACAAATACTTTCGTTTTTATGCTCAACAATGTATTCTCACAATATAAGGATGTTGTGCGTGTTATGCCAAATAAATATCTTAAAACTGAGAATTTATTTGACATAGTTAAACGTATAACAATTGGTTTAGAGGAGAGGCTTTCAAGTATTATCAAACATAACCGATAATAATGCTATAAATAAAAAAGTTATGTATTTCTTTTGCAGTCCCTCGAATCATTCATTTGTATATCCACACCCAGTTATAAAGTCTCAACCTCTTTTCTTCCTATTCGATTCCATCCATACATTAAAATGCATTAGAAACAATTGGCTTGGTCAAAAAGATGTAATTAAATGTATGCTGTTCCCAAAATTTTATCATAATGGAAATTATGAATTAGTATCCAAAGTGACCCATTTTGTAGCTTTGAGAAACTTCATGCCCAGGAATCTCATTCAATTTTCAGGTATTGAATATGTTATTGAAAATGCTATACATACTGTAATTAAAAATGCTATACATACTACCTGGTAAATATCAAATTGATTATCTTGAGGAAAGTTTTGGTCAGCATCGGTGACTTAGTGGGAATTAGTATAATATCACGACACGGCAAGTGTTTGAATGTGAAAAAAAATTAAAATGCTATCAGTTTTAAAATTAAGCTAACCATTTAATTTGTAATGCATTAAACTTGATTTTAAGACTTTACAAGAATCAAACTGGTATGAAGTAACAGAGGAGCAAAAGTTACATGTACATAAATTTAGGATGATTTTAATAATTGTATAGAGGTTATTACTGTAATACTATGCTAAGTAGGTTATTGCTGTTATGCAGTTTTTAAGAAAATTAAATGCAATTTTTGCAAAGATTTAATATCTGGAAGAGATAATGTGGAAGAAATACCCGAAAAAAACCCCCCAGCTATTTTCAGGGGATTAATAGAGGTTCTATCTTATATTCTAATGATAAAACAACTAATTTTCTTCTATATAATTATGAAGTCATTGGTAAGCTGATAAAAAATAATTTTCTTCATTCAGTAAATCAAAGGAAATTAGCCATTCATATATCATTGAATGTTTTGGCAGATTATGAGCTTCTTTTTAATGTTGACACTTGTGATGACGGTTACAGTACAGAAAAATACAAAGAATATTTTTTCTGGAGCTCTACAAATGCTCTATTAAATAATTTTTGTTCCAAAGAAAATAATGATATTAAAAATAACAAGTTAAGCAAAAACGAAAAGTACAAACATTCATCCAAATTTTGTATCTGTACCCTATTTTTTATAAGTATTATTTGATTTTTAAATCTATCGTTTGCATCTAATTTATTTGCCTATTTGTATTTAATTTTTTTCTTATTTCTACTTAATTGTTTTATTTATTCATCATTTAGTTGTCATTTATTTGTCTTTTTATTTAATTATTGTTTGTTCCCTAATTCATAATTCAGTTGTTGCCGTTTTTGAGTAATAATCACTTAATAATTTCCATAATGTAACTTAACAGAATAATTATTAAAACTAAAGTAAAAGCATCAAATTAAAACTGCTGATAATAATTTATGAAAAAATTGTTTTCAAATTTGAAACAATGAAAGTTATGGACGAATTTCAGTCTTTAAATTTTCTATCTGTAACCTATTTTTCTAGAAGTATTATTTGATTTTTAAATCTATTTATTGCTTGTATCAAATTTATTTGCTTATTTGTATTTAATTTATTTGTTTCCCAGTTCGGCAATGGCCCGGGAGACCTGGGTTCAATCCCAGGTCGAGTCATACCAAAGACTCAAAAAATGGTACTTGATGCTTCCTTGCTTAACACTCAGCATTATAAGGTACGGATCAAGGGTAAAGTAGAGCAATCCAGGGAAGGAGTAGCGCCCTCCCCTACACATTGGTGTAGTAGCTATCGAAAAGGGAGCCTTCGGGTTACCCTCGACTATGGTCGCCAACTTTACTTTATTTATCCTTTACTTGTTTATTTATCTAATTATTTTTTTGTTCCCTAATTCCCTAATTCAGTTGTTCCTGTTGTGTATCGTAGCCAACCCGGCAACTCAAATTTAAAATCCTCGGTGAAAGAACATAACTCCTACGTTTATATGTGAATTTCTTTAGTCATCAAGTGAGCTATTTTTCGAAATAGATTAATTCTACTGGCCGTTTCAGAGATAGTTCTTAACTGCAGGATTAAATACAGCGTATTCAAAGACTCATCTTTGAATAATGAGACATTTCATTATTATTTGTATTTAAAAGAGGAACTTCCTGTACGCAATAATACAGAATTTTATTCGCTCAAACTATAAATAAGCAGCCTGTTACTTCTATATAAACACAGCTATCAGTAACCACCGAACCAAGGCATTCACCAGGTCTTTCACGGCTTCAGAGTGTGGTATGACATTGCACAGCGTCTGCTCGCTCGATTCCTTTTACCGTGTTGGCCGTGTCTGCTTGGCCGCTGGGCCAGGACACAGTGTGGTTGGCTGGGTTCTCAAGTTGGGTGTGTCATGGCTTGTTGGAAGTCTGTTGACGCGGGTCCTGGGAAGGCCTACCATTCGCGTCTCGCTAGGAGGACAGGTATATGCGCCTCTCTCAGCAGCTAGTGGCCAACGTGGAATCTGCTCCTTTACCACCAGCTAGCAGCCGACGTGGAATCCAACCAATCACAGCTACAGACTCAGCACAGCCGATGCCTGCTTCCAACCAATCACCGAAACTCTCACAAACAGCTCTTTTCTGATGTAATTTCCGAAAGTTATAAAACTGCTCTTTATGAGTTATTTTCAGAAAGTCTTCTAAGGATCACCTCTGGTTTCCTCACTATACTCCTCTGCAGATATTAAGAGACGAAGATGCAACAGCCAAATATTGCTATGTAATACCAGTAATTCAATTTTTTTGCGCCCACATAAATGATTTCAAGTATTCTTATCTAACACCAATAGTTTTATTTGCACTCTGTTAAATGGTTTGAAGCATCGTTATGTAATTCTGACAATTCAATTTAACATCAGGCATTTGTTTTCGTGCAGTTTTCTTTAACAGTTCTATTTGATCCATGGATGGGACCCTAACAGGTATTACCACCCCGGTTCAAGTCGGGCCAAGAAGTAATGCCAATGAAAAGATACTGCATATTCCCCAAAAGTACAAGATTATTAAAGCTTCTCCATCAGATGCTGTGTCATATCACGACACTCGTTGGCGAGGTCTAATCTCTCGGCGTGTTCTACAGCCCCAGCCGACTGTATTCGATAGAAATGTTTAAAACCCTATGACTATGTGCAAACAAGTAATTATCATTCTACTCCCAGCGAATTTTTCAAACTAGAATTATCTGGTGGTATCGATTCATGTCTTCCGATTTCCAACTCTTCCAGTCCCCTTACCAAGACTTTAGGCACCGTTCCAAGTCAACCAATTATAACTGGTGTTACCGTCACCAACATGGTCCTCTACTTTTGTAATTCTTTGGCAAGGTCGAAATACTTATCTCTGTTTTCGATTTCTTTTATTTTCACTGGAAAAGTAAAACCAACGATACGGCAAGTTCTCTTTTTGTTTATAATTACGAGGTCTACTCTTTTGGTTGAGATTTGGCGATCTGTATGAATCTCTAAAATCCCAGAGAATTTTGTACGTCTCATTCCCCAGAACAAATTCTGGTTTGTGCATGTAACATTTGGTAGTCTGATCAAATTTCAATTTTTTACACAATTTCCTGTAGATCTCCTTTCTTACTCACTTACACACTCGTACCTAGACTTATACTCCTTTTTCGCTTGTTTTCTACATTCGCTGATCATGTACGTAATCGCTTCGTCTTTGTCCCCATATAACCTACATTGCTATTTTGTTACGTGTTATCGGTTTTCGCTTTAATATAATTCGTCCTCATGGCGTTGTTTTATGCTGCTATTAGAAGAGATTCAGTTTCTCTCTAAAGGATTTTCTTTCATAGCTATGTTCAGATCTTCTCGAGTGGAATTTCGCTAGTTTGTCCCTTAAAGTATCCATATAGTTGTTTTTCTTCCCATTTCTGTTTCTTAGTTTTTGTTGCTGTTTTCTTTGTCCTTAAGTTGTCACTGCTGTTGTACTTGTCACTGCTGTTAAGTCTTTCTTTGCTCTTTTTAATGTAGACCTCGTGTCCTCGTATTGATGTATCCTTACAATCTTCAATGTTGGTGAGTTCACTTTCCCCTTTTTGATACATACAGTCTGTCCCTGTCATCTCTCGGATGTAAGAACTTGTGCATCGTCATCAGTTTTCTTATCCTCTGGTCTATATGTATGAGTTTCGCCCTTGTCCATCTTAAGAATGGTCCCTAGTATCTTACACGAAGAACTGCCCAGATATTTATTCCTTTGGCGAGATTTCTGCTGTCGAGCTGGGTTTCGAGCGTCTGAGTTACTCTTTTCTTTTTTGCCCCTTCATCTGCGCTTGTTTGATGATGTCAGCTTCCCCTATTCCTAAATACTTATAATTTTCCTTTTCTTCAAGCGTCTTGATTCTTTCATGAATTGGTAGTTCTATTCCTTCCGTTATTTGTCTTTTTCCACTTTTCATTATGAGGTAAATTCCATTTCTCTATCCTGGCCGTATATTATTATTGTCTGTATCTGGTTTTCCAGTCCTATTTGATTTTTTGTAAACAGCTTGATGTCATCCATGTCAATAAAGTGGTGGGTCTTTTCAGGTGATTTTGTATATTTGTAGCTCCCAATGAATTTTCTTATAATTTAATTAAGTGTCCTCATTTCTATTACAAATAATAATGGAGAAAGTGCATCTCCTTGAAAAATGCTTCGGTGGCTTTTCATCTTTGCGAGAAGTTTTCCCCCTTGCTGTTAATTCCACTTCCCAATTTTTCATGGCTTTTACGATGACGTTTATAACTTTGTCAGAGATTTTGTATATTTTCAGACATTCCATTATCAAGATTTGCGGGATGCATCATTGGCCTTTTTGTTGTGAATCCTCGCCATGGCTACGTTTTGCTACCTAGTTTCGCTCACCTTGAGGAAGTCTGGATCAATGTACAGTAGATCATTTGTTCCACTTGTGTCCCCATGGCAATCTTTTTGTTCTTCGGGATATACTAGCGAGTGATAGATCTCTTCCCTAATCTGCACGGTTAGGATTTTCCCTAAAATAGGTAGACACGTTATCGGTCTATAGCTGCTAAGGATGGTTCTCTTCGGGAATCTTTCTGGATCAAAGTGGCTTTCCTCTGTGTGCCTCATGGAATTTAATCAGTTGAAGTGCCAGTCTGCTGGGGATAGAAGAGAATTTTTTAAACAAATATGTCATAACCTGGAGTAGTCGGTACTTTTCCGAGTGTTGTTCTGAGTAATACCTCGTATATATCTGTCTCAAGGCTTTCTTCGAGTTCTTGTAATTCTTTTTACATATTATTTATCAATTTGACCTTTCTATTAAGTTCTTTCTGTCCCCATATTTTACTCAAAATTGTTTTGCTTTCTTTGTATCTGGTTGTTGGTTTGTCCTCGTGCATTCTCCACCTTTTCGTTGGTAGAATTTTCTTTGTTTTTTTTTATGTCCTGTTTTACTTGTATTGCTTGATCCTGTCTCGTTAAATCTCCCTTCTTTCGCCAATATTCTTTTATTTATATCTACATATTGCATTGTCTGACTTATCAGCTGTTTTGTTTTGGTCTTTTTATTCTAGATATCCTAACGAGTTTTTCCTTCCTTAGCGCTGAAAGGACAGGTAAAGAAATTGCAACAACAAACTTTCGTTTGAAGTCGCACAATCTTTACCTGTCCTTTCAGTCTCGTTTACTCTCCAAATTTTGTATTTCTGTTCAGATTTTCTTCAGTGAACACCGATTTTTATCACAGACTAGTTTCGCGCTAGCATAAATGAGCTCATTTATTTCTTTGATGTTGCCCGATGAGATATTTAGTGATGATTTGTTTATCTTTTCGGTTTCTACACTGACTTTTTCCAGTCTTGGTTCCTGAGGGATGGTAATACAGTCTTCTTTTCAGTCAAGACTTTTTTTATTGATTCGACATATATTTTGTCTTCTTGTGTTAACATTTGTTTTGTAGTGCTGTGGTGTGTGATGTTTCGGTTTTTAGTATTTTCCGTTTCAATTTAGATAAGATGCTCTTGCATTTCAATATCAAGTGTTTTCATTCAGACAGGGGTCATATTGATATTCTTCTATATTTATTTGTTCACATATTTCTATCTTAATGTCAGAAAAACAACTTTTCTTTAATATTATTCGAGTTTAGTTTGTTGTTTTAAATCTGGCGGATTATTTCCAAATTTCAAGCAGTGGAGTACGTCTTTCTTTGTCCACGTTTACAGTTGGTATCTCTCAGTTGAGTAGTTGCTTTGACCGCTGTCTTTGCGCCTCAAATTAGAACAGACAACATTCGTAGGACACCCACTAAGTCCCCATCGTTGACTCTGAAGGGAGCAAAATCATGACACCAGACCTGTTGTCTAGGTTCCATGTTGAATTTGTTATTGTTCATTAGTAGTATTTTGTGGCTATACCAGACCAGGGGCCGATTATTATCTGTGCTCCTATCACAGATGTGAACTGGTACTTTAACAAGAAAGAGGACACTTAAGCGGTTCACCAAAAATACTCTGGTTTTGAATTTACTGAGTTTTAATTTAGCGATCACCTTTTTTAAAAACCTGTTCAGTTTAAATCTTCATTCGTTGTCTTAGCTTAACTTGGTGCATGGATTGGCTTATAATTGATGCTATTGTTTAATTATTTAAACCCGAACAATTTTGTGGTATTTGTCTATGCTCGATCCTTGCTCAGCGTTTCAAGTATTCCAAATAACATTAATGCTATGGGACCGTTACCAACCCATTCATGGATTCTTCCAAATTCTATATTAATCGAGAGCCAAGTCCGATCGAAGAGATTGGATACTCTACCGATATTCGACTGACAAGTAAGCATACCTTACGCCACCACTTTTCTCTGTATCTTGTTTCTTCAATATATCTTTAAACTTATACCGTGTTCCGAGTTGTCATTTCGTGACCCCAACCTGGGTCCACATCAATAAACCATCCATATCAAACATTGTTGGTTGTTGAATGCCAAATCCTGTTTAGACTTACATACTAAATTTATATTTGTAAACATTTTGTGAATAAGATTTTTAAACAAGCTCATTTTCCTTAAAATGATTTTAAGTATTTCCATCTAATACGAAACATTCTATTTACTTTTAATCATTTGTTTGCGCACAGTTAAATGGTTTCGAGGATTGCTATGTTAACAGTAACAATTCAACATCAAGTATTTGTTTGAGTACACCCGGGAGACCTGGGTTCAATCCCAGGTCGAGTCATACCAAAGACTTTAAAAATGGAACTTGATACCACCTTGCTTAACACTCAGCATTATAAGGTACGGTTCAAGGGTAAAGTGGAGCAATCCAGGGAATGGAGTAGCGCCCTCCCCTACACCTTGGTGTAGTAGCTATCGAAAAGGGAGCCTTCGGGTCACCCTCGACTATGGTCGCTAACTTTACTTACTTACATTTAAACAGATATGTATGATATGTAAGAGATTAACATTTAAAAAAGGAGTGTAAGCCTATCTGTTTGCCCACAGTTAAATGGTTTCAAGTATTGTAGTTACTTATTATCTCTTCTTGATTAAGGCTGGCAACTATGCAATTTGTGTCACTATCCATACTTTTTATACTATAGGTTCTTTGTAGGGTTTTGAGGTGAGCGTTGCACTGTTTATGGATTCTTATAGGTGACATTGTTCTTGATGTTAAGAGGATTGTATGGAATTTGGTTGAGGGCAGTTTGAATGCGCTTCCTAGTCTTTCATTGTTCACTTCGGTTTTGTTTTGATTTGGTTTTGTTTTATGGCATATCAACCACTGTAGGCTAATTAATACCAAATCCATTTTATACAAATAAACAGTTATATTTCAAACAATTCAGTTTAACATAAGTACATAGTTTACATGCCAAAAACAGTTCTATTTCAAACAATCCAGTTTAACACTGTTTAGTTCTAATTGACACATAGGACTCTATCAGGTGCTACCACTCCAGGCCAGAGTGAACCTGGGAGCGACAACAGTGAAGGGTTACTCCACATTCCCCAAACTCCAGGAATCTCACCATCAGATTTTTTATTGTCATATTCATGACACTAGTTGGCGGGGCCTTACCCCTCTGCAGAGATGCAGTCAGTATATTCTACAGCCCCAGCAGACTGGGCCAAATACAGCAGACATTTTTGGAAAGGTTTACAAACAAGCAACTCTATACAGCAAATCAACAAAGATTAATTTTACAAGTCTGAGGTGAGTTTTTACCTTTTGATTCCACTTCAATGTTCTTCCTGTTTTAACCGTTTCTATTATATTCTAACTGATTGGTTATTATTATTATTTTCTCAGTTTTTCACATCAACGTTATCTGATGGTCTTTCACTGGAATTTGAGTGACAGCAAGTCTCCTCAAGTTTTCTGGACACTTCTCAGTATTCTGGCCGCTCTCAATAATGATGTAGTTTGGATAGTCTCCACTCGTCGGCCTATTTCCAAGTCCTCCAGTCCCTTTAATAACCCTTTACTTACTGTACCAAAAGTACCAATCGCAATTGGTATAATTATCACCTTCATGTTCCATGTTTTTTTTTTAATTCCCTTGCAAGGTCGAGGTACTTATCCTTCTTTTCATATTCTTTCAGTTTTATTCTAAGGTCAGCCGGGACAGCAAAGTCGACAATTTTGAAATTCTCTTTTTTTTTATTTATCATTAGGTTGGTCTTCTTAGGTGATCCGTCTTCATGTCAAAGTCCCAAAGGAGTTTATGTGTGTCATTTTCTAGGACAAATGGTGAGTTGTGCATATACCATTTGTTCGTATGGTGAAATTTAAATTTCTTGCACATCTTCCAGTAGATCACCTTGCCCACCCAGTCTTATTATTAAATAGGAATGGTTACTTGAAAATATATAATTATATGTAAATCATTATTTATATGATATCAAGTATACAATTTTTGTTTGCACACTGTTTTAGATAGGAATACTTGAAACCATACAACTGTGTGGAAAGTATATGTACTAGAGAAAAAATAAGAAAAAAAGACAATCATTAAACAAGGAATATCTTCCAGAGAAAAGATCCTTTGAACTTTTGAAAAGACACTTATATAATTCAACAATTTTTTGAAAATGATAAATATAAAGCGAGGGCAGCAGCAAATTTTTACAACGAACCATAATATTGTTTCCTTTTACTTTCAAACAAAACTAGTTGAATAGCAAAATGGTGCTGAATCTTATTTTAAAAAACTGCCTTTGCTTATCCCAACATATATTTTTAGTCTATTCTGACATCCTTTTTGTGGTGATTAACAATCACAAATATCGATTTTGCGAGTAAGGAAATAATCTTTTTCTCCTTTTATATATATATATATATATATACATGTGTGTGTATGTAGTCGTTAGTGCTTTTCTTTTTATTTCAAATTAAGGCAGCTTGGCCCATTCTCAGAACTGAATTCTTTAACGATTGTCTGCACTCGGTTAAAGCTTAGTCAAATAGGCTCTGCTGCCCTAATATCTGAAGCCACCAAAACTTTCCATTTAACCGCTTGCTTTTAACTTAACACTGATGTAAAGTATCAATCATGGCGTTGCTGCAATTCTCTTTACTGCAAAGTAGGATTGCCAGCTGTCGGAAAATATACTCGTTTAAAAAATATCTATTTGTTCTAAATCGGCAAAATTCACCTGCATTATACGTATAAAACGTATTCCGTCTGTTTTCCTGTCTGCAGTAATAAACAACTATGAGAGTTGTTTGTTTGGTTGGATTTTATGGCATGTCAACCTTTGTAGGTTATTTAATGCCAAATCCGTTTTTATACGAATAATCAGTTCTATTTCAAACAATTCAGTTTAGCATGAGTAAATAGTTTATTGTCAAAAACATTTCCATTTCAAGCTCTTCAGTTTTTGTCAAATAGTTCTAATTCAAACAATTCAGTTTAGCATAAGTACGCAGTTAAAATATCAAAACAGTTCAATTTCAAGTTATTTAGTTTAGCATAAATATGCAGAATTGTTCTATTTAAGGGTCCTATCAGGTGCTACCACTATCGGCCAGAGTGGAGCTGGGAGCGATGGCAATGAAAGGGAGCTCCGCATTCCTTAAAGCTCCAGCACCACAAGAACGTCACCATCGGATTATTTAGTGTCATATTTAGGACGCTCATTGGGGCGGTCTTACACCTCTGCAGAGGTGCAGTCGATGTATTCTACAGCCCCAACCAACTGGGCAATACACAATTAAATGTAAAAACAGTTTTATTTCAGATAATTCAGTTTAGCATAAGTACACAGTTTATATGTCAAAACAGTTCTATTTCTAAAAATTCATTTTAGAAAAAATACGCAGTTTAAATGCAAAAACAATAAACTTTCTAAACCAGGGTTTAGTTCTGTTTGACCCATAGATAGGACCCTTATTAAGTGCTACCACTCCGGGCCAGAGTGAACCTGGGAGTGATGACAATGAAGAGGTACTCTGCATTCCCCAAAGCTTCAGCATAACTGGAACCTCACCATGTTTAGTGTAGTATCCAGGACACTCGTTGGCGCGGAGGGAGAGTCTTACCCGTCTGCAGAGAAGCAGTCGGTGTATTCTCCACTCCTAGCCGACTAGACAAACTATGGGAGTTTTAGAATTGTCTGTTAATTTATAGCATAATTTCTAAACGTCTACTTTCGTCTCTGATTGAGAATTCTTTTAAAAGCTGGATTTATTGATTGATTGATTTTAACAGCATATGAAAACGTCTAGGGTTATTTTATGTATATTGGTGAAGGAATCGCATTCATTATAAATTGATATTTACATTTTTTGTGTAGTTCTTTCTTTTATTTTTTTTGCTTATAGTTCTATCGAATACGAATAATTTATGTGTAGATTATAGATGAGACCATAACAGGTGCCACCACTCTGCGTCAGAGTTGACATGGGAGTAATGGCAGTTAAAGGGTACTCTACAAACCCTCAATCTCCAGAACTGGAGTCACACCATCAGATGCACTTTTGAGTCATATTCAGCACACCCCCGGCTTCTTTGGAAGAGAAGTCTTACTCCTCTACAGTTGTTACAGTGAACGTATCGTAAACCCAGCCGACAGCGATTTTAAACTGGAAGAAGTCTGTTAAGTTAGAAGGATTCTGAACTGCAAATGAAATTTTTTTCAAGAGAATTTAGATATTCCTCGCGGAAGATTACATAAAACGGATTTATTAGATATTCTTTATAATCAAATACTTCGGCATTGAAATTCTGTAACCGAACACATATGTAGTAGTCCAAAAATTATCAGCACATGTATTGGTTAAACATGTCTTGCTAATGACAGGTTATCGATCATATGAGAATCTGATCTATCTAATAAAATAAAACAGGAATTCTTCCAAACTCAAGTCGTATCAGTACTACTAAATGGTTGCACCTATTGGAATCTAACGAAACGCATGGGGAAAAAAACGCTCGAAAGGAAATTTATAAGGATGCCACATGCGGTTTTGAACAAATCCAGGAAGTAACACCCAACAAAACTGCAGTTGTTTGGCCGTTTACTTACCATCAAACAAACCATCCAAGTTAAGACGAGCGAAAAATGTTGGGCACTGATGAATAAATAAGGATGAACTCATAAGTGACATTCTCCTGAGGACTCCTGCACATGGATACACCAGTGTGAGCCGAGCAGGAAAAACTTACATAGATCAGGTTTGTGTCGACACTAGGTGCTATCTAGAGAACTTTCTTAAAACGATGGCTGATTGAAACGAAGAGAGAGAGAGAGAGAGAGAGAGAGAGAGAGAGAGAGAGAGAGAGAGTCGAAAGAATCTGTACTGTCGTTTTGATGATGATAAATACATACTGTTCTGCAATTTTATTTTTGCTCATAAAATTTCTTAAAATAATAAAAAAAAGTAAAATTATTCTTAAATGGAAAAATATTTTAAAACAATAATGCTTATTGGTTAAGTATTTGATGGATTCACTTTAATAACCGAATCAAATTTGAAATTAAACACCAAATTAATCTAAATTTTTGAGATAAGGTGTTATTTAAATTATTTACTGGATTTAACTTGGTTGTTATACTCACAACGTTTCGGCCGCTGTACACTATGGCCTTCTTCAGATGTCTTCTGTTGTAATCGATAAACCCCAGCGAATTTTCGATGCAAATCATTTATTTAATGCACTGAAGAGGACTCTTTTCCTTCCGCTGTCCATCCCTTCGATTATCTCGAACTAGTTGATTCGCCCATTTAGTTATTTCGTCATTTTCATGTCAATTCTCTTTTTGTTAAACCTGAACTGTACTGATGACTTCCTAGAAGATTCAAATTAGAAGATTCCCTCCTTGTAACAAAGCTATTCTTCAGTCTTCAGAAAGAAGATGAAATTTAAGGTGGTGCCAAATCTGACGAGAGGACCGAACGTTGAGTGTCGATCGTTAGGTATTGTTTATGATATATATATAGTGTAGTTTTGGAATGATTTGGTTTGGTTTCTTTGTTTAATGGCATATTAACTTTCGTGGGTCATTTAATACCAAAGCGATCCTTGTCGAAAGACAGTACTGTTACTATTCTACCCATAGATGAGGGATTAACAGTTCATACCTTTTCCCAAGAGTATCAGTCCGAAAGTGAACGTTATAGCGCATCTGGATTTCGATCTCATATACTACGAAGTCGCAGTCTAGCATGTTAGCCACTTCGTCACGAGACTCCTCACTTTAAAAATTCTGCAAATTCATATTTTTAGTTACATATTTATTGTTAATATAAGAGAATAAAAACAGCATATACAATATCTCCCGTTGATTAGAGTTTGGAGAAGGGACGCTTTTTTCTATTGATGTGACTCGATCATCTATTTAGAAGGAAAGTCAGATTCAGGAAGCAACGAACTTCTTTATAAGTTCGAAAAGTTTCTATTGTTTTCTTTCCCCTCGAATTTTCTTCAACTTTGTTATCCTATTCTGGTTACGTTTGAAAGACTAAAGAGCCCAGTCTGCACTACTAGTTACCCAAAGTTAAGGGAAGAAGAGAAGAATTCATTATTTTCCACAGTGCATTCGCATAAAATGAAACACAAACAATCTCAGCCAGGAACTCGATTCACCGACTCCATTTCCTATGATAATAACTTACATCATACAATGAATTTTCTTGATATTTCCTTTGTCGTCATATCTACGTTTTTCTAACGTTAAACTCTGCACTGAGCAATTAATGCAATGTCGAATCTATTGCTCTTACGTTTCAAGAAGTTCATAGAATTCGTCGCAGCCTGCCCAGTCTTGCCATTCAGCCGATTTCTCTTACTCCACCTTGTGATTGTTTCCAATAGGAGATCTATTGGCCACTTGTTTCTGGTCAAAATTCTACGAGTTACGGGTTAGCTCCACTCTTCAAGTTCATTCTGATTTGTGAAGCATGTGAGACTTTGCAATATGGAGTTGGGCACTGGTCTCTCACTTTCAATTTGGACGGTCAGTTGTTAATTCCATTCCATATCTAAAAGACAACTCCTATCTCTATTGTCTATCTTCTTGTGACAAACTATGGTGGGCACAAGGACCCCAATCATATGGTCAACTCAACTCACACGAGCCTGGGTCACCGCTCGTCTGCCTATCTCCTGATTGGTTCCTGGGATATTTGGGGCGATTTTTCCGGGAAAGACCTTTTCCTCTTAAATGGACGTTTTCCTCTTACGTGGACCTCACTGAACTAAAGCAAATTAGAAAATTATAAATTTGTCCAATGACCTCTGACCTTACTAGCACCGAAGACTTCTAAATAACCCTTCCATCCTCATCGAGAAATCTTTCTATTTCTACTTTATCATCTAAAATAAAGTAGCCCCCCCCCAAAAAAAACTCATTTAGCTATCCTTTTAAAAACTGCTATACAAACACGTCCATGTACATACATATATACGCAACCCATACTCACTCACAAACGTACAGATACACTCACCACCACATTCATATATATAGATATGTGCTTCCTCTATAAGCACACATACTCATGTAAATATATTCGCGCCAACGTGTACATGCATCATTGCACTTAAATATGTGCACCTAAGAGCAGTTCATAGTGTCACAACAATGTAAAAGTGACCAATCAAAAGTTGTCATTGCATCTCTTGTAAACCAGTCAAAGATTATTTTGAATAACCAATCATTTGCATCCCGAAGACTCATGAATATTCTATTTTGTGTCGACTTGGTGATCTTTTCAATTTGCAATGGGTATCCTTTTTAAAAATATTCAGGCTAATCCAAAAATACTGTTGAAATTTTACAATCTAATGATTAATTTTTTTCTAAACAAAATTTCCAAAATAATGTAACGGAAAAGATGACTCATATTCCAACTAACATTTATTTCTTTGCAGCTGGTTGTTTTTACATCGAAAGGAGCGTACATACTACTAATAATGGAACCTGACGGCATTGAAAATTGCTGGTGGTAATTTCTGGTATTTTCTTTGTTTTTTACTCGAATTGTAGCCATCATACGAGAAATGGATTACATGCTCTGCGTTTGGAGGAAAAACTGTATTTGTGTCGAGAAGATGAATTTGACAGGTGGCCAGGAAGTTCACCCGACCCCAATCTCGCCGAGAATCTTTGGGACATCATGATCGAACATGCTGAAAAATAGAAGCATTCTCGACAACATCAAACATGGCCGATTGGAGAGTTGTTGGAAGAATTAGAATGTTCAATATGCAGTTCGATCGTTCAAAACCAGCTAAGATTTCATGAAGGCTTCTGATCGAAAGTCAAATAAAAATATTGATTGTGCGCTATTATGGAAAGATTTGAAAAATAATTAGGGTAATATAAAAAGGTATTTCCTGTAGGAATGCATTGAAAAGGGTTTTAATAGAGGGAATGTGTACCATAGCCAGATACGGCTATGTGTTACGTACATAGACTGTTTATAACATATATACATAGAACATAGGAATCTCGAAACACGAAAACACTTACGACTTCTTAGTTCAGGTACGAAACTTTTTATTACCTTTGAGTTTAAAGGTTCTTCGACATAAGGAGAGAGATACACATTCTTTGTATTCTGGCTTTTTCATCTGCCCCCCATCTCGTGCAGCGCCCGTAGCGCGCAAATTCGTCTGGCCTCTGCGAGCCCCGAAAGTCGACCCTTCTCGTCCGGTGTTTAGTTCTCAACTCAACTAAGTGACTTTTTCAAAATCTCCAAAATCTTGACGTCACCCGCACTCTGTAGCCCTGTTTCCCATCTTCGGCTATTGTGACATCTCTGAGTGACACGTCCGCGCTGTGCGCACGCGTGAACACCTGCGTTAATGTTGCACCTAAGAAACCCAAAGGCATAAAACGAAATCCCTCGGCCATTATATTACATGCCTTTCCCTCTACAAATAGAATTATTTGTTATTGATGATGACAAATTATTTTCCTAAACTAATGTATCGCTCTTCCTCATGTCGAACTGATCAACAAAATTTTCAGTAATACGATTTTAACAAAACAATACAACAAAAAACATGCATCAGTCCCAAACTCAAAAATCATTGAAAAAAAAAGTGTTCGTATTGTCCTTCATTTCCTTTCTCTTTTTTTCATTTTCTTTTTTTTTTTTTTTTTCAACCACATTTTCTGGTTATTCTTTCTCTTTTTTTTAAATTTTTTTTTCTAACAGTCATTGATTCGGCATGTATATTTTTTTTTTCAGTCTTTAAGTTGTTTTATTTATTTTTTTTATTTTTTTCTATCAGGTCAGTTGCTCATTGTCCTTTACTCCTGTCAATAGCTTACGAGTACCCTTCTTTCTTATCTTTCTTTTTATTTTTGCCTTAAAATCCCGGGTGTACTTTCCTAAACCACCCAAACTTTTATTAACTCAGCCAACAAAATTTCTCCCTCAAAACAATTCAAAATCGAGTCCATGAATTTTCCGAACACATCCAATGAAATCACCAAAACTCTGCGCATATCTTATTCACTTCCAAAGCCCTGTTTCTGAATATCTTCACTAATAAAACCTCATAGCCCCACTCGAGGGGGAATTCACAAAATATCCGTCTGCCTTGTCAGACACAAAAAAAAACATCTGTCTCTAAGTTGCTCTGCCCCAATGGCAAGATTATTCGAGACAATCCCAGTCGATACGGACTACGAAAAGTCCGAGACATTATCCATGTCCCCAATAGTTGGTATCAACAACTTCCACAAAAAACCCGGCCTGATTCCACCAGCGCCCAAAATATCGATTCTCCCAACTTCACAAATATCGAAACCCGTCCCAAACGTCTTAACTACAGATATGCGAAATCCTTGGACAACCCCATCGATGCTCCCGAAATTCCATCTCTCGGATTAAAATTCTAATTTCCAATTACTATTTGCTCGGACCACTGACAAGTTACTACAAAATTTTATTCATAAAAACCCCGTTTACTATAAAATTCCTTCATGAAAATATTGTTTACTATAAAATTTCATTCATAAAAATCGTTTACTATTAATGTCACTCCATATATCTGTCTACACGGGGGCCATATTTCTTTCCTTTCTTTTCACTACCACCTGCCTGCATGTGTCCTTACTCTCTTTCTTTTTCTCTCCCTCACTACAATACAGTATTACACATAGCAATAATTGTCGTTTCTCTATGCTATCAACGATTTTTTAAAAAATTATTTCCAATTCTATCTTTTACAATTATTTAAATTCTATTCATAAATTAGTCAATGACAGTCACAATGAGCAAATACCTTCTTTTTTCTTTTTCTTTTCTTTTCATGCCTTTTTTCTTGACTTCGTTGGTTGCAATCTTTTTTTTTTTTCATTTGCCGTTCGCCTTCATTTTCTTTTTCTTTTCTTCATGCCTTTTTTTCTTGGAGTTGAGCTGTTTTTCTTCTTTTTTTCTTTTCTTTTTCTGCTTGGGAGGCCTTGTGTCGACAGTTGTGTTTCTTCTTTTTTCTTTTCTTCTTTCTGGGGGCACCGCATTTTGTTTTTCTTGTTTTTGGCTTCTTTTTCTTTTCTTTTTCTGCTTGGGGCGCCGCATTTTTTCCTCTTGTTTTCGGTGTTGAGCTTTTTCTTGTTTCTTTCTTCTAGGGGCCTTGTGTTTTCTCTCTCTCCTTCCATCGTCTGAACAAGCCGCTTGAAATAGATTCTATGTTCTTAGCCGTTTCTCTGATCGTCTCTTTGATACACGTGGAATCAGTCGTAACCATGCTATGAACATGCCTAGCCCCTGGCACCAAATATCTTTATAATGTACCATAGCCAGATACGGATATGCGAAATGGACATATAATGTTCATATATATATATACATAGAACATAGGGGCAGATGAAAAAGCCAGAGGGGGTGTCCTCGTTGTGTAATGGTTAAAGTGATGGACTGCGGAATTGTAGTACGCGAGTTCGTACTCCAGTCGCGCTATTACGTTCACTTTCGGGCAAATACCCTGGGGAAAGGTATGAACCCCCTTATCCTCCCAGCTATGGGTTAAATAGTACCACTACTGTTCTTATAAGAGAATGACTTTGGCATTAAATAACCTAAAAAGAGTTGATATGCCATTAAACAAAGAAAGATGAAAGATGAAAAAGCCAGAATAGAAAGATTGAGTATCTCTCTCCTTATGTCGAAGAACCTTTAAACTCAAAGGTAATAAAAGTTTCCTACCTGAACTAAGAAGTCGTAGGTGTTTTTCGTGTTTCGGGATTCCTATGTTCTATGTATATATGTTATGAACATTCAATGTACCTTTCACACATATCCTTATATGGCTATGGTACATGACGTCTAAAATTGCTTACGGCGCCTACTGCTCCAAAATAGTCACCCCTTTAAGGAAGAAGCAGGATCATCTTTGCTTAGATTATATTAGACTGTATTTGCTAAGCTTTGCTCCTTCTGATTATCACTTGTTTATGGGATTACAGAATCATTTGGATAGTCTTGACATCAAGTGAAGAGACTGAACCCGTGTTAGCTTCACATTTTTTATCAAAATCAAATGAATTCGACGAGCGTGGCTTCTTTTTGATAGAATTTGCATCCTAAGAAACAATGGAAGTTATGTTTACGATTAAATATTTCTGTAGGTAGAATTTTTTTTCCATTTATAATATAGAATCTAAAATAGGACATAACATTCGTTCCAACCTGATACTTTTAAAACAGTTTTACCTGTTGTGACTACATTAAGCCCGTATAAATAATAGAATGAAATACAATACAAAGCTTTCTATTCATAATTCATTTGTAAATGACAACTTTTAAGGAGTGTATTTATTGGAAAGGATAAAAAAAAACTATCCTATAGGAAATGAAATTAAATAGAAAATTAGAAACTTAGTTCCCCGTCCTTGAGATTGGAATTAAATTGTAGTGTCTGTTCATTTCCTTGAGCCGTCTTCTTGTTTTCAGGTAGTCCGTGGCAAATACCAAGAGGAACCTCACTCCAAAGATTTCAACACTGCAGTAGCACATCTAATACACAAAATAGGAAGGGTTGCAATGATTCTAGTCAGAGCACACAAATACGACACTGATCATTGGCAGAGCGGGGGAGCGTTATTTTGACTCAAGGCGAAACGCACAGATATGACAATGATTCTAGGCACGAAGTCAAGAGCGATTAGAACTAGATAGTGCGCTGAAATACTCAGATTCTAGCCGATCGATCCATAGATAAACCTATCGTTTTTTACGGGTATTATACTGATAATCCTCCTCCTCCTCCAACTACTACTTATGATTATAATAACAATAATAAGCAATCGGTAAGTGGAAGCACAAAGATAATTGGAGACTATCAGATGTCAGATAGAACAAAGAGACAAACCACAGCGTGGTTGTTGGTCGGTGACAAAAACGAGAAGAATGCTAAACATTTCAGAAACCTAGCCGTTATTTGAAGCTCAGCGATGGTCAAATAATAATAATAATAATAATAATGTGGTACTAGATTATTTTGGTGTAGTTTCCTTGATTAGTGACATATTTACATTCCAATGCTATCCTTGTAGTGTACAGTAGTGATGCTATTTAACCCTTAGCTAGTAAAATTATGGGGTTCAAAAGTGAATGTAATAGCGAGATTGGTATTCGAACTCGCTTACAATGATATACAAATCCAGCACGTTAACCAGTATGCCACAGTTAATACACCCTGAGATGAAACAATCAATCACATAGTCAGTGAGCGCAGCCAACTAGCACAAAAGGAATACGTGATAATGCATGACTGATTCGTTCAGGTGATTTACTGGGGTGTGCAAGAAACTTAAATTTCATCATACTAATATGCACTAACAAGAATCTCTCCTTGAAAATTAAATGACCAAGTGAAGGTAAAAGAAAGCGAAAAACTGGACCAATATTTTGTCTTTGTCAGAGAGTTGAAAAAATCTGTGGAACATGGAAGTGACAGTAATATCTATAATGGTCGGTGCCCTTAGAACAATCTCCAAGAGCCTGGAAAAGAGACTCAATGAATTAGAAATTAGAAGAATCGAAACCATCTAAATCATAGTATCACTATAATCGGTCATGATACTTAGAAGAGTTCTGGAGACCCGAGAATACGTGTTATCGCTCAGACTCCAGTAAAAAGCCATCAATTAGAACGGATGTAAATACTCGCATGGAGTAAAATGATGATAATAATAATAATAATAATAATGATAACAATAATAATAATTGGAAACTGATACAAACAATAAGAATACACAGCCAGGATATAGGAATGGAATTTAATATAGAAAAATGTTCTACGCTGATAAGGAAAAGTGAAAAAAAGACAAATAATGGAAGGAATAGAACTACTGAATCTGGAAAGAATCAGAACACTCGGAGAAAATGAAAATTATAAGTGCTTGGGAAGATTGGAAGCACTCACTATCATGTAAGATAATCGAAGCTATTTTAAAAATGGACAAGGGAAGAACTCCGACGAATGGACCAGAGGATAAGAAAGTTGACGTCGATGCACAATGCCTTACACTCGAAAGATAAAATTGTCAAGAAAAGAAAGGGGAAGAGAAGTCGTCAGCATTGAATATTTTGTGGATACATCAATACCAGGATTCGTAGACTACATTATAAAGAATTAAGAAGAACAGCAGTGATAATATGAAGACAAACAGAACAACAATAACTAGGAAACAGAAATTGGAAGAAAAACTGTATCGGCATTTCAAGTGACGAATTGGCAAAATCTCATACGAGAAGACCTGGACATAGCTACAAAAGAGAAACCTAAAGAGAAACTGAATCTCTTTTAGTAGCATCACGAAACATTTTTTTTCTAATTACCCCGAGTATGTCACCCGCGGGTTCAAAAACAAGGGGTGGGTGGTTAACAAAACATTGAATATTGCAGTCCAAGACAGTAGTAAATCGATAATCTTCGTAGGGAAGGGAAGAGAAAGAAAAGTTATAAAAAAGATGAATAAGAACAGAGAGGGAAAAGGTTTTCTCAACAATTAACTTACAAAAACAATTATATTGTAGAGACAAACAAACACTTTTATCCCAGGACTTAAGAATTTATTTCAAAGGAAATAGATTTAACTCATGCTTTAACACTGACATTGCACAAACTTTCGCCGTGTATAGTTGAGTTAAAAACAGATTTAATTTAATACACACACACTCACACACTCATAGAATAAATAAATAAATAAATAAATAAATAAAAGGATAGAATTGGAAAGTAAAAATGGATTTACTCGCCGTTGGACCGAAACAAAGAAAAATTGAACTATACAAAAACAAAATTTTCACAGAAATACCAATATCTAGTCTGAATTCAAATTCTCTTTTTTCTTTCTTTTGTTTCAGATTTCTGGAACGAGGTTGTCACAGGCTGGGAATAACTTTCTTCACTCTTCTAGTTAGATGTATTCTTTTCTCCGTGGCTTCGAGACAATTCTGAAGGATGCTACTTGGGGGAATTTAACTGTTTTTGTTAGATTTCTTCCACTGTCTTCTTGAAAAAATGTCTCCCAAGACTTACTCACATTGAGTAGGGAGAATCAGCAACTTTTCTGTTTCCTTCGGAAAGAAAACATTTCTACGCTTTCCTTCTACCGCAGAACCCAATTAAATCTCACTTAGTTAATTGTAAAATTTACACCGTTGCTGGTAGACTGGTGGAGTCTGTGAAAAAGCAGACCTTGCTTTCAACTTTTCACCTACTGACAGACTGATTGACTAGCTAACTGGCCAGCCGTTTAAATAACCACAAAGGGACAGTAATGGTCAAACTTTAAGAATAAGCCAATGACGTTCAAGCTAATTTTAACTGCTGATTCGCAAATTCCAAAATATTGCCATAAGGACCAATTATATCAAAGCGGAAATCGATAATACACAACAGAATAGCAAATGTAGGTTGTGTGGTGACAAATATGAAATGTTCAATCACATAATAAGCGACTGTAGCAAACTAGCTGTTATAGAGAAGCGTATGATTGCAAGAAACAACGGGCGAGAAGAATAGATTTAATTTCGTTTATTTTCAAATAAAAAAAGTTGGTATAGAAGAAATACAGGCTCTCTTCTTCCACCAGATAAGAGTCAGAAAGTGAGTTGGTGTAAGTTGTTTTTGAAGGGCTGGTTTGTTTGCTCGCGGTTCAGTGGTGTGACGTGGGTTGGTAAGCTATATGCGGTTTTGGTTTAGTGGTGGAAATGTCGGGACTTGGTTGACTATGAAGTGGATTTGTAGGGCATCAGCAGTTTTGATCTTGTCCAAAATGTGACGCTTGATAGTTCTCTCAGCACGTAGTTCCCGGAGTCGACTGACTTTTGTTAACTTTTTTACCGCCATGTATGGGATCGAATCGGCTCCGAAAAACTTTGGCAGGAAAGTTCATGATTGGTTGAAAAAAAAAAAAAGAAGACTTTTTTAATTGTAAAATTATTTTTTAGATTTCAACCAGGTTGATGCACGGAGTCTACTCGTGCAGCGACGTGTTTTATTCATTTTGTTATCAGTGATCGTCCAGACAACACCCGATTAACGTTACCCTCGAATGCTCGTCGTGTTTTTATTTGTTCATTTATTAATTCATTTTTTGTCTGCACCAGAGGGATTTGAAATGTATTAGTAAATCAGAAGAGATTTCTGTATATAACAAAGCGCAGAAGAAATAGTATACTAGATTGGGTTGGAAAGGTGATCCACTGGGAATTGTGAAAGAAATTTCACAGTGTGAAAATGAAAGAGAGCGAAAAAAAGGACAAATTCCTGAACCTTGCCAGAGAGCTAAGAAAGCAGTGGGACCGGAGGGAGATGGTGATAACAATTATAATTGGCACACTCGTAAGTGCCGGGGATACAAATTGTTGGTGAGCTTGAACGATCCCCAAAGACCAAGAAAAGAGACTAGGGAAACTGGAGATTAAAAGATGAATAGAAAACATCTAGACGACAGGACTACAAAAATCAACCTGGATATTTAGAAGCATCCGAGAGATCTTGCTGTCACTCAACCTCCAGTGAAAGACCACCTGTAAGAGTTGGAGGAAAAAATACCTGCTAATAATAATAACAATAATAATAATGTGCAGCTCTGGGGGAGTTTTGTGTAATTCTCTAGTCACACAAGCCAAACCTCTAGTGTCATTCTCGAAATAATCAGCCCGACGGCGACCTAGCACATCTTTCAAAGATTTGATCGAGGCATTAGTCTAGACAAGCACGCACACACACACAAAAAAAAAAAAGGGGGAAGACGTGTGAAGTTACTTAAGTCTGCCTTAGTGATACAAAGATGTTCGTTGACAATGTGTTTATTTGGTGAATTAGAGAAGAATAAAAATCTTGAAGCAATGTGTCACGTATAAGGCTCTTAAGGTGTCTACAGAGACGACGCAGCGAGTCGTCTCAGCGCGGAGGAAAATTGGTGACAAAGTCGTCTACAAACGTAGACAATTGGCGACAGTGGCACATACACTCACACACCTAACCCATCTCTCTACAGAGAGAGAGAGAGAGAGAGAGAATGAATTACCGGAAACAGTTTCCATTTTCTAGACATCATTATTCGATTTCCAGACCCTATTTATTCTCAAAAATAGAGAAAAGACGAAGACGAAACTATCGGACATACAGACATTTTATCACTTATATATATATATATATATATTTGTTGGATTGCATATATTTTTTGTTTGATTATGGCTATATATATTCATATATATTAATTTCTTAAAATTTTGGTTATATATATATATATATATATAACCAAAATCAAAAAGTCCCTTGATAGAAGGATTTTTATTACACTGCTATACCAACAAATAATCTTAGCCTTACGGTTACCGTCATAAGGAATGGAATAACTGATCCGAGTTCAAATACTCGACGAAGCTGTTTACATTTAACTTGGCGCTAATATCTTTGCAAAAAGCATATATCTTCCGTCCCCAGCACTGAGTAAAAAGTCAAGCAGACTGGTTTATTTAGATTTGCTTCGGCAATTAGTCTAGGAGAAAGAAAACTATGGATTCAAACCAGTTTTACTTCGCTTAAATTAAAGTTGTGTTACATTCTGCCTGTGGCGGTGAGGTTACATAAATACATACTATGCTCTTAGAGAATAAAGACATTTCTTGTCGAATGAATGTTAATTCTGTAGGGTCTGTTTTCGCGCTTATTATTATTATTATTATTATTATTATTATTATTATTTTCGAGTTTTTTTTACATCAGTGTTAGCTAATGGTCTGTTACTGTAATCTGGGTGACAGACAGTCTCATCAGGTCTTGGTATTCTCGTCGATCTTAACAATACTGTGGTATGGATAGTCACAACTCTTCTTCTGATTTCCAGTTCCTCCAATCTTTTTTCAAGCCTTCGAGGACCGTTCCAAGTGCACCAGCTACAACTGGTATCACTTTCATCCTCATGTTTCATAGTTTATTATTATTATCATTACTTACTCCTTTTCGAGTTTTTCACACCAGCTATCGAGAGACTATCGATTATAAGGAAATCAGACTTGACCGATAAAATGAAACGCAGTTTCTTCCAGGCAGCGGTCGTATCGATACTGCTGTATGGATGCACTACTTGGACGCTAACTAAACGGCTGGAGAAGAAGCTTGACGGCAATTACACGAGAATGCTGCGAGCAATATTGAACAAGTCCTGGCGGCAACACCTCACAAGGCACCAACTATACGGCCACCTGCCTCCCATCACGAAAACTATCCAAGTTAGACGAACCAGACATGCAGGACACTGCTGGAGAAGCAGGGACGAGCTCATAAGTGATGTACTCCTATGGAACCCCACATATGATCCTCGTATTTGAATGTAAAGATATAAGAATAAATATTGAGACTATTCGTATTTGAATAGATATATCTAAAAATATATATTTGTGAGTAGGGGTGGGCATTCAGTTTTTCGATATCTTGCTCGCCCGCGAGAAAACTAAACAGATGTATGAGTTATGCTGCTTATATATAGTCTATCCCAGATATCGAGCACTCTCTCTATAGATACGGCAACCTTTAAACGTATTAATTATAAACAAGTAAACAGACTTATTTTGCTCGGTCTTGACATTTAAGAAATATATCTTTATTGTAAATGATTCTGTTTTCTATAGAAGCTCAAAATAATAAATAACTTTGCAGTCACTTCGTGATGTATCGTGAAGATCGGAAATCGTCAGCCTTAAAAGGTGGCGCGGAAGGGGGGTAATATGAATGTAAAACGGGTCGGAGTTCTGCTTTCACCTGAATTGGCAGACAAAGTTCAGATTTTCAGATCTCCATTTGCTAAATTTTTGAAAAGCGATTGAAGTTAAGTTTTATTTGTCAATTTAACGGCAAATCAATCCTTTATGGTTGATTTAATGCCGAAATTTGATTCGAACAAATTACATTTAGTTATATGGTTTTCTATCCACCAGGGTCGTTAAAAAAGTTCTGGGCCTCACTCAGATTTTACATTTGTCGCACACCTCTTACTTCTGTATGGATCTCGCGAGCACAGAAATTAAGACAAAAATCTGAATTAGTTTTTTTCTAGTTTTATGAGAACTAAGAGTGTGTTGCCTCAATAAAAATGTTCAGCTATGTTCTCTTCTTTTGAGGTTTAGAACTGTTTAATCAACTCTCGTAAATCTAGAAATTTACACTCAATTATATGGTTTAAAGTAACTCTTCACATTTGCCATCAATAATCATTTGTTTGTCTACAGTTATATGGTATCAATCTATGTTATAAAAATAATTAGCAAACGGTTACATGGTTTCAAATATTCGTGTCCAATGCAAATAACGTAAACACAATTATATGATTTTAAGTAACAATAATAATAATAAAAGTAATAATAAGACATGTACTTAGACCTAGCTTACGGGGTCTCCCCGATGAGGACCAGAAGAGACTTGCCATCAATCAGACTCTAGTCAAAGACCACTAATTAAAACTGATGGGAAAACCCTCATGAATAATAATAATGATAATAATATTTTGACATACAAATGGATCACTTAATCTCAGCCAGACGACCTGACCATATAATAACCAATAAAAAAAAAAGAGAGTGACAACTTGCAAAATTGTGGACTTGCTGTTCCGGCTGACCACAGAGTAAAATTGAAAGAAAGTGAAAAGAAGGGTAAGTACCTGGACCTTGCTAGGGAATTGAAAAGACTGTAGAACGTGAAAGTAACGTTTATACCAATTGTAATTGGTGCTCTTGTTACAGTCACTAAAGGATTGGTATAAGGACTGGAGGATTTGAAAATAAGAGTATATATGGAGACCACCCAAACTACTGCATTATTGAGATCGGCCAGAATACCGAGAAGAGTTCTGGAGACTTGAGGAGATTGGCTTTCACTTAAACTCCAGTGAAAGATCATCAGCTAACGCTGATGTAAAAAACTCCCAAGTCATTAAAAGAAGGAGGAAGAATATTGAATATTGCGTGGATGCATCAATACGAAGACTCGAGAATCACATTAAAAAGAGTAAAGAAAGGATAATTACAGCAGTCATTAACAGCACTGGTAATATAGGGACAAACTGAACAAGAATAATTAGGAAACAAAAATGGGAAGAAAAAACAACTGTATTGATATTTCAAACGACAAACTGGCAAAATCTCATATGAGAAGACCTAAACATGGCTACAAAAGGGAAACCTTATTAGAGAAACTGAATCTCTTCTCATTGTAGCATAAAATAACGCCATGAGGACGAATTATATTAAAGCGAAAATTGATAATACGTAACAGAATAGCAAGGCTAGGTTATTTGGTGACAAAGACGAAACGATTAATAATATAAAAAGTGAATGCAGCAAACTAGCAAAAAAAAAAAAAAGAGAATAAGATTAGGCAGAACTGGGTGGGGAAGATAATTTACTGGGAATTGTGTAAGAAACTGAAATCTGACCTTCCACTTAATGTCGTATGCACAAACCAGAATCTGTTCTTGAGAATTAGACGCATGAAATTCTCTGAGATTTTGAAACACAAACAGATCACCTAATCCCATCTATAAGACCAGACCAGGTGATAATTAACAGAAAAAGAGAACTCGGTGTCTAGTAGATTTTGCCGCTCCAGTGGACTACAAAGTGAAAATCAAAGAAAACAACAAATACTTAGACCTTGCCAGAGAACTAAGAAAGCTGTGGAACATGAAGTTGATACCAATTGTAATTGCTGCACTTGGAACGGTTCCCAAAGGCTTAGAAAGGGGATTAGAAGACTTGGAAATCAGAGGAAAAATCGAGAACATCGAGAATACAGCATTGTTATGATCGGTGAGAATACTGAGAAGAGTCCTGGTGACTTGAGCAGACTTGCTGTCTCTCAGACTCAATTAACAGACTACCAGTTAACGCTGGCAAGAAAAACTCGCAATGAGTATAATAACAGCAACAGCAACAACAATAATAATAATAATAATAAAGGGTAGTGTAGATACATCAATAGAAAAAATCGAGTACTACATTAAAACGAGCAAAAACAACAACAGCAATGACAACATAAGAACAAACAGATAAACAACAAAAACTTGGAAAAAAATGCAAAGAAAAACCACCGTATGGATAATTCAGTTGACGAATTGATGAGATTGGACATCGGAAGGACAAGAGAGCACATTCAAATGAGAAACTAAATCTCTGTTAATAGCTGCACAAAATAATGCCATTAGAGCCAATTAAATAAAGGCTAAAATTGATTATACGTAACAGAATAGCAAGTGTATATTATGTGTATAATGAGATGAAACGGTTAATCACATAATTAGCGAATGCAACAAACTCACACAAAATGAGTACAAGACGAGGTATGATTGGGTAGGAAAGGTGATCTACTGGGAATTGTGCACGAGATTAAAATTTGGCCATACTGCCAAATGGTTGATACACGAAACAGAATACGTCCTAAAGAAGGAAACGCCAAAAATTCTTTGGGATCTTGAGATATAGACTGATCACTTTATTGTAACAGTATCATAGGAACTACTTCCCTATGCACACAGATGTATGCAAACCTCTTAGCGTTTTAATGCGTTTGAACACCTCACTTTGTCTCCTGGAGCTAGATATAGTGCATCAGATAACTTACTGACAGTAAACTAACGTCAATAAATACATTATGAGAAGCATAGCTTTCAACACAATTAATGGTAACCAAATATAACCGAATTTTACACTAATAAAAAGAAAAAGAAAGTTGCCATCTTGAGGATTTTGCTATTCCGGCAGACAACAGAGTAAAAACAAAAGAAAGCGAAACAAACAAATACTCGCCTGTAAAAGCGAAAATCTCCAGAAATACTAAGACATTGCTAGAGAGCTCAGGAAGTTAGGGAACATGAAGGTGAAAATAATATCAATTATAAGTCTAAATCTTAGAACAATTCTATAAAAAGATAGATTGGGGGGAACAAGAGATCAAAGGAAGAATTAAGACTGTACTGACCACGGTACTGCCGCGTTCAGCGAGAATACATTAAGAGTCTTTGAGATCTGAGGTAATTTGCTGTCACTCGAACTTCCATGCAAACAATTCATTAGTATTGGTGAAAAAACTCGTAAAGAAACAGCAACAACAACAGTTGCAGATGTAGATTATATGATAATAGAGACGAAACGATCAATCACATAATAAGCGAATGTAGTAAATTAACGCAAAAAGAGTATAAGACTAGACACGACTGAGTGGGGAAGGTGATCCACTGGGAATTGTGCAAGAAGTTTAAATTTGGCCAGATGAACAAATGGTATATGCACAACCCAGAATCCATCCTAGAAAATGAGGCGCACAAAATTCTCTTTGATTTTGTGATACAAACGGATCATCTAATCTCGGCCAGACGACCAAACCTACCGATAGTCAAAAAAAAAAACAAAAAAAAAACTGTGCAAAGTTAAATGGTTTTGACGTATTTCTCTCTAATGTTAATGATTTGTCTCTAATTATATGGTTTCAAGTAACTTTTTATTCTATAAAAATAACCATTTGTTTGCACACATTTGGTATTAAGTATTCCAATGTAATACTTATAATTCTCAAAGTTCTATCTGATCCATAGATAGGATTACTACTTCGAGTCAGAAAATGTTAACAGTCAAACTCTAAATCCACTCAAAAAATAGACTACATCGTAGACTAAAAAATAGACAATATAAACACTTTTTTTTCAAAAACAAAACAAATTCAGATTAAAGTTGACATTTACGAGATGCCTTCAATAAGTTTTCAGACTTTTTTGTACAGGCATTTAAAATTGTTGTAGACTCTTGAAAATTCACTATGTTATTGCTATATACATTATTGCTATACATCTTATGAGATGACTGACCAATTTTTATGATTTCAGGTTCAAAGGAACTGCTTCAGCAGGAATTGGAATACATCCTACTAAATCCTGATTGTCACAGCTGGTGAATTTCAAAAATGCAATCTGGACGTGAGGACACTTTAGAAGAACAATATGCAATAAAATTATGTTTTAAACTTGGAAAAAATGCCACAGAAACAACATATGGAATGCTTCAGACTGCTTTTGGAGCATCTTGCATGAATCAAGAATCAGTTTTTGAGTGGGATAAGAGATTCAGGGAAGGCAGGGAGTCTGTGAGGGATGATGAAAGGTGTGGGAGGAGTAAGGAAGTCAGAACACCAGAGTTGATTGGCCAAATAAGGAATTTCATGGATAAGGACCGTCGTGTGTCTATAGAGACAATAAGTGCACAGTTTGATGTCAGTGTGGGAACTGTACACACAATTATTCGCGAGGAACTGAAGATGCGGAAGATTTGCGCGAAGTTTGGCCCAAAAGTGCTCAGAGAAGATCAGAAAGAAAGAAGTTGTCATGACAGCAGAGAGATGGTCGAGCTGATCAATTCAGATCTCGCTGTTCTTGATGCTCTGGTGACCTGCGATGAAAGTTGGATCTACTGCTATGACCCAGAGACCAAGAGACAGAGTTCTCAGTTGGAGCATGCTGATTCTCCCAGACCCAAAAAGGCCAGAGAAATTAAACCAGCTAAATTGAATAATCTAAATTAATGGTATAATTTTTCCTAAGCCATGCAGTGGAAAATATAATTGAATTGTCCAATATTCAGAAAAGATGTTAGAATGATCTTGTAATTCGCAATTCCTAAAGCAATGGAAAGGATTGATCGGCGTAGATGGGTACTTCAGCTAGTAAGCCATTAATCAAAGAAAGAGTCTGAGAGTCTTGGAAAATACGTGTTTTCTAACAGGTTTAGTATGAATTCGAGGAGAACTGATCCAGCTGAAGCTTGTGAAGTGCATCACTTCACTTTTTCTCGCACTTTATAATTTTTTATGAATCAATAACAACGTTATCTGTTAGTCGATGGACTTATCTATAGTAAATATACTCACACTCGAATCTCTCTCTCTCTCTCTCTCTCTCTCTCTCTCTCTCTCTCTCTCTCTCTCCCTCTCTCTCTCTCAAAAGCAAACGTTTTTGACTTAGTAACTGAAGTCGGAAATAACAATTCACCAATATATTTAATGACCCACGAACTGCTCACCTTTATGAAAAAAAGTGAGAGAGAGAGAGAGAGAGAGAGAGAGAGAGAAAATAAAGTTAAAAAGAAAACAAAAAAATATTAAATGGAAATTATATGATTAAATTACATTGTATTGATCTCAAAAATTTTTGCATTTCTTTCTTGCCATACTTAGTCTCTCTCTCTCTCTCAATATCTGTATCTCTGACGGTCTTAGCGTTTTCTCTATATCTGTCCTCCTTTTCGTGTCTTTCTTGCTTTTTGTCTCAAAAGATGTTCTATAATCGTCCGTCTATTTTAGTTTCTCAGTCATTACCCACATCATTGTAACCGCCCTCTCTTTAAAATGTACTAATTTTGTATGATTTGGCATACAGGTCACCGGTTGAAATTTACGAAGCTTTGTTTAGTCTGACAGATTGTTTACGGTACGTACTGTTCTTACGTGGTTACCCATCTTGATACTGATCAGGCTCATCGCTTCTTAACTTCAATGACCATGTAGGAACCGGCACTTTTTGCTTGACTTGACTATCGGCTCAGTAACCTGAGATTCGCGCTAAAAATCTAATGTTTCTCTCTTTCGTCATTTTCTTTTCTTTTTTCAATATGCATTTTTTCTCTTTCATTCTTTTCACATTTTTTTCGTAACAACATTAAAAAGAAACTTCTGTCTATACATTCAGGATGATAGTCTAAGGGGCCACGGAGGGTGCTTGATTTCTTGAGGAGATTTTTTATTGTATAATGTTATTAGAAATTCAGTAAGTGAACTACTTGTTATAAAGTTTTTAAACCACCTCCAATTAAGGGCCCGGGAAATGTTTTAGATCGTCTCCTTTACCATCCTCGCTTTTACCTTTGCGTTTGGTCATTTTTGAAAAAGGTAAGTAACAAAAAAAGTGATTGAGAAAGGGAAAAAATGAACAGAAAGAATAAAAAATGAAGAAAAAGAGAAAAAGTTAAGCAAGGGAGAAAGAGAAAGATAAAAAATGTAAGGAAAGAAAGAGAAGCCAAAAGAAAGTGAAACTGGAAAGAAAGAACGAAAGAAAGAAATAGTTTTTTTTTTCCAATTATTCTCTAAATGATAGTCAAAGCAAATGCAAGTAAACTTGAAATGAAAATAAATAAATCAACAATAAAACAAAATAAACTAAACTAAACTACTAAAATGTTATCGGTGGCACACGTCGTCTGCTCTTTCATTTCTTTGCTTAATCTGTTCCATCGCGCTATCACTTAGCTTACCGAATGTTGCCTACAAATTGATTTTCTAGAGGCTTTTGTTTATATATATATATATATATATATATATATATATATATATATATATATGTGTGTGTGTGTGTGTGTGTGTGTGTGTATGTGTGTGTGTGTATTATTTTGCAATGTTTTTATTAATTTATTCATTCTTGTTTGTTGTTTTGACGTTTATCTTATATTCTGTGCTTCTAACATTTTTAATCTTCCATTTAACATCGAAGAGGATTTATATATATATATATATATATATATATATATATATATATATATATATATATATATATATATATTATTTTTTTTCTGTTTGTTCCTTCGCTTTTCCTTTCCTTCTTTCAATTCTTTCATTATTTCGATTTCGATTTTTCTTTCTTTTGTTTATTGATTTTCGTTTCTTTCTTTTTGATTGTTATTCTTCTTTCGATTTTGATTTTTCTTTCTTTGTCTCTTTCTTTTGATTCTCAGTTTCTTTTTTTCTTCTGATTTTCCTTTTTCTTTCTTCTGATTTTTCCTTCTTTGTCTTTTTCTTTTGATTCTCAGTTTTTTCTTTTGCTTTTTCTTTTCTTCCTATTAATTTTTCTTTCTGTTTTATTTATTCATTTATTGAATTTTTGCTGTTATTTTTCTTTCTTTTGAACTTTACTTCTTTTGATTTTCGTTTTTCTTTTTTTTATTTTGATTTGAATTTCTTTCTTTCTTTCTTTCTTTCTTTCTTTCTTTCTTTCTTTCTTTCCACTCCTGTGTTTTCATGTCATTAATTTCTTTTTTATCTACCTCACGCTCTTTTTTCTGTTTCCTTTTTTTATTCTCTCCCTCGTTTTCTCTCTGCCTTTCTTTCGGTGATTTTTCTCCCTCTTATTTTTCCTGAAGCAACAATGAGTAGCATTATGGGACGGTGAGAATGTCTGTTTATTTCTTGTCGGCCTGTCAGGCATTTTTCTTTAATTATTTACACTCCAAAAGGAAGCAAAAAACGTACACGTGATGCCAACTTTGCAGGTGTGGGTGATGCGAATTAAAAGACTAACGCCCTCTTGCTAAACCCAACCCCAACCTAGACACAACCCACCCATACACGGGTAGGTAACTTAGGCGAAAAGCAATGCCGATCACGAAATCACAATATCGGCTCAAGGAACGATATAAATTTAAAAAACAGAATTGGTTTTCAGGAACGTTTAAACTTAGGAGGATAACGTCAGATGTTTTCTTTATGTTTTTTTATTCTATTTTAACGGGTTTATCTTAAGATCAAATGGTTTTTAGATCTCTTAATGTCTATAATGTTTACTACTTGATATTTGGAGTCATGACTATGGGGAAAGTTTTACGATTACAGCGACATCTTTGTATCACACTGATAATGTTCATTAAAACAAATTTGTATGCGTTAGAACTGAAGGTGTATAAATAATGGAAATATTACTCAATGAATTTTTCTGACTAGCAGAAAAACCGCTCTCGGAATTGGATTTTAAACAAGTAACACAGATTTATCCTTTTGTGAGAACATATCTATACTAAAACTCTTATCAGGTTGAGTAAAAAATATGGAGACAAAAGCTTCGCATTTTTTTTTAGATTCTAAAATTTAAAATTTAAATGAAGACGTGTTCACAGCTCAACTACTTCTATAATAGAATGATGATATCTACATGTCTGGACTACTTGAAATCTAGACGAGTCGGTGCTAGATAAAAAAACGAAAAACAAAAAAAACTATGACGCTAGTCTTAACATTTTTTGAATATGATGTTTTTGGCGAAACACAGAATTGTGCAAGAGTACATTTTTCTTATCCAATAGACTGACCGTGAAACTTGCTTATTTTAGTCTAAGCTTCAAAATTTATCTCTAGTCTAAGATTTGTGGAACGAGAACATTAATATAAATACGACAGTGATGCTTCACAATATATTGGAAGAGGCGTTTTAGAGGCGATTCGGACAGTAGAAAACTCGCAGGAGTTAATACATTCAATGCTGAGTGGTTTATGTTGAAGAAAATTAACGTTTCATTTATGGTTCATTTCTATCTTGGCAAATACAGCTTTAGCCATTGATGTATTTGCCATGTAGTGTTTTTAAGGGTTCGGGTGATTTGTTTACGTTTTTAGGCGGGTCACGACATGCCTATGAAAATCCTTTAATTCCCTTTTGAATAGAAAAATCAGAATTCACATTCTCTTCTCTCTCGAAGAAGCTTGGTTCTATGCACCACCTACTGTATCAACTCAGCTACAATAAAAAGTTGCCAGAAGATAAATGATAATTCGAGTCAAAATCATAAATAATTATAGTACTGAGTAACTTTATTTGAACCTCTCTGATTATTTGGAAAATACTGTCTGATTTTAGTTTAAACTGTTTCAATTCTAGTTGTCATAATTTCTGAGATGAAGCTTGATGATTTTTTCATTAAGGGTTTTCGGACTATTGTCTTCATTTTTATTGTTATTTCCACAACATTTCGGTCGATATGTCCTCCGGCCTTCTTCAGGTGTTTGTCGAACTCGGGAACCTTCACGGAACTTAGAACTAAGTCCTTTACTGAATCCACGTGGGTCACCTGTTCTGATTCTGTTTGTGAAACGATAATCTAATGGAAATGTTGACTTTCTATGTGGCGATTTCCATTAGAATATCCATGTGGCTTTGATACGTAGATAAAAAAATTCATTCTCTGGCCTCATCAGGATGATGTTCAGATATTACTTGATCATGTGAACTCAATCCGACCATCTATACGGTTCACTATGGAGAAAGAGCAAGATAACGAATTACCCATCCTCGATGTATAAGTAACATGCACAGAGCAAGGATTCAGGTCATCTGTGTACCGTAAGCCCACCTTCACCGGACAGTACCTCAATTTCGACTCCCATCATCCATATACGGTAAAGAAAGGAATAGTCCGTTGCTTACAACATTGAACAAAAACCATTAGTAGCGATACTGATGCATATCAAGAAGAAATGATTAGTCTGAGATACAACTTCCATCGTAACAACTACCCAGAGAGTATAACATCGGCTCCATAAAACCTAGATAGGAGGATAGGGGACAATACCCGAAAACTCACTACAGTATGACTGCCCTATGTCAAAGGACTAGCCAAAAGGATCCATAAGATATGTAGACCATATGACACCAGAACAGCATTCACAAGTGATTCAACTCTCCGGAAATATCTCTTCCAGGTCAAGCCACCAACGGAATTCAACATGATGAAGAATTGTATTTACTTTATCCCTTGCAGTTTTGGTAAAATATACAACGGTGAGACAGGTCGCCTACTAAAAGTAAGGTTAGAAGAACATCGGAAGGCAGTAATACGAGGTGATTTTATAAGTTTATAAGTTCCAAAAATTCACTCTAAACAGTCCTGCAGGATATATAGTGTAACGGTTATAGGCGTTGGTTCCCTCAGCTTCTAAGGAGACAATCATCTGGAGGTTGAAGGTTCAATCCTGACTGCAGTCGAATAACAATACAGGAATTCATAACACTTGTACCCGGTTATGGCTAACGGATTCAGAGCATTTCCATTTTTTTGTATGGGTTCAAGCTTGGTCATAATTTTGCTTCGTGAAAAGGCTCAGCCGCAAGTTATCAGGATGACTGCAGAAGCTCACTGACTTGGTATATGTGACTTTGCCAAATCCACCATATTCTCCTAATCTTTCACCCATCGACCATCTTTTTTTCAAGCATCTGGACACCTTTTTAGGCCAAAAAACATCCCGTTCCAAAGAAGAAGTAGAAACTATATTTCAAGATTTCTTGGCATCATTTAGAGCTTTATTGTACATGCATAAATAACCTTGTTAATTGATAGCAGAAATACATAGATGTTCAAGGATCATATTTTGACTGATTAAATCACCGTTTAAATTCATTAATTCAGGAAGAAAAGTTTATTCTATAAACTAGAAATTATTTTTCGAAAAACCTAATATAGATAAAAACATTGGAATACTTTGTTGTGGGGAAGATATCTAGTTGATTTCCTACTCTCTAAGGACGAATATTAGCATTAAATATCCGTGATATACTAACACAAAACAAAATGAAAGAAAAGACAAAATGAACAAAACTTCACATATGCACAATATACATGCAGGTGATATCATTACAAGAATCCATAAACGTGTCCCATGGTAGAGTTGTACACAAATATTTTTTTCCTTTTGAACAATTTTAAGTGTAAAATGCAAAAATATATTTAAGCAATTTCACTTTTAGTTACAGAGTTTCTATACTATATAGTTTAGTAACGAATAATACCAAATGATATGAGCTCTAATAGTATTTACCTCCACAAGAAATAATATTATACTGGTAGCTTTATTTTTAAAAAACTATTTTCAAGCTGTAGCCATGTCTGTACTACTCTATTGTTGAACCACTTGGACATAGATGGAAACTAGATAATGATGCTGGATGTTTTGAACAAATTCTGGAAGCAGCAACCTACAGAGCTGCAGATGTATGGCTACGTACCTCCCATCTCACAAACAATCTAAGTTTAGACAACAAGACATGGTATGCACCGCTGGAAAAAGCAAGGACGAATTCGTAAGCAATGATCGTCAATGGATTTCCACACATGGAAACACTAGTGTTGGCCAACCAACAAACATTCACATTCTTCAGCTCTGTGCGAACACTGGGTGTTATTAAGCAGACTAACAAAATGTGATCGCTTACAGGAACGAATTGTGCGAGAGAGTCAAAGGAATCTGTGCTGTCGTCACGACCAGATGATGATGATGATATTTTGTTTAGCAGAAAATTGACTTTTTATATCAAATTTTGGAGATTTATGCCGTATATACTCATGGACGATTTTTTAAGAGCAAATTTTCACATCAAGAACAACAGGTCGTCCATCATGTGAGATATATTTTTGAAAATTCGAAGCTTACCCTGTTTCTAGGCCTAACCTTGCCGTAACTTTGATTCAAAGTGTCCTCATATAGCCAATAATTGTTGAGATTAATAAAAAGAAACACACACACACACACACACACACACACACACACACACACACAAAAGATAAATTAAAAAAACGTAGCAGTTCCCAGAAGATCCTGACAGGAAGGAAGAACAGAGCATGCTTAAAGAAAGGGCCTATCGGACACTAAAGCGAAACTCTGCCTCACTTCAGCGGTACCCCTGATTCTTCTTCACTCGGCTGCTTGCAGCGAACACATGTGCTTATCGGGTCTTGTGGTTCGACACTTAGTCATGTCTGCTGTTAGCAAGCCGACACTACCGAAACATATCTTACTGAAAAACACCCACTGAACATAACCATCGTCCTTAAACTCACCATCACCAGAAATGACATATATTTTAACACCTTCTCCGGGAGACACAATTATCAATATTGGTTTCGGGAAGAATTTCTTCTCCCACAGAATAGTCGTTAAGACCAGAAATAAAGTTTTGAGCTTAAGGGTATCTTCGTTTCCTTCCTTCCTTCCGTCCACAATTCTCTTGCAACCTTCGCAAAGAAGATGCCAAGTTTGATGGGATAAGAAAAACAAATGGATTCAGATACTACAACCGCCAACCACCCACAGCCTACAAAGCTAAAATATAACACCAACAAAAAAAACTACTTCCAATGTACTTAAACAATTGCTATTAAGTGTTTTCTTATTGTTTACCATTCATAACACTTATGTGTATAATATGCACAACTATTATACATAGTAAACAGACTCTTCTAAAAACTTCATCATCTTGAAAAATGCTTTTGTTTCGGCATCATGCAGAAACACGTTGTATCAGATTAAGAAGTCATTGATACGGTGGCATGTGTTTTCTTTATATCAACCTAGGACTGTGATCACTTGTTTATATTATTCTATGATATGCACAGATGCTATGTTTCAGCCCAATAAACTGCTTAATTCATAAGGTATGTTTGGAATACACAAAAAACACGATAAGCTACATTAAGGTCTTGATTGCATTGTTTTTTTTACATCGATTTTAATTGTATTATAGTAGTTTTGAAAGTTATGATAAGTGTTTGAATATTTTCTCTTTGTGTCTGGATGTTGAAAAAATATTTTTGTTGGCTAGCGTAGGTAAAAGTTAGAGGTAATTCATTACACGCAATATATAATTAAAAATCACTTTTTTGCTGCAAAAATTAGGGGTCGTTCATTACCTAATTATATACGGCATTTATTTATGGGTAATATTGTATCTTCTTGGAATTATTCCTAGATTTGAAATGAATATTTTGAGAGTGTAGAGGGAATAGGTTATTTTATTTTTATTAACATAACTCACATGAAAACATCCGGTCAAGAGTTTGAAACTTCAAAGACAAAAAAAAAAGAGAACGTGAAGATATATATATATATATGTATAAATACGCAACAGCCTTTTTTATTTAACATACTATATATATAGTATGTATAGTATAGTATATATACATATATATATAGTATTTTAAATGAAAAATACCGCTTTGAAAAGAAATCTATTTAAAAAGTATATTCTTTATATTAATTGTAATACGCAAGTAATTTTCAAAAGTAAATATAAGCAACAAAGAGAAAATTGTATTTGAAGCTTCAACAGTTTTCTACGACGCGTACATTACTTCTATTGCCGATGTTTTTTTCATTAGATAAAGGCTTTCTTAAACATCAACCCAGTTGTTATAGCGTTGGTAACAGTTTAAGCGAGACAGCTTTCATTCTAATAAAAGCATTCAAATGCTTTTTCACTAATAAGTATGTAATAGAAATTTCGTTCCCCTTATAAGACAGCCTAATTCTTACAACACAATCCACTTGTAGCAATGGTAACAATTTAAACGAGGTATCGACTTTTTTTTACAAGTAAGCCTACTACCATACCTTCATGTTATAACACTGGTAACATTATGTTAAATTTATCATCAAAGTTAAAGCCCTAGCAACTATTTGAGTGATATTTGAAATTTCTTAGAGGTTCAACCAACTGGTTATAGCACCGATAACTATATGAGTGATATTTGAAATTTCTTAGTGGTTCAACCAACTGGTTATAGCACTGCTAACTACATGCGCGATATTTGAATTTTCTTAGAGGTTCAACCAACTGGTTATAGCACTGCTAACTATTTGAGCGATATTTCAACTTTCTTAAACCATGTTATAAGCATTGTATGCTTGCATGAATATTGCCATTACCATAGCGAACAACTTATAAAATACCATGATACTGGATATGGACGGTCGTTTGTCTCAGCATCTGTTTAAAAGAAACTCCGTCAATGCCGTCATAAGAGGGATAGGAATGCTTTTCAGTGCTCGTACCCTAAACTTACTTTATAGCATCGAGAAAATACGACCAAGAACAATGTGTGCTTCATTTAACAGCAACCCCTGCATAACAATCGGCTCCTGCTACAGTCCCATCAATGTCAGTGAGGAAACAGACCTCATCACCTTCTACAACGAACGATCTTCCCTTGTCCGTAGCATTCCCAAACACAACGTTCTAATCATCGATGGAGACATGAATGCTCAAATAGGCAAAGATGAAACAAACAACTCTGCTTACACAACTCGTCAAACAGAAATGGGGAATATCCAACAGACTTCTCACATTACACAAAGTTACAGAAAAGGGAGGGAAAAATATGAACCTACACCTATCCAAATAATGTAAAAGCACAAATTATATACTTATAAACAAGAAATGGATAAATCGCGCTCTGAGCTGTAAGATATATTCATCTTTTGAAGGAGTATCTTCCGATCACAGAATTGTCACAGCAAATATAGACCTTCGCCAAGGAGGAATAAGACACAAACAGCCAAAACTACGCGCTACGACTGGTTCTCACTTAACAATAGAGATAGTAGCGATAAATGCACGGTAACTGTAAGAAACAAATTCGATATTCTTCAGAAGATATCTGAAACACATACTCTGAATAACGAATACGAAAATTTCATCAACGCCCCCATGGAAGCAAAAGCAGAATTGCATACTAACCAAACCAAGAGCCAAGTGTAAAGATCCATGGTAGTCACTAGCATTTAGGAAAAAAAACGAGATAACAGGAAAACAGCATTCTTATGTAATAAAAGAAACTCAACAAATGTCAACGCACAGAAATTTTAGAAAGCACAAAGAGAAATAACGCATACCAAAAAGAATAAAAAGAATATATTCAAAGTCAGATCAATAAAATGAGAAACTCGGTCGAAGATAGACAATCACGAATAACATGGCAGACAATAAATTAATTGAGCAAGAGAAGGGCACTTCGAGAGCAAAACTAAAAGCTACCAGCCAAGAAGAACGAATATAAATCTGGAAAGAAAATTTCAAGAACCTGCTTGAAAAATTCTCTCAAGTCAGAGATAAATCTATCGCAAGATTATTGATAGCCAACTAGACATCAAACTTGGACAGTTTATTCAAGAAGGATTCATCGTAGTACTGACAAAAATTGAATGCAGAAAAGCTGTCAGGCTCGTCGAAATACGAACAGAGGTATGGAAGACAAGAATATTTGATGACTGACTTCTTCGATTTTGCAACGCCGTATATAAACAGAAGAAAATAGAGAGATGGATAAAAGGCTGCATCCTTCCTTTACCTAAGAAAGATAACCTCGGAACCACTAAGAACTACAAAAGCATAACTCTTATAGCGATAGCTTCTCAATCGCATCGAATTTGAAATTGAGAAAATTCTTTGGAAAAATCAGAACGGTTTTCGGAGAAATCGATCCACAACATCGCATATTCTAACAATCCATTGAATCATAGAAGGAGTTTGTGCAAAAAATCTCGAGGCAACACTATTGATTGTAGATTTCTACGAGTCATTTGACTCCATACACAGAGGGAAGATGGAATAAATACTTCTAGCTAATAGTTTCCATAAAAAAAGTTACAGCCATAATGATGCTCTCTAGAAACACGAAAGTCAAAGTTTCCTGACCGGATGGAGACACATTGTTGCTGGAGTTCTGCAAGGGGATCAATTAGCGCCATATCTGTTCATAATTTGCCTATACAATCGACTTTGAACGCCGATAAAAGTTTTATACAAAAAAAGGCAAGAAGCAGATGATATCTTGCAGAAACTAAAACGGATGCAGACTTTGTAAATGTCATACTTCTTGCAAATACACCGACACAAGCTGATCCCAGTTTCTGAACTTGGAGCAGGTTGCTGTAGGCATTGGCCTCCACGTGAACGCAAACAAAACGGAGTACATGTGTTTTAAGGAACAGTCTCCACTCTAAATAGCGGTCCTCTGAAATTAATCGACAAGTTCACGTATCTCAGCAGCGGCATCTTATCAACTGAAAGTGATGTCAATATGTGCCTAGGGAAGGCGTGGACTGCTGTCAATAGGCTGTCAATCATATGGAAGTTTAATCTATCCAATAAAATAAAAAAGGGATTCCATCCACGCAGCGGTTGTGTTAATTGTACTGTATGGATACACCATATAGATGCAGACAAAACGGTTTGAGAAAAAGTGAGAAGGGAACTACGTAATAATGCTACGAGCTATATTGAACAAATCCTGGGAGCAATATACTACGAAACAATGGCTACACGGCCACTTACCTCCGATTTATAAAACCATCCAAGTAAGATGAATAAGACTCGCAGGACACAGCTGGAGAAGCAAGGACAAACTCATAAGTAACATTCTCTTATGGATCCCTTCACATGGAAGTACCAGTGATAGCCGACCAACCAGAACTTACCAACAACAGCTTAATGCGGAAACAAGAATGTAGTCTGGAAGACGGTTGGGGAGAGATAGTGTCAGAAAAATTCGTGCAAGTAGTACGGCTTGATGATGATAAATAAAAAAGTCTGTTTATATTGTGACGCTGCATATATAACTATCCCAGGACGAGAGTCCATTTTATGCGCATATGACGTCGAGGGCAGTCTGGCACTTGACCCTCCGCAAAATAAATCCTAGTCAAGACACGCATTTCGTGCATATGGTAACCCGGCAAATAATGTGGGGGTTAATTTGGGGCTAGACTGATCTCCGACGCTGGTAAGGGGGTTTCCAATTCACTTTCACATACCCCACCAAGTCCTTCGTTTTCATACCCCTTCAGATATCGGAAAAACGGACTTCAAAGTCAGAAAATATTAACTGTAGTCAAATTCCCAAAATTCCCTTGTAATGTTTTAAGGTGCAATAAGACGTTTAGCGAGAATTAATGACAGCGATACGAAGCTGAAACAGATACATGCAACAGAAGACGAATTGATTGAAGAAACAACGGAACCAATAGATTTCAACACAAGGGTGCACTTAAATTATAACAAAATTTTAATTGGCGACGACCAAACAAATAATGATTAGATTTAAGAAACGGTTCCTTTTTCTTTTCTCTTTTCTTTTTAAAATATTAAGCCAGAAGGAAGTATCAAACATAAATGTCTCTCCACAGTCCCTTTCTTCTTTCTCCTTTTTTCTTTCTTTCTTTTTCTTTTACTTGAGAAAATGTCTAAGTCACCGGACTGAAGCATGTAACAAAGTTTATTAACTAATTTACTATTGATGATACAGAATCTTTTCCGTTTCTTTCTTTCTTTTTGAGTACATATAACTTTCCAGTATGTCGAAAGGGTAGAAGGAAAACAGTTTAAGTTGTACTTATCTTTAATGAGGTGTAATGTCAGGTTCCTTTCTTTCTTTTTTTTACGGGCGAGTAACATCCACGGAGTTGGCTGAATCAGCGTCTCTTTCTGCTGACTTCTGTCCAAAGACTCTGTTCTACTCTTTTTACGAGAGACTTTCCCCGGAGTTGGCTGTAAACCGGCGTCTTTCTCCACCGACTTCTATCCCCAAACTGAAGATTCTTTTCCGAATTTCTATAACGAAAAAATGGCATTTTGGCACTGGGGATTTTTGTAATTGTAGACAAACTTTTTTTTTTTTAGAAGTGTGGGGACTTTCTTTTTTTTAGTAAAGAAAAAACAGCTCGCCTCGCTGAATTTGGTGAATAGTTTTTCTAAAAGCTTGAGTTTGTCAATTTGTTTTGTGAACAAACTGCTTTTTTTTTTTCGTGTAAGCAGTCGTTCCCGATACAAGGTTGACCGTTACATTATTTGGACAGACTTTAATAATCTTAAATATTCCGTAGGTGTCGAATCGCTTGTTCGTCACTGATGTTAGTAAGCGGAATATTTTTGTATGTGTCGCTAATGTAGTGATGCCAGATTAATTTTCCTTTTTCGACACTGTTGTGTGATTGATTGGGTCCTCTGATGTGGTGAGGACGAAATTCTCGAATCTTTCTGTCGCTCTTGAATGTGGGACTGGTAAGGCTTTCGGTGTGAGTGCGTTTCTCGAATCCGTACGTCGCCACTGATGTGGACCAAAAGTCGGTACACAGAAGGAAAACACGGAACACGGTTTAGAGGTAAGAAAGACATATCAACAAAAGTAGCAAAGGATGGTGTCCAATATTGGTAGTCGTACTTCTTGTACAAGAGTACAACTGCTACCACTACTACCGTATGCTCGGTATTATAATATTACTACACTTGTAATATAGTGCTGGAAGAGTCCATGATACAAGTTTCAGTCTCACAACACTATCTTAACTCGGAGTTTTCACACACCTGAATACTTACCCGCCATAGGAGTTTTCAGCTTTGGCTGAGCCACCTGCCGGGAAACTTAGGAATGACTAGCTAGGTTTACATTGCAGTAGAATCGAGTGAATCCGTGATCACTAAGTCAACTTCGTGTCAGGAGACTTGAGAGTTATTTTTTAGAAGCATTGGTTTTTGGGAGCAATGACTAGCATAGTTCACATTGCAACTGGCCTTCGGGCCTAGTGAACCTAAGACCATCCTTTAATCAGCAGTGCACGTGTCTCAGCTCGTGCCTGTCCACCTCTCTCCTAAATCTTCACTATAAAAAAGACCTTGAGTCAAATCCTGCCTGGTGAGGGGCACGGATAAATACCACTCACCGCGCAGCTTGCCCGGAACGCGTTGCCCCTTGCTGGAGTGGCTTTTATGTATGCAGGGCAGACATGCCTGATTGCGCTCGTTGTGAGAGTAGTTTAGAAGAAACTCTTTCTTCCAATTCGAACGGATTCGCACATTTTAGACTATAATGGTGTCATGGTGATATACCCCATAACGTCACTGCATGGATCCTCTCCGATACGATAAAGAGTGATTGACTCGATAAGCGAGTCTATTCAGTTACCGGTAACCGTTACTGTCTGTATTTCCATAAATATATATACTGCATTAAACCTTGCATCTTTTTGTGTCATTTATTTCTGGCCCTTCAGGCCCACAACAGTTGGGAAGGTGACGGCTCGCATCTGTTTCAAGTTCGTGCAGCTCGACGTAGCATGTCTTCGAAAACACTGATCCTTCGTGGGCAGGTGTGAATCGAAGGGTGTTTCTGGCAATCCTAGCCGTGGCTCAGATTGTAATCTGGACGACGTGGCTGAAGAGATTGTATGACGGTCTAAACTTTTCTGATAACGATCTGATTTCTTTTTTTAAATGTCAGTTTAGAGTAAAAATCGGATATGATAAAAAATGCTTGGATCACATAACATTTGACAAAAGGTGCGGGAAAGCAGCAAGCCGGATCGTACAAAAGGGGGCTAGGTTGGAATCTGAGTTCCCTCACCTGGTTCATGGCCATCGCAGTACGAATTCCTCATCAGATCCCTAGTCTAGGTAAGTAGATGTCTTTCTCTTATTCTTAGTGAACACTGTCTGCATGATGACCCTGTTATCTTGCTGTCGCAGTCCAAGATTCCAGTTTTCTTTCGTCCACCTACTCTTTCTTTACCCCTTAAAATCATTATTTTCCGTTTCTATTCAAGATTAAAAATCTCAGCTGAAAACTGTTTTCATATTTGTTCCCTCCTATTCCCATTACTTTTGCGTGTTTTCCAGCCCGCCTAGATTTGCGCTATCCTCTTTTAGGGATCGCCCAGCTTGTTTTCGCCTTTGGTTGGAAAACAGTCGGCGGTCTAGATAAATATTACCAAGGGTGGTACGGGGGAGAAATCAAATCCTCTTAATATTTTGTTTGGTTCCTACTTGATTTTATTCTTAGGTTTTTCGATCTCCCAGTCCCATTGGGTCATAAACTTGATTTTAAAAATTCGTTTTAACATGTGTTTTTTACTATATATATGACATTTATTATGGATGTTAAAACATTTTTCCTTTTTCATCATCTACACCATTCTATCATTTGAACTGGGTTAATATTTCAAGTTAGTTCTCTCGCATAGAGTAACTGAAATATTTTGGTGATTGAGGTATTAACGGGGCGAATGATTGTCAATATTTTCAAAGTAGATGGGTCAATGAGTGTGGTTAGGGTAGGGATTAGCATTGAATAGAATAAGTTGCAGAAAAGACCACTCCTCTTCCCACTCCCCTATAAAACATCCTGGCCCTGTGAAGCATGGATTTATTTGTTGCAGATGGATGCAACCATTTGCAATAAATATCTATCTGTATCATGGACATGTGTAATTAAAGATGATTTTAAAAAATAGCATTGTTATATTACTGATAGAGATCTCTTCTGATTTATCGTACCAGCAAAATTATGGCAATTCCATTTAACTGGACAGGAGAGGACTCACCGGATGTTGCCATTAGACTCCGTGCACGGTGAAATGTTGATGGAATTTATTATAAAAAATAAAATTAAAAGTAATTTTTCGACCAATTTATGACCTTCGCTGTAAAAAATAAAGAAAAATCAAAGTTGATCGGATTTGAGAACTATAAAAGATGAGATTCTTTCGATGTTTAAACAGAGAGAAGGCAAAGCTAGACACTAGAACATTAACCGCCGACATCTATAACCTGAAAGCTCCAAGAGAGAAGGCGACATTCAACATCATATAACACTCGTCTGAACCTTACTACTACGGCTTTTGATAGAAGCCGCGTGACCTGATACTCATCCTCCACCTACATTCCACTTCTTCAACGCTGGAATTCTTCTTCTCTGTCGACATAAACTCTGGTTGACCATGTAAGACTGTAACTTACCTCTACCAACAGAAATATTGGAACATTTTTATTTCTCAATTCTACTACCATTCAACACACGTCAACATTCCTAAAATTAATTCATTCCTACCAATACAACTATCGAACATTCTACTTTTCAATTTTACACACATTCTCATTCTCACCAATCAATTTTACACACATTCTCATTCTCACCAATACATTTTGTTTCTTTTGTTTTTAATACAATTGTTAAATTTTTCACTTGACTTCTTGTTGCTTGATTTGCAATTCTTGTGTTTCGTCCTTTCCTTGCAACTTGATACAACAGCATTACTAATTATTTTTAATTCACAGTTTTCAAAAACAATTTGCTTGAAGAAGGAGAGAAAAGTTATTAAATCTTATTCGTTTATAAACATACATGAAAAGAAAAGGTTTTTCCAAAATATTCTCTTTTCTCTTACCAGCTACTCTGTGTATAATCAGGTTTTAATATCACCCAGTTCACCATGAAGAATAAATAATACCGATTAAAAAGGAAAGAATTTAATGTTTATCTTTTATCACTCGGGGTGGCTGACAAGACGTACCGCAATAAATTCCCCGGTTCTGACCTCTCCTGACTATAAAAGCTGAAAGCTAGCCTCCGGACAGAAACGAGAAGCTGAGCTGGGCAGATGGAATTTGACAAAAGAGGCCACAAGATTGGGTGACATAAAAAACGTAAGTCCTGCTCTGATAACACTTTTAAAGACGAGAGAGAGAGAGAGGGAGAGAGAGAGAGAGAGAGAGAGAGAGAAAGGGGGGGATTGCCGACAATACAAACTGTCCATATTTGTCAAAAATGACAATGAGAACATAAAATGGGTTTGGCCGTATTAACTGTCAGACCCTCAGGCTGAAGTAACACGCTCAACTTTGATCTGTGACACCGGGCATATTTTTCAACCGTTTCTTTTTCTCTGTTGGAATGTATTCTTTATAATATTTCAATCTTTATCACTGATTTCTTTCTTTTTCTTAAAATCTCTTATATGTCTTTTTTTTACTTTTAACTCCCAGCCAGTTTTTTTCTCGGCGAAACTTAGTATTTATGAACCACCGCTCGGAAGGTTCGCTAAAACTAAAGAACAATATTTTCTTTCAAATAAATAAATACAAGCAAGAGAGGAAAACGCTTATAGTGACCAATTAGATTAATGCTTTTTTTTTCTCACTTATCGTTTGGTTTGATGGTTGATTGGTTTTAGGAAATGCCATTCTTTGTTGGGTTATTTTTTGACGAACTCAATTTAGCAATTATGATCAACAACTTTATCCAGTTAAAAATCATATCTTCTTAATCATTGTAAACAGTTAAACACTTCATTATTTCAAACAGATCTATTTGACTCAAAGATGGGACCCCAACAATTAGTTTGATTTCTTTGTCCAATAGCATATTAACATTCGTAAGTTTTTTAATGACAAAGCCTTCCTTGTAGAAAAATAGCACAGTGATACTCTTTAACTCATAGCTGGTTGCGGGCAGGATAAGCGATCTCATCCTTTTTTTAAGAGTATTAGTTCGAAAATGAACGTAATAGCACTACTGGAGTTCGAACTCATTTATTACGATATCAGAATCCAGCACCTGAGCCACCAGACAACGGGAACTCCCCCAGACCCTATTAAGTACTACCACTCTGGGTCAAAGCAAACCTAAGAAAATGGCGATGAAGAGGTTCTAACGGTCCCTCATCTAAATGTTTCATTAAATCTAAAAATATAAAATGACCCAACTGTCAAAATTTACAAAAAAACGTTTCCCTATTTTCCCGTTAAAATTTAGTGCGTCTGACCGTGGCCACGGAAATATAAACGCCAGTTCTATTCTGACATGATGTCATGTGACGTCATCATCTTGAGTCCAAGTTTCAAGAAAGCTGTGTATTAGATTTTTACGGCGGTGTTTTTAAATCATTTATCAATAGATGCGTTGTACCAAATTGCAAAGGGAATTATAAAAACGGCTCTAAAGTTCATGTAATTTCTTTTCCTAAAGATAAAGAATTATCTGACGTTTGGATTCGTACACTCAAAAATTCAGTAGAGTGAGTAATTTTTTGTATTAAAAAAAAAGTAAATTCAATTGAAACTTTAATAATTAGATTAATTTCATGTCTTTGTAATTCACGACGCAAGTTAAATCTACTGAGAAAGTTAAGATACCTTTATCACACACATTGTTTTAAAAGCTAAAGCCCCATTTTAAGAAAATAAACTTTAAGAAATTTTCGTTAAAACTTCATTCAGGAATATTTTTATTGGCGAAAAAATATTCTTACATTATTCGTGAATAAAACTTTGATTGAATTAATTTCATGTCTTTGTAATTCACAACACATCAAAACAAAGTTTTGTAATAAAAAGCTATCAAATTCAATTAAAATTTTAAGGATTAAATTCATTTCATGTCTTTGTAATTGACTACACATTAAAAAGAAAGTTACGAAAGTTTTTAAAAGTGAAAACGTCATTAAAAAAAAAAAAACTTTTAAGAAATTATCGATATCATTTCATTCATGAATTCATAAAATAATATTTTTATAGGCCTAAAAATAACTCTAATCATTTTAACAATGTTTTTATGATTGTTTTATTTGTGAATAAAACTTTAATTGAATTAATTTCATATGTTTGTAATTTACATCACATTAAAACAGTTTTGTTTTTAAAAGTCTATAAATTCAATTGAGACTCTAAGGATTATGCTAATTTCATGTCTTCGTAATTCACGACATATTAAAAAAGTTGCGAAAGTTTTTAAAAGCTGGAAGCCCAACTTTTTAAGAATAAACTTTGAAGAAATTTTCAATGTAAAATCATAAAAAATAATTCTAATAATTTAACCATTTTTTAGAATTGTTTTATTCATAAAATATATTTTCTTATTTCTCATTTTAATTTAAAAATGAGTAAACGTTAAAAATTCTCTCTTTATTTGAACTTAAGTTCGTCACTAATAATGTTAAATTAATAAATAAAATTATGTTCCAAAAATATCAGAATATTCTCTTCACTTTTCCCTAGAATTGTAAGAAAAGTCTTTCATATTGTAGATTTTTGCTGGCTGATTTTCTTAGATTTTCACAAGAATTTAAAAAATGTTTGATTTTTAAAATCTTTTTAGGTGTCTGAACGACATTTTCGACCGGAGGAAATTAGAAGAGAATCATCAGCCTTTGACAAAAAAACAGGTGTCACAGTTGAAGTTAAACTTCAGAAAACATATCTTCGTGATGGTGCTATTCCTAGAATTTTACCCTACTGTCCCTCATATTTATCTTCATTGAAAACCTCTAGAGACTCTCCTAATTCTAGGAGATTCCGACTGGAGAATTCTGCCATTAAAAGTGCTTTAAATCAAAGTATTACTGATGACTTAGCATATAAAAAGCAGAAGAAATTCCATAGTATGAATAATATAAAAGGGAAATTAAATTTTCTTTATAGAAATTACTGGAGTGTTATTAGGCAACAGAATACACTTATATGCGATATCATCAAATCACCATATCCCAAAATCTGTCTTTTGTAATTGAATCTGATTTTGTAGTGCATGTATTTTGTAGAGATGCAGAAATTAATAAAATAGGGGCCTATAAGATTCCTAATCATGAAACTGATCAAAATTCTCTTGAAATTCTGATAAAAAATATAAAGAAAATGGACACAGAACAACAGCAAACCGAACCAGAGAATATGATTTTTATATTAAAATTGGTAATGCCATTTCTACTATTAGTGCAAGAAGAATCAAACTAACATTTTAATTCAATAACATTTATAAATGAGCAGCTAAACCTAATGACACTGGATAAGACTGATTAATAAACAGAAATGATGCTATTTTCTTCATTGTTATAAAGCTATATCTTTCTTTTGCTCCCCCAAAAGGTACAGATTGTTAAGAGACAGCAAAAATATAACTTTACCAAGCAGTTCAACCATTAAAAGACTAAACTTATCAACACATGTGATTCCTTTGATTGAACAATATAACAATTTTCTTATGTAATAAAAAATAAATTCAAGTTACTTGTGCAGCAGAACACCACAACATCTTTATTTGATGATGAAATTCACCTAAAACCTTATATTGATTATAAAGGTGGTAATATTGTTGGCTTATCTGACTGCAGCAATGAAGTTGCAACAAGTACTTTTGCTTTTATGCTAAGCAGTGAATTCTCACAATATAAGGATGTTGTATGTGTGATGACTAATAAATGTCTTAAACCTGAGATTCGAGGAGACAGGCTTTCAAGTATTATCAATCATAACAGATAATTATGCTATAAATGAAAAAAGCAATATCTTTCTTTTGCAGTCCCACAAAGCTTTTTATTGAATATCCACACCCAGTTATAAAGTCTCGACATCTCTTCTTCCTCCTCGACTCAATCTATGTATTAAAACGTGTTAGAAACAATTGGAGAGGCCAAAAAGATGCAAATAAATGCATGCTATTCCCCAAATTTTGTCATAATGAAAATCATGAACTAGATAGTATCCAAAGTGCCACATTTTGTGCCTCACAGAAATTTATACCCTGGAATCTCACTCATTTTTGAAATATTGTTATAAATTGACCTCAAGGCACTTTCTCCTACATACCTTGAAAGGAAAAATGTTAATTTAGTTCTGCAAATTTTTAATGAATATACTATTCAGGGATTATTGACCTTAGGAAAACAGAAATGTTTGCTTGATTTTGCAGAAGTTGCAGAATATATAAACATATTTTATATTTGATGGACAATAATAAATGTAAAAACACCATACAAAGTTTGTTGGCTAAGAAATAGATACTGTAGTCCACTTGGAGTGGATGAAGAAAATTTTAGATATCTCTCTGTATCCTGTGACTGGTTAGAATCTCAGAATAGTATTTCTGGAAGAAATGGCAAATTAACAAAGGAAACATTCACTGCTTTGCATCATACAACCTATGCATTTCTAGAACTGACCAAGTATTCCCTAGAAGAATTGAAAATGCAATACATATTACTTGGCGAATTTCAAACTGATCCACTTGAAGCCAGGTTTGGTCAATACCAGCAGCGTAGTGGGGATCAGTATAATATCTCGATACAGAAAGTGTTTGAGTGTGAAAAAAAATTAGAATGCTATTAGTTTTAAAATTGATCTTACCATTTAATCAAAAATGCATTAAAAATGATTTTAAAAATTTACAAGAACCAAATTGAGATGAAGTGATGGGGGAGCAAAAGTTAAGATGTGTTCAAATTCAGAATTGATGTTAAAAAAGATGATATTAATAAATGAAGAGAAGTTCTTCCAGTAATACTTATCTGACAGCAGGTTTGCAGGTTATCGCTGTTATATAGTTTTTAAGAAAATTAAATGCAATAGTTGCAAAGATTTAATATCTGGAAGAGATAATGTGGAAGAAATACTTGAAATAAACCGCTATTTTTGGGAGATTAATCGAAGCTCCCTTGTATACTCTAATGATGCAACTACAAATTTTGTGATATATAATTTCGTGGTTATTCATAAGCTGATAAAATATCATTATTTTCTTCATTCAGTAAATCAAAGGAAATTAGCCATTCATATATCATTGAATGTTTTTGCAAATTATGAGCTTCTTTTTAATGTTGACACTTGTGATGACGGTTACAGTACAGAAAAATATAAAGAATATTTTTTCTGGAGCTCTACAAATGCTCTATTAAATAATTTTTGTTCCAAAGAAAATAATGATATTAAAAATAACAAGTTAAGCAAAAACGAAAAGTACAAACATTCATCCAAATTTTGTATCTGTACCCTATTTTTTATAAGTATTATTTGATTTTTAAATCTATCGTTTGTATCTAATTTATTTGCCTATTTGTATTTAATTTTTTTCTTATTTCTACTTAATTGTTTTATTTATTCATCATTTAGATGTCATTTATTTGTCTTTTTATCTAATTATTGTTTGTTCCCTAATTCATAATTCAGTTGTTGCCGTTTTTGAGTAATAATCACTTAATAATTTCCATAATGTAACTTAACGGAATAATTATTTAAATTGAAAAAAAACATACAAATTAAAACAATGCTGATTATGATTTATTAAAAATTGTTTTCAAATTTGAAGCAATTAAAATTATGGACGAATTTCGGTCTTTAAATTTTATATCTGTAACCTATCTCTAAGTATTATATTTGAATTTTGAATCTCTTTATTATTTGTATCAAATTTTTTCGCTTGCTTGTATTTGATTATATATATATATTTTATATATTTTAACTATGATTTACTTGTTATTTGTTTGTTTATTTATTCAATTATTGTTTGTCAATTCTCTAATTCATAATTCAGTTGTTGCTATATAGTGTATAAGAATAATTATCACTTAATAATTACGATATTGTAACTTTACAGAATAATAATTGAAACTGAAATAAAAACATGCAAATTAAAATAATGCTGAATAATATTAAAAAATGCTTTCAAATTTATAACAAAAAAAAAAAAATAATCAACGAATTTCAGTCATTAAAATTTACTGAAATGTAACATGAAGTTTATTTACTTTAACGTAGCATTCAGCAACAACTTTTTTTGTAGCAATTATTCTTTTAAAAATTAATATCAAATAAAGTTCTGTATAAAATCCAATCCTGTTTTTTTCTTTTTGAAATGTATTTTAAAAAAAAAGTTTTCTAAAACCATTTTTCTTACAATAATTCATTACACTATGAATACTGACTGTTTCACTTTTGGATTTACACTCCTATATTTTTAAAATGACCGTGATGCAGGGAAATTCTAGAAAATAGGATACTGATTCACTTGTTCCAGAAACAAAGATGGTACTATTTACCAACCCCTCCGCTCGGGCAGGATATGACACAAGGTCAATTTTTAAGCGGAGTTTAACAGGTTTGAATTCAGAGTTTTCCTTCTCCTAGACTAGTTGCCTAACCATGGCTGAAGAACCTAGTCTGTCCTACTATTTACCCATAGCTGGAGGGAGAATTATTGGATTCATACCTTTCCCAAGGGTATTAGTGCTATGTGAAATGCAATCAGTCTCGTCCAGGATTTGAACTCGTATCGCCGTGTTCATTTCCTACGGCGATAACGACTACACCACGGGCACCTCCACAAACAAAGATGGTGGGCGTCGGTAAACTAATTAGTTTCGAGAACCTATTGGTCAGGAAAGTCACGTGATTTAGGCTCCCAACTACTTCCGCACCTTTGATTTTGTCCCGCAGAAAATAAACGGTGTGTTTGAAGCTGATCATATAACAAGGATTAATCATATATATTCACGACTTCCAATAACTCATTCTCTTACATTTTGACTTCCAGAGACAACACTTTTTCTCTTATATTTTTACATTCAGAGATAGCTTGGCTTTGCCAGCTAGTGACACACAGCTCAATACATGTAACATGGGTGCTTGTATACTCTGCGACCTTTTTCCGATCTTGTTCTGCCTTTTCGACTGTCCTTGTTCCAGTCACGTACACAGCCTCAGACATTTCGTCAAATCCCAAAAGAGACAAACGACCAACATGTCCTCCTAGAATACATTGATATATTTCTGTGTATTGATACCTCGCGTAAAATACTTGTCAACTTACATTAATAGTGTACAGGACACTTTTAATATTTAGTCTTTCACCATACTATTCATGTTAGTTACATACACACACGCACACAGATGAATATTTAACAAGCTATTAGAATATTCGTAATGTTTTGTAACGTTTCATTTTTAAGTACTTGTAGATATTTAAATTAATTTTTGTTTGTATTGCTTCGTTTTGAATGTTCTTTTGTCAACGTCGTTTACATCGTTTGCTTTTCAAAAATGAGCCAACATAAACTGTGGGAGTAAAAAAATTCAGCAAACATATCCCACACATTGACGCCGTGGACTACTTTTGTGACGTCATGTCATAATCAAACAGGATTTTATATTTCGATGGCCACAGTTTGACACCAGTTATTCCCCTTGCAGTAGCAGTCCAGTATTCAAAGAGTACAGATCCAGACCTTCGATTTTATAGTTGCTAAACCAAAAATATCAGTTCCGAATTTTACAGTGATAACTGCGTTTTATCCTCAAAGGAATTCAGAACTGACACGCTTCTAATCAATTGAACAAATAAATAAATAAATAAAAACAATTGCATACTCTGTACACATACTCAAATTAAAACTCACACAATTTTTTTTTTTTTTAAATTAGAGCTTATAGCCAAAACTAATCAATAAAAAGGCAGCATCTTTTTCATCTAAACCCCCGGTAATTTGTTTTAATGTCTGTTTTATTTATTATTGATTCGAGCATTAACCTTTTATCATTTGACTCATAGATTGGATCCTAACAGGTTCTACATGAGCGGCCCTGGGAGTAATAGTGACGAAGAAGTGATTCCACATTCCCTCAAGCTCCAGAACTGATACCTCACTACCAGATGTAGTTTTGTGTAATACCCAGGATACACTTTTTGACGAGGTCTTACTCGTCTTCGGAGAATACAGGTCTTACTCATCAGATAATACAGGTCTTACTCGTCTTCAGAGAATACAGGTCTTACTCGTCAGCAGGTAATACTGGTCTTACTCGTTTGGAGAGAATACAGGTCTTACTTGTCTGCAGAGAATGCAGGTCTTACACGTCTGCAGAGAATACAGGTCTTATTCGTCTTCAGGGAATATAGGTCTTACTCTTCAGAGAATACAGGTCTTACTTGTCTTAAGAGAATACAGGTCTTACTCTTCAGAGGATACAGGTCTTACTCGTATGCAGAGAATGCCGTTCTTACTCGTCTTTAGAGAATACAGGTCTTACTTGTTTGCTGAGAATACAGGTCTTACTCGTATGCAGAGAATACAGGTCTTACTCGTCAGCAGATAATACAGGTCTTACTCGTTTGGAGAGAATACAGGTCTTACTCGTCTGCTGAGAATACATGTCTTACTCGTATGCAGAGAATGCCGTTCTTACTCGTCTTCAGAGAATATAGGTCGTACTTGTTTGCTGAGAATACAGGTCTTACTTGTCTGCAGAGAATGCAGGTCTTACTTTTTTGCAGAGAATAAAGGTCTTACTCGTCGGCAGATAATACAAGTCTTACTCGCTTGCAGAGAACACAAGTCTTACTCGTCTTCGGAGAATGCAGGTCTTACTCGTCGGCAGAGAATACAGGTCTTACTAGTTTGCAGAGAATACAGGTCTTTCTTGTCTTCGGAGAATGCAGGTTATACTCGTTTGCAGAGAATATAGGTCTTACTCGTTTGCAGAAAATACATGTCTTACTGTTCAGAGAATGCAGCTTTTACTCGTCTTCAGAGAATACAGGTCTTACTTGTCTGCAGAGAATGCAGTCGGCGAGTTCTGGAATCGACCAACAGAACAATCATCTGATTCCTGCAGAAATACAATTGTTTAGTGCACTTTGAAATTTAAACAGTCAAAAGAGTAAAGGCAGAAGCATGAACTCAGAAAACTATAGATTTTTATGATTCTCTACACATTGTAAATTGCTATTCTCATTTTGGTTGCTATACTCACAACGTTTCAGTTGATGTACTCTTCGGCCTTTTTAAGTACAGCGCTCGAAAAGTTATGAGTAGAGCAACCTAGTTGAGTATTGTTATACTCAATGTGTTAAAGATTATAATAACAATATCTCATCTCAGAAATACAGATAGATACAGACGTACGGCAAACTGCGTCGTACAAGTCAATCTGGCATATGTCAACCTTAAGATTTTTGCTCAAAATTCTAGGTTAGACCTAAACTCGCTGTATAGGTCGACCTCCAAACGTACAGTAAACTATTGATAGAATAAGTGAAACTTGCAAATCTTTCACATTAATATTTTTATTCATATGAATTTGCAATTTACTGCATTATCATTAAATTACACTGATAATCAACATACAGTTGTTGTTTGACTGACCGCCTGTGTGATGTGATGTTCCAGTAAGGGTTTATAGTCAGTGCATCAGCTTTAGGAAACGGCGTAGGATGTAGCGTTTGTATAATACTTAATTTCTATTATAGTTTTTTTTAATTTACATTAATCTCTGTGCTAATTTGTAAAATCTGTTTACCAAACATGAAATTAAGTTGGAAATGTTGGAGGCAGTTTGCTGGAGTTATGGTCTGTTGTGTACATCGATTATTAGGGATACTGTTCCTCTGGTTGACGATCCTGTGGTAAAGGTTCGCATTTTAGCTCTATCGTATAAGTCAACCCAAGTTTTGTTGAGATTTTTTCGTGCTTAAAAAGTCAACTTGTACGCAGCAATTTACAGTATACAAGTATACAAGCTAAATATAGAAAATAAGAAACAGGTTTCTGAGCTACTTGGCTAAAACCTAAAAACCAGATGTTAGACAAAGATCTTTACAGCCAAGAAAATATCACCTAACAGCTGGACACGTACATGGTAATAATTATGAATATAGAAAGAAAATATCGAAAGAAAAAAGAATCAAAGCAAAGGTCTACTACGTCCTGGCTGACTGATCATTCATCCCTCACATGAGAATAAAAAAAGAACTGAAACAAAGACTAAAACGTTCCAGCTCACGAGGTTGTCATCATTCTTCACCAATAAAAGAATAAAATAAAAAGGTGATGCATTAAGTAATAGTAATAGTCATAGAAAATGGGATCGGTGATCCAAGTTCGAACCCTGGACAAGACTGTTTACGTTTCACTACGTGCTAATGACCTGAAGTGAAGTAAAGATCCACCTGTTTCCCCCCCCCCGGCTATGGGTAAATTGTAGGACAGCATGAGTTCTTTTGCCTCGATTAGACAGCATGAGTTCTTTTGCTTCGATTAGGCAACTAGTATAGAAGGAAAACTCAGAATTTAAACCAGTTGTACTACTCCTGAAAACTGATCTTGTGTCACACCTTGCTGTTTGGGTAAATACATACTTACGGATTTTGAGATAGTCATTTATGTTCAAAAAGTACTTCGTAGATGTAATTTACTAAGTTTAGCTTAGTTCAGCATGATGCCAGAAGTAAAGAACACCCAACGTCTCGTATAAAACAGAATTTAAACGAAGAACTATGACTACATTCTTACACTGTTTCTTAAGCGTGTCCAAATCCTCTTATTATAACCAAGAGGCGCGAATTGTGTAACTTCTATCGATGTAGCAAATGGGCTCAGTGAGCCAAGTTCCAATTCTGGACAGGGCTGTGCGTTTCTCTTCGTGTTAAGGACTTTAAAAAAGGCACTAATGTATATATTTCCAGTAGCTTTGGGTAAACCGTAAGGGCAGCCTTTCGACTGTAATCTGTCAAGACGAAAATAAACTCTGCATTCAAACCTAATGTACTATGATTGTATGACATCCCCCTCATGGTGGAGGGATTGATTGATTTTAATGGCATGTTAACACCTCTAGGGTTATTTTACAACTAGTGATTAGAGAAACGTGTTCATTGTATGTTCATTTTTACATTTTTTGTGTTGTTTCTTAAAATATTTTTGTACACGGTTTTAACGAATATGAATAAATTCTAAGAAGATTTATTTGACTCATAGATGGGACCTAATAGGTGCAGCCATTTCAGGTCAAAGTATACCTGGGAGTAATAAGAGGTGTCCACTCTCTTCGGATCTGAAGAACCGGTGTCTCACCATCAGGCATATTTTAGCGTCATATGCAAAACACAGGTAGAGGGTTTGGAGAAATATATACTCATTTCGATTGGATTTTCTGATGTCGTCTGCTAAGAAGTCGGATAAAAATATTGATAAACGACTGGGAGAAAGAAAATTCAACATTCTTTTCAGCTAAACAGCGCTTGGAAATATTGACTTTGTGTCGCATCCTTCCTGTTGTGGAAATGGTGGATAAATATAATTCCTTTATCTTTCACTGGACACTTCAGTGAAGTTTGCCTCACTTACTTCATTGAGAATTACCATATCTACATAACAATTCTTGAAATTTTCTCATAAATCAAATTTCTAAATGTATTTAACAGGTCACTCGATGAGGAATCTGCCGATTCTCAAAAACGAAGAACCGTGTTATTCAAACGCTGAAACCTACTTCAGGTTAGTCCATCCGATTTGTGTTGTTAGAAAATATTACGTTCATTAAAATTTCTCTTCGAAAAAGATCAAAATAATCTGTTCTAATGTTGGTTAAAAGATTATTTTCGTGAAATGTAGACACTCACCACATCCACAAACATGCATGAATGTGCACACACACACACACACACACACACACACACACACACACACACACATATATATATATATATATATATATATATATATATATATATATATATATATATATATATCATGCACTGCAAGCTGTAAAAATAAATAATCTCTTCTCGAAAATAAATATTTCTAACAGGATTCATGTTCTAAAAAGATGTTTAAATTAAAAACTGAACCAATGAAATGTATTTTTTAAATACAAAATGAATAAATCACGTACGCATTTGTAAAAGTGCATATATTTGTGATCATCAGAAGGTTTTTGCTTTTTCTCTTTTCTATAGATTTTGGTTTATTTCTCTTGGCATATAAACCTTCATGGGTTATTTAATACAAAAGCTATCGTTGTAGAAGAATAGCAGTGACACTACTTAACATAGCTGGTGGGATAAAGGAGAATTTATACTTTTCCCCAAAGGTTTTAGTTGGAAAGAGAACTTAAAATAGCGATTGGAGTTTGAACTCGGTTACTTCGTGGCCGCAGTCCAACACATTTGTTATTACGCCAAGGGGAATTCCCCAGCTGACGTTGGAGAAAGTTTGGTATGAATTCCAATGGTACGAGAAAAAAGAAAGATTGCGTGAAAAATCACATTGACATGTTTCATTTCAGGAAAAGTTTCATCAGAATTAATTCATTATTGCACAATTATTTGAATAATAAATTCATTTTTATGTTATTCCTATCGTGAAACATTTGATTTTTCATACTCATTTTTTTTTTCTTCGTGTATATATTAGTGCTTAGTATAGTCCGTTAGAAATTTACAGTAGGGATCATGCACAAATAGAAAATAGGGATCTTATCGGTTTTGAGAGTGTGATTGTAGACCCAAGATAGTAGCATGTTTTGTTGAAGGATTTTGAATATTTGTACGGTCTGTCTTCAATGATAGATACCATTTTGGTTGCTTGGTTGTTTAGGTCTTACGGCATATCAACCATTGTAGGTTAATAAATGCCAAATTGGAACGAGCAGCTGCAGGCATAGGCCTCTATGTCAATGCACACAAAACAGAATATATGTGCTATAATCAAACGGGTGACATCTCCACTCAAGACGGAACCCTTCTTAAACTAGTAGACAAATTCGCTTACCTAGGAAGCAGCGTCGCATCAACCGAAAAGGACATCGACACGAGGTTAACGAAGGCATGGACAGCTATCAATAGGCTATCGATTATATGGAAATCAGACCTGACCGATAAAATGAAACGCAGTTTCTTCCAGGCAGCGGTCGCATCGATACTGCTATATGGATGCACTACATGGACTCTAACAAAACGGCTGGAGAAGAAGCTAGACGGCAATTATACAAGAATGCTTCGAGCAATCTTGAACAAGTCCTAGCGGTAACACCCCACAAGACACCAACTGTACGGCCACCTGCCTCCTATCACGAAAACTATTCAAGTTAGACAAACCAGACATGCAGGACACTGCTGGAGAAGCAGGGACGAACTCATAAGTGATGTACTCTTATGGACCCCCACACATGGCCGAGCAAAGGCAGGACGACCAGCGCGAACATACATTCAGCAATTATGTGAGGATACGGGATGTATCTAGTAGACCTGCCGGAGGAGATGAACGATAGGGAGGAGTGGCGAGAGAGGGTCAGGGATATCCGTGCTACCAGCACGACATGATGATGATGATGATATATATATATAATTATGATTGTATTTTATGTGTTTTCCTCTCAAGAATGAATACAACAATAATTACGAGTAACAATATATTTCATTGCCGGAGCAAAACTAAATAGGAAAGTGAAGGCATAAAAAGATTAGATATAAAAGAATGAATGACGATGTATGTGTAGAAATGTCCTTTATTTATATTTTAAGTTTCCAAGAGGATTGGAAATTTTGTTGTTTGTGTGGAATTATTAGAAATACTTGAATGTATGAAGGCAAGCTTACAGCATTCTATGCAGTATACCATTTTGTAGTGTCGTATTCAATGTGCTACGAGTTCGCTGCGGGCGAATGTCCGCTCGAGGAGTGCAACATGTCGTTGTATTAATGCCATTCTTGGGAGAAACAGAGTTCGTTGGGTCTTTTTCTTTTATACTACGATACCAGACAAAAATTATCGAATTAGCACTCTTATAGAATTCTTACTTGTTTTTTTTTTTTTTTTTGCAGTAAATGAACTAATAACAGTTTAGATGCAAAGCTTTTTTCTTTAATAGCTGAGCATTCAAACTTAATAAATTTTTCCTTAAATAAACTCGATTACATTTTTTACATTTACGTTATAACTTTTTTCCAAAAGACGCGGAGGGAAATATAAAATAACTCAGTATTGAAGAAAAAAATTATGGAATGATCTTAAAATTTGCATTCCTAAAGCAAATACTAGCAGTATCCTAGATATGCAAATCGGTCAACAGTTAAAAGAGTTCTTGTAGACCTCAGCAAGTGGTTGAGCATTTCTAATTAAAAGGAAATATAGCTTCAACAAAAAGAAAAACAAAGAATTAAAATTGTCAATTATAACAATGGAAAGAATAATCTTATCTGTCATAAGTTAATTTACTTCTAAATTAAAAAAAACCCAGATGAGCATCTTTTAAGAGAGCTAATCCCAGAATTATTACCTGGGGTAGGAGAATCTGTTGCTTAGGTCACGCCATCAAGCAGTTATTAATAAAAATCCTTCAGCAGATCAGGGAGGCAATCCCAGAAGAGTTCTCAACAGACATATCATACAGGAACCAAATTTTCTCACATTCAACATATAAAGTCACTTAGTCATGTGCTGTCGTTTTAAATGTTGTTTTCGGAAAATGTATATTTCATGATTTTTAAATAAAATTGAATTGTTAAATAAAAAAATACTTCTGTCCTTGAAAATTTTCGTTCAAATTTGATCAAGATGATTGAAAAGGCAGATGCTATATATTGTTAATCGGTTAATTTCGTTGGATATTGACTTTTGACAAAGCCGGATGTTCTAGCTGTGTAAACAATGTGATTGCAGAATACACTTGTATGAATAAGCAGAAGCACGTCACGTGGGTGACAACCAAAATACGTGGACGTTGTGAAATTATATAAACACGGCCCACAGAGGAGTCATAGGTCTAGATACAGTCAGTCACGGAGACTGGCTGCGAGGTAAAGCAACAGTCCGCAGTGACCCCTGACCGGGAAGCAAAAGAGGCAAAGATGTAAAGCCCTGAAGATAACACAGCGTGGTAGAGTCATGAGAAGAAGAAGTTAAATGGCACTCTCCTTCCGTCTCCCTCACTTATAGGCCAGCTTTCGAGAGATATTTTTTATAAAGAACATTGATGAGGTCATTCTTCCTCCATGCTTATTCATCATTCATCTCTTCATTATGCTGGTAGGGTATACAACAATTTGAAGCTCTCTATTTAAAATCTCTAATACCCCTGTTACCAAAAGAAATACAAAAACAGATTTATACTCATTCAAACAGTTTGTGTGACTCATGGATGTATTTAACCCAGTTCTCAGCCACAGGCTGTATTTGACACATGACTTTTTAAGCAGAATAAAACTGAATTCAGAATTTTCTTTCTTTTAGTTTGCTTAACCAACACAAAAAAACCTGTCTGTTCTATCATAGTCGGAAGGAGAACAGATAAATTCATGCCTTTCCGAAAGGAATTATAGCAAAGTGAAACACAGTCTCGTTTAGGATTTGAAATTTGGTCACCGATTCCATTTCCTACGACGATAGCCGTGACACTTAGTTCGCTCACTATTGTGTAGTTCGGCTATGTCGATTTGTCACAAATAAATAAGAGTTCTGTGTTTGCCTGTACTAACCGAAAGGGGTTAAGTTAATACCGACCATTGGAACCAAATGACTGTTGGTGATTGTAGCCGAAGTTCGTCTATATTTGGCGCTTACGTGAGGCGAGTTGTAGTCCAGATATAAATGATAATGAAAAAGGCATAAAACGTACTTTTCAAGAATTTTGTATTATAAACGGTAATCACGAAAGAATTAATCGAAATAAAAATTCACTTAAAGAAAGAAAGTAAAAGTAAATTACAAGAAACAGAGAATGTGTACACACAAGACAAAAAAAAAAACAATAACAAAAAACCAAAAAACGAAAAAAAAAAAGATAAAATCAAAAATAAAACATGAAAAATCAAGTTACGAAGAGAGAAGATCTATATCAGTCGTGTAGAAATAATTTGTTCGAACGGTGAAAATCAACGAACGCAGAATACATGTGGGATCACACAGACGAATGTTAAGTGAGCCTGTATATTGAGCACAAGCGTATCACGCTTTCAAAAACGATTGGTGATTGGTTGAATTAATTTAAAGGTTGACTTAGAAGCCAGTTTTTCTTTTTATTATTTTTTTTTATTAATTTCAATTCGCATAAGTTCAATAAAGTTGCCAAACATGTACAAATATACTTCTGCATTCCTTCTACATCGGTTCCGTAAACTTTACCAAGCTATCATATATATATATATATATATATATATATATATATATATATATAAAGAGACTGTTGCGATTCCAAAGAGAGGAAAGTAAATATTTTAAAATGAAAAACTCCGCAAAAGATTTCAAATTTGGTATTTATTTATTATATCATAATTCCATATATTTATATAATGTGTTCCGGACATTCAAGTCCTCTTCAGGCGATTGAATTGTAATGAATATATTTGATTTATTATACAACACATTTATAAAATTCATAATATTAAAAAAATTATATTTATCTACCAAAGTGTATGCTTCTATCTTTCGTTAATACACAATGTGTGTGTATGTGTGCATGTGCATATGTGCGTGTGTGTGTGGGGGGAGGATTGAGATAGTGAAAGAAAGAGAATGAAGAGGATCGATATCAACCTGACTTACTAGAACAAAACTCTATAAAGTAGGCAAACCAACGAGCATATCACTTATTTCATCTGTGAAGGGGTTGTTAGATGACTATGGAGACCATTGTTCGATGACACTTCTCCTGTTTCTCGCATGTACTCATGCAGTCAACGAAAAGGGATAGTCCTTTTTTCTTGTTCTCCGTTCCGGCGCCGTTGCCTCTATCATTTACAAGTTAAAAATGTTTAACTGCTAAGAGAAAATTGAAAGGTGGAAGCAAAAATGGAGATCGCAAAAAGATTATCAGAAAAATTATTCCATTCATAAATTCGTTTACAAATGGATAAGTTCCAAAAATTGGATAGAAATTTAACAACTGATTTTTCCAATTTGTTTTACGGCGATTTTTTTCACTTACATTGCTCTTGTTATTTTTTCTCGGATTTTAAAATTTACTTCACATCTAATTCACGGTTGAGAAGGTGGGAATGATTTTTGAGGGAGCAGTCTTAGTCTACTCTTTGCGAAAACCTGAGTTGTTAGAAAGAGAATTTTCTCTTACTTTCCTTAAAAATAATACAAAAATTATGCCAATAAAACTTTTAAAATATTTAAGATTTATTTTTTATAGTTTCTTTTATTCTTATTTAGGTGTCGAAATTCGGAGAAAAACCTTGACATAAATCTTCCTTTAAATAATAGGATTATTAACGCGTGTAACTCTTTTTAATAAACAACATTTTTTGTAAGATAATTTTTTTTATTACATTAACAAAAGATTATAAAAATATTTACCTTTCTAAAGGTAAATTGCCAAAGAAATGCTAATTTTGAATACTTGCTTCAGCTTAACCCTTGAAAAAATATTATCCGGTAATTGAAAAAAAAAAAAAGATTTCGCCTTTAATTCTAAAAAAGTATGGTTTATTTTGGGAAATGAAAAAATGTACGACAGACTTATGAAATTGGATATAGGTTGGTAGATATAGGTTCGACTAGTTTACAAAAACTTGGTTTTGGATTCAACGAGTAAAGATCAAATGACATAAAATACCTTTAAAATATTTTTTCCACAAATTATTAAACTTCATGGCTCTTTTGACCTTTTCCCTCCGCCCGGAGATCTTTAGGGGTGGGTAGGAGTAACCACAGTTTATATATATATATATATATATATATATATATATATATATATATATATATATATATCAATGTTAAATAGAAGGGAGTTAGTCTAAGGGCAAAGCCATAGCACAGACAACACTTCTTGGAATTGTTAACTCCAAAATCAAAACTGGAGAAGAACTCTCCAGTATCAAACCTTTGTTTGTTGGTATCATTTGACGGCAAAAGTCTAATAGAAGGCATCCCGAAAAAAAGCCCTGCTGTTTGCGTAGTCATAGCTTGCTTGTTTGTCACTGGGCTGTAGCTATGTAGACCCAGAGAGGAGCATAAGTATTGTACAAGGGTATTTCACGATTACCCAATAACGTACAGATGTCTTACAGCCTTATTCCCTGACAGATCCTGTTTATTTTTCACAATTAAACAAGTCATTAATCATGAGAGTTATCATTATGTTGAATAATAGATTAGGTGAGTCTTTTATTTGGCACGAAATGTAGGTTATTTAAAAAGAATTAAACCATTATGCTCAGAGCAAGAGTATCATATTTAGCCGAGATCATCTGAGTTTGTCATGTTTTAATCTCTGAGTTCATTTGAGAGCTTCCTTCTCACTGAAGGATTTTACAGTCATATGAGTAAGAATTTTACAAGTTGGAATTAGATTTTAACTTTCTTGTTCGTCCAAGTTAACCGAGACCTGCACGTAAGTAAAAAGTATAAGGTCGTATTGCCCATGAATGTTCTGAAAGGTTAATGCCCAGTTTGCGAAGCCGGTAATATAAAAGACGTCCAGAGCTATGAAATAAAGGAATGTGAATACACAAGGTTTGATCTAGTTTCTTCGCTTAATACCATATCGACCTTTGTAGGTTATTTAATGCCAAAACATCTTTGTAGAAGAACAGGGGGGGATACTATCTAACCCATAGCTGGAGGGATAAAGGGAGTTCATACCTTTCCTGAGGGTATTTGTCCGATAAAAGAACACAATACTGCGACTGGAGTTTGAAATCCCTTACTACGATGTCATTGTTCTGGACTTTAGCCACTACGCCACAGGAACTCTCCCGTGTACGTACTAGATGATGTATACGTCTTTATTCTTTCCAAAAGAGGACGATCGACCTCGAAAGAAGATGGTTAGATGTGTATCCAGCACACACACACACACACACACACACACACACACACACACACACACATACACACACACACTTATTTATGTTGAGTGTATTCTAAGATTAATGAATGAAACAGTGAAATGTAAAAATATAACAAATAGAGGAAGATAAAAATATACATGTTGTAACAAACAGAATTTAATGGGAACTAAAAATTCACAGTTAAATAAATAAATAAATAAATATGTGTGTGTGTGTGTGTGGTTAGGATGATTGGTTCATTGGTTATGTTTTATGGCATACCAACCAAATCCTGTTTATATATATATATATATATATATATATATATATATATATATATATATATATATATGATTTGTTTGCGAATAGTTTCTTTGTAAAATTATTTCTAAACGCACCAGAGATCATTTGTTTGCACACACTTATATGGTTTCAAGTATCAGTTGGTTGTGTTTAATGGCATATCAATACTTATAGTTTAATTAATGTCAAATCCTATTTATACAAGCATGATTTGTAAACGAATAGTTTGTAGGTTACATTATTTTTAAACAAGTTTGCTTTTATTTGGTTGCGCGCACTTAAATTGCCTCAAGTATTTTTAACTAACACTAATGATCCTATTTAATATCAATGATAATCCCTCGGAAAATATTGAGCAGTCCTATTGATAGGACCCTAACAGTGACAATAACTACAGGGGTCAGAGTAGATCAAACAATAATAGTAATGAACATATTTCGATTCTGAAAAGTTCCAAGACTGGAGCCTCATCATCAGATGGATTTTAATGTCATCCCAGGACACTAAATGGTTTCAAGTATTGCTATCTAATACTAATAATTCTAAATTAAATTACTATGATCAGAAAATCCGGCAAACACCAGCAAGCGACATACGGAACCACTGGACAGATGTTTCGACCTTATTAGGTCTCATCTGCAGTGAATACAGTGATCTTCCCTACTGGAGATTGAACCAGGGACCACAGAATGCAGAGTCGAAACTTTACTACTGAGCTACTGGTCCACATTACAAACAAGCGATCCCAAATCAACTAGTCATGGATTCTAACTAGTTTAACTAGATTACCGGATTTACTGGTCTTGGTAATTTAATTTACAATATAATTTCTCTACTCAAAAAAGAAAATGTTCAACTAATAATTCTATTCAACATTAATCATTCGTCTGCACACAATCACCTGATTCCAAGCATTGATATTAATAATTATAATTCTATCAAACATTAATCGTTTGTTTGCTCACAGTTAAATGGTTTCAAGTATAGTAAATGGTTAAATAATTTTATTTTGACCCACACATGGGACCCTAACAGGAGCAAATGTTCTGAGTCAGAGTGGACCCAAGAGTAATAGTAATAAAGGGGTCTATGCTATTCCTTAAACTTCCAGGACTTGAACCTCACCATCAGATAGTTTATGGTTATATCAGGACACTCATTGGGGAGTCTAACCCCTCTGCTGAGATGCAGTTTAAGCATTTTTGACAGTGTTTGAAAATACTCATATGATGAAGAGTAAAACATATACAAGAAAAGAGGACCTCCACCCCCTCACCCCCGAGGCAATAGCTTTTTAGCAAGGCCCAGTTCCTTGCTTAGTGCTCGAGGAATGCCGACAGGATCAAGCACTTTTAGTCACAACGATGCATGAGACTCGATTCGTGCGTGGATCCCCACAATAAAATGACCTTGTGTCAAATGCTGGTGGGAGTTTGGATGAAATTCAAACATACCGGAAATAAAACTATTGTAATACCAACAACAGGTTTTCATATTTTATTTCCTAACATTTTGTCAGATATATAATACTTTCATTACATATATAATTAAAGTATTATATATATATATATATATATATATATATATATATATATATATATATATATATATATATATATATCTGTGTGTGTGTGTGTGTGTGTGGTCAGAATCATTTGATCAATGATAAACTGATGGCGAATTTCAATCTAATCAAAGAGTGAAAATAAACCATCATCCAATTTAAATCGAACCAAATATCATAGGCCAATTATTGCAGTTTACTGACCTCAATGAATTTAGTAAAAAATCATAAAAGTTTCAAATATATACCTTACAGTAGAGTTACACGTAAAGTACTAGTACCTGTTAAATTACCGAAGTTAAGCAACTGTGAGGCTATTCTCGAACTTAAGTGGGTGACCACTTACTGAGTAGTACGGTATAAAATTGCATCAACTCGGTAACCGAAAATAAAACTGCATAAAATATATAAGGGATACCCTTATTTTAGGACTGTTACGAATTCGTGTTTTTGTGCGCAGATTTTCTATGCTATAAATATCTAATAATATCCGTTTTGCTTATATAACGTTTCTATAAGAAACAAAACCCTGACAAAACACACACACACACAAGTTAGTGACCATTGACCCAAGGATAAGAGGCGTGCATTGCCATTTGTGTAAGAAGTGTTTTTTCTTGTCTAAATTTAAGTATGCTTCATATTTACGGAGAAAAGAGAGAGAGAGAGAGAGAGAGAGAGAGAGAGAGAGAGAGAGAATACATACTTTGAAAAAGGTCTCGAAACACCATCTTAAAAGTATCTCGCCCTGCATAAACAGTTTTAATATAGAAATGTTCTATTTGTTTATTCATTTATTTTTTGAAGAGTTTCATCGTAAGTAAGTGAAAGAAAGAAAAAAATTGTTCCAGTTCCTTCCTGCTATTTAAAAAAAAAATTTCAAACACTTGTTCTTTCCCTTTTTTTGTGCTTTTTTTTTTCTCCTAAGACCTTTATGATTGGCGCCAAACATTTTTATTGACTTTAGAATTAAGCGGCAAAGTAGTCCTAGAAATTCAATATCGTTTCTTAAAAACACCTGGGAACGCTCTCAGACTTGGCACAATGACATTCCACCTAAGTCGCTTGATCGATCGGACCGTTATTATTGTAATTTATCTTTTTTTAGTTATTTGTTTTTCATTTATATCGTTATGTTTTTGGCGTACTTTCTTTTTTTTTTTTTTCGAGAGTACAACTAATTTTTTTTTGTGTTTTTTTTTTGTATTTATCATTTCATTTCTTAGAACTCTTTTACTTCAGTACTTTTATCTTGCAACAGTTCCTTCATCCCCCTTGTATATTTTCTCTAATTTCATCAGACTATTATTTTTAATAATGATTAGTCGTGTTTTAGTTAGAAGCGCTGAAATATTCTCGACCTGACTAAGAAGGGAATAGACTTAACTTACGGCCAAGTTACTCTGTAAGCACCGGTTCTTGCTAAATTACCGAAGTTAACCGGAAATGAATCTGTTCAATACTAAGATGGTGGACCTATTCGGTTGTACTAGGTGCTGTAAGTAACTTGAACCTTAAGTGATAGACTAAGCATAGCTTAGTAATTACGAAGAGATTAATTTACCAGAAATAGGAGACTTTTTCATGCTTAAAGACTACATTTATTGTCTACTAATAAAGTCTTATTTGATAGATTATTCGCATATTTACAAAAAAACTATCGAAAATTGAAATATCTAGTTAATAACGTTGTCAAAATCTAATTTATATTAATACTCATGAATAATTTCACCTTTAACAAGTAAATAAAAGGGACTTTTCTAAACTTAAGATACGAGGATCTCCGGTGGAACAATAAACCAAATCGGGTATTATTAGATATCATTTATTACCCAAATCTACATGGCAACTTTAAAAAATGTGAATATATTGCAGCCCTAAATTACGTAGCCGCTGTTGTGGGGGATGAAAGCGTTAACTTAACAGGGCATAGCGAAGTAACCACGCCAGCTAAAAAAGAATCCTTAACGTCCGCACACATATGAAAAAAAAGGTCGAAACATTGCAGTAAGAAGCAATACCATTTATTTTCTTGTGTACAAGAAAATTAGGGAAATGTCCGAATAATATCCGCATAGGTTTAGTCAGAATTTGTAGTTTAGTCATTATAATTTGAGTAAATTTTTTTTTTTTTTTTTGTGGCAGCAGTTCATTTTCTTTAGTGTCGCAAGAAAAGGTGATAAAGAAATCGTACTGTTTTCCAGTTGTACGTGTATCTGGCGATGTATATTTTGTCGTTTTTTAATGTATATTGGTACGTATGGTTGGCTTGTGTTTAATTCAAATTGCTGCTTAAATATATTGTTAGTACGCTCAAAATCAGTATTTTAATTCAAGCAGGAAGTATTTTTATTGGTTGTTAACTTTGATAATGTTTCCTATATATTTTGGTGGGTATGCGTTGAGACTAATCGCCGAAAATTTATTTATATCACTTTTGACTTTACTGGATGTGAACATGACAACGGCTAGGTAGTACTATTTTGTGTCCCAGCAACCCAAAGCAAATTTCCATATAGTAAGTATAATGTTCAAAGCAAAAAATCATTTTCTTGGTTGCAGAGTTTCAATTCTGTAGAGTTTGGTTATAAATAATACCAAATAATATAAATATATTTCTGTGGGGATTTAAAAAATAAATAAATGAATAAATAACGTTTTCCCGGAAGCCCTCAAACAGGAAGCGAAATCTGCGCATGCCTGAAGGATAGACAACCTGGCATCCTATAGAAATTCTTTCTCACTAAGCATTCACCGCTGTTCTTGGACGGACGTTCTTTCTCTCAGCTGCTGGTGGAGGAGACGTGTCTGCTGAGCCACGGCTTAGAGGCTGGTTGACTGTTCCACCAGCAGTGGCCTCTGCAGAAAACACCTACTCGACATACAATGAACTTCAAACTCGTAAACCCACCGAAAATATATTTCAACACTTTATCAGGGAAACGCGACTACTTCTACTGGTTCAGGAAAAAGTACCACACTACAGGATAGTTGTTACACCCTAAAAAAAGTTCAAGTTAAAGGTATCCTCGATTCTTTCCTTCCGTCCAGATTTCTTTTGCAGCCTTCCACAGACAAAGAAGACAAAAGTTGATGGGGTAAGAAGAAATTAAAAAGGAGTCGAATACGAAACCTATAATCATCTCCATAGAACACACCAGTTCAGCGACAACTACAACAAAAAATCTTTTCATTCCCCATATTACTAATATTGATTTTCACTCGGAAAATACCTTTTCATTTGAAGTATGTTGAAAAAGTATCGAAACTGAAGTTGTATTTACAAAAACAAAAATGAGCATTGAATGAAAGTTACTCCAGGGAGTTTTATATTGGTCTAAGTGTCTCTGAAAAACACCCTTTGATAGGTAAGAAACAGCGTTGTCTGGTGAGTATGGAGAGTACTGCACTTGCTTTATCTTGTGTTTCATAAAAAAAATGCAGATCAAAATGTATCCAAAATTGATACTGACACGTAAAGATATAATCAGTTTATTATAGAAGTAGCTCAGCTGTGCATACGTGTTCGTTTAGAATTCAAATAAAAAATATTTCAAACTTCAGACTTCACACTTTTTGATCACACCTCGAAAAAGCAAAACTAAATAAAAGATTATTCACGTTACTCCCAACTCACCAAAAAACTATTAAAGAAAACATACAATTTCCTCTGACTACTTATTCCATCTTGGTAGAAACTTCAATCCTCTTTATAAGGAATTCTTCAATATCTAGTTCTGATCTTATCAGAGATCAGTTCATAAGTAAAGGAAGTGAATTATCTCAATTTCTGGTTTTGGAAGATTTGTCTCCGCCCTCTCGGTCGGGGCTGTAGAATAAGCCGAGGGTTAAGACCCAGTCACAACGAGTCCATCTGATGGCCGGGGGTGGTGACCTGTAATGATTGAGGAGGGGATCCAGGTGATTGAGTCGTCCATGACGTGGTAACCGAAGTAGTCACATAACCTGCCACCCTCCACTTTGGCTCTGGACTAGACGAGTGGTCAGAGGTATCCGATCTGATCAATCAGCCGGTCATCTCAAGCCCTAGCACCAATAAGATTGTCTCGATCGTAATTTTCAAATTGCTCTCAGAGCAAGCAAGTACCCAATCCTATTTTATCTTAAAGATCCTACGTGGCTAAGAGTTGATTTCGATGAGATAGCAATATTTGAAACTATTAAAACTGTGTGCAAACAAATAATTAATATTAGATAAATATATAAATAAGTGTTGTAATTATAAGTGTTATATTAATATTAGATAAGTGGTGCACCACGTATATATAAATCAGGATTTTGCATTAATATATAAGCTCTCACTCTTTTAAAAATAAAGTTACTAACAATCCATTCGCTTATAAATCACACACACACACACACACACACACACACACACACACACACACACACACACACACACACACACACACACACACACACCAGACATGCAGGACACTGCTGGAGAAGCAGGGACAAGCTCATAAGTGATGTTCTCCTATGGACCCCCTCACATGGCCGAGCAAAAGCAGGGCGACCAGCTTGAACCTACATACAGTAGCTCTGTGAGGATACAAGATGTAACCCCGAGGACCTGCCAGAAGCGATGAAGGAAAGGGAGGAGCGGCGAGAGAGGGTCAGGGATGTCCGTGCTGGCGGCACGACATGATGATGATGATGATGATGATATATTTATATATAAATCAGGATTTTGCCATTAAAGCAAATCACCTAACCAAGACTTGTCTTTCTTTAATCTGATCATAAAAACCTAATGGCGGAACACCCCGGGTGGAGTCGAGAACAAGCTTATCAACTCGCACGATTATAAATCACCATTAAGTTTTACTGGCTTAGTCTCATCATCATCAAGGAGTGCCGACGGAGAGATTCCTTTGACTCTCTTGTTCCTGTTCATGTTGCTCTCGTAAAGTCTTCTAGACAGCATTCAGTGTTCGCACAGAGCTGATGAATGTAGGTTCTGCTAGTCGGTCAACACTGATAAGTACATTTGTAGGAGTCCACAGGAAAACGTCGCTTATGTGTTCATCTCTACTTCTCCAACAGTGATCTGTGAGATGGGAGGTAAGTGGCCGTATATCTGCGGTTTTATTGGTTGCTGCTACCAAGATCTATTTGAAAAAGCACGAAGCATCTTTATGTAGTTCTCATGTCACTGTTTTCTCTAAGCGTTTCCTAAAAGTTGAAGTTACCCAGTCACACAGTTGTTCTGACACGGTTATCATATGATCGATAACCTATCGATCGTAGTTCAAGCATTACCTATTGATGTCCAATCTATAATATAAATGTAATGTAAACTAAACCCTGAGTTTATCTACGCTGACAAATTTCAATGTATAAAGATAGTCTTGCATGGGAACGCAAAAATGGAGCTTTAGGCGAAGACTGTGGTTGGGAAAGGCATGAATTCACATTCTTTCTCCCAGTTATAGGTAAATAGTAGGGCAAACGTGGCTTTTTAGCCTTGATAAAGCGACTACCTTGTAAGACGGAAAACTCTTAATTGAAACCATCTGTACTCTGCTTAAAGATCTATTTTGAGTCACATCCAGCTTGTTCAGTAAATGCATACAAAAATGCATTAATAAATGCACACAAAAACACACTCAAATGCATCTGTACACACAAATATAAACACATTGGAACATACATGCAAACACATACAAAGAAAAGTATTTATAAATCACACGTACTTATAATCATACAAAAATTGATTCCCAAACACACACACACACACACACACACAAATAACAAATTCACAACTAAACGTGCACTCACAAACACGCGACAACGTACATAAACGCATACACAAACAGAATCGCATATAGAAACACGTATACACCCCCCACACAAAATAGATGTACTAACACACACATATGCTAACACATATACTAAGATATTCATAAAAATACACGATGGTCCGCGCGTGAGTTTTTTTAAACAATAATCCCTTATATTAAATCATCATGAATATATTTCATTTGATTTCGCTCTCAGCAGTCAAACTTTTCGGTAGAAATATGCTATGCACTAATAGGTCAGATTCAGTGAGAGACCTTGGCAAATAATGTAACCCCCTCCCCCTCCACCACAACTCGTAAAAAAGAACATAGTCATAAAGCCTTCTGACCAGTTCTTCATCAATATATCCACGCAATGTTGTGTTCTTTTGTTTTTACTTGGCTTTGCAGCGGTCGAACTCTTGTCTAATCTCGGCCCAAGAGGGCCAAACAGTACTGACCAATGCCAAGATGTCGGTCTCTTATGGTGGCTTTTCGCCAGAGAGCGTGCGAAGGAGCTCTTGGATTGTCTTTTCGAGTTTGGCTTCCTTCCTAACCATTCCTAAAGTCCTGAGCTGACAACATTTTCTGCAACGTTGTGCGCCTGAAAATTCTGGCACTGACTGCTCCTCAAAACTGATCGGTAGAAAGAAAGACAAAAGAGTAAAGAGCTTTGAAAGAAATTGAACCAAATCGAAAGAAATGTATGTATTCTGGGGTCAGTTATGATGAAGAGGGTTTTTTAAGAGGACCAAGATAATAATGAAGAAAATTGACAAAGCATAAATGAGAAAATTATGATGACTTGTTAAGAACAATGTAACTTATAACAATAGAAACAATGAAGCAATCGTGATTACGAAGCTAACGAAGCCAATAACAAAACCAATGATTAGAATACGAATTCTACAGAAAATCTTTACGACTTCAAATATATTTACCGTGCCCCTATCAGCCACAGGCATGATGCAACAATAAGTCAATTTTTAAGCGGAGTACAGCTAGCTTGAATTCAGAGTTTTCCTTCTTTTAGACTGGTTGCCTAACCAGGACGGAGAATGTAAACAAACTAAAAAGCATAAGCCTATAAGCCCTTATCCCATAGTTACCAAGGCATAATCTACTTACCCGCTCCTTCTCTTCCATTACTATTACAAACGGTTCATATATATATATATATATATATATATATATATATATATATATATATATATATATATATATATACGTATGTATATATATATATGTATATATATATTATTTAAAGAAAAAACAATATTCGATCACATTAAGATAATAGATTTATTTCCATCCTGTTTATCGCATTGATAGGAACCAAAGACTCTAAAATAATTTTAACAAAACTTGATCAGATCCAAGAGGGAGAAACGAAATCCATTTCAGCTATGCATAGCCTCTGCGGTGTTTATCCAAACCTTCTACCATGAGTAGGAAGCAGCACAAGGTCATTTTTTAAGTTGAGTGGAATATCTAATACTTTTAATTTTCAGTACTATTTTAACGCATAGATGGGACCCTAATATATATCACTAGTCTGGGTGATTCTACAGTCCCCAGTGCTCAAGAACTAGAGCATCATCACTGGATATAGTTTATTGTGAAGATAACATTTTTTTGGCTGAAAGGTCTTACCATAATTCAGAAAATGCAGTTGGGGTATCCTAAGCCCAAAATGATTAGGCGGATAGATCATAACTTTTAAAGATTAGTATTATGAGTTTTTACTGGAGTCAACGGCTATTTCAGCAGAATAAAGACTGACCACTGACACTTTATGTAATGCATCTTAAATTTGTCTTCTACTTTGTTTGAAATATGTTTTTAACTTGAATGAGAGTAACCTGAAATCTGGAAAAATTTAGAAATAAATTCCCTTGGAAAGTTATAATAGTTTCGGGTTAATAACTTTTATAGATCAGGGTGTATTTCGAATGCATAGTAGAGTAAATAATTTTAACTGCTGAAATATGATTCCATAAATATGACAATACCAGTTCAAATAATGCATAAAGGATGTAGTTGGATGTCAGTTTTTAAGCAAAGTAATGCTTGTCTGACTTCAGAGTTGTCCTTCTCCTAGACTGGTCACCTTACCAAGGTTGAAGAATCCTCTCTATCTTACTATTTACCCATAGCTAGTGGGAGAAGATTCATGCCTTTCCCAAAGTTGTGAAGCTTTTTAGAAAGGTATGAACTACCATTCGACAGATTTGGGTGAAATATTCATTTTAAACCTTGTCGGTAGGCAAACCAGTCAAGCAGAAGTAAAAACCAGGGCCCATTTGGCTAGCAACTCCATCCATAAAAACCTACTTGCCACTGAAATTCCATCATAACTAACGTAGCGGTGGATTTCTGAAATTCTGAAACAAAAAAACAAAAAAACGTTTCATCACAAAAATGTTCCAGACATGATAGCTTTACAAGAAAGAAAAAGGCCCTGCCTTCAAAAAGAGTCGACACTAAACTGCACCCGGAGAGGTTCTCCAGTCCTAGAGGTCTTGGAAGTGTGGAGTACCTCTTTGCCGCCATTACTCCAAGGTCCACAATAAACAAGAATGTTGGTGTATACACGGCCAACCAGTAAATACGGCCGGGTTTGTTTGATTACCTGGCTGAATTCTAACAGGCTGAAGTAATGTATAAAAATAAAAATAAAAAAAAAAAATAATCCATTCAGAGCCGCATATGAAATTAACCTTAAAAGAAAATTAAAAATTGAACTGATAAAATAATATAATCATGTTGGTAGAATTTATCCGACATTATTTTTATTCCTTTCAGAAATGTAATAATAAAAGATTGTAAACAATCAAAAAATACTTATTAAAAATGACACAGTAATGCAAATCAAATGCTAGCAAAAAAAAAACTTACAAATAATTTCTCTAAGAATAAATTTTGGGTCATAAAGATTTGTTTGAAACTTTCTTAGTATCAGTTAGGAATAGTTACTTGAAGCACACAAAAATGATTAAACAAAAAAGCATGAAACAAATAGAATGAGATGAGACAATAATTACTTGAAGTATTATATTATCCACAGTTACAAAAGATTATCATCACTAGTTTCCTGAAATCATATAATTGCTTGAAACAACAACAACAAAAGCAACCAGTCAACTAACTTCTTTTAAACTTTAAATCAACTTCGAATGACTAATTAATGTCTCCAATAACCATTATATCAACTACAAGGGTGGTTCGGAAAATAAGGGGAATTTTTTTAACAAAGCAAAATATTTTTTGTTTGAATTATTTTCCATAAATGTAAACTCTGAATTGTTTGGAATTGATTTAGAGCAAAGATGATTTTAATCTCACAAAAATACTTGTTTTGAAGCTTTTAAGAATGTCGGCAAATCAAAGAGTTCTCCCGGCTTGACCAGAGGTCAATCATCAAATTTCTGTTGTCAAAGAAGTGCAAACCATGGGGAATTTATAGAATGTGTACAAAGAAGCATATTTTACTAAAAAAATGCTTACATATGGATTAAATATGGTTTTGCTTCTACGAGCCTGAGTCGAAAAGACAGTTTATGGAATGGAAACAGACTGACTCTCAAGTAAGGAAAAGTTCCGGATGCAGTGGTCAGTAAAGAATTTAATCTGGACAGTCTTCTAGGACATGAAAGGACTCATGACAATTGATTTTCTTGAAAAAGTTGCAATTGTAAACAATACTTCCTTTGGACAACATCTAAGACAAAATTCAGCTTATCTATTGAATAACCCTCGTATTAAATTGAGTATAGAAACTTTCAAAGAAAAAAAACTTTTAACTTCACTCACTCAAAGTATTAGGGTATATCAAAAGTATGATTTTTATATCCTTTCCTCCAAAGCTTATTTCATGTACTCATCAAAAGAGCATCTATTATCCTTCTATATTATTATTTGCTCTAAGTGAGTTTTCACTCGAGCACTAACTAGTTCCCTTATTAGGGTCCGAGTATTTTAGCCGATCTCTATAGTGTTTTCTCTACACTCTTTTCCAGGATATTTGGCATTGTGCCAAGGACTCTGAATATAATTGGTATCACAGTCAACTTCATATTTTACATTTGTTTTAGTTCTCTGGCAAGATTATATACATATATATATAAGTTTAGAATTAAGCTGGCGATTCAACAGGGATAGATTTAAACAGTTTCTTTGTTGTCTGTCCTGGCTCAGCAGCAATGCTATTTAACTATATTACTTGGTTAATTAATGGCACATTGAAATAATTAGTAATGTTCATTTATGTCGGAATAATTATTTTACTAAGATAATTCATTACTTTTATTTTCTTTTGAACTTTAAATTTTGCACGATTAGTTATGTCTTGCAGCAACATGGCATCCTGATGAGTATTGTTTGTAGCGACTCTTTCCCTATGACCAGTTAGGATGCATACCAAATTTGGAGGTTCTTTATTCAATCTTTGGGCCTCTTATAGAAGGCATAGATTACATACATACAGTGTATCACAAAAGTGAGTACACCCCTCACATTTCTGCAGATATTTAAGTATATCTCCTCATGGGACAACACTGACAAAATGACACTTTGACACAATGAAAAGTAGTCTGTGTGCAGCTTATATAACAGAGTTAATCTATTTTCCCCTCAAAATAACTCAAAATATAGCCATTAAAAGTTAAACCCCTGCCAACAAAAGTGAGTAAACCCCTAAGAAACTACTCCCCTAAATGTTCAAATTGAGTACTTCTTGTCATTTTCCCTCCAAAATGTCATGTGACTCATTAGTGTTACTAGGCCCATGTGTGCATAGGGAGCAGGTGTGTTCAAATTTATAATGCAGCTCTCACACTCTCTCATACTGGTCTCTGAAAGTTCCAATATGGCACCACATGGCAAAGAACTCTCTGAGGATCTTAAAAGATGTATTGTTGCGCCACATGAAGATGGCCAAGGCTACAAAAAGATTGCCAACATCCTGAAACTGAGCTGCAGCACAATGACTAAAATCATCCAGCGTTTTAAAAGAGCGGTGTCCCCTCAACAGGCCTCGCGTAGGTCGTCCAAAGAAGCTGAGCGCACGTGCTGAGCATCACATCCAAATGCTTTCTTTAAAAGACTGGCGTAGGAGTGCAGTCAGCATTGCTGCAGAGATTGAAGAGGTGAGGGTCAGCCTATTAGTGCTCAGACCATACGCCGCACTCTACATCAAATTGGTGTGCATGGTTGTCACCCCAGGAGGAAGCCTTTTCTGAAGAGGATACACAAGAAAGCCCGCAAACAGTTTGTTGAAGACATGTCAACAAAGCACATGGATTACTGAAACCATATCCTATGGTCTGATGAGATGAAGATTGATTTGTTTGGTTCTGATGGCTTCAAGCATGTGTGGCGGCGACAAGGTGAGGGGTACAAAGATAAGTGTGTCATGCCTACAGTCAAGTATGGTGGTGGGAATGTCATGGTCTGGGGCTGCATGAGTGCTGCAGGTGTTGGAGAGTTATATTTCATTGAGGGAAATATGAACTCCAACATGTACTGTGAAATACTGCAGCAGAGCATGATCCCCTCCCTCCAGAAACTGGGTCGCAGGGCAGTGTTCCAGCATGACAATGACCCCAGACACACCTCCAAGACGACCACTGCTTTACTGAAGAGGCTGAGGGTAAAGGTGATGGACTGGCCAAGCATGTCTCTAGACTTGAACCCAATAGAACATCTTTGAGGGATCCTCAAGCGGAAGGTAGAGGTTCACAAAGTCTCAAGTATCTGCCAGGTCCGTGACGTCGTCATGGAGGAGTGGAAGAGCATTCCAGTGGCTACCTGTGAAGCTCTGGTAAACTCCATGCCAGGGAGAGTAAAGGCAGTTCTGGATAATGATCGGGGTTTAATGGCAGGGGTTTAACTTTTAATGGCTATATTTTGAGTTATTTTGAGGGGAAAATAGATTAACTCTGTTATATAAGCTGCACACAGACTACTTTTCATTGTGTCAGTGTCATTTTGTCAGTGTTGCCTCATGAAGAGATATACTTAAATATCTGCAGAAAAGTGAGGGGTGTACTCACTTTTGTGATACACTGTACATACATATATACATACATATTAAATAATCATAACTGCTTCTTCGTTAGCTCATCTAGTTTCATGAGTTTGCAAAAAATAAATGAAAAAAAAATGATCAAACAAAAAAGCATGAAATAAATAGTATGAGATGAGACATAATGATTATTTTAGTTTTTATACTGCTCTTCTAGCCCTAACATTTTATCCAACTTTCTTAAACGATTTACAGCTCAGTCGGTTGTACTATCCGCCGAGTGCAACTCTGCAGAGGAGTAAAACCCATCGTCAAAGAGTGTTCTGGATATGGCACTAAACCATCTGATGGTAAGATTCCAGCCCTGGAGCTTTGGAAAAGATGAATACCCATTCATTGTCATTACTTCAAGGTTCATTCTGCCCTGAATAAATAAAAATATCTAATTATTTTCTATACTTGAAACCATTTAACTGTGTGCAAACAAACAACAAATTGAATTATCTATATGACACAGTAATACTTAGAACCATTAAACTGTGAGCTAACAAACAAAGAAGTAATGTTGAATAGAATTACTAATGCTGGATAGCAATACTCGAAGTCATTTAAGTGTATGCAAATAAAACTATTAATGTTAGATCGTAGTACTTGAAACCATGTAACTGTGAGCAAACAAACGAGCTCTGGCTCGTTTAAAAATTATTACTAATAAACTATTCGTTTACAAATCATATATATATATAAAGAAAATTTGATATCAAATAACCTACAAAGATTGCTATGCCGTAAAGCACAATCGACCAACCATCAAACAATTTACTATTTACCCGTAGGTGGTGAGGAAGAGATGCATTCATACCTAGCACGTTAGTTCGCAGTGAAAGGCAAACAGCTTCCGTCAGAATTTGAACCTGGCCTGCCAAGTTCATGTTTTACAACGCCACCTTACTTCTATAGATATGGGTGAGTGTCCATGCTTATTCTGCTACCATTTTCCCCCGAGACTATGCCATATCGAAGTAGCAAGAGATATTACTGGGTACAGGTATATTCATATACATGACAGTCGAATAGTATAAAAAGGATAAAATTGGTTCGATGATTTAGTTTTCTAGATTAATAGTCTCATTTCGAGCTTTCTTGCTTGGTCAGTAAGGGAGGGAGCTATAGCGAAAATGTTTGCAGATAAAAGCTATCATGTCGATGCTTACGTTAATTGAATATAAATCAGCCTTGGTATCCGTAGGACACTATGATAATCCACTTCATCGAAGTATACAACTTTATACATACGTTTATATATATATATATATATATATATATATATATATGAAATTGTGCTGTACGCGTGTGCACGTGCGTGCGTGCGTGCGTCATGTACTTGGGACCCATTTGGAACCCGAATGTCGGGTCGATAATTGAGTGACAAAGGTCGTTTAGATACACAGGACCAAAAAGACGAGTCGATGAAGATATAAAAGAGGACAGTGGCCCCTTTTCTTCGCCATTGCCTATGGGTCAAGTAGTAGCTAATCTTTGAACTCATTACGCATTTTCCCCCATAAATGCAGCCCCTGTAGGAATAGGGTTATATTACCTCATTCCTTCACTTTTCAGCGACAGTAATAATTATATTAGATCGTTCGGAAAGTAATGTCGCTGTTTTGAAGAGGAAATAAAACCAGTTCTAATGAAGCAAAAATTATATATCTCAAAAATTTAAATCATCATCATTACCGTTATTGGTCGTCTATAACATGTATAATACACACCCCAAAAATCCTGCAACGAAATTCATGAGAGAAAAAATCCCTTCCGTATAAAAAGTATTGACTTTGTGAATTTGTTGCAAGTAAATTCAAACTAAATTTAACATTCGTTCAACTTTTCGTATAGTTTGTACCGACTAAAAATGAAAATTTATGTAATGTTTGGAAACACAAAATTTACAAATTATCTTAGATAAATCGTAAATGTAAGAAACTTTCAGCAAAAATAAGTTCACAAAAGAAGAAACAAATTATACATAATACACATTCTAGCGACTATTTCTCTGTAGCGAGAAAACAAAAACAAAACAAGGATTTTCTTTACTCATTATTTAGTTTGGAACATAAATATAATTTACTTTTGGTCATGCCTTTTCGAATCTGATGATGCACATGGCTGAAAAAAAGTTAATATTTAGCTCTTGTGTATAATTCGCACACCTAACTTTTGGGCTGAAAAATCTAGAAAAATAGCGCGTCTCATACAAAAATTATTCCAGTAGTATTGATAAAACCTTGCTCATTAAATAATTTTATGATTTTTTTCGTTGTTAAAATTTCTTTGTTTCTGGACAAAAAGAATTATGAATGTGTACAACTTTTAAAGATTTTGCAATCAATAACTTGTCCTGGTGATCTGTAGATAAATGTTAAATTTACGTTTTTGATAATTCACCTGTTGTTTTGTTGGGTACTACTTTCAGGATTTGTTCGAAACAATTTGCAGGTTCATTGTCTAGTTTAAATCTAGCTTTTTCGTCAATTGTTTTGTTGGAATCCAAGTGGTGCAACCATATAGTAGTTCTGACGCGAAGAAGAAGAAATCCACTTTTATTTTATCAAAGGGATTAGATTTCCATATTGTCGTTAACCTGCAAATAGGAATCCATATGTTTTGTGTTGCTTTTAGTAGATGAGAAGCAGCACGCTCGAAACAGCTGCTGTACGGTTACTTACCTCCTTTCTCACAAATAATCCAAGAAAGGAGACCCAAGGCATATTGGAGAAGTAAGGACGAACTCTTTAAGCGAATTTCTCTCATTGACTCTTACTTACCTCCTTTCTCACAAATAATCCAAGAAAGGAGATCCAAGGCATGCTGGAGAAGTAAGGACGAACTCTTTAAGCGAATTTCTCTCATTGACTCTTACTTACCTCCTTTCTCACAAATAATCCAAGAAAGGAGATCCAAGGCATGCTGGAGAAGTAAGGACGAACTCTTTAAGCGAATTTCTCTCATTGACTCTTACTTACCTCCTTTCTCACAAATAATCCAAGAAAGGAGATCCAAGGCATGCTGGAGAAGTAAGGACGAACTCTTTAAGCGAATTTCTCTCATTGACTCTTACTTACCTCCTTTCTCACAAATAATCCAAGAAAGGAGATCCAAGGCATGCTGGAGAAGTAAGGACGAACTCTTTAAGCGAATTTCTCTCATTAACTCTTACTTACCTCCTTTCTCACAAATAATCCAAGAAAGGAGATCCAAGGCATGCTGGAGAAGTAAGGACGAACTCTTTAAGCGAATTTCTCTCATTGACTCTTACTTACCTCCTTTCTCACAAATAATCCAAGAAAGGAGATCCAAGGCATGCTGGAGAAGTAAGGACGAACTCTTTAAGCGAATTTCTCTCAGTGACTCTTACTTACCTCCTTTCTCACAAATAATCCAAGAAAGGAGATCCAAGGCATGCTGGAGAAGTAAGGACGAACTCTTTAAGCGAATTTCTCTCATTGACTCTTACTTACCTCCTTTCTCACAAATAATCCAAGAAAGGAGATCCAAGGCATGCTGGAGAAGTAAGGACGAACTCTTTAAGCGAATTTCTCTCATTGACTCTTACACATGGCACACCAGTGTTGGCCGGCTTCAATAACTTTCCTCAGCTCTATGCTGGCGCTAGGTGCTTTCTAGTGGACTCACCATGTGCCGTCAATGACAGGAATGGATGATGAGTGAGAGTCAAAGGAATCTAAGTTGTCAGCCTGCCTTGATTGATAACATACATCTCTCTTATTTTGTCCTTACAATTAATGTCTATTTGTAACAAAGCAAAATAAGTATATGTGGTAAGTTTCAACCTCTACTGCCATACTACCAAAATCTACTTCTGAAAATGTAAGCCAACATAAGAGTAGGAAGCATTACTTTCAGAGCAACCCTCTAACAAGGATGATATGCTGACCCTTGTTCATTGTTGGCGAAAATGCATAGCCAATGGTTGTGACTAAAATAGATAATTATGATATGAACTCACTCAAAAAGACCACCAAAGTCTGTCGTTAAGCTCAATATCAAGTCACTTCCTGGTTATAGAATTTAGATTATGATTATTCGAAAAATAACTGGATTGAAAAAGTGACGAAACAACGACAGACATTTTTTTAAAAGTGCTGAAAAACTTTGACCGAAGAGTAAATTCGTCGCCAGAGTATTGCTCGTTAGGGTGGGCTTCCATCTCTCAAGTCCGGGTGACCACAGATAAAGATATTTTATAATAATCCAGACATGAACTTTGTTATTACACTGAGGCGTATTTCATTCATTCGTTTTTAACTTTCAGCAGCATCTTTGTTGTTGCGTAATTTGATTGGTTTGAAGGGCACCTCATGTGATGTAATGCTTACAAAGCTAGACTTGCAGACCATTGTTGGTGACTGCGATTCTTACTTGGTGCATCTTGCTTTTAGTTAGCGCTAAATTAATTTACGATTAGTGTGCATTTTCCCAACTTCTCTGCTACTGACAGAATGAGGATTGTTCTTAAGCTTAGTAAATGGCTAATTTGATTAGTTCTAATCTTTAAAATCTGTGATGATTCTTACTTTAAGAATATAACTGTCAGTAGGACATGGAATACATCGACTGCATCTTCTACAGAAGGGTAAGATCCATTCCCCTCAAAAAAGAGATCTGAGTATCACAAGTTATACAGATTTACTCGACCCCTTGACTTCGGACAAGATGGAACACAAAAGCCACTCTTAAGCAGAGTACTGCAGGTTTGAATTCAGCTTTAATTCTCGACTGATTACCCTACCAAAGCTAAAGAAACAGTCTACCCTACTATTTACCCATTGCTTGAAGGAGAACCAGATTGGTTCTTACCTTTCCCTATAAGCTTTAGGACGAAGTGAAACGCATACAGTCTCATCCAGCATTTGAATTCTGAATACTGATTCCATTTCCAACCACTATAACCTCTACACAAAACGTGTCTGCTGTATCCAGGGGTCAGGCTTCAGTTCAGAGTCTTTGAAAAATATGGAGGCACTCTTTTGTTGTGATTACTTCTTAGTTCAGTCTGATTCGGAATAGTTATACCCGATAGAGTCCGATCTATGAGTCAAATAGATCTGTTTGAAAATTTGTTGTATTAGACGGGAGTACTTGAAACCATGTGTTTAAAACAGATGATTATTATAAAGTACTAACATGAAATGATATAATTTTGTGTAAATGACTATTATCAGAGGAATACTTGAAACAATATAACAATGGTTGGTTGGTTGGTTTGTTTTACGGCGTATCAACATTTTTCGGGTCATTTAACGCCGAATTTAATTTCAAACAATTTAGTTTAATGTAAGTAGAGTTTTTGTTTACAAACAGTTAAATGTCAGAAATGTTCTATTTCAAACAATTCACTTTAGCATAAGTACACAGTTTAGTTCTGTTTGACCAATAGATAGGGCCCTGGGAGCGATGGTAATGAAGGGGTACTACGCATTCCCCAAAGCTTCTGTATTACAGGAACCGCACCATTAGATTGTTTGGTGTCATATCCAGGATACTCACTGGGAGGGGGTCTTACACCTCTGCAGAGGTGCAGTCGGTGTATTCTACAACCCCAGCCGACAAGGCAAGATATAATAATGTGAAAAATATATTAAGAATAGTTACTTAAAACTATAATTGTTTACAAATGATTATTATTTGTTAGTTGAAACTATATAATTGTTTGCGATGATAAAAAAGACTGAATCGGCATTACATGCTCCATCAGGGGTTGACATGCTGTAAAAACCAATCTAAGAATTCAATACCTGAAATTATGAAAAATGAATAACCTCACGCAAAAAACAAACCCGCAAAAAAACATAATAAAAGAAATATAGACTCTATAAGATTAGATTTAGTCAACTTTTAATGATTAGTGAATAATAGCAAATCTAATCACAGCTGAAATGCTTCGAACTCAATAATAAAAATTAAAAAACCAATTAAAGAAATGAGAGAGAAAATAACAAATCGTGAAAGTTGTCATTCTATAATGATACCTGAAACCAATTATTTCAATTTGGTTGGTTGGTTGGGTTTTATGGCATATTAACCTTTGTAGGTTATTTAACGCCAAATCCATTTTTATACAAATAGTTAGTTCTATTTCAAACACTTTAGTTTAGCGTGAGTATACAGTTTGTCAAAAACATTTCTGTTTCAAGCTATTTAGTTTAGTCAAACAATTCTGATTCAAACAATTCAGTTTAGTATAAGTATAGATTTTCTCCACACACAGTGAAATGTCAAAACAGTTCTATATAAACAATTCAGTTTAGCTTAAGTACAGTTTCAAGCAGTTCAGTTTAGCATAAGTACTCATTTTAATTGTCAAAAATATTTCTATTTCAAGCTATTCTATTTAGTTAAACAGTTCTAATTCAAATATTTCAGTTTAGTATAAATATAGATTTTGTTTACACAGAGTTAGATGTCAAAACAGTTCTATATTAAACAATTCAGTTTAGCGTAAGTACAGTTCCTTTAAAAAAATTCAGTTTACCATAAGTACGCTGTTTAAATGTAAATACACAGTTTAATTGTCAAAAACATTTCTATTTCAAGCTATTCACTTTAGTTTAACAGTTCTTATTCAAACAATTCAGTTTTGCATAAGAATGCAGTTTTATTCTATTTAATCCATAGATAGGGACTTATCAGGTGCTATCATTCCGAACCAGAGTGGACCTGGGAGCAATGGCAATGACAGGGTACTCCGCATTCCCCAAATTCCCAGCATCTCTGGAACTTCACCATCAGATTGTTTAGTGTCATATCCAGGAAACTCGTTGGTGGGGGTCTTACCCCTCTGCAGAGAAGTAGTCGGTGTATTCTACAGCCCCAGCCGACAGGACAATACACAGTTAAATGTCAAAACAGTTTTATTTAAGATAATTCAGTTTATCATAAGTACTCAGTTTAGATGTCAAAACAGTTTTATTTCGAGCAATTCAGTCTAGCATAAATACGCAGTTTAAATGCAAAAGACAGTAAACTCAAGAAACTACGGTTTAGTTCCAGGGAACTTGTTGAGGTAGTCTTACCCCTCTGCAGAGAAGCAGTCGGTGTATTGTACACCGACGGGGCACTATTTCTATTTGAGAGGAATACCTGATATTATATAACTGCGTAAAAAGGTTTCTTGAGAAACATCTATACAAAAAATGTAGATACAGATTTACAATGGTTGTAATTCCCCAACCTTTTAGCATGAAATAACCGTAAACTGTTTGACATGCCATTAAAATCATCTTTACAAGATAAAAGCACTAATATCATCTTGGACTGCGGTTATAACAAGAATTCGTTGCGATCGCGGCTCGTCAAGCAGATATATGAAAAAACTTCTCGTACATATGCTTTATATAGATTATTTGGTTCAATGGTATATCAACCCTTGATGGTTATTTAATGCCAAATCCTGTTTATACATATATGATTTTTCAGTGAATAGTTTTTAGATAATTTTTTAAACGAGACCGAGAGCTCCATTGTTTGCACACAGTTATATGGTTTCAGGTAATGCTAATCCTAATAAATTTTTTTACACTGTTAAATGGGTTTAAGTATTGCTATCTAACACTAATAGTTCTATTTGCTATTTGGTTTCAAGGGCTGTTATCTGATACAAATAATTCAAATTGATATTAATCCCTCATCTTCACACACTGTTAAATGGTTTCAAGTATAGTAAATGATTAAATTAGTTCTTTTTGATCTGTACATGAGATCCAAACAGGTAATACTACTCCAGATCTGGAAGTAATGGTAATGAATGGGTACTCAAGGCTGCAGCATCATCATTACTTTATCGTTATAACAAGGACACTCGTTTTTGGCGGGGGTCTTATCCCTCTGCAGTGATGCAGTTCATAGATAGTACAATTTTAGCCGACTGGGCTCTTCTCGCGCATAAATAAATAAATTCGGTTGTTTTTACTTTTTCAACGAAATATTCTAAATTGATCCGCAAATTTTGTTGAGAATTTTCAGTCTAGGAAAATTTTTTTTTCTAAATTCTCATTATGTTTGCATATACGTATGCAAACTTAATCCAGCAAAGATATCACATCATAGCGCCTTTTTTATTAGAGCGATTGTCTTAAAAACTCTCTCATTGAAAAAAAAACTCCCCGGAAGACATATAGCTGAATGATACTTTTGTGTCTGTGCACGTACTTGACATCATTTTTTTAATCATCCAAATTCTCCGAGATAACTATGAAATATTAATTATAATTTTTCGCTTTTTGCTAAATAAGAACACATTATCATCATGGACCGCGCTTACAATGGAAACCCAACTGGTTAACAGGTTATCTAACTGATATAAAATTCTCGTAGATAGACAAATGCAATTGCTTTACTTTTCTAACGAGGTGCGTTAAGCGTAACGGTTATCGTCGTAGGAAGTGGAATCGACGATCCGATTTCAAATCGTGGACGAGGCTATTTGTGTTTCACTGCTCTTGGGAAAAGCTATGAACCCATCTCTTCCCTCCAATTACGTGTAAAAATGCAGGGTCAACAGTTCTTTAGTGTTGATAAGGCAACCAGTCTAGAATGAAGAAAACTGAATCTAAGCCAGCTTAAAAACTGACCTTGTGTCACATCCTGTCCGTGGTGGCCCTCCATACATACTTTGTATGTTTGTTGGTTGCCTAGCATAGTGTTGTATAAGAGTTAGTGGCATTTTATGCGGTTCACTTCGCTGTAAAAATCTCTACGGCCCAGCTATGACTAAATAGTATAGCAGATTGGAGTCTTTAACCTTGGTTAGACAACCAGTCAGGAGAATGAAAACCAGCTTTACTCCGCTCAAAAACTGATCTTGTGTCACATGCTGCACGTAGCGGAGAGGTAAAATGAATACTTTTCCAACGAAGTATTCTAAACTGATCAGCAAATTTTCTTTAGAATTTTCTAGAAATAAAAAAAAGAATTTTTAAATGTGTCAAATAGCACAAAGATTACTTTTGGGTGTAGCCTTAAGCGTAAACAGAACGAAGACATCATCATCATGTCATTATTATTATTATTATTATTAGTTGTAGTTGCAGTAGCTGCAGTAGCAGCAGCAGCAATAGCAGCAACAATTGCCTCCTTTTTTTGATTTTCTGCTACAAGTGACCAATTTCGTGGACAGCGACATTCAAAACGATTTCGAGCAGCTACATTGAAAATATTTAAATAAATTTATAACTGAACAAATAAAAAGAAGTCAATCCGTTTCCTTTTCTCTTCTTGGCTTCGTACCGTTCTAAACCAGTTCCGAAATGTTGATTTGCTTCCTTCCTGTTTTAAAACTGGCTACCGAAATCTCAACCGAAAGATCCCCGGGGTCTGAATTTGTAGATGTCACCTGGAGTTGTTTAGAATATCATTCAATATCAAATACTTGATACTTTTGTCGTGATATTCGTTTCCAATCGCCTCTTTTATTGTATAGAAGACTGGATCTTTTCTGAGTCCGTAACCCTGTGCCACGGAAGAGAAGAAAAAATGTTGCTTTTTTATGTTTGGCAATAAACAAATGAACAAACAAGTGGCAGATATAAATGAATAAAAACATTAAAACAACAAAATTGTTCAAGTCGCGTTCGTTCGAATTTCTTTTTCTCTCTATTTGCAAGGAATGTTTGTTTGAGCGGGCGCAGTTATGCGTTGTCCATGAGGAAATACAAATGAGTAAAAATGCATCATATGCTCACAGATTTACACATGCATATATCTACAGAGATACTGACTCACATCAGTAAAATACACAAACAAAACTTATACAAATAAAATGTACTTAAAACTATATAAACCTACATATAGCCGGCACATAAAAGCAGACAAATATAAATGTACTCATACTCACATGTGGCTCCTCGTGTGGTGTAATGGTTAACAAGCTTGGCTAGCAGATCGTTTTTAATGAGTTCGATTCTTACGAGGTGGTCCGTATATCTGACCGAGTTAATCTAAACTAAACTAAACTGAGTGAATTACTATTACTGAGAGGCGCTCATGGCTTAACGGTTGTAGGTGGGGAGAAATAGACCCGGTTGTTTGCATTTCACGGAGCGCTTATACCTTTGGGAAAAGCAGGAATCTAGCTATTTCCCCCCGCCAGCTATGGGTTAACCGCACGGTAGACAGAACTCTTTAGCTTTTGTATGGCACAGGTCTATGAGAAGGAAAATTCTGAATTGAAACTAGCTGTAAAAAGTAAGTAAATTTGGCAACCGTAGTCGAGGGTGACCCCAAGTCTCCTTTTTCGATAGCTACTACACCAGAGTGTAGGGGAGGGCGCTACTCCGTTCCTTGGATTGCTCCACTTTACCCTTGATACGTACCTTATACTGCTGAGTGTTAAGCAAGGAGACATCAAGTATCATTTTTTGAGTCTTTGGAATGACTCGACCTGGGATTGAACCAGTTCTCCCGGGTCTTTAGCGAACACTAACTAGCTGTGCTCCGTCTCAGAAATTGATATTTTGTCGCACCCTGTCCGTAGCGGAGAGGTTGGGTGTGTACATGCTCTCTAATACATCTTGACACCTTACACGGTGTTATGGTTTGCGAGTTAAGCTAACAGACCATAGTTAATAAGTTTAATTCTAACAAGGTACTTTATACTTCTAACCTTGTTTATTTGTGAATTTGATTCTTACTGGGTGGTCCATATATCTGACGTTGTGCTAAACTGAGCTAAGCTTAGTGAATGACTACTTATTCACACCTACAGCGCCTGTCAGAAAGCGATAGTTGCCCGGTCGGTGGTGTTTAGACTACTGCTGAGGGATAAGACCCTCCCCCTCCAACAAACTAGGTGTTCTGGCTGTGACAAGTTTCATACAGTGCTGCCTGTGACAAGTTTCATACGGTGCTGATTCTCAAGTTCTGGAGCACTGGGGAATGTAAAGTACTCCTTCATTGCCAGGACTCGGAATGGTAGAATATATCAGGTTTCCATCAATAGGTTAAATAGATCTAGCAAAAAGGTATTATTGGATAAAAATGCTTTAAACTATATAAATATTGAAACAAATCATTTTTAAATAGGAATACTTATTTCAAAAATTGTTTATAAATCATTAGTATTAGACGGAAATCATCATTATCATCATCATCATTATCAAGTTGTGCGTGGATTTTCTTGACTCTCTCTCTCTCTCTCTCTCTCTCTCTCTCCCCGTCCCGATTATCCATCGTTCCCGGCAGGTCTTCCAGATTACATTCTGTGTTTGCACAGAGCTGATATAAAGAAGTTCTGGCCGGTCAGCCAACACTGGCACGTCTGTGTATAAAGGTCCATAGAAGAACGTCATTCATGTGTTTGTTCTTGCATCTCCAGCAGTGTCCCACATATCTTGTTCGTCTTACTTAGATGGCTTTTGAGATGGGAGGTAAGTGGCCATGCTGCTGTTGTTTCGTGGGTGGTACTTCCATGATTTGTTCAAGATAGCTCGTAACATTCTTCTGTAGTTCCCAAATAGCTTTTCCTCAGTTAATTTCATTAGCGTCTAGGTAGTGCTGTAACGGTACAGCCGTTCTCGCCAAATACGGGTGTGATTCCGCTTCCAATCGGCAAGTCGTTCCTCTGGTCGGATATATCTTCAGATGGCACGACTGATTCGTAATCTGCTCACGTTGTGTTTTTTTTAAGATCCAGACAATAGATCAATCGCTAGTAGGAGTGACCGGTCTGTGAGTAAACGAATGAGACCGCACAATAAAAAGAATATTTTTTTTAAAAGTCGACACCAAGAAACAGAGAACAAAACAAAAATGATAATATTTAGTACGAATAAAATGCCTTTAGAAAATGATTCATATATTCACCCATCCTGGAGTAGGAAAGTTTTAGTCGGAGACCAGCTCTCAAATAAACAGTTTGTGTTCGTCAATTCCTCGTATAAGTTTTAGGCTTTTCTATTCTCACTGTCAGTAGTCTGGCGCACGGCCATCTTAAACGGCGGTTATGTTTGCTTTCCTAAATCCTTGATACTACTTCACAAGTGCTTATTACATTTAGCTTCCTTTTTTTTATTCTCAGTGTTGTATTATGGTCAGCTTTCTTCGCTTTCGATACTCAGGGTAGTCTAGTACAAGGTCAAAGATGCGGAATCTAGTCGTAATCTTTTTCTGCTGACGTGCAAATTCGGCATTTTCTCTGTCTCTCTACAGTTGTTGGGTTTTCTTAATTTACTTCGCTTTATCTACACCCAGGGTAGTCTGGTAGAAGGTCAGGTCTCAGAGCAACATGTTCTCTTAATTCACTGCACGTTTTTTATACCCAGGACAGTCAGGTAAAAGCACCCTTGGCGGTATATTATCTCGATTACTCTTCGTTTCTTTATCTCCATGAGTCTGGCACGAGGGCATCTATCGTCCTCTCCGCGCTGGTCTCTAAAGTATCATATTATCTCTATTTCTATTCGCGTCTTTATCTCCAAGGGTATAGCAGAAGGTCACCCCAAGTCGTTGCATTATTTCAGGTTTCACTTCATTTTTCTACTTACACAAGTCTGGCGCTAGGGCATCTCCCAAGGCGTTGCATTATCCCTCTTGGCTTCTTTATTAGATTATCTATTGGTAAGACTACATCACGTCTGAACAATATGCAATATGGCTTTCTCTGCCTCTCAATTCAGGATAGCCAGACACAAGGTCAGAGATCTGAGAGTGTGTAAATTTGTAGCTCCTTCTTATACGTCTGCCACTGGTCTACCTCTGTGAGAGACAAACTCTGTCTTTTTATGTATATCTTCAACTGATAGGTGGTACAGGGAAACAAAAAATATCGATTTTCTCCTAATTTGGTTTTCAATAATTTTCTGCTGACGCGCATTTCGGAATTATTTTAAAAAATAAATTTCATTTAGGTTTATTCTAATCTTAGATCAGTTGCTTTTGATAAGTAATAGGTCCTGGTTTTGATTTGGACTCGTTCTTTCACTTCAAACCATCCGGAACACAGCGATCTGTCGAAACAATTTACCAAACTTCTGACGGCTTTAGTTTAACAAGTAAGAGTTCATTTGTTTTTTCTTTTCTTCCCAATTACAATTCGTTTTTGTCAAATTCTTTTCTCTTCAAAGTAACATAATTTTCATCTACACTTCATTTCAAAAATCCATTACGACATTGCACATTTGTAATGTACTACTCTATCCTTCCAAAATCCAAATTGGTTTCTTTTTCCTCTGGTGAATATTTCTCTGGCTAGTTTCCGACCCTTACAGGGTTACAAAGCATCCATAGAGTAATACTATTTCAACGTTCCATTGCAGTTATTTTTATCGGTACTTTATTATCTGTCAGACATTTATAGTTATATGGTATCAAGTATTTCCACCCCCTGAAAGATTAGATTGTTTTTGTTTTGTCTATCAATTCATCCTGATGGCGCTATTCCTATAGCGAAACATATCAATATGAATTTCCATAATGTCTTCTTTTTTATTCCCCCAACACTTATATATGAGAAAAATAGAAAAAAGGTAAAAAGAAGGTAAGAATTATAAAAAAAAAAATATCATGAAGAAAAAGCACAAGAATTTAGATGAGAAATGAAAGGCGAAAAAGAAAAGAAGAGAAAAAAAAACCCAAGAATAGACGAAATGACAATTCTGTTGTGGATAAAAGTCGTTGGCGCCGTCGTTTTGTACCAGACTAGGCAACGTTTGACAAGACAACCATGAGGACGGGTAAAGTTTTTATATAATTTATAATACTGGTTTTACATAAATCAAATTCAGAGTCATTTCTCAATGTAATTATAGTCACAATAAATAAAAAGAATAAGACAGGAAACGATAGCAACGTTTATTACGAATTCCAGTAACACAAGCTTCACAACAGCAATTCTCTTGACAGTCTTTTGCCGCGAAACAAAGAACGATGTCTTTAATATTCAGGTTTTCAGCATGTTGTCTATTCATGGAGATTGCGCTTGAATTGTCCAGTCTGTTGTCTACCACGAAATTCCTCAAATAAGTTGAATAAGAAATATGGTTAATATTAAATGTGGAAAATTTCGGTCGTTTTTAGACGACCTAACCTTCCATAAGTATGCTAATCTCTCTCTCTCTCTTTCTCTCTCTCTCTCTCTCTCTCTCTCTCTCACACACACACACACACACACACATGCGTGTGCGCGCACACATTCTGCCAATAGATAAGTTTAATACCCAATTTAATAGCCAAACTAGAATACGGAACCACTCTTACTTTAAACTATATTACGAATTAATATATGTTTTATTGTGAGAATAGAAAAAAATGCTTGTATAATCAGAAGAGATAAACAAGTAGATTTTTATTGATAGAAACTTTATAAAAGGTAGCTAATAATAAATGTCTCCATTAGTAGATATTGAATATAAAAAACGTGACTTCTTCGAAAGTAAAATCACGAACATGAGTAAGCACGGGGTCACATAATAATTCAATTGAGTAAAGGAAATAAAAAGCTGCTTGGAGATCGGGCAACACCCGGGACTGTCCTGGCCATACGCTGCAAGTGAACAGAAAATAAAAAAAAAATAAAAAAACAAAACCAAACAAACAAACAAACAAACAAACAAACAAAAAAGCAACAGTATACAGATGTATGAAGTCTAAATGTATAACTCAATTCTCATACAAAAAAATCTCCCAGTCGGCGAGGCTTAGAATATGCTAATTGCATTCCCTGCAAAAGGATACGACCTTTTCCTCCACCTACCGAAATTACGTGTCCTGTTTATGAAACTAAACTGTATCTGATGGTGCAGCTCCACTTTTGAAGATCTGGATTGTATAAAGTACCTCTTCATTGCCTTTACTCCCAGGTCTACTGATTCAAAGTAGTTGTACCTGTCAGAGTCCGATCTATGTGTCAAATAGATCGGTGTAAAAATCATTTGTATTTGATAGGAATACTTAATACCATATAACAATAACTTTTTTGTATGAAGAATAGTTACGATAAACTAAAGTTGTTTACTCAGGATTGTTGTTAGTTACTCGAAAACATGTAACTATGTGCAGATGACTATTATTCAATAGAAATAATTACTTGATACTGTATAATTATTAGAATTAGATGGAAATATTTGAAATCATGCAAGTGTGTACAAATCATTTATATCAAATAAGAATACTTGATATCATGATTATGTACTAAAAACTCATTAAAACAACAACAGAAAAAATGTAAATACAAATGTACAATGAAAGTAAATATGGATATAATTCCGATAGTATTAAGAAAGCAAAAAAAAAAAAAACAACAACATAATAATCCAAATAGGTTAATTTATTGTGATGTAAAGTCAACTTTAAACGTATCAATTTCAATAACCATCATCAGGACTTTGATATCAGAATTGTTCTCATAGCGATGAATGCTAGTCGAGATAACAGGAGCAAATGAAACGTATACAACGAAAAGATACAAACGTGCACATAGCGTTCTTAATTTAAAAGTATTAAGAACGTGTTTGGCACGTGAAAATATATTTGAAAATGTTGGATTTTTTAAAAGAGACGAGAAAAATCCTCCTGTCTTTTAAGAAATGTACAATGAGTACTATTCCCAAACCTCTAGATATAAGATAACCCTAGATGGGTTGATTTGCGGTTAAGATCTATCAATCGTGCGACAAAATACTAAATTCCATTCAGGAAGAAATCAAACAGAAATCCTTGTTTAATATTTATTGACGTGTGAAAAAATAGAAAGAAAGAAAAAAACAACAACGAAGAAATATGTCTAGACTAGAAAATAAAACATAGTCGGTTTTACTTAGCAAAAATTATTTGGTTACATTCAACTATGTCAATCTCAAAGCGGCATTATATGTGTGTGCCAATGACACAAAGGCTCTGGTGCACAGAAGAGAGCGTTTATAAACAGATGGACGCCTTAAAATAGATCTCTTCCGCATGTCGTGCGGAAGAGATCTATTTTAGTTCTCTTTTTCTTTATCGCAATGGCAACCATTTATATCGCCTCCAAGTGATCATTCGGAAAATTCATCTTTTAATCAAGGGCTGGTTATTCAAAAGTGGCAAAAACCCTTTACAATCGAAATTGAAACGTTATTGAGAGTGTAGTGGGTGCATGTTATTGTTTAGTGAATGTGTTACTCTCCTATTTGTAGGGGGTGAGAATGAGTCATCGTCCGTATTTTACGGATATTACTTCACGATTAGTTTCACCGCAAATACAACACAAATTTTTACAAGCACGTAAAACAAATGGAATATGACAACAACGCACATTAAGAAATAAAAAAATTAATATTCAAAACAAAACAGGAATAAAAATAAACGAGAAACATAATGTGCGAGTGGCCTTTGTAGAAATACAGTTATAGCCAGTTAAATGAAAATAGGGTTGTTCACACCTGTGTGTGTGTGTGTGTGTGTGTGTGTGTGTGTGTGTGTGTGTGTGTGTGTGTGTATTTATATGTTAACAAAGTCTATTAAATGAATGGTTCCATGGTTGGCTGAAATAAGTAGGATAAAAATAATCGTCTGTACTTACATATGTGTGTATGTGTGTGTGTATATGAATGATGGGCCGGAATTATGGGTCTTTGCTTTCATTAAGTCCGCCTGTGTGGTTTCTTAAGATTTTGGTGTCATTGGTGAAAGAAAATCGCAAGCCCTTCCCTTTGAGTCTATATTGCGGCTCTGCTGCTCGTTTCATGACCTCTAGTGAAGAGTCTTTTTGGGTAGTAGACGGAATGACTTTTTGGCCGTTGAAGAAATGAATTGAATGACCAACAACTGACCTGGTAGATTAAATTCTTCGTTATATATACCTTAGTAGTGGATAAAAAAAGTTTTATTTCGTGTCCTAAAATTCAAGCACGTAGATATTTCTTGACCAATCAGATTCGTATTTTTACTTATTTGTTATAGAGCCTAAAAAATTTCTGTTAATTTGTTTCTGATCTGGATTTTCTAGAATGTTCTTATTCTATGTTTTAGCTGATTGGTTGAAAAATATAAAAATGTAACTTAAATGCTAATATGGTTTTGATCGAAAATTTCTAGAATGTTCTTATGTATGTTTTTGTAGATTATTTTAAGGCTAAAAATGTGTATTCTATAAGATCTTTCTATTCAACATTTTAATTCAATAAGAAACCTTGTTGACAAAGAATGAGTAATTTATTAAGATCGGCATAAGATTGGCGCAAGATCAGAAGTTTGAAGTAGTTAGTGAGAATCAAACTCACTGTCTATAGGTCTACTAGTCTACCTGTCTAACAATTATACAGAGGTGCTGTAAAATGAAGCATAATTAATCTTAATTTTTTTTACTTCGCTTTGTCGAGTTGTGTTCATTCAAGGTATATTCTACAATGATCGAAACTAAAGATGTATTTACTAAGATAGAAATTGACAATGATTTTCTTCAAAACATTCCCTTTTGCATGCAAGTTATTCCAAAGAGGTTTTTATTGGTCGAAACATCTCTGAAACTTCTTTTGATATGATGTAAAGCTTTGCTATTATATTTCTTTTAATGAGATCCACATCCCAAAATCTTAACCAAGAGATTAATTTTTAGTTGAGGAAAGAAGCAAAAATCCGACAGTGCTTGGTTTGAAGAGCATAAAGGTGACTGCACCAACACAATTCTGTGTTTCACCAAGAATTACTGATCAAAAGTATCGAGACTGCTGATCAAAAGTATCCAAAATGGCTATTGGCTCGTTTTGTTGGCAGTCGAAAAGTTATTGCTTTATTAAGCAAGTTATTTACCAAACTTAGCTTATTTTGGCGGAAGGTCGTAACTATGAAACAGCCTGTGAGGATCGAACACACTAACAATTGTCTACTAGCTTAATTCGGTAACTATTAAACTCAACCAGGAGCCTTATCCTTTAATTATTTCCTAAGATATGGTTATTTGTAGCACATGGTCAGTTGCATTGGGCTTCTAATGAGACTTGAACTCACTAATCATAGTTTACTATTCTAGCCTGCACGCCACTGCACTACGTGAGGTAGCCTGACTCGTTAAGTTAAGTTACTGACATGTGCACACATCTTAAAAAAAAAAAAAAAAAAAAAACCCTGAAGCTTCAGTCTCGATTCTTTTTGATCAAACAATATGATCAACGCTCAAATTTGAATTTCAGCCAGAATTTTAGGGGAACCCAGTAAAAATTAATCTTACAGCTACAGGTCTGCTCGCCTATGTCGCAAACCACTATATCAACCAAGCCGAAAGTATGACTTTTCTCAAGCTCTCCATTACGGGCAAGATTTGACTCAAGGTTAATTTTTCAGCGGAGTAAGCTGTTATAGTTTTACTTAACGAACTCAATGCCAAAAATACGTATTTATTTAACCAAACCTCCAATCCGAATAAGATATGAAACAAAGTCAATTTTTTTAAGCTGGAGCAGCTGGTTTCATTTCAGAGTATTCATTCTCCTTTCTGGCTGCCTGTTTCCCCAAAACAGTCTACCCATACCGGGAAAGAACAAGTTGATTCATGCCTTTCCCGAGGGCATTAACGCGAAATGAAATACCTGCAGCCTCTGCGAGGATTTGAACTTGAGTTGCCGATTGCATTTCATACGACAATTACCGTTACGCTAAGCACGCCTCCAAGCTGAGAGTGAATTCTTTAATGTGCAAGAGGAACGGAGAGCCGAGTGAGTGGCGAGTAAGCTAAATCCTTTAAGATTAAAGTCACTCAAGCATTAAACATTTTTGTGTTGCATGCAAAAAGGAATGTAAAAAGTGATTGAATCAACCGAAGATTGATGCATTTGCGAAAGAAGACACCTTTGTCTCACAATTCTTCTTTTCGTTCTTCGACGTTCTTGTTTTTAATTCTTTCTTTCATCATTTTCCAGCTGTTATTTTTCCTTTTCTTTATTCTCTTCTTCCTCGATTACTTCCCTCTTTTTAAATAACATGGTTTCTTTTTCTTCCCTCCCATTCATCTTATTCACGTCATTAATTTTTTTCCACGTTTCTTCTTCTGATAATAAATAAATAAGTAAATACATGAATGAATAAATAATAACAATAACTTGTCATCTAGTGTATTTTGCTGTTCCAGCAGACCACAAAGTGAAAATAAAAGAAATCGAACAGATAAACAAAGACTTTGATCTTGCTCGAGAACTGAAAAAGCTTTAGAACATGAAGATGACAGTGATACCAATTGTAGTTGGGGCTCTTGGAAAGGTTCCCAAAGTATTGGAAAAGAAAATGGGAGAACTGGAGATTCGGAGGAAGATTTAAGACCGTCCATTACACAGCAATGTTAAAATCGGCTAGAATACAGTGTTCTGGAGACCTGACTGGTTTTGTTTCTTTGTTTAATGGCATATAAACCTTATTTAATACCAAAGCCATCCTTGTAGAAGGACAGCAGTGGCCGGGGGGGGATAAGGTAGTTCATACCTTTCCCAAGAGAATTAGTCCAAAAGTGAACGTAATAGCCAAAATACGAACTTGTTAACTACGATGACATAGTCCAGCTCTTTCAGTATTTCTTTGTTGTTATTCATTCAGTTTTAGCTAGTGTGACAAATAAACCTTTGGTAGATACCCAATGAGAATCGAACTCACTAATAATGGTCTGTTGGCCCAATTAGCAAACCACAACATCAAGCGAGGCATCCCTGAATTCTAATTCTTGTTGCGTTTATTTACTTTTCTTTTATTTACTTTTATATATTAATTCTATATTTTCCTCTTCGTCCTTTTTGTTGGTCTATTTTTCTTCTTTTTGTTTGCACTTCCTTTAATGCACTAGTACTTTCTTGTTTTACGAAGAGAATAATACCATCGATATCTTTATCTCATAAACATACTGCGTGTGTCCTTGTAGTTAAAGGAACCAAAGAAAGAAAAAAGAAAAGAAAAGCTCTTCTTAACGAATGATTACCAAATATTCCAAAAAGAAACGCTATTCTAAAACAATTGAAGTCCAATATATTGATTCTATGGCACACAACCAAAAGACAGGCCTGTTTACTTCACTCATAAAACCGAAACTGAGACATTAAACTCTAAAATCATTCAACTCATAATCTGATTGAAATATTCAGCTCAACATATCCGTCATAGACGATATAAAATACATTAAATAAGACACTTTGTATTGAGACTGTCTAGAATCTCCTTCACTTGTCCCATGACCTGGTTTAGTCGTGGTGGGTACTACTTATGTAGGAATAGCATAACAGAGCCCACTCCTCTCCCGGTCAACAAGAAGTTTGAATTCAGAATTTTCTTTCTCTTAGACAGGTTGTCATACCAAGATTAAAGAGTTCAGTCTGCCCTACTATTTATCCATAGCTGAAAGAGGGTTAAATGTTTTATATAGGGTAAAAGTGCTATGGAAAATGTAAATAGGATTTGAACTGGGGTAGCTAAGTCCACTTCCTACGACTATAATCGTTACACCACTCCTAATCTGGTATCACAGTTCCAAACAGGTCTGAAATAATGTTCACGGTCATGATTTGCTTTTCCCTATTTCCGTGCGAAGAATTCCGCTTCACCTAACTAAGGAACATGTTTTTCTTCTTAACTGAAACAGAGATCGCAGCCCGATTTCTTTGGATCTCTGTAGGCCTTAGTAATGGAAGCAACATTGCGTCCGATGATACTGAAGGATAATCGCTGGTGCAATCGAAAGTGACACGACGTCCAACTTTCCGAATAAGATTGTCGGTTTTGTCACGATCGGTGACTGTGGTCTCAAACACCGCTGGTTTAAAAACGTAGCAATCTGTGTGACCAGCTAATTTCGTACGCTTAGTCTCCTCGGCTTTGCGGACAGCTGAGCTTGGAATCGCGGCTGACGTTAGAAGATACGAAAGTATTCATTAGTGTTAGCCCAGATTACAAGGAAATATTACAAGGATATATATATAATTCAACATGCTATATTATAATGATACATTATCTTAATCTTAGTCACGCACTTAGCGTAACGGTTATCGTCGTAGGAAACGGAATCGGAGACTAGAATTCAAATTCTGTTTGCCTTTGACTTCGCACTTATGCCAAGAGCATGACTCTTCCCCTTCCTCAAGTAACAGGTACATAGGTCCGATTGTTTTTTAGCCTTTGTTAGGCAACCAGTCTAGCAGAAAGAAAAAACTGTTTACAAACCAACTTTATTCCGCTTAAAACTTGATCTGGTGTCCCATCCTAATTTTGGCAAAGAGGTTGGGCAAATACGCATTATATAAAGATAGCTGAAAACCTGTTTTATAGGCGGGATTTATATAAATAGGAAAGTGGTAGAGAAAAGTTATACGTTTGTTTTTGGCCAATAAATTTTCATTTTACTTTATACAGTTGAATAGAAAGATAAAGATTCCCTTTAATTAACTGAATGGGCACAAAGTGAGACCAGTTTAGCATTATACTTAAACTGTAAATCGAATAGCTCGCCACAAGTTTTAAGAGTTTCGTAAATTTCAATAAGAAATACGCTAAAAACATGTTCAGTAGTTCTATGAGCAACAACAGAACCTTTGGTGGACATAACTCAATTTATCCGAGTTACGCAATGATAAAAAATGAAAAAGACATCAATTTCATCTATAAAAGAGGTTCCCAACCTTTTCAGCCAAAGAATAATAAAACTTATCGCTTTAAACAAAACAAAAAATAAATAAATAAAATTCATAAGATAACAATTATAATTTATCAATAAAATATCTGATATTGTTTGCAATCACAAAAAGATGCAATATCTGGAATAAATAAAGAGGCCGAAAGAAGGAGAACATCAGAGAAGTGAAGATTTGACAGTTGCGAACGAAGCATTTTCTTGACCCGAGTTTAAAACCTGGCCGATGCTATTTGAATTTCACATAGCGCTAATACCCTTGGGAAAGATGTAAATCCAACAATTATCTCTCCAACTTTTGATTGATATTAGGGCAAACTGGTCTCTTTAACCTTGATATTGGAAACCACTTTGGGAAAAGGAAAACTAAATTTTATAGAAATTGGGAATGTGGCAAGCTAGAAACTTGGACTTCAAATCTTATAGGTTTGATTATTTGTTTTTTTTATGGCATATCAACCTTCGTGGGTTATTCAATATCAAAGTCATCCTTGTAGAAGAGCAGTAGTGATACAATTTAATCCATAGTTGGGAGGATAAGATGTTCCATACTTTTCCCAAGGGTATTTGTCCGAAAGTGAATGTAATGGTGCGACTGAAGTTCGAACTTGGTTACTTCGAGGTCGTAGTCGAGTACTTTAGCAATTACAGATCAGGGAGTTCCCCTCAATACCGTGCCTCATCTACAGTTGTAATGGTACTTCTTCATTGCTAACCTCAAAAGGAGAAGAGAACATTTTGAAAGTTGGGTGTTGGGCACCAGTTGGGTGTTGCGGACCACGGATCATTCTTCTCGAATTAATGGGATTTGTTTTTCGTAATAAACTCTTATTACCCATTTTCCTTTTCTCTTCCTTTCTACTACACCCACCTCATCTCTCCACTTTATTTACAGCTTATTTATTGATTGATTTTTCATAATTTTTGTAAAAGTAATTTCTTTCTTCGATGGTGAATGGCATAACACCCACTTTGACATAAAAAATATCTGAAGATAGTATTTTAGTATCTTAACAATAAAAAAAGGACTTGTTAATAAAAACTGAAATCTATTAACTGTTATTACCTTATGCCATTTTTAAATTCATTAATAGGATATCTGGCCGTGAAAATTTGATGGATTCTTTTTAAATATAGCTAATATCAGTGTAAAAAGTAAAATAGAACAAAAGAAATTGATAATTACAACGCCAATACAGTGGTAGTGTTTCAGTGAAAGTTAGAGAGCGTGGCGGAGAGCGGTAAGCTGGGACAATTGTCACGGCAAAGTGATCGTATGAAGAGCTGATGTGCTAAGAATGAATGTTTTAATCCGTTCCGCCAGTAACCTGTGTATTAAAAGTATGGTTATGTCTTAAGGGGCAGGGTTTTATTTTATCAGAATATCTTTCCGCTCTCCGCTTAAAGGATAACGTTCGTCAAATACCTAAGACGAAACTTGTTTTGGTTTCTTTGTTTAATGGCATATCAAACTTCATTAGTCATTTAATGCCAAAACCATCCTTGCAGCAGAACAGTAGTGTTTAGTGGAAGAGTGGTCGCCAATGAGCCGATAGACTGGGGTTCAATCTCCGGTCGAGTTATACCAAAGACTCAAAAAATCATACTTGATATCTCCTCACCTAAAACTCAGCGTTATAAGGTACGTTTCAAGGGTAAAGTGGAGCAAACCAGGGAAAGGAGTAGCGCCCTCCCCTACACCTCGGTGTAGTAGCTATTGAAAAGGGAGCCTTCGGGTAGCCCTCAACTACGGTCGCCAACTTTACTTACTTTTATAGCTAATAGAAAAATTGCGTTCCTAGCTCTCTTAAGAGTACATAGATGAAGGTTTGTTGTTAGTAATAATAAATAAATTTTGAAACTCTTATCGAGTTTTGGTTGACTGATTTTAATATGTCAACCCATCCAGGATTGTTTTATACCAAAGGATAATGGAATTGCATACATTGTATGTTTATTTTTAAATTTTTGTGTAGTTTTTTAAAGAGTTTTTTTAGACTGTTACATAATATCAAGTTCTCCAGATACAAATAATTTACCAACAAATCTAATTCAACAATCGATGAGACACGAACAGATACTGTTACCCCGGGTCAGAGTGGGAGTAATAGAAAATGAAGGGATACTCCATATTACTCAGTTTTCTTGAACTGGAACCTCACCATGAGATGCAGTTTAGTATCATACTCAGGACACCTTGCTTTTGGGGTCCCTTACAATGCTGCAGGGTGATACAGTCAATATAGTCTAAGACCCATCGACAGAGTCTCTGATTTATGGGGTATCTGGTATAGACATTTCGTCAGGTTGTATAGCGACAAAAATTCATGCGTCGTGAATCTACTTTCACTCCCATCCATTCTGTCTTCATCATTCGAAATTCTATCTTTTTTAATAAGCTCTGGCATCAAACACTGGCGCCAGTGGGAAATGCGCGATAATCTCAAGCACAAGGTACGCCTGGATTGTCTTTCATTTAGTTTCTTTGTTTAACCGCATATCAATCTTGTAGAAGAGCAACAGGGATACTATTTAACCACAACAAGCGTGATAAGAGGTTTCGTACCTTTTCCAAAGGTATTAGTCAGAAATTGAACCCAATAGCACGATTGGAATTCGAATTTGGTTTCTTCATGGCTGCAGTCCGGCACTTTAGCCACGACCCCACAGAGACTCGCCCCCTTCACCTTTTGCACAACAGTTTTTGGTTGCTCCGGCGGCGTTATGGTCCAGTTTGAACAAGTCAAGTCTAAGTTCTCGAATTAGGCTACATTGCACGTTTATCTGTGTGGCTTTCAAATTATATACGGAGTGAAGCAATGCATATCGTGTCAGCGAATATAGCAGTTTGTCCTTAGGTTATAAGCGCGCATGCTCGACAAAGTTCTATATAATTCAAATCTAATCCTTGTATATATCATACTAATTAAGGCTTTCAACCATAAGACAAAATGTCAACAACCGAACAATGAAAAAGGTACATGAATTGTTGGTTGGATATTCATTTTTATACTATTACGACTACTACTACTACAATAATAAAAGATAGTAAAAACATTTCCATAAATAATCTTAGAAGATGCTGTTTGTGAGGTGCATTTCCCCCCACATTCCTTTTTTTCTGTTCATCTGCAATTTCTTTCTTTTCGAAAAAAATTCTACTTACATTGTTTTCGTAATAAGGGGTTTATTTCATTTGTTTTTGTTTATTTTACTTTCTTCTTTTTTTCTTTCTTTTCCATGATTGATTTTTTCTATTTGTCAACACCTTTCACCCTTCTAGAAGAAATCAGATTCTTTTTTCTTCATATTAACTTTCTTCATTGTTTTTTTTTTGTTTTTACTTTTTCCTTCTATTTGTCATCCGCCTTGTTTTGCGTATAACACTAAACTGTATCTGATAGTGAGGCTCTAGTTCTTGGCAGCGTGATGTACCTCTCCATTGCTATTACTTTCATGTCCACTCTGATTCGGAATGGTAGAATCTGTTACGGTCCAATCTATGGGTCAATGTTTGAAAATTGGGTTAGATAGGAAAACTTTACGTGATGTGGCTTTGTGAAAATTGTTTGTATTAAGAATAGTTAAAATTGTTTACTAAGGATTTTTATTATTTGTTACTTGAAACCATTAAACTGTTTGCAAATTATTTAGATTAGATAGGAATACTCGATAACAAATAAATGTGTGCCAACAAATGATAATAGCCAAATAAAAACAAAGTGTAACTTTAAAAAATAGAACTTTGAAAATATTGTAATGATTCTGATCAATCATTTCGAAAGGAATTAAATTTCCGTCTCAAACTAGAAGTTGATGTGCCTCTAAATAAAATAAACCTAAACCAAACCACATATCACTCATGTCTACGACTTGTTTATTTTATTTCTGCAAGAAGAAATCTGTTTACTTCTATTTCATAATATCCATTTTTTCATTACATCTTTTTATTCTTCTTTCCAACTTTCTGTTGGGAACAACATTCTTTTTCCTAATAACCGATTTTTCTCCCAAATTTCTCCTAACAACAGAATCAGGGGCTCAAAAAAGAATAAAATTGAGTCTCACTCGATGATATAATTGGATGGTTGGTAAGGTTTTTTGGCATATCAACCCTTTTAGGTTATTAAATGCCAAATCATGTTTATTATATATTAAATATAGGGTGCCTCAATATACATGTGACCCAGGTGACTTCTAATAACTCTACTAATAATAATGCTGAATACTTTTTGTTTCAGATTTGAAAATAGTATACTATAATAACCATTAATCCTTGATCACGAGAGAGGAAAATATTTTGTGTCATTACGTATTTGGAGACAAAAATCATTCAAAGTTGTCTCAAAATAGATGCAACCCATTAATATGATAATGATTTATTACTAAGACAAGAAACTAAAAAAAAAAAAAAAAAATTGCGTGTCCTGGAAACTGATATAGTAACAATTAAAAAAAACATTGATTTGATGTCTCTCGCTCAAAGGATGCATTTTTTACTGGACAGGTTCCAAATGACCAGAGAGAATTTTTGGGACTTATAAACTTAATGTTCTTACTTGACTAGGATTACTACTATTATGCATGATTTTTTTACCTGTGCTCATGTTCAGATTTTTTTTTTTTTTTACCTAGCCTTTTTAATTATCGGTTCCCATATTGTATTCTTCTCTATACTTGGTCTACTCAGCAGGTCATGGTAGCCCAACATATGTACTGATTCCTTAAGGCGTCTAATCCTCCAATGTTCAGCTCTATCAATTATTTCAACTTCATCCCATAAGGGCAGAGGGTTTCTCTTTTCCTTCCATATGTAGTCCGCCATACCCGACTTTTCAATTTCACCTCGTACTATTGCCTTCCGATGTTCTTCTAGCCTTACTTTTAGTGGGCAACCTGTCTCACCTTTGTATATTTTACCACAAATGCATAGGGGTGGAGTAAACACAATTCTTCATCGTGTTGAATTCCGTTGATGGGTTGACCTGGAAGAGATATCTCCGGAGAGTTGAATCACTTGTGAATACTGCCCAGATGTCATATGGTCTACATATCTTATGGATCCTTTTGGCTAGTTCTTTGACATAGGGCAGACATACTGTGGTGAGTTTTCGGGTATTGTCCCCTATCCTCCAATCTAGGTTTCTTGGAGCCGATGTTATGCACTCTGGGTAGTTGTTACGATGGAGGTTGTGTCTCAGACAAGTCATTTCTTCTTGATATGCATCAGTATCGCTACTAATGGTTTTTCCTCGATGTTGTAAGCAACGGACTATTCCTTTCTTTACCGTATATGGATGATGGGAATTAAAATTGAGGTACTGTCCGGTGAAGGTGGGCTTACGATACACAGATGACCTGAATCCTTGCTTTGTGCGTGTTACTAATACATCGAGGAAGGGTAATTTATTGTCTTGCTCTTTCTCCATAGTGAACTGTATAGATGGTTGGATTGAGTTCATGTGATCAAGTAATATCTGAACATCTTCCTGATGAGGCCAGAGAATGAATGTGTCATCTACGTATCTAAGCCACATAGATGGCTTTAGTGATGTAGATCTTAATGCAATTTCTTCGAAATATTGAATGTATATGCTATCCAACACTGGTTACAATGGCGAACCCATTGCCAGTCCTTCTTCTTCTCGGTATATATAAGATCCCACCCCGAAGTAGGTTGTCTCCACACAGAAAGTCAACATTTCCATGGCGTAACGGTTAGAGGCGTTGGTTCTCTAAGCTTCTAAGGAGATAATCATCTGGAGGTTGTAGGTTCAATCCTGACTGCAGGCGAGTAACAATACAGGAATACTTAACACTTGTACCCGGTTATGGCTAACGGAATCAGAATAGGCGACGTCTGTGTATTCAATAAGGGAGGTAGTTCGAAGTTCCGTGAAGGTTCTCGAGTTCGACAAACACCTGAAGAAGGCCGGAGGACATATCGGCCGAAACGTTGTGGAAATAACAGTAAAGATGAAGACAATAGTCCGAAAACCCTTAATGATAAAAAAAGCTTTATTTAACATCGGTTATTTGTTTGCTCACACTTAATATCATTTTTTTAAAAGTTAGAGTAATTTGTTTTCACACGAGTAAAATAGTTGCAAGTATTGATATTTACGCTAACAATTCTATTCAAGACAAGTCATTCATTTGCACATAGACAAAGGGTTCCAAGCATTGTTATGTAATACTAATGATGCATTTTTTGCACACAGTTAAAGGGTTTCTAGTATCACTATTCAACACTTATAATTCTATTCAATATTACTCGTTCGTTTGTCTACAGTTAAACGGTTGCAAGTATCGCTATGTAACATTAACAACTCAACATTAATCATTTGTTTGCACATAGTTAGATAGTCAAATAATTCTATTTGACCCATAGATGAGACCCTATCAGACACTACCATTCCGGATCAGAGTGGACTTGGGAGGAATGGCAATGAAAGGGTACTCTCATTATCCAGAGCTCTATAACTGGAGTCTCACCATCAGATGTTTAGTGTTATATCCCGGACACACGCTGCAGATATGCAGTCGGTGTATTCTAGCACCCCAGCCGACTGAGATGTAGATAATATTGAGAAGGGTTAAACTTAAAGATAATTATTATAAAAGTTATAGAGTATGGATTGTTTGGTTTAATGACATATTAATCACTTGTGGTTTATTTAATGATGAAACGGGATTCATTTGTTTGATTATAACCCTAACTATTTATGTTTCCAACGTCCATTTTTTAAAACAAAGGTTTCAATTTGTCTATAATAAGTATTTGTTCGCATAGTTATATAGTGTCAAGTATTCCTATCTAATACTAATAACTTTCAAACCGAGCGATTTGGCTTATAGTTTGAACCCCAACAGGTACTAATTCAAGTCAGACTGGAACAAGAAGTAATAGAAACAAAAGTGCACTCCTTACAGATAAGAACCGGATTACTACCACCGGATGCAATTTAGTGTCATACCAAAGACATGTAAAAATGTCAAAATTAAAAGTAGACGAGAATGAGAAAAAGTAGAGACTTGTTTTATTCTGAAATTATAAATGTTAACCAATATGAATGTTTTACAGTGATGTATTTAATAGAATGGACTATTTTTTATTTAAACTTCAAGATTGAAGCAATAAACCAACCATAAAAGCCTTATCAAGTTTAATATTATATTTTGATAAATACTACACGACCCCTCAACACATTAGGATCCGTTGTAACAGCAGCCCATGATGATATTGAGACTTCTCTTTTGGAAGGAGTGGAAGATTAGCATTTCGTAGTTTTTTTCCGTCATATCGAGAATTTAGATTCAAGAATAAGTATGTTCAGTGTTTACACAGACTCAAAAAAATTATTCAGTTACAACATGAACTTGAAATTGACTTATTTTCTACATCAGAATATTTTAACTTTATATCTCTAATAAAAACTACACTCTGCTTGTCGTTTTGGTTGGGTTAGAGTCCCAGTCACAATGAAGAATATATTCTGTAGTTGGAATAAAAGAAAAGAGTTCGATTGCTAACAATATAAAGTAAAACAGGTCTAGCATGATTGAGTAAAATAAATCTGCCACTTCACTAGAACATGAATGGATTCTATCGTGGAAGGTTTGTTTTTAAAATTCTTTTTCATTAAGTTCATGAATTATTATTATAAATGTTATAGCGAATAGACAGCTAATTTTAAAAGGTTACAAACACACGTGTTATTTAGTTGGTTGGCAAGGCCCAAAGTGACTGTTCTTTTTGGTAAGAGAGAAATCATACGATATTTTATAATTTGCTTTATTTTTGTTTAAACTTTATCAATTTATTTAATTGCACGATATAAATTTTGGATGGAATTACTTCATTACTTAAAAAAGGAAAATGTATTTTAAGTCAGCAAATACGAACGCTCGATGATCGAATGTGTTTTGAGAAACTAGATATAAAATATGGCGGTATTTATGATTAAAGATCACAGAAGTGTTCTTCAAAGATTAACCAAGTGAACCAGAGGTCTATTTATTAACTGAAGTGACTTAATGGACTTCCATCTCTGATAACTTTTAAACCAGTGTTTCTCAAACTTTTTCTTGATGCACCCATTGTACTCACATTTAATTTCTATTCACCCTCAAATAAATTGATTGAATATTACAGACTTTTTTTTAGTTTCCCTAGATGCCCTGATGAGAAGGGTTGATTTTTTAAATGTTTTCAGTTTCAAGATAAAAATTCTTACGAAATATAGAAAAGTGATTATGTGATATCGAATCATATGGTAATACCCACAATAACAAATACATGGAAATACTGAAACTAACTTAAAAAATATAAATCTGAGATTTCTTCGGTCAGGGCAGAGTTTTTCATCAATAATAATCTTATCATAAAAAATCTGTTACCATTAATTAGAATTAAAATTAGAAAATGTTAATTTTACTTTTACATCATCTAAAAAGATCTATGTCTATAGTCTTATAAAAAAAATTTTCCAAATAGATCTCATAACCTTATCGTAGTCGACCGACTACTCATAACCCAAACAAAAACAAAACAAGCAAACCCCATTCCTAAAAATGATGAGTCACTGATGTCGTCAGCCAATAGAATTTAGGAACGATTCGTTAAGGGACTAAATTGCTCAGCACAGAACTTTTTTTTAATATTAAACTCAGCCTGTTTTTCTAAGGACAGTCCTCAACAAATGGAAAAAAATAGGTAGTATTTAAAAACACATGGTCGAATTAGAATGAAGTTTCTCACTATAATATAGTAATAATAAGCAAGGTCATCCAACATAGAACATATAGCGTAGTCGCATACAGTAGCTATAAAAGCAGCGGTATCAAACCGGGTTAAATTATTTGGACTGGACGCCAGCCGAGGATGCGGGAGAAACCAGATTCTCCCCAAGTCGCTCTACAACTGAAGCCTAATCAGCAGCAGCTGCCCTCGAGGACTGCTCATCGCTTCCCCTAAAGAAGACGTCCTGATTCTTACCGCAGACGACGCAGGAAGATTGCTAGCCTCTCACCTTAAAAGCCCTTTTCAGGGCTACTCAGAAAATCTATCCAAACACCTCCTGAGACGGCACAATGCAGCAGACACAACTACCAGCCTCTCAATCTAACAGCCCTTTTCAGGACTTATTCAGAAAGTCTAATACACCAGCAGCAACCTTCTTGCACCGGCGATCACTTCACTGATGCAGCAACTACCACTCCTGCACCGGCGACCGCTTCCCTGCAGAAGCAGCTACCAGTCCTGCATTGGCGACCATCTTCCTACACCAGCAGATACCAGCAGCTACAAGTTCTGCACCAGCAGCTACTAGCCCTGCACCGGTGACCGCCTTCCTGAACCAGCGACCGCCTTCCTGCACCAGCAGACACCAGCAACTACCAGTCATGAACCAGCGACTGCTTTCCTGAACGCTTTTCCGATTTACGATTTGCCATAATAAAGTTTGGCCTTTCGAAGCAACACCCTTGTTTTGTCATTCTTGCCTAGTTCGTTGTCAATCACTTATATTTCAAAAGTTTGCGTGGACTGGTATATTTATCTAGCCTCCACAACAACCTAATTAAAAAAAAAGAATATTTTAGAATTCAGTATAGCAATAAAATTATTCGTTAAAATATAATTGCCTTTTTAGTGTTTTCTTTTGTGAGAATATGATCGTATGTGTCATTAACGACACTGAAAAGATCGTTCATACATTTAAATGACCAGTTTGTTTTGAACGGGTCGTATATGAACGACTCATCACTTGTGACCATCACAATATGATCAAGCGTTCTGATAAATGTACGATATGTGATAACTAGCCTACTTGATCCAGCGATTTTTGTTGTTATAAAGGAATTTATTAATGAAAAATTATAAATTCACCTCTCGTCTTTTCCTATGCTTTTATTTATCTTGCCAAAATGTTATTCACCCCCATAAGGGTTCTGTTTGGACAACTTTAAGAAGCTCTGTTTTAAGGGGAAAATGTAACTCTGAACACCCTCTATCACATGAGTGCTAAATATCGACGTGTATAAAATAAAATAAAGTGCACTTGGACAAAATGATGAAAAGGTAGAAATTGGCTGTGCAAACAAAAATGAGTTATAATCTTAGATTTCCTTTCTGGGGTCCCCCGAAAAACCTGGGGAAGGTACAAATCGTGCTCTCGTAAAGTTTTGGATAGTTTGATGTGATAATTTAAATAGCGTTGTAATTAAACTTTAACAAGTCACTTGTAGTTGTTTGCGATATTTAAAAAAAAAAAGAACCCAAAAAAACAAAAAACAAAAACAAAAGCAGCGCGAATCTAACCCTGTGAAATATGTTTCACCTACCACAATAGGTGAAACATATTTCTAATCAGAGGAAGTTTTTTTTTGTTTCAAAAAGAGACAGAGATATACATAATTGTGAAGTGTGTGTAATACGAAAGAAAAAGTCATTGATTCGTTTGCATAATTTCATTAACGGTTGACTTACCCATTTCTCTGGGGCGCCTCAGGTAGCGTAATAGTCACCAAGATAGACTATCAAACTTTCACAAGTGAGTTCGAGTCTCATTGGGTGCCCCTTTCATACGGCCTTTTGCCACATCGGAGCAAAGTACTTAGTAAATTACTACTTCTACTTGCTAATATTTCTCAAAATCAGAATAAGCGAGAATTCCAACATTTTGAACAAACAATACGATATGAAACGTCTCAAATAAAAAGAAAACAACAAGATAGTTTTCACCCTTTGTTGTAATAAAATATCCAACGAGGAGTCGGATATTTCTTTCCAATGTGGACAAGAACTATATATAGTGAGCACCACATTCACCAGTGTCTTGCTTCGGAGATTAGTAATGTCTCACTAATCTCCGTCGATCCACTTATTGTATTCTCTATTGCAATAGATATTTCTTTCATCGACTATCGTGTTGGTTGTTCCTTGCACTCGAATAACAACCATGTCTATTGTAACCTTTTTCAAGGATACAACATCTTGAAATGCAACAATTAAACATCCCGACCTAGCAAATGAAAAACTAATTCTTATACAAAGGAACTTAGTATCTTTGTGTCAGACTCAACAAACTTTGTTAAATAACAATAAGAACATATTGATCACTCTAGTTAAGCAATCCTGAGCTTGTTCTCAACTTAGATGAGTAACTATTTAGTAACAGCAAGTACCTTAAGGAACCTAAGGCCTTTGAGCTAGACTAACCGCCGAGTAAATAACAATCACCATACTAAGCGAAGCTTAATACCCAGTAGCAAGAAATAAATTCGTCAAAATATTGCTGGTATTAAGTATCTCCATTAGTTCATAAAAGGAAACCTGGAAATAGGGGAAATTGTTACATGCTCCGTAGCCCCGCCTAATTTCTACCAGCACAAAAGCTTTTCGAGAAAACAAAATTAGACCATTCATTTTTGATAAGATTTATTGGTTGAATTCCTTCGAGTCTATTACATAGGATAAAGTAAACTTTTCATATCAGTTTCTTGAGATGGATCAAACTTAACTTTAAGTTCTGAAGAGTGATGCTTCAGTAAAATTAAATTAAGCTGAGGATCAAAATCTTTCTCCTCCCTCTCTCTCTCATATATATATATAAGCCACTTGGATTATTTAGGAAGTCAAGAGGAACTTAACACTTAAATGTTTAACAGACTTAATGTTTATACTGAACGACCTAAAGTGTGGTTGTTCCCAGAAAGCCAGACTGAGAGCCGGATTTACATATCTGTCCTTTGTTGAAATGAGCTTTCATTTCTTATTAGGAGCTGAAGTATGTATTTACCCAACTTCCCATCCATGGGCAGGATATAACACAAGGTCAGTTTTTAAGCGGAGTACAGCTGGTTTAAATTCAAAGTTTTTCATCTCCTAGACTGGTTGACTTATCAAGGCTGAAGAACCCAGTTTTCCCAACTATTTACCAAGAGTTATGTGAGGACAAATAGATTTATAGCTTTTCCAATGGTATTTGCGCGAAGTGAAAAGCCACCAGTTTCGTTTAGAGCTTGAACTCTGGTCACCGATTCCATTTATAACGACGATAACTATCACGCTAAACACGCTTAGCTGAAGTACACGTCGACTTGGATCGTATTATAACACAGAACTTTTAAACAAACAACTATTTTGCCGACCTTCAAGTCGAAATGATGAAAATCTGGAAAAGTTCGCAATGAATGCAATGAAAATTTCGCAAGTCGACGGAGCCTAGAATATGTTGACTGTATCCCCTCCAACAAAAGGTGGGGCGGTTCTAGATATGACAATGAACTGCATCTGATGGTGTGGTGCCAGTTCTGGAGATTTCGGAAGTGTGGTGTACCTTTCATTGCTCTCACCTTCCGGTTGATTCTGACCTAGTGTGGTAAGACTTGTTAGGGTTCCATCTATGGATCATATAGATCTGCTTAAAAATCCTTTGTATTTAATTGAACCATGTGTAAAAAAAAAACTCTTAAGAAAAAAATGCACACAAAAAATGTAAATATGAACGTTAAATGAACACAATCCCCAAACCTCTTGACATAGAATAACTCCAGGCGTGTTAATATATCGTTAAAATCAATCATTCAACGAAAACTCTTGTTAGACTCTTGATAGATATCGGAGATGACTGGTGCGTATAAAAGTTTATGCTAGCGACAGATAACAGAATATCTGGAAATGAAATTGTTGTGTATAATAAAGTTTGTAAAAAGAAATGTTGAAAAGCCCCGTGAAACTTATAGTCCAGATTAAAATCGCGATAAGGTCAACCCGAAGTCGAACATTTAAACATATTGCTTTTCCGAAGCAGATATTATTGGGGAACAAGAACAGTTTAGGTAAAGGCCCCCACCCCCAAAAGAAAGAAAGAAAGAAAGAAAGAGATATATGTAAATAATATATCTATTTTATGAAAAGTACAATTACGGCACCGGGCCCAAAAATGGGAGGGTGAAAGCCTGTTTTTCTTTATCCTATCTTTAACTTAACTAGTTCCATTTACTGTCCCAGAACAAACTATATAAGAAATAAAGGTTATATGTTTACCAACCCTTCTACACGAGCAGGATGTGACACAAGGTTAATTTTTTAAGCGGAGATTAAAGTATATATCGCAACACACGTACTGATCTGTATATAATAAGAAAGAGAAAAAACGCATATGCAAATGAGGTCACAGTTCATTGGTACAGACTGTTCCGCCAATCTGCTAATCTCTCTGAAAATGAGAATAATCGAGGGTCCCGACATTTTAGACACACCAGTAGCCCCCCCCCACAAAATAAAACATGACAAAACAAAAAACAAAACAAAAAAAAAAATAAAAACAACAAGCAAACAAACAAAAAAAACCAACAAACAACAACAACAACAACCACAACAACAACAAATTTGTCCTCAACCTACCATGTAGCAATTAAATGATCCGAATTGCGAGTAAAAATATGAATGAATCAATTCTTACATAACAGCCAGTAATGTAAGCAAGTTAAGCAATAATAATCTACTTCGGTACTCAGATGGTTGACTATGTAGTTAAAGAACAGTTTAATCTACAACTGTTAGATATTAATATGTAACCACGTAGTTTAACCACCAAATATCATAATTTCGATGGCTAGAAAATGTTAGAAAGGAATATTCATGCGGTTAAAAAACGTATTTTAACAGAATTCGTGTTTTGACTGTTCTCAAAGGATGAAATAATAACAATCGTTTGAATGAATGTGACAATTTGAGATACAAATTCGAAATGTATTGCAGTTCTCCTTTCCAAATTTGCAATCAGGAATGAGTAAATAATTACTGTAATTAGATGTGTATAAAAAATTTTCGTGTATAATACGCACTCTTAGATTTTAGCAACGAAATTCTGAAAAAAAATCTCATCTATAATACGTATCAACTTTTTGGAATTTGTAGCAACTAAATTTACCGTTTGTTCATCTTTTATCCGGTTTTAATCGACTAAAAAAGAATTTATTTTACAATGTTTCGAAACACAAAATTTACTCAGTATTCAGGGTAAAGACAAAAGTATGTTCGCGTGAAAACGTAACAAATTTTCGGCAAGAATAAGTTCACAATAGGGATAACAAATTTCAAACAAACACGCATTCCAGTGGGTATTTCTCTGAAGTGGTAAAAAAACAAGTTTTTTTTTACATATTAGTTAGTTTGGAACATAGATATAAGGCCTTTTCGAATATGATGATACACGTAGCCAGAAAAAAAAATGATATTTAGGTCTCGTGTATAATACGCACCCTTAATTTTGCGCTGAAAAATCTGGACAAATAGTGCGTCTTACACGCAAATAATTATGGTATGACTATTCAGGAGCGCCCACTGAATATCATTCTGATTCAATTTTGAAACTGTTCGATAAAATATCAATACTAACCACCAAACGATGAAGATTGTGAATTGCTCTTCGTACACCAAATTTTACAAGGATTTATTCATAAAATAACTCAGGGAGTTGCAGCTTACGAGGTGCACCTTCTACCCCCCACACACCTACGCAAAAAAAAACCAACAATAAAGCCAACCAAACAAATATAAACGGATACCCTGAGGTAAATCTTTTCATTGTCAATTTAAATTTGGAAAGCGATCTTGGGCCTGAGGAAAATGTGTGTGTGTGCGTGAAAGATGCATTGTTAGCTGAAGCGATTTTAAATTTGCTTGTGCAGCATAAATCAAACTAAATGTGTTAGAATCATACCAACAGAAAATAAAATTTTACTCTCTTTAAGAAAGCCATTTCGCAGCTCCATGTTTCTTTTGAGTTGCAACTATATATATATATATAATGAAGAAACATATCCTTTAAATTATTGATGTTGATGGAAATGGCTCGTGTTGAGGGGAGCATTTCGTACAATTTTTATTGAAAATTGAACCAAATTTAAGAAATCTTCAAAGACGACATAAAAAAAGCGATTAAAAATTGTTAAAAAGATTTTTTAAAATAAATCCATTAGAAAGACTACTGCCTGAATACAGCTTTATATATATATATATATATATATATATATATATATATATATATATATATATATATAAAGTAAAAGTAAAGTTGGCAACCGTCGTCAAGGGTGACCCGAAGGCTTCCTTTTCAATGGCTACTACACTGAGGTATAGAGTAGGGCGCTACTCCATTCACTGGATCGTCCCATTTTACCCTTGATACCTACCTTATAATGCTGAGTGTTAAGCAAGGCGGTATGAAGTACCATTTTTTGAGTCTTTGGTAAGACTAGACCTGAGATGGAACCTCAGTCTCCCGGGCCATTGACAAGAGAGAGAAAGAGACAGAGAGAATGCTCGCTGTGTAATGGTTATCGTCGACCTGAGTTCAAATCCTGAACAAGGCTATCTACATTTCATATAGCGTTATACACTTGGGAAAGGTAGGTATCCAATTATTTGATTATAGCTATGAGTGAAATAGTTGGACAGACTGGGCTTCTTGGGCTTGGAATGGTAACCAGTCTAGGGGAAAGGAATTTGTGAATTAAACCTGTTAAACACCGCATAAAATTTACCTTGTGTAACATCCTGCTAATGTGGAGGGGTTGGTAAACATACAAATACACACACATATAGACTATTTAAAGTTGTAGGTAAAAGCTATTTGAGACATTTTGTATTTGATATATCGTGTCACATGATAGTGATATAATTTATTTTTCTAGTATGAAAGAAATTATATATATATATATATATATATATTAATGCTTTAAATATAAAAATATATTGATATATATATACTGCTTTTAGCTTGGTTTCTTTTTTTAATGGCATATCAAACTTCATGTGTTATTTGATATAAAAAAATATCTGGTGGTATTATGCAGGCATAGCTGGGTAGATATGTGAGTTGGTACAATCCAGCATATAAGGCATTGTGTCACGTTGATTACCATACATTGCTTTTAGTGCCTAGAATATTAATTTTGTCAATATATATATATGCTGTTGATCCACAGGTGAGCTAGTATTCAACACGTATTGAATAGCAGAATTTTATTATTTTATTTTATATATTGTGATATCACTCTGTGTTTTCATGCGTAGAGCGGTGTAAATATTTTACTGATTTAAAACGCTTTTAGCGTAAATTTTAATCATTATATATATATATATATATATATATATATATATATATATATATATATATATATATATTCATTTATTTCAATTAAAATTATATATATATTTTTCCAAATCAAAAATATTATATTTGTTTATTTTAATCATATATATATATATATATATATATATATATATATATATATATATATAAAACTAATCGGTCGAGCTTACGAGAGTTTATTTTCTGTCATTAAGACTTTGAAATGAGCCTGAGATAGTGGCCTGGGAGTGACATACTGGCAGACCATACTGATATATATATATATATATATATATATATATATATATATATATATATATATATATGTGTGTGTGTGTGTGTGTGTGTGTGTGTGTGTAGTTTGGCAGCAGTCTTTCATTTAAGCATATTTGATTAAATGATAAAAACACATTTTGTCTATATGGTTTTATTAAGATCCTTTCAAATTTCTTGATAAATTCAGGTTGGAATTAGATATACTCGTATATAACGTTATATTAAAATGTATCGAATCTGAATTTTTAAATTAAAACTTTTAATGAAAATGTGCGTACGCCTGAGCAACTTATTTAGTAGATTGATGGCTTCTAGACGTCTAATCTTCTGTCTGGACATGTAAGTGTAGATGTGCTATTGCCAATTCTTGATGAATATGGAGATGTGACGTGGTTTTGTTCAGTCGATAAAGGAAAGATCCATACTTTAATAAATCGTTGTCAACTCCAAAAGGAAAGGACTAACTCGCCTTAGCCCTACAAACCATCTAAAACTCATCTTTCTACTTTTTAAAATCCAATTCTTTTTATTCAAACGTAGACTTTCAAAGTTTCCCATGGTTGTGAATAAGAACTTCGACCTATAATCTAACATTCATTCCTACCGAGAGTTCGCTTCATATTGTGTGGGGTAAACCATTACACAAGCATTAGGCAGGTACTGACTAAGCCTACGAAAAAACGCCACGCGAAAAGCGGCAAACAAGCACTAAGCACTTAACAACATAGATATTAGAGACAAATATGCATTAGAATTAAGAAACAGATTCGAAGCACTACAAGGGAAGACAGAAAAAGGTACCCCAAATGACGAATATGAAAATTTTGTAGAAGCACACCTTGAGGCGGCAGCAAAGTGTATTCCAACAAAACCTAGGACTAAATATAGAGTCCCTTGGGAAACGCTAGCGGTTAGAGAAAAACGTGCACTCGTGAAAACTGCCTCCAAAAGCTATCGAAAGAACCCAACAAACACAAATGCCCGAAAACTAGAAAAGGCACAATATAAATTAGCAGGAATATATCTAAAAGAACAGGCAGAATACATACAAATTCAGATTGATAAGATTAGAGACTCGGTGGAAGATAGACAATCCAGGATAGCCTGGCAAACAATAAACGAAGTAAGTAGAAGGAAGAACACAGCCAAAGCAAAATTGAAAGCTGCAAGCCAACAAGAAAGAGTAAAACTGTGGGAACAGCATTTCAAAAATCTACTAGGAAACCCACCGAAAATAACGGATGAACCGATCACCAGAATTATCAGTAAGCAATTAGACATTAAACTAGGTCCTTTCACCAAAGAAGAACTCGACTCAGTTCTTAGAAGAATTAAAAATAGGAAAGCTGCACGGCTAGACGAGATCCCCCCAGAAGTGTGGAAGACTAGACAATTCGACGATATACTGCCCCGGCAATGCAACGCAGTCTATAGTCAAAATAGGATAGAAAGATGGACGAAGGGATGCATCCTTCCTTTCCCTAAAAAAGGCGACCTCGGACTAGCCAAGAACTACCGAGGGATAACACTTACATCCATAGCAGCCAAAATCTACAATGCCCTACTACGAAACCGCACAGAACCCAAAATAGACAACATCCATAGGAAAAACCAAAATGGCTTCCGGAGAAATAGATCCACAACCTCACAAATACTGACCATCCATCGAATCCTTGAAGGCAAAAAACTTTCAGGCGACATTACCATTTATCGACTTTACCAAGGCCTTCGATTCCATACACAGAAGGAAGATGGAGCAAATCCTACTAGCATACGGCCTACCAAAAGAAACCGTAGCAGCGATAATGATTCTCTACAGAAACACCAAAGTGAAAGTACGTTCACCAGATGGAGACACGGAATACTTCGACATTGTTGCAGGAGTACTACAAGGAGACACACTAGCCCCGTACCTCTTTATCATCTGTCTAGACTACGTGCTTAGGACTTCGATCGACCAAATCAGAGAAAATAGCTTCGAGCTGACTAAGAGAAGAAGCAAAAGGTACCCCGCAAAAACAATCACGGACGCCGACTACGCTGATGACTTGGCGTTACTGGCGAATACGCCTAATCAAGCATAGACACTACTGCATAGTCTGGAACGAGCCGCAGCTGGCATTGGCCTCCATGTCAATGCACACAAAACTGAATATATGTGTTACAACCAAACGGGCAACATTGCCACACTAGACGGAGCCTCTCTGAAACTAGTAGACAAATTCACCTACCTCGGAAGTAGCGTCTCATCAACCGAAAAAGACATCGACACATGACTGACGAAGGCATGGACGGCTATCGATAGGCTTTCGATCATATGGAAATCAGACCTAACCGATAAAATGAAACGCACTTTCTTCCAGGCAGCGGTTGTGTCGATACTGCTATATGGATGCACTACATGGACGCTAACTAAACGGCTGGAGAAAAAACTAAACGGAAATTACACAAGAATGTTGAGAGCAGTATTAAACAAGTCCTGGCGACAACACCCTACGAGACACCAACTATACGGACACTTGCCCCCCATCACGAAAACTATACAAGTTAGACGAACCAGACACGCGGGACACTGCTGGAGAAGCAAGGACGAGCTGAAAGCGATGTACTCCTATGGACCCCCACATATGGATGTGCAAAAGCAGGACGACCAGCACGAACTTACATACAGCAACTATGTGAGGACACAGGATGTAACCCTGAAGACCTGCCGGAGGCGATGAATGATAGGGAGAAGTGGCGAGAGAGGGTCAGGGATATCCGTGCTGGCGACACGACATGATGATGATGATGATATATATATATATATATATATATATATTCGTGTGTGTGTGTGTGTGTTTGTGTGTGTGTGGAATGTATTTCCTCGTTAATACATATTTCATTAAACAATATTGACATCCTTTGTCTACATATTATTGTATTTATCCTATTTTATCGTACCCGGCGGGAATTGATTTACAAACCTTCTATGATTAATTAGTTCCTTACTACTTTCTACCTGATCTTGGGTAATCGCCAGGGGTGTGTATATTGCAAAAGCGATGTGACCTTTGCATGTTCATTACTACTTTGTAACTGTTGAGCGTTTATTATTTATACTGGTATGTTGTAGTGTTTATTTAAAAATTTGGTTCTATAAATCGCAGTACTTGCTAAAGATAAGTACATTAGCGTTCGATTCAAAAATGATACCTCTGAGTTTATATATATATATATATATATATGATATCAATCAAAAACACTCAAACACTCAAACACTCAAAATTTTTTATTTCTCATTCTAAAAGTGTTATTTTAATGAAACAAGTTAAGCACCACAATATTTTTATTTATTATACGAAATAAAAGTTTTCCTTAGTAACTTTGACCTTAGTATAACCAGATATCTTTTTCAAAATATATTTGAAGGCGTTTTACTTCCTTAGCACTAAAAATAAAAATTCCTACATTCAGGAGAAATCAGAAAGCGGGAGAAAACAAGAGCAAAAGTAGGACTAGTAGATCAAAAGCAGAAAGAGCAGAGGACAATTTCATCAATCCCCAGCTTGCGTGACGGAAAGGTGACTGCTCCAAACATCACTGCACAAGTAAGAAAATGTCATGAAAAAAATGTGTCAACATCCACTGTGAGGAGAAGGTTCTGTAAAGCTGGCCTATATGGCAGAATTGCTGTCAACAAACTTCCGTTAAGGAAGCGAAACAATGTCAAAAGGCTCCAGTAGGCCAAAGTGGACAAAGACTGAACAACAGAGCTGTGGAATGAAGTCATTTGGATTGACGGATCGAGGTTCGAAATCTTGGCTCACATTGGAGGATCTATGTGCGACGAACGGTTGGTGAAAGACCTGTAATACCATGTATCACACCAACAGTAAAGCATGGAGGAGGCTATGATATGGTGTGGAAGGCCACTTGCTAAGTCAGGATTTGCAACAATTGAAGTCCAAACTCAAGCAGACCGGCTATCACAGCAACCTGCAGCATCACACGATCCCATCTGGAACGCGGTTTGTGGCTCAAGGATTTGTACTCATGCAAAATAATGCCCCAAAGCAAACAAGTAAACTCTGCCAGAAATACATTAAAAGCAAAGAAGTAGAGCACGTTCTTTAACTGATGTCTTGGCCGGTGCAGTCAGCGGACTTAAATCCCATTGAACAGGTGTGGTTGACCTAAAAGTCTGATATAACAGCCAACAAGTGCAGCTCACTTCAGGCAGCTCTTGTAGAAAAGCTGGGCTGAACAATCGTCAGTCTACCTCCAGCATATGGTGGGAAAATGCTGAGAATCTGTGAAGCGGTGATAGTGACCAAAGGAGGCCATTCTGATGAATCAAAAGTTTAAGAATTTTTTTCTTTTTTTAAAAATTTGTATTTAATGCAGTTCAGGAAGACTTATAATTAATATAATAAATAAAACCCTTGTGGTGGTTAATTTGTTTTATTGAAAATTACACTTTTAGGATGAGAAATAAAATCTTTTGGAGGTATCCAAATACTTTTGACTGGTGGTATATATATATATATATATATATATATATATATATATATATATATATATATTGGTATCATACCAAGTGACAAGACTTGTGAATATCGCGATTATTACAAGAAATCGAACAACACAGCTTTTCAAAAAATGCCCTGGACAATGTTTTAATGGAAATAAACGTTTAATTCATTTTTCATTTCTAGTAAGCGAGTAATTTGTAGGAAAAATATATAAACAAACCCTGGGCTCATTTGTTTACACACAATTTAATTGTCTTAAGTATTTCTATCTAATACCAATAGTTCTATTAAATATTAATAATAATCCTCTGTAAAATATTTAAAATATTGCTATCTAATATCAATCATTCGTTTCGTTTACACACAGTTCAAATGGTTTCAAGCAGTGCTACATCATACTAATAATTTAACATTAATCATTTGTTTGCACACAGTTCAAATGGTTTCAAATTAGTGATCAAACAGTCCTATTTGATCCGCAAATTGGAACCTAACAGGTACTACTAATTCGGTTCAGCGTGGACATGGGAGTAATGGTAATCAAGGAGTGTTCTACATTTCTAAAAGCTCCGGGACTGGCTCCTTACCGTCTGATGGTTTAGTGTCATATCCCGGACACTTGTTGCTCAGTGAGTGTGTATGTGTTGTGTGTGTGTGTGTGTGTAGGGGGGTCTTACTCCTCTGCAGAGTTGCAGTCGGTATCTTCTACAGCCCCAGGCTACTGGACTTTTAATTTCAGTCGTATGTTTCGAACTCACGTCGTCTGTCTGTCTGTCTGTCTCTCTCTCTCTATATATATATATGTATATATTGTATACTTAGGCATCAAGTCATTATCTAAACGTGTTTGGTTGAATACCGCGGATTGTTTCTTTTTTAAGATCTTTAAGTGAAGACGTTCGAGTCTTCTTACTAGTTTTCTTTTGTCTGGGTCAGCTTGGTAAAGAAATTATTATATAAAAAAAAACCACACTCCTAATAAATATAAATAGAACTCACAGCAATAAACGATGTAACATAAACCCCGAAGACTCTGTTTCTTGGATTTGTTAGATACGCAAGTTTTTCTAATTGTTTTCCGTTATTGTTTACGTTATTGTTTGATTTTGTTGAACTTTGTTGTTTTGTTGAACTTGTTAAACTTGTTACAATTACATTGTGTTTTTAACCGGTGATTTTCTTATTATTTTTGTTTAATTTCCTTTTTGGTGAAGGCCCACCAAGTCAAAAATCCTCGACCTCAAAGGAGGGAAAAGAAAATGATGAAAATAGATCAAGTGCCTCTCCGAAGAATAGGACCTCAAAAAAGAATCAAACAGCATAAGAAATCCCAGCAAAGAGGCTAATAAAAATAGTGACGCCTTGGATATGGGCCTAGAGTTGGTCTCACCATCCACTTCTCCACAAAACAAAACCGGAGGAAATTGGCTTTCTTTGTTGGGGACAACAATAACTAGTATGGAAGACTCTTCACCCATCCCAGCTGGTCAAAATTTGGGAGCAGGATGGAAACCAATAAAAAATTAGAAGACCCCAGAAGAGTATAGGAGAGTCAGGGAAAAGTACTTCGACTATTTTCAAGGAAACTCTATACTTCCAATCCCGGAAATCAGTCGAGCCCAGGAAAAAAAAGATTCTCCCCTATGTCTCTTTGGACATAAAAAGCAGGAAATTTATTGTAATAAAAAGAGATGCATTTGAAGAACTCCTCCTGGCCAGTGGCATTCCAGCGAAATATTTTTGCTGGAGGAGCTTCGCCTAATAGAATATCCTGCTCCCATCTGAAGAAATAGCAGTGAGTTTGCCCAAAAAAGATATTACCTCTAAATTTTACAGACTGCAACCAGAGTATCTGGGAGCAAGAAAAGTAAAGGTTTCTTGTTTTAATGTTTCCACAGACTTACCAGAAGACATCTTGGCAACTTATCTAAGCGACTATGGGTGCGTTGAAGTAATCCCTCTCTACAGTAAAAGTGGTACCCCTAATGGGGACTATACCTTCCTATTGACATTGCAGAGCGAGAGATTCCAAAGAATCCCAGATACTCTGGCCTTCTGCAGCCAAAAAAATTTAGTGGCTGTGAAGGGGAGGCAACATCACTGTTGGGTTTGTGGCCAGCTGGGTCACTTGGCTAAACTATGCACCAAAAACAAATTTAAAAAACAAACGAATGATTTACAAACTGAAACAACACCAACTGCCTCAACAGCCCCAACTGTCCCAAATACAGGAGAAGGTTGAATTGAAGTGATAAAGACGGGACATAAAACCTCTCCTACCCCAGGCAAAACACAAGATAAACCCAGGCAACAAAACATCCCAGTAACTATTAAAAGAAGACCTGAGGACGAGGAGGGAAAATGAGGAAAAACCAAAAACCAAAAAGAAAAAAGCAGATACCCAGTCCGTGTCCCCAGAAAAGGTAACCCCCATAAAGAGGGACACGCATAAACACCCTAAAATAAAAATTCTCCAAACCCCTGAACCTGTCTCCCAGCCCTCTTATCAATCTAAACCCTCCCTTTCCCCCAAACCTTCTAGGCCTCCTCGTTCTCACTCCAAAGAAACCCAAAGGGAACATTTTATATCCACAAGATCTCTTTCTGCATCCCCTATAAGACACTCAAGAACTTTTAGGTTCAAGCGCATCTGCAACGTTGATGCGCTCGGCGTACAAACTGAATTTAACCACGAACAAAAGAAAGCCTTGGGCCCTCTTCTCAAGTTAAAGCTGGTGTGTGGAAAAGACGTAGAAAACCTGGAGAATTTTCCAGATGTTATCATGGTGACCACCTTCGTCCAATCAGCGGCAAGCCGGGCCACTAAGGTGTGGCATATGTTGAGAAGGGCTGAGCAGGCTAGATCAGATGTAAGGTTGGCGGATTGGGAGCTTCTATCCCTGAAAAGAATGAATCAATTTTGTGCTGGGAGAGTCCCTGTTTATGTTCATCCCTCTCTTTACTGGTCAATAAAGCTGGCGTGTCCCTTGGATGTGGGCGGAATGTCCCATGACGACCAAGTAACTACAGAGCTCGGGACAGGATCGTTGGAGCAGGCGGTCGGTATCCTTAAACCGAAGGATTTACAGTCAGTGGTGGACACTGGCAAAAAAGGTAAGTCCGTATGGCTCTTAACCTTACCAGTTTAAATGCGCATGGATTGAGGGGTCTTAGCTTCGCTCGGCGATTGATCGGTAAACTTAAGAATCGTAGATGTTGCTGCGGTGCAGGAGACCTACTTCATTTGCGAGAAGGACGTCGGGGTGCTGGGGGACGACTACGTTTTCTTCTCAGCATTCGGTCATCGTCTCAGCGCTAGGGTATCTCTTTTAGTTGGACGCAGCCTGCATGCCAATGTTAATGCTGTCTTTTCTGGTGAGGCAAGCTGTCTGGTTGAGGCCGATGTTGCCATGAGAAGCTTCAAGTTCCGAGTGATGGCTGTTTATGCGCCCACTCACCATTCAGAGTGGCACTCCTTTCGATGTTTGGAGCTGTTCCTGATGTGTTCAGAGAGACTATTATTAGTAGGGGATTGGAATGCTACCCTTAACCCCAAAATTGATAAGGTCGGGCGAGGTGCTAGCATGTCGGTCGGGTGTGAAAGCAGTCTGATCGACTTTATGGCTATGTTCGATTTGGTCGACAGATTTCGTCTGGATCACCCAGTGGAGATGTGGACGTAATCTTATCTAGTGGTTGCTTACCCGATTAAAATTTACTTGGATCCAGTTTTAGTGAGAAGAAGTGACGTAGACTTTGTAGCTTGCCCCACGTTCCAATGGTTAGGTCTTGCTGACCACAATATAGTGGTGGCCTAGCTTAACTTGCAACTGAAAGTTCAATACCTTCTAACTGGAAATACGGGACTTCAGGGTGCGGTTAGAGAAGTTAATTCAGCGGGCGTTAGTGGGGGCGGTTATCGGGAACAGGTGGTGGGGAGCCTTTAAGCATATGATAAGAGACTTCAGCGTCAAATATTGCCAAAAAGCTCTCCCTAGATAAGGCAAAGACTGAAAAGTCCATAGAGGATAGACTCTCCCGGTAGGAGGCAGGGGGTATCCCCTAGAAATAGAACAAGCCAGGAGAGACCTTGAGTGCAAGGCTAGCGAGCGTTATCAAAGCTTCGAAGTAAGGATTAGGTTAGAGTATCTTACGACTATTGTGAAACTCGACGTGACTTCGTCAAGGGAAGAATTGCAGAGGTTTCCTCGTCGGCATATCGAAACTGTCATGTCCTCTGACGATCGAGAGATATGCGATGCCCTCCGGGTCCATTTTCGTGATCGCTTTTCGTTTTGGAAACCACCGGATTCGAACTGGAGTTTCCGGAGATGGATAAATATGATGTATCAAAACCCTCGAGAAGTAGTGCCGGTGAACAGGAAGCGTTCGGGATCGTTCGCGATCGAACGGCCGGTTCGGCAGGGCAGCCCCTTGTCTCCTCTTCCCTATATCCTCTCATTAGAGCGACAGCTCAGAAGGCTTAGGGATGCAGGGACAAGTCCGACCCTGCGCAGAATTATCCTTCATAACGGCTCAACAGCGAGCGTGTCAGCTTTCTCTGATGACGTCACTGTGTTCGTGTCAAGCTGAGATGTCATAGTTGCGGTGAAAGAGGCTCTTGTAAGGTAAGAATTAATCTCAGAGGCCAAGATAAACCTGAAGAAGAGTAAGGGGTTGCAGCTCGGACCCTGGTAAAGTGGCACTCCTCTCTCTGATCCTTTCTGCTGGTGTGACGGTCCGGTTCGCATCCTCGGGGAGTAGTTCGGTCCGGATCTACAGTTGGAACGAAATTTGTCGGAAGTAGAGGCAAAGGTTGCGGCACAGGTTTAAATCTGGGCCCAAAAATGGTTGTCCTTGAAGGGATGGACCCAGGCGTGCCCCGTGTAAGTTTTCTCTTTTATCCTTTACCGGTTGTCTGTACTACCCTTGGTTGTGACTCGACTATTGGCTCTGCAGCAACTCATGTTCTCTCTTCTTTGGAATGGAGGCAAGTTGATGGTTCGCAGACAGGTCGGTGTTCAGCGACCTTGCAATGGAGACTTAGGAATGCAATACCGATGATTTGGCGTGGAAAGCTACAGTTAGGGCTACCTTCCCTAATCTAGAGTTTTAGCTGGCGGTCGAGGGCCGTCGTAGACCGAAGGTTGAATTGGCATTTCTTAAAGAATGCAAGCGAGCGCTCCATAAACTTCCCGGTCCAGTGACTTTTCACAGCCACGTAGTATACTATATCGAGCGTTAATGGAGGGAATCGCTTTAAACTCGCTCGTTGGGGCGGGATGGGGGCTCGGCTTGTCGTTGGAGGAGATTCGCTCCCAGTGGAAATGGGCTCCAGAATCGAGTTATCTGAATCTGGGTTTTCACTCACCTGGTGCCTTGCCCGAAACGCGTTGCCCCTTGCTCGCATGGCTTTCAAAGCGTGCATAGCAGAAATGCCCAATAGCTTCACAGTGTGACAGTGTTAACATAGAAACAACTGACCACGCTTTCTTTCAATGCCGGCAGGTCCATACGCCTTGGGACTACATTGGTGTGGTGACAGCTCGCATTGATTCCAAGCAGCCTATGCAGCTCAACGTGTCCTATGTTGTTGACGACATTGAATGAAACGAAGGGTGTTTTTCGTGATCCTGGCCGTAGTTTGAATGGTGATCTGGCAGACACGATTGCAGGGATTGTATGACGGTGTAAGCTTTTCTGATTATGATCTGATCTGTTATTTTAAACATCGGCTTAGAGTAAAGATCAGATGTGATAGAAAATGCTTGGATCGCATGACATTCGATGAAAGGTGAGTGAAAGTAGCAAGCTTAGTCGTCCGAAAAGGGCCTCGCTTTCCCATGGACACCACAGTACGGGGTCCTCTTCAGACCCCCATTTTCGGTAAGAAGGATTTCCTTTCTTTTTCTAACTGTGTGCTCGTATCATGACCCTGTCATCTAGCTCTAAAAGTTCAGGTCTTTTGCCCGCCCAGATTTTTTTCGTCCCCCTCCCGTTTAAGTTCATTTGTCATATTTCTTTTATTTTGGACTCTCCACTCTGAATCACTCCTCCTGCTCACAGCCACTCCCCTCATTTTTTTTCCCTTATTAGACTAGCTCCTTTCCCCCTTTAGGGATCGTCTGGCTTGTTTCCGGGTTTAGTCGGAAAACAATCAGTGGTCCAATATATTTCGGGTGGTACAGGGGTGGAGAAACTAAATCCCCTTAACATTTTGTTTTGTTTATGTTAGGGTCTTTTTAAGTTTCCCAGTCCCTCAGTTATGCAAAGACCTTTTTAATTAAATTTTTAAATAGGTGGTATCATAGAGTGAATGCGATATTTTGATGACTGCGTTGTGAAAGACGACGGGTGGAAGAAATAGTGAGAATCGTTATGTCAGCGTGTGCGATCAGCTAGAATTATTTTCGGACCATAAGTCACTAATAACCACTTCCCTTCCCTCTTTCCAACAAAACTTCGGGCCTTATGTCCAACTGTATTAATCTATGCAATAAATAATCACAACCCTCGAAGATGACCAGTGAAATAGTTGAAAGCGCCGCGGTTAGTATAGAGTACTTTCTTTACCAACTTGACCCAGATATAAAAAGACTTGTAAGAAGATACGAACGTCTTCGCCTGAAGATTAAAAAAAAACAAACAATCTACGTGTTTATATATATATATATATATAGTGTCGTATCATATGATAATTTTTTTTGGTCTGCTTTTCGCTTCGTCGGTCGGGCATAGAATAGCCTGACTACATCTCCTGTAGTGTTAAAACCCATGCACAAAGGAGTATCCTGGGGAGTAGGATCGTTGTGTTTTATGGCATATCAACCCTTGTAGGTTATTTAATGCCAGATACTGTTTATGCATATTATCAAATATATAGGATTTGTAAACGAATACTTTGTAGGAGATATTTTTAAACGAATTAGAGCTCATTTGTTCGCGTACAATTGAATGGTTTCAGGTATAGCTATGTAATTCTTATTCAATTTAAGTCATTTGTTTCCCCACAGTTAAATAGTTTCAGTATTGCAAATTAAATATGAGGAAGCCATAAAAAGTACTACCACTACGGATCAGAGTGGGCTTGGGAGTATTGGCAATGAAAGAGTACTCCTCATTCTCAAAAACGTCAGAGACAGGAGTCCTACTGCCTGATCGTTTAATGTTAAATCCCTGACACACGTTGGAGTAGGGATCTTACCACTCTGCGGAGAACAGTCAGCGCACAACCCCAACTGACTGGACTAAGAGGTATCCTAAATATCATACTAAACTGAAACTGTATCTGATGGTGAGACTCCACTTCTAGAGATTTGGGGAGTGTAGAGTATCCCTTCATTACCATTATTTCCAGGTCTACTTGTTACGGTCCTATCTGTGATTTAGATAGATCTGTTTAGAAATTATTCGAATTCGATGAATCTGTGCGCAAAAAAAAAACCCTTATGAAAACTCTACACAGAAAATGTAAATATGAACTGAGAGTGAAAGCGATTCCATAACCTCTCGGTATAAAATAACCTTAGACGGGTTATCATGCCGTAAAAGACAATCAATTAATAGGTTTAGCCTATGAGAGTTTGTTTCAGGTCATTGAGATTTTAAAATAAGCATTAAACGATGTCCCGTGCCCGACATCTTCGCAGAGCGCCCTGATTCTGTACTGATGCGAGGAGGATCAGGAAACTATTCTTGGTTGATCTGAAACATAGCGTTCATATACCACTCACTGAAACGAGGAAGACATGCTTATTCATATTTAAATAATCCTGTATTTTTTACGGATACTGTGCTAGTCTTGATGTAAGCAAGCGAATATAATGATATCTGTTTAACAAATTCAATGAAGATAATCTTGTGAAATTAGTTGTAAAATGGATCTGTGTATTTCCGATATTCAATTGTATTTTTGACGCCTAAACGAGTAAAGAAATGTTGTGTTGTTGATTCTTCTTAATTTTGCTCTTACTTAATTTTTTGAATACAATCAAAACAAAAATCGATTGATGACGTAATTAAGCAAATTGATTACAATGACTTCACCGCCAACTCATTCTCCTTCAGTTTAAAAAAATATCTCCTCGATAAAATAAAACTAAAACTATATGTATATAAATGCTCATCATGAAAAAAAAAACGAGTAAAATTTTAACGAAATTTTCTTTTCAGATAAAATAATTGCGAAAAGAGATGATTTTTACGACTGAAGAATGCGAATTTATGAGGTAGGAGTCACGTGATTTTTCTCCATTCAGTATTGAGTCTTTACATGGGAAGGTTTTCGTCTTGCTTCTATTTGTTACAAAAGCCAAAAATTAAAAAAACAAATAGATAAATATTTTTTTAAAATTAAAAACAAAGAACATATATATATATATATATATATATATATATATATATATATATATATATATATATATATTTAAAAACAAATCCAATATAATGAAAAAAACAAACAAACAAAAAACAAATTTAAAACTTCCCAAGACAAAAAAATTACCAAGCTCTCAAGCATTTTCAAATGCTTCAAGTAGGAAAATGATTTATATCTATTTTAGATTTACGTCATGTGCACATACGAGTCGATATCTATTTCCATTATAAGATTATACCTTAAAGTTTTAACCAACCAGTGTTCGATACGAAATGATTGATTGTCAATGTGTCATATATTTGTATTTACCCAACCTCTCTGCTACGGGAAGGAAATGAGACAAGGTCATTTTTTAGCGGAGTAAAGCTAGTTTGAATTCAGAGTTTTCCTTCTCCTAGACTGGTTGCCTCAGCAAGGTTAAAGTCAGTCCAGGTATTGGTCGATAACAGTTTTTTTACCTTAGGAATTCGGTCTTTAAAACTCGTGGTATACACGAGTATAGATGATAAGTAGATTTGAAAACGAAAGTCAAACAGTGAAGCGAGGTGTGCAGTATAAATGATGCTTTGTACATTATTTTTGGTTGAGTTGGAGTGGTTAGAAGAATCTTTAAAAGTGAATGGTTTTGAATTTCTTTGGCTTGAACGAAATACTCAATCCCACTGCGGGGGGAAGGATGACAACGTCAATTTTTTCAAGCAGAGAAAAAAAACTAGTTTGAATTCAGAGATTCTTTTTACAAGATTGGTTGTCAAACCAAGGCTAAAGAAACCAGTCTATCCCACTGTTTACCCTGACCTGAAGCAGAAGGTAGAAGTGGTTGATTCATACTATTATCATGGTCATTTGCGAGAAGTGAAATACAAAGAGCTTCATCTAGGGTTAAAACTCGAGTTGCCGATTTCATTTCCCACGACAATAATCATTATGCTAAGCTCTCTTCCCTATATATTTGCCAATACAAAAGGAATGTTTTTCTATCTGATGCTCGTGGTAACGGGAAGAGCACCACAGGATTGTAATTCTATTTTCTTTTTCTTTTTTTTTCGTTTTAAACTAACCCTGCTCTGAAGGATGATTCCTTCAGAGCAGGGTTAGTTTAAAATTCTAACTCGATTTTATTCATAATTTGTTATTTTACTCCTGACGAGTTTTTCGCACCACAAGTAATAGGAGTCTCCTCAACTATCCAGACCTATTCTCAATATTATAGCCGATATTAGCTGTGGTCTCAATTTTTCCTCGAATTTCACGATTCTTCAGTCTCTTTTCCAGATTTTTCAGGATTGTTGCAAAAGCTCCAACTTTAATTAGCATCCTGATCACATTCATATTCCACGACTGATTTTTTTAACTCACAAGTAAAGTCCATGTATTCATCAAGTTTTACGTTTTCATTCATTCTAAGTATGTGATCTACTATGTTTGTATCAACTAAAACTAGATACCGTCTTCCGGCCTGGACTGGGAGATCCGTTTGTACCTGAAAGTTCCAGAGAAATTTTGCGTCTCATTTTCTAAAACAGTTTCTGGTTTGTGTATATAACATTTGTCAGTTTGGTCAAATTTTACTTCAAAGATGTCAGAAGACCAATCCTAGTTTTAGTCAAAAAGAAAAAAGAACTTGTTATTTAATGGCTTTTGCCGTGCTAGCAAACCATAGAGTAAAAGTCAAGAAAATCGAAAAAACTGGACAACTACCAACCGAAGAACCGAAAAGTTGTGAAACATGAAGGTGACAGTCATACCAATCGTAGCTGGAGCCCTTGGAACAATCCCCAACAACATAGAAAAGAGACTGGAAGAACTGGAAATTAGAGAAAGAATTGAAACCATTCAGACCAAATCTCTACTAAAATCGGCAAAAATACATAGAAGAGTCCTGGAGAACTGAGGAAACTTGTTGTCACTTTGACTCCAGTGAAGAAATATCGTAAAGAGTATAATAATAATAATAATAATAATAATAATAATAATAATAATAATAATAGTTTGTCTGCATCGAGTTATATAATATGAAGTATCCGTTACTTATACTGATAAGTTTCAAACCTATAGATGAGACTTTAACAGGTCCTACCACTCCGCTTCAGAGTGACCCTAGAGTAATGACAGCAAAGGGGTACTCCACTGTTCCCAGAATTCCAGAACTTGATCCTCTGCACTAGATACATTTCTTTGTCAGAACCAGGTCACCCGTTTTTTGGAGGGGTTTTAATTTTCTGCAAGGGATACAGTTAGCCTATTCTAAGCCTTGCCAAGGGATGAAAAAGAAATGTGTTAACTGTAAAGATAAAAACACAAAAAAATTCAGTGGACATTTCGGAGGCAATGTGATGCATTTCATTTAATATTCAGTCATTGTTAATTATCTTTAATTCCACCTGCAAGACTATAACATTGTTATTTACATACCCCAACATTTGCCCAGTCAGCTGGGGCTGTAGAATACACCGACTGCTTCTCTGCTGAGGAGTAAGACCCCACCCCAACTAGAGTCCTAATATATGACTCTAAACTATCTGATGGTGAGGTTCCAGTAATGCTGGAGCTTTGGAGAATGTGGAGTACCCCTTCATTGACATCACTCCCAGGTCCACTCTGACTCGAAGTGGTAGCACTTGATAAGGTCCTATCTATGGGTCAAAGAGAACTAAACTGCGTACTTCTGCTAAACTGAATCACTGGAAATAGAACTGCTTTTGACATTGAAACTGTATTTATGCTAAACTGAATTGTTTGAAATAGAACTGTTTTAACATTTAACTGTATGTGAACAAAAACTGTATTTATACTAAACTGAAATGTTTGAAGTAGAACTGTTTGATTTAACTGAATTGCTTGAAATAGAAATGTTTTAAACTGAATTGTCTGAAATAGAACTGTTTATTTGCATAAAAATAAATTTGACATTAAATAACCTACAAGGATTGATATGCCATAAACCCAAACGAACAAACATACCCCAGCATATTTTTTCCGCACGCATCACTGGTTCTGAATACAGCAGCATTATCATCAATAACTGCTATGTCGGTGATGATAATCATCTTGTGGGTGAGAGGAAATATAAAAATACAACTCGTCACAAATGTAGGACCTTTCTGTTGTTTATTCCCTTTGTTTAGGTACTGATCCCATGGAAATATTTGGAAATAGATTGATAACGGACAGTTTATGGGGGTAGGTTTGAGAGTCATGTTTTTTTCTAGTCTGTACAAGCTTTTTCTCGGATCTTTCGATGGTTCTTCCTCTCTCGGTTCAGGTTACAACTTCCTCTGCTCGTTTCCCGCACCAAAAAAAAAAAAAAAAAAAAAAAAATCTGAATCGAAAAACCCTAATTTCTATTATTAGGGTTCTTAGAACCCTGAACTATCATTGTTGTGACCACTTCGATGGCTTGTGAGGTCTGATGATTTCGGTGACTTTCGGTTAATTGCTGTTTTGATGCTAAATAAATCTAATTATATTTAGCCAACTGGACAAGATTTTGAACTTTGTCAACTCGTCTTTCTTCCCCCGCCAATGGTACTTGGAATGCGCTGACCGTATTCCCTCCCCTCCAAAGTGGGTGTGCTGGATATGACAATAAACATTATCTGATGGTGGGACTCCAGTTCTAGAGGTCTGGCAAGTGTAGGGTACTCCTTCGTTGTTATTACTCCCATGTCCACTCTGATCCGGCGAGATAATACCTGTTAGAATCCTATCTAGAGGTCAAATCGATGTTTGAAAAATTTGACCCCCCCCCAAAAAAATACCAACAAAAACTCTTAAAAAGCAACTACACAAAAATTGTAATATGAACGTACGATGAACGTACAATGAACGTGATTCCTAACCTCTAGGAATAGAGGGTTAACATGGGTTAATGTGCTGTTAAAATCAGTCAATCGATCGGTCAGGCTTATAAGAATCTGTTTCTCGTCATTTAAATTTTCAAATAAGCATTCGGTAGAAGTCCGAGAGTGCACAGATACTACTACACTGACCTGAGGAAGAAGTTACGATCCATATGTGAATAATACTGCATTTTTACGGGTACTGTGTTTGTCTTGATATAAGCAAGTGAAGATAACGAGATCTGTTCAACAAATTCTATAAAGCAAATTAAGTAAAAATAGTTGTAAAATGGACATGTGTAACTCCGATAAAGAAACAACTACACAAAAAAATATAATCATGAACGTATAATGAACGTGATTCCCTAACCTCTAGGCATAAAATAATCCTTGACGGATTGAAATGCCGTTATACCAATCAATTAACCACTCAATCGTCTCTCTTTAAGGTGCTGGCTTTTTGTGAAATAACATCTATCTGCACACAGCGACCAATCGTTTATAATGTTAAAATCCTATATTGAAACCTATTCTCCTATTGATTTGTAGATGTGAATATTTATTGCTATCGATCTATATTAACTGTACGTTTAATCTTGAGTAAATTAAAACACATATTTAGGCTGTAGCAGTTTTATTTTCTATAAGAGTAAATGATAAACACCAAGACTAGAAAAAACTTTTTTCGAAGTAACGTAATTCAAAACCATTCACTTTTTAAAGATTCTCAAAAAATGTAACTCTAATTTCTTTTTTAACGTACACAAGCAGCATTGATACGACACAAATCGCTTCACTGCTTATCTGACCTAGTCAAAACAATCATACTGATGTCTACTTAGAGCTGGCCATGCGAGAAGTTACTTTTTAGGTAGACACTAAACAAAGATTTTCTCCGTGCATTGGTTGCAACAATTCCAAAACAAACTGGAAATTGTATTTGATACCAAATGGAAACAGTTTATGACTGAGAAAAATAGGAATATATAGGACAGACACCCTTTTACAGCTGTGGGAATATGCTTTCTTCATGGTGTACCTGCAGAACGATTCAACTCTACATTGTAAGATTCTCCTGAGGCTGACCGGTCGATTTGAATTGAAACCAAACAAGGCTCTAGTCAGCTCCATATGGAGTAAAAAAAAAAGCAAAAACGAATTCCGAAACTTGTATCTGTTTAATAAATTTTAAAAATGGCTCTGGGCGTTGTTATTCAGTGTCTTGTTTCCCCTATTCTATTATGTACAGCAGTTCGCTCCCAAGCTCCTAAGTTCTGTCAGCCTAGTTGGCTAGGACTCAACAGAGGGGTAACCCGTCCCCTAACGTGTATTCTGGATATGACACCAAACCATCTGATAGTGAGGCTCCAGTCCTGGAGCTTTGGGGAATGTAGAGTACCTCTTGATTGACATTACTTCCACATAGGGTTAGGGTCCCATCTATCGGTCAAATAGAATTTGTTTTCTCGGAATGACGCTAAACATTATCTAATGGTAAGACTTCTGAACTATAGCTTCGGGGAAATTGGAGTACTCCTTCATTGTCATTACTCCCAGGTCCACTTTGACTCGGAGTAGTAGTACCTGATAGTGTCCCATCTAGGGAGCAAATGGAACTATTTTACTATTTAACTCTGTACAAACAATTGACTGATGTTAGATTGAATTGTTAGTATTACATCGCAGTACTTGAAACCCTTTAACTGTGTGGAAATGAATGAGTAATGTTGAATAGAATTATTAGTGTTGAATAGCAATACTTGGTACTATTTAAATGAGTACAAATAAAACTATTAGGGTGGAATACTTGAAACCAGTTAACTGTATGTAAAAATGTATTAATTTCTATTACGTAGGAATATGAATTGTGTTGAATAGAATTTTTTCTGTTAGATTGCAATATTTGAAAGCATTTAACTGCATGCAAATAAAAGCAACAAATTATCTCTTGCTCATTTTAAAATAAAATCACCAACGAACTATTTACTTACAAATCGTTTATGTATATCCATTTAACTGTGTGCAAACAAATGACTGATGTTAAATTAAATCGTTAGTTTTACATAGCAATACCTGAAACCATTTTAAATTGTGCTTGCAAATTATCAATATTAAATAGAATTATCCGTGTTAGATAGGGATACTTGAAACCATTTAACTGTGTGCAAGCAATGAGCTATTTAATATTAGTAATTCTATTCATTTAGTATTCTATCTTGAATAATTTCAAGTATAGTAAATGATGAAATATTTCTATTTGAACTCCGGTTCAGAGTGGATGTGGAGGGATGGTAATAGAGGGGTACTCCACATTCCCCAAAGCTCCATGACATTAGATGTAATTATTGTTTTACCCCTCAGTAGAAATGCAGTCGATTGGGCGGAAGATAGATAGATTGATTGATTGATTTAAATGGCATGTCAACTTGTCTTTTTCTATCTAGGAGGAAATGTGTTCATTGCACATTTATATTTAGACTTTTTATATGGTCGTTTCTTAAGAGTTTTTTACATACAGTTATATGATATCAAGTATTTCTATCTAATACGCATAATCATAGTTTCAAGATATTAATTCTATGTAAAAATAGTCATTCGTTTTCACCCAGCTATAGGGATTAGGTTAACTAGTAATTATCCTTAGTAAGCAAATATAGCTTCAAGCAACTATTTTTAAAATAAATAATTTGCAGTTATATGGCATTTCACTGATTGCATTTTACATAGCACTAATACCCTTGGGAAAGGTATGAATCCAATTATTCTCCCTCCAGCTATGGGTAAATAGTAGGGCAGACTAGATTCTTCAGCCTTGGTAAGGCAACTAGTCTAGGAGAAGGAAAACTCTGAATTCAAACCTGTTAAATTCCGCTTTAAAAATTGACCTTGTGTCATATCCTGCCCGAGCGGAGGGGTTGGTAAATATATATATATGGCATAAAGTATTCTAATCGAATACAAAATTTTTTCAAATAGATCCATTTGGGACCCTAACAAGTACTCCTTCTTCGGAACAGATTCATTAATTTTAACGGCATATCAATCCCTTTAGCATTATTAAGTCAAAGAAACATATTCATTGTACATTCATATTCATCCAAACTGATCTATTTGACCTGTACATGGGACACTAACGAGTACTACCACTCTGGGTCAGAGTGGACAAGGGAATAACGACAATAAAAGAGTAGTCCATATTCCCCAGATCTCTAGAACTGGAACTTCACCATTAGATACGGTATGGTGTCATACCAAGGTAAGTCTTTATTGAGAGAGGGTCTTATCCCTTAGCAGGAGATATGAGCAGTGTATTCAAAGCTGCGTCGACAGTGTGCTATAATCAGTTTTGTCGCATCATGCGTAAGTAAATACTCTCGCAGTTAGAATGCAATTCAGAATATTTGCCTTTTTCCTGACATGAATGTTCCCAAGAAGCAACAAAAGGGCAACCAGTGCTGAAAGAAAACAGGAGCAAGCAATTGTAAAGCCTTGTAATATGACGATTTCGAAAGAAAATAGGGACAAGCAGCTGAAAAGCCAAGTAATATGTCGCTCTTGAAAGAAGACAGAAACGAGAAACTGAAATGCCCAGTAAAATGTTACTCTTGAAAGAAGACAGGTGCAAGCAATTGAAATGCCCAGTAAAATGTCTCTCTTGAAAGAAGAGAGGAACGAGCAACTGAAATGCCCTGTAAAATGTTACTCTTGAAAGAAGACAGGAACGAGCAACTGAAATTCATAGTAAAATGTCGCTCTTGAAAGAAGACAGGAGCAAGCAACTGAAATGTTCCTTATGCAAAGATTTCCAAAATTCTGAAAAGAAAACTCCAATCCGTTTTTAATCCAAAATCTATGATGAATTACACTGAAGTGTGAGATGCCAAACTCGCCTGATGCTCTCCGAGGGTTACTCACCGGGATGTACTTCTATGGCTTGGTACACTCCCTCAGAATCCACAAATTTAGGTCTATCTGACCTTGTTTAGTAGTCGAGCTTCTTGAAAACCAATGAAAATTTCCTTAACCATTTGGTTACTGAACTGAGATTAACTGCACTTTCACTTTTGCAATAAGAAATGTTTTTGGTTGCTTTGGTGGCGTTATGGCCCAGTTTGAACTCATCAAGCATAAGTGATCGAATTAGACTACATTGTACATTTATCTGTGCGGCTTTTAAATCGCACATGGAGTAAAGCAATACACAACGTGTCAGCGCACCAACTACCATAGTACTACCAAGTACAGCGGGTACATAAGACGGCTTGAACTGCTTCGGTCACGTGATATATGCACCGCAAGATATCACATACGAAAATATTGTAAAACTTTTGACTCACCCAAATATAAAAGTCGATGCGCCATAAAACTGCATACATATCAATAAACTGGATTTATGTCGTGGCTTCTATTTGAGAACACGTATTGCATATGAAACCTATTTCTTACACAACGCGATTTTTCTTCGCCTTTGGCTTCATTTTGATTCAGATTAACTCTTAATAATTACTGGTGAAATCCTGCAAATGTAGCTTCTACTTTTCAAGAACTAATAGAAAACGCCACTGGATGTAATCTATCAATTCTAATTTTAAATTAAACTTATTTATAATTTCCGGTTCTTTCCGATGCCGGTAAGAGCTAGTTATTGCTTTCATTTTTACGAGTGGCAATAACAATGTTCACTTTATCTACAATTGTAACTGAATTTGTCGAGCGAACAAATAAGGCATTTGTGCAAGGTCTCATTCTGCTGCAATATTCCCCACTTTCCCACTTCCCCCACACAAAAACACGATCCGTTTTCTTGTCTAATAGATTGTTTCGGTCAAGCCAGAGTAATTCAAAACCATTCACTTTTTAATGGATTCTTCAATTCCCCTCATGAAAAAAAGTCTTTTTTAATATACAAAAATATCATTTATACGAGACAACTCGTTTTACTACTTGTCTTTCATATTCAAATCTACTCAGCGTCTATGCTCGAGTATACTTCGAAATTTGACAACGAAAATTTTAAGTAAAAAAACAGTCATTGACCAATACATAGAGTGACGTCTTTAACTTTAGTGTGGCAACCAGTCCGGAAGAAGGAAAACGCAATTCAAACCAGCTGCTGTACTCCGCTTAACAATTTGATCTTGTGTTACATCCTACTCGTAGCGAAAGGGTAAGGTAAATGCATCCATGATAGAAAATGTAATGTTTAAGTTTAACCAAAATGGCAATAGCAAGGAGTAAAAATTGACTGCAAAAATTATTACCCTAGATTAATGATTTCGTTACCCTAAATCAAGGATCAATCTCTACACAAGATCGATTGATGCACAAATATATACGGAAGATATATTTTCTTTTATTTCCGAGGAAATCAAGTCAGCGATCGTTCCCGACAGCTGGTCCCACGTAATCCAGAAAAACCAGACATTTGGAGAGAATATTGGTTTTGCTAAGTAAACATCCCGTTACCCAGAGAGATCCAAGGGAGAATTACACTGCTTGGTACTCCGACGACCCCAAAAGATTGTAGGAAATGAGGATATACAGTATAAATAAAATACAGTGCTCTCTCTCTCTCTCTCTCTCTCTATATATATATATATATATATAGCATCAAGTTGTGCTGATAGCACTGAGTTTCCTATCTTTCTGTCACCATCCGTGCCTATTGTCCATAGTTCCTGGGAGGCCCTTCTGTGTCACCACAGAGCTGTTGTATGTAATCCTTGCTGGTCAGCCAATTCTAACACGTCCATGTGAAGGAGTCCATAAGAGAATATCGCTTATGAGTTTGTCCTTACTTCTATAGCAGTTCCCAGCATGATTTTTTCGTCTTACTTAGATGGTTTGTGGGATGGGAAGTAAGTAGTCGTACAGGTGCTGTTTGGTGGGCTATTGCGTCCTGGGTTAGTTCAAAACAGTACGTAGCATTATTGTGTAGTTTCTAATTTTTTCGTTGGCATCTATGTGGTTCAGCCATACAGTAGTACTCACACATCCATAGCTTGGAAGAATACCCTTTTTTATCAAAGATCAGATTCGATTACCTATCAATAGTAGTCCACACCTTCATTTTGCGTAGGCTGACTTCGCTTTCAGTAAATGTGATATTACTGCCAAGGTATGTGAATTGGTCGACTAATTTCATAGGCTTGCTCTTAAGATACGTTTGTGCCTTCTTATTTAAAGCACATGAACTTTGTTTTATTTGTTTTCCCGTAGAGGCCAATGCCTCCTGTTATTTGCTCCAGGCTATGCAGCGGGATTTGGCTTGAGTAGATATATATGTAAGAAGCACCAAATCATTTGCGTATTTTGTGTTTGTCATGATGTTGACACCGACTTCTTTGTCACTGTCACCGGAGTCTTGCAATGAGATACGTTAGCACCATATATATCAATACTGCTTAGATTACGTTTTACGAAGATTAATAGATCTAATAAAAGAAAATGGTTTCATATTAAAAAGACAGGAAACAGACGATATCCCACAGAAACTATGTATATATATATATATATATATATATAATGCTGATAATCAAAAATACCGCTTAACCAACTACTTTCACGATTCGAATGATCACGTTGGTTTCAGCTGTACAGCACAAGTAAATGTTATATGATTATTATTCTTATTATATCGTCTTTTCCAGGTCTTGTTGCCTGGATCTAGTCAGGCACCAGTTGATATAGTAAATATTTACTTTCATTATGACACTTGGATACCAATTTGGATGATGTTAAAATGAATGAATCAATCACTTTATTATATAAGTTGCCCAACGCACGCGTCTTCATTTAATACAGTTCAAAAGTTTAAAAATTCAGTCTCGCAACTTTTTGATAATACCGTGTATATTAAAGTACATATTCTAATTGTGTTATCATATTTGACGCTATTTTCTGAGTATTCCCATTAGTTAAGTTTGCTAGGAAACTAGATATAAAACAAAGAATGAATTCAAAGGGTTAAGCGGAGTATTCGGCTAAGGAAAGTGAACGCTTGTCAAAGGCAGACCGACTGGCATCGTTGTCAATCTCCGGATCCAGAAAGGGAGAAAAATGTCTAAAAGAGCAAAAGTAGTCGAAAAAAGTGTAGAAGAAGAAGGATGCAAGTCGATATGTTTCTGTTTTAATTCAATATTCTCCCATTACGCGCTCAGGCAATATTTTAAGCGCGAATTATATTTCCTTTCCATTTTTTCCTTTTTAGGCAAGTTTTCTCTCAAGTCTCTTTTTCGTTTTTGTTTATTTTCTTTTTCTTTTTACTCAAGTTTTCTCTCGCGCCTCTTTTTCGTTTTTGTTTTAATTTTTTCTTTTAAATATATTTTTATAATTTTTTCATGGGCTCAAATTTCTCCTTATCGACGTTGTAAAAGATTTAGGATGGGTCAACGCGAAAGAATGAAAACGGAGTACATTTTCTAACGTGTGCTGATAGGGTCTTGTCAGGTTTGAGGCAAGACCATCATCGTCGGTTATGGGCAGTGGGCGCCAATTTTACGCATGCTTTCGTCCTAACTCCGTAATAACGAGGCGATCGAACAGAAATCCAAACGCTTTGCAACTCTTCAGGAATTAGGCGGCTGGGTTAATTACTCGAAGTGTAGAATGACAGAAGAGTCGACATAATCATAATATAACGCCGTATCGCTTTCGGCAGTTGTAAAGGGGGGATGAGCAGTGGGAGTATGGTTGGAGGTGGCACGAAGTGCATCTCGCGCGACATCATGGCGAGTTGCTTCGAGTGAACAGGCTGAAGAAGTAATGTGGGAAGGCGATAAATTTAGATGTTCGGGTGATACGGGATCCTCTGATGCTCAAAAGAAAATAGTGATGGTGAGGATTAGAGAGGAAGGGTTAGGATAGGTTAGTTAGACATTGTTTTTAATTAAAGATAATAAGTTGCTCAATAGATATATAAAGAGAAAGAAAGAAAGAAAGAAAGAAAGAAAGAAAGTAGTGGATCGATCGAATGAGCAAAAAAGAAAATGTTTAAAAAGAATGAGGTAGATTATGGGCAGTCTATAATATGAAGGAGAGATAGAAAGATAGGTCAGTAGAATCTGACCAGGAATTACATAGAGTAAAAGTATCTGAAATAGATAAGAATGATAATCAGTAGATATATTTTGAGTGAGAGAGAGAGGGCGGGTAGAGGCAGAAAGAAGAGATCTGCTTTTGTAGAATTTGCTTTGATCAAAAGTAGTTTTTTCTGTATATTTGTATATTTCTATACTGATTAGTTTGGTTTGTTTTGATTGTTTGATGGCATATCAGTCTTCATGAGTTATTTAATGTCAAAGCTATCCTTGTAGAAGAACAACAGTAATACTACTTAAGTCATAACTAGGGTGAGAAGGTGAAGAAAATAACGCTTCTGGAGTTCGAACTCGCTTACTTCGAGGCCAGAGTCCAGCACTCTAGCCATTACATCACGAGCACTTTTCCTCCACTGATTATAGTAACACAAGTATTAAATATGAATGAATAGAATTACCTGATAAAAAAATGATGAACAGAATGAATACTCTATTTGTGAGGCTTTGTTCAGAACAGAACAAGATCAAGTATAAAGAAACGGCTTTAGAAAGATTATGTTGCGCCAATCTTCTTATTGGAGAAGACTTAACTATCTTGAAAACTAGCATGTGAAATCTTGACCTTTGCATGGATTTAGACACTGACCTTTGGTGTCTGTAATAAAAAGCAAACCAATCAAACTTGATTTATATCCACCTAAGTGAGCTTGTACTGAGTTGTATTTTTTGTTTACAATTGCTCATCGTTTTACAACTATTTATCTCATCCTTCTTGGCTTTTCTCTTTTGGGTTTCCCATTGCTTATGTGTTCTTAAGGTAAAAAAAAAGATGGCCATTATAAAAAAAACGAGGGAGTCGTGCTTATTTTGAATTGAAGGTTAGAAAATGATAGAAACAACAACAGCAACACAAATTAAAATTAAAAAGAGAGGCGAAATTGGATGAGTAGAAAAACAGTCATAGTAGCTGTCGTGGTAGAAGAAGAAGAAGAAGAAGAAGAAGAAGAAGAAGAAGAAGAAGAACAACAACAACAACAACAACAACAACAACAACAGTGAGAAGAAAAAGTAGAAAGAAGAAAGAAGAAAACGAATGATGGTGAGAAGTAAAAGAGCAACAATAGCAACAACATAAGTACAGTAAAAGTATAGCAAAAAGAAAAAGGTAAGGAATAAAGAAAACCCTCTGAAGAAGACCACCACCACCACTAACATCAACAACAACAACCACAATTATAAAAATGCGAGATGGGTAAAAAAATATTCTTTCATCTGGCAAGTCCATCTTTGTTGGGTTATTTTATGCCGAATCTTTTTTTTTAACAACTGCTGAAACTAATTGTAATGAAATGATAGTTTTGAAAAAATTCACAACACATACAAAAGAAAATGAATCATTATTAAAAATTTCAAATCCTTAAATCAATTCTTAATAGTAATTTTTTTTTCAATCGTTATAAAAGAAAAAAAAAACAATTATATGTACATCTATATTTTTACGTAAATGCTTATTGCTTTCAGATATACTTTTTTTTTCATATATATATATCTGCTAGACTGTGGTTTGCAATTTTGTTGTCAGTTTCAATATTCACAATTTCTACATTAAAGGATATATATAGGAATTTAGCTGACCGTTGGGCGTTGAAATATTCAGTGCCGACTTAAGGTACCGGCAAGTCAGTCAGTTGCCTGGGGCTCACCATGTGCTCAGAAGCGCCATTAAGGATCTTTTCATGGGAAAATTGTTATAATTTTACTTAAAAAGGGCACAGAACATTTGTTTGCTACGGACGCCAGCAACCATAGGTATGGTTTTTGTTTGTTTGTATGGTCTTGTTTATCAATTCTTTTTGGTAATTTTGTTCTAGATGTTGAGGGTTTTTTATCGAGTTTGGGTGGAGGAAGTTTGTTTTTTGGCTTTTCCTAGTTCACTTTGATGTTGATATGGTTTTTGCTGGAATGAACAATGAGATCTTCCAGGTTTTGTTTAATTGGTTCTAGCTTTTGGGGAGGTAAGGTATTTTGTCTGTCTTTGATGGTTTTTAGTGATCAGATTGGAGATCTATGTGACATTTGTTTTGAAGATGATTTTATATTTTTTGAAGAGTGGTTTGTGTTTGAGCAGTAGTTTTTGCATATATTTTTTCTTTGATTATTTCATGTTTATTTTTGTTTGTTGTAAGTTCTTTTAGTTTAGTTTTTACTTCTGTTGGATAGATTTAAACTTTGGTCAATCGCTCGATTCCGATTGGATTAGTTTCTCGACGAGAGATATTTAATTATCTGTTTGATTGCTGTTTCTGATTGGGTATGCCCTCCATGCTACAGTGGTGTAAGTATTCACTCCCATGTAAGATGTAAGACTATTATAGCTTAACCGCCCCCCACCACCAACTTATATTTCTTCCGTACTTGTTTCCCACAATTTCCCTCTCTTTTTTGTGTTTGTCCAAAGATCTTGGAAATGCCGGGTGGTTTTCTTGTCAATTTGGACATTTCGTTTCATTGTGACAATCATCCTCCATGAGGTCTTTGTCCCTTTCAATACACCTTCAATATGTCGAGCAGGCTCTCCCTGTGTTGTTCGTATTTATGACATTTAAAACCCTTTAAGGGTGCAGTTATGTACTGTTTTTCATCTTTCGAAGCAGAATCAAAATTTAACTTCCTTATGTAAACGCATTACAATATTTAATAAATCAGAAGATGTATTAAATATTGTAATGCGTTTATTTACTAACCCTTCCGCACGAGCTGGATGTGAAACAATGTTTCTTTTTAAGTGAAGTTTAACAGGTTTGAATTCAGAGTTTTTCCTTCTAGACCGGTTGTCATACCAAGTTTAAAGAGCGCAGTCTGTCCTACAATTTACCCATTGCTGGAGGGAGAATAGTTGGACTTATTCCTTTTCCAGTGGTACTAGCGCTATGCGAAATACAAATAGCCTTGTCTAGAATTTGAACTCGGGTCATCGTGTCCATATCCAACGACGATAAACATTACACAACGGGCACCACCTTTGAATGTATGTGCGTATTTCTTCACCAACCCTTCCTTGTTTATTCTTTAATAGTCCGTACCTCCATCTCTTAAGGCTGTTTTTATTGCCTCTGCTCCAGCTTAGGATAATTACATACTTCTTATAACTCCTTTTGAGTTATTGAGTTTATCATACGGGTAAAAGCTTTCATTGTGAAAAGCTTTCATTTTGATTAAGTTTTCGGCATGTTTTAGATTGTCCACTTCCATCGCCGTTTCTTATATTTTTCGAAGGGTTGCTATACTGGAGATAATTTTTTCAATCAAAAATGTCCCCAATTTAGTTAAACAAGTTTCTTCTAATGATTCTAGTATAATAAATCGTGAGAATTCTGTTGTTTCCTTTTCTGAATCAGATTCAGAGAGATTTCGTTTAATTTTCTATTTGAAAAAGCCATGTCTGTTTTTTCTGCTCCACCATGCACCATGGAGTACAACTTTATGGGAATTTACCAAGAGGGAAACCTTTACGCTTTAGGTAAGACGCGAATATACAATTTGTATACTCAAATCAGGAGTAGGATTTTTTGCTTCTGCCAATTTCAGGTTTTCAGTAGAAAATACTTAGTGTCGTACAATTTAACATAGGTAAAAATCTTATTCTCTCAACGCAGCTGACCCTATGCCACCGACTTCCAATATCTTTAAGATGATATAGGGTTGGATATTTTTTTACCACAAGGGTAGTTGATGAATACAGTCGGCATAATCATATTAGGTGCTAGGGCTTGACATCACCAGCCGATTGATGGGATCGGGTAACTGTGACCACCATTTTACCCACTAAGGGCCAAGTGGTTTGTTGCAAGCTAGTTGATCAATCAGTTGCCGGACAAAAGACTGTTTAGCCACCAGGATCCCGTCCTAAAGCATTATGATTCGCCACCCACATCCAACCGGTAGTCTCGTTGAGAAGGGATCTCACTCTTCAGCAGAGGTGCAGTCGGTGTATTTTACAGCCCCCAACCAACAAAGCGGCAAAAAGAATAGTGGTGGAAAGAAAAGAAAGAGCGAGAAAGAAAAAAACGGTGAAAAGAATACGTAGAAGGAAAAAGAGAAAATAGAAGAGAAAAAATTAGAAGAAAACGACAAATAAGAAAAAGAAAGAACCGCAACAACAACAACAACAACAACAATATTTTTCATCATTTTCCCAGTCATGAAAAGGTATCCCAAGAATAGTAACAAGGTCAAAATGAATTTAGCCATTGATTTGAAGGAATTTGATTTGAATGAATCGAAACAAACGATATTCAAGACACATATCTAAGAAAAGTGAAGTACATATGTTTGTTGTATTTTGGTGATTTGCATTGTTGTATTTCCTATTTGAAATCTTGAACTAAGACCGGAAGTCCACTTGGATAGCAGAGATCCGACGAGCGGATCTGCGCATGTGTGTTAGCCTCGTCTCAGTCCACCAACCTTTTTGCAAATTTAGTCGATTAAACGAACCTTAACTGTGAAAAAGCAAAAGATAAAAATAGTAGAATCGATTCTCAGCATCTCGTAACAGAGTAGTGGTTAACGTGCTATTTTACCTAAGCTTGGGAAGGGCGAGTTCAAATATCTCTTTCTTTCTCTCTCTTTCTTTCTCTCTCTCTGTATCTATCTATTACCTTTCTCTCTTTTCCCCCCTCTTTCGGTTCCAGATATATGACATTGTATTGAAGTTGACTCCCTCCAAATTAATCAATTCCTGGCAGGTTTTCTCCGTTCTTTGCTCCAAAATGCCCTCAGAATTATTGAAAAGAAAAGGTCAAGTTAAGTCAAGGACACAAATCAGGATTGGCGTTTGGTCAGAAGTAATGCAGTCCTTCCGCTGGCGAAGCAGAAACAGAATCTAGAGAAACGAACGGGCGGTCATTTAAATTTGGAGGTTTATGCCGGTCGAAAATCAGCAACATATCCCAATTTGTCATAACCTGTGGGATGCCAGATTATCAAGTTTCCAGATCACAGGTTGTTAGGTTAGGTAAACATCTCTAATCCATCAACTGACCTCATCATCTTTTCGGTGAAATATGAGAGAAACCCAGCCGTATCTATTAGGACCAATGTATGGAATTGACGTTTTACATCCCTTTAATTGCCCTCTTTAATTCGTGGCTAAGGGTCAAATACAAGGTTGGTCTAGAATGTAATGAGACATTTTTGTTTTATTTTTCAGGTGAGCAACCTTTACTGAAAGTCAGCCGGTCAATGAAAATTCAGCAATGAATATTTTAACCGTCAAATGTCACTTCTGCCGTAAAATCAAGATCGTTTCCCACGCTCTTTCAGTCATCTAGAAATAAAAATGTGCGGACTTAAAAGCTGAAACAAAGATAGAACTTTGATTTTCCTAATCCTATGTTAACTTCAGCACTTGATCTTTGTGCCTCTATATACGGGCTTAGCTCCATGTGGGTGGGCATGAGTGCATATATTTGTGTATGTATGTACATGCAGGTGTGTACATGTGTATGGTGGGTAAGTATGCGTATGTGTGTGTCCATATAGGGTCGAGACATATTTGCGTAGGAATCACTGATTCTTTCCTGCTAGTCTAAAACCATATAATGCCAGATAAAAGGGGGTCAACGATTTAAAAAAATTTTTATCACACCTTTAAGTGTACCTGGAATCTGGATATCTGCCTGTGTGTTTATGTCCAACCATGAGTGGCCAAAAGTCTGAAAGTGGGAGCGTTTACTCCTAGGTGTATGGAGGGGGAGTGAGTCTTCTACAATAATGGGATAAGACACAGATACAAAGGTTCAGCCGGAAGTCAGTCGGAAGAGAGAGTCTTCCATTAGAAGGAGTCAGAGGCAAACGTTGAAGAATACAGATACAGAAGAGATTGTTGGGGAAGAGAGTCAGAACAGACTCAGAGTAGAGACACGAACAGTACAGTCAGGAGAAGAGAAGGAAACAAACGTTGAGGGTCAGCCAGAGGACAGTCAGAAGAACTGAGTGAGTCTGCTACTAGACACAGAGAGTATACAACCAGAGCACAAATACCTGCGACCACAAATACAGAGATGGGCAGAGAGAACAGATACAGAGGAGACAGGGGGACCAGAGAATAGAAAATAAAGGCCGACAGACATACAGATAGTTTTTAGTTTAAGGGTTTTCGTTGCAAAGTGTCACACAAACTTCTTCCTCCAAATATTTATTCAACTTTTTGTTTTTACCCTGTTCTTCGCATTGTTGTTTGTTTGTTTGTATCCTTATATCCTCACTGGGTGCCCTGATTAAGCTAAATTTACAAAAATCGATTAGAATTCAAATGTTGTGTTGCAGGGTCGTGGATTAAGCTGGCCACGCAAAGACAAAATAAAGAGATAACGAGTCTATAGGAAAAGAAAAAGTCAGACACGTGGTCACAGAAAAATACCACTCACTTTATTACTGTGTTTCAATCTCTGTCTGGACCAGATTAAAAAACGGAGACATGATGTGGTGTTCTCCAGTCAATGAAAGAATTTCTTAATTGTATCCACCTCCCAACGGCAATTAGTAGCGGTTTCGCCAGCTCTGAAACTTAAGTTGTTCCTTGTACCAGTGATTTTTTAAATAGTGGTGAAGGCTTGTGCAAAGTGGACCACTCTTTTTTGATGAGATGACAACAGAGGAATTGTGAACCAGTGTGTTACAATACTTTTGAGCTCAGAGTGTTTCCTTGTTCTTGACCGGTTACCCTACGAAGGTCACAGAGCTGTCTGCCCTACTTTACCCCATAGCAGTGGTAAAGTAGTGGTTCATTTCTTCTGACGATAATCTTTTTAGCTTCTTGTCCAACTAGTTTGCTCTACTACTCTACCTCAGCAAGGTTAAGTTGTAGGGCAGACTAGTAGAGGAAGAAGCAAAAAACATTATCGTTGGAAGAAATGGATTAAGCACCTCAAGTTCAAATTCTGAACGTATCTGCTTGTATTTAACTTTTTGCTAATGCCCTTTAAAAGCATGAATTCATCTATTTCCTCTGCATAGCTATTTGGAAAAACTGGATATTTAGTCTTGGTACGATAAATGCTACAAGATAGTGATAACTATCATAAAAAGAAATAAATGTTAAATCGGTCTTTCTACAATTACAAGTCGAGTCATTTTTCGTTTTCTCTGTAAATCACGTAAGAGTAATTTTCGGTTTTTACAGGAGTTTGGTTCACCATATTATTAAACGGCTTGTAACGGATCATCATTCTCCAGTTACAGATAAGTCGCTCCTATGTAGATCATGTTAAACCCATTTTCACCTTTTACAATAGCATAGCACGCAAAACTATTAGTTGGTACTGGAAATGCTGCTATAAAACAAAGAAAACCCCGTACGTTACTCGAAAATTGCCTTTTTGTCGTATACTTCCAATAAACAGGTTAATATAAACGATGGGACAAAGCAATAATTCTATCTATTTTTTTCATTGCGAATTTTTATGTTTATTCTGAGTTTGCCAACACAGAAATTCGATAAGCAAAATATCTAATAGAATTCATAAAAGAACACGATGAATAAAAAAGAAGATAAAGGTCTGAGAAAAGAATATGCAAAATTGATTATATGTTACTTACTTTCTTCTATGTTCGTTACTTATATTTTCAATCTCGATTCATAAAGCAATGAGATTTATAAGGTAAGCATTTTTATTAACAACGTAATAGAAAAACAACTTTATCTGTTTCAAAATAATTCCCTTATGAAGGTACATACCAACGAAGATGTTTTCCCGATTCTTGGAAACAGTGCTTATGAGTCAACCCATATCTATCCATGTTATTTCAAAGCGGTGTTTTGCGGATAATCTTGCTTGATGTTAAAGCTACTTGGAGTCAGTGTTTGGAGAAGCTTTATTTATTTATCTTCGAGTGTTTCTATTATCACCATAAAATTGTTCAATGACTTTTTTTCGGTTCTTTCTATAATGGTGAACTTTGTATCTCTTTTAAAATAGTGAGGAAATGTTATACTAGAATTGTTGCTCACCCTTCTCCTCATCATCAAGTCGCTCTGACAGCACGGATTTTAAAAGTTTGCTTTTTTTCAGTGGTAATGCTCTTGAATAAATTGGTTGAGTTGAGGGGTTTACTGCAAAGATTGTTTTTAGTATTACATAACTGTCAAAATTTATGATTGACTTCTTATGGATTACTATATTATTTAGTATTTATTATTTAGTATGATAGCTTCCTTTCATTTCTCTGAGGCTTTTTGGATTAGATTATATTATTTGATTTAACACAAATCAACCCTTTATAGTTATTTAAAGTTAATTCCTGTTAACATATATATATATATATATATATATATATATATATATATATATATCGGAGTGCATACTATAAGTTTCCAGACTTTTTTCGTATGGGTACTTTTATTGATAGTACACACATGAAACTCTAGTCCCCTTCGAAGTAATTTCCTCCGGCTGCAATGTACTTGTTGTACCGTTACAACAACTTCTGGAAGGCTCCATGGAAGTCCTCTTCTGTGAGCCTGTCAATGACGTTCGTCACAACCTCTTTCATCTCCTCAATTGTCTCATAACGACAGCCTGAGAGCTTAGGGAATAACTAAAAGTCACAGGGAGCAAGGTCTTGACTATAGGGAGGGCGAGGAACTGTCTTGATGCCCATCTTGGTCAAATAGTCTGTGACAAGGATGGAGTTGTGGACTGGTGCATTGTCCTGGTGGATATGCCACGGACCCGATTAGAAGAGTGCTAGCCTCTTCCGACGGAATCTCTTCCTGAACTCCCTTAAAACCTCAACATAGTAACCCTAACTCTAATCCTTGGGCCAATCAACTGTGGTGTATTGAATTCCTTACTCCTCCCACACCTCTCATCATCCCTCACCGACTCCCTGCCGTCCTTGAATCTCTTATGCAACTCAAAAACTGATGCTCGATTCATGCAAGATTGTAGAAAAGCAGTCTGAAGCATTCCATTCGTTTCTGTGACATTTTTTAAAATGAGGTGTTCTTCACATACTCCAAAAATGAAGCTTCTCCATCAGATGTAGTTTAATGTCATACTCAAGAAATAGCTTGTGACACGATGTTCGGTTAAATACTTGATTAATATGTAAAATTAAGATTTATGAAAAGTATGAAAATTAATATATACATATATATAAATAAAAAACAAAAAGATCCTTAGAATAAGTATCTTTTTGTTCAAGGCTTAAATTGACCTAAAAAGCTGGTTGATTGTTCCTAAAGGTCACTTAAGTGCGAGGCAATTGTTTTTGATTTAATAGGTCAGCGAATTTATTAAATTTTTCGGTTGTCATCTAATTCCATCGATCATAATGATAAGACGGGTCATTTCGAAAAACATATACTTAAATTCCGTATCTTAAAGGTCAATGTCTAAAGGGTGATTTAATTTTGCTCCATCCTAAATAAAGGTGAGCTGGGGATTGCTCTAAACCTGTCACCATTGGTCAAAGTATCTGAAAAGAGTTTTCCCTATACCTATAAGATATAATCCAAAACTAGGATTGGCTAATCAATGGGAATATGACTCCTGATTTTCTCTTATTGGACAACAAATCAGAAACCTTTTTAGTCCAGATTTTGATCAATAAAAAACAGGGTGATAAAACGAATCCTCAGAGAGGATGAAGAAAGAGATAAAGAAGAAACTCAAGACTGCTAAAGAATCATCCCTTCCATTGTAGACCCGAGGCACTCCGAACAACTTGTAGACTTGATAAAAATTCAAAGTCCCAGACTATAGAGACATTAGTGTCATACTAACCGCACCTCATTGTCACTCTTCCTCTCTCGATATTCTTTCTTCTTCTTTTTGCCAGGAAAGCAAACATTGTTTACTTGTTATTTATTGTCTCACAAACGTGTTTAAAAAACCCATCTTTGTTATTTGTTAACAACGGGTTTTCTCTATTATTTGAGTTGCTAGACTATGTCGCCACTCATATTACCTGACCGTCAGAAGAAGATCTGGCTGAATTTTGTCACTCCTCACCCAATTCGTGGATCTTTCAAACACAGCGTGGGCACGGAAGGACTTGATAAAGCGAATAGTCAGAAGCAAATGTGATAGTCACAAATACAGCAGCCAGAGCAAGTACTGTGACTAGTAGTTACACTTCATTGGGCACCGTGACTAGGATAGGACCACAAGTTAATTGGTCGATGATTGGCCAGTATATATATATATATATATATATATATTCCGAAGGGAGATTTCCTGGTTAGGAAGCGACCAATTAATTTTAAGCAGTAAGTTCGATTCTCACTGGGAGCCCCATATTTTCAACTTTATGCCAAATCTAAGATATATGTAGTTTTTCGAGGTGCATTGCTTTGAATATATATCAGCCTAAACCCTCTTTTAACTAAAGTGAAGCTAAGTAGAATTCTGATTCCTTTTTCTCCTAGGACTGCAACACCAAGGCTAAAGAACACAGTCTTCCCAAGTATTTACCCATAACTAGGAGGAAGAGACAGATGGATACATACTTTTTCCAAGGGTATTAGCGCGAAGTGGAACGCAAGCAACCTTGACCAGGATTTGAACTCGGGCCATTGATTCAATTTCTTAACACGATAACTTTTTGCGCCGTTGCTTGGTGTAATGGTTTGCAACATGGTGTAACAGACCATTGGTCTGTAAGTTCGATTCTCGGGAGGTTCTTCTTACATCTGCCCTTGAGTGAAAGTAAGTAAAAATCTTAGGAAATGACTACATTCTAAAAGGGGGAATGAACAAATGTCAGCGGATAGATGATGCTGTTTCATTATATTTTATCAAATTTCTTTGAAGTAGGTTTTAACTACTGAATTCTCATATCTATCTCAATATTTAATCTTTTACGATTATTAGTTTTTATTGCTACGTATACAGTAAGTCCTGCTGAGTTGGAAAGGGGAGAATCATTTTAATAGCCTTTTCTGATACAGATGCATATTCTCCGTTTATCGCACATCGGAATTTTGAAAGATACTTGAATTACCATTAACTTTTTATCTACTAGATGCATAGGTATCAAATGCAACCTCACCACCAGATGTGCTGGGTGAAAATAAAGTAAGTATAAAATAAATAATTATCTCCCAGGGGGAATTGGTATGTCCGTTATGCATCTCGTAGGGTACCAAATGACAATCTCAGAAATCTATTCTCGACCAGTTTTAGCGTCTGTTCTTTAAACCGAAAGAACTTGTCTCTGACCTAGCCAAGGAATGGATAAGCCACTTAGCTACATTAGCAACACAACTCATTGAACAATACGTGTATAATTCTACCACGACACATGTTTGTGTATTCTCTCTTTTAATACAACTGAAATGTATATTATGTACATAAAATGTTCTTGCAAGTGTAAATGAGCAAGATTAGCAGCGTTCAGTGTTACTGTATAATGGATTTACTGATTCTAATATTGATTGGTTGATTTTTGCTTATTTTTTTCATTTCTATTTAGGAGTAAATGAACTAATAACAGTTAAGACACATAATATTTTTCTTTAATTGTTAAACATTCTGACTTCTTAAAATATTCGTTCCACAAACTATATTAAATTATTTGAATTAATGCTGTATTTTTTCGGAGCCATGAAGAGAAAAATATTTTGATAGCCACCTCTCCTCCCAAAAATTATGGAATGATTTTATAATTTGCCTTTTTTAGGACAAGTACCTTTAATTCTTATTTAAATCCCAGTAGAAGACTAGATAGACAAATCGTTCTACAGTTGAAAAGTAGTTCTTGCAAACCTCAACAAGTAGTTGGGCATACTTGATTGAAAAGAAATATAATTCAAAGAAAAGTTTAATATTGTTAGAGTAAAAATATTATTTTGTAGTTTAGAAGTATTCTGAATGCGTTAGTCTTAAATGATACTTGTCGAGTGGATTCTAAATTGATGTCAGAAAACCTTTCATATTCCACAGCATTTAAATTCTCTAGTCTTCCTTACACATTCTATGAATCTCTTATTTAACTCTGTTTACTTTAACACTGCGATAAAAATAACTTACTTCCCAAAAATCTTTATCTGAAAAAGTTTTTCACGTTATCTCATTCAGGTGACTTTCCTTGCGCACATCCCATGACAATTTATATCTATTATCATTATTTATATGCAATAATAAAAAAAAACAGGCATAATGATATTTAATTCGGTCCTTGCTGGAATATCCTGCAGTGATAAAGTACAAAAAGTTATACAGGAACGTAATACTTAATTCACCACCCAAATAAGAATAAGTTTGTCATTTACTTCATTTTTTTTTATTGAACATTTACATTTAAAAACCACATCTTTAGCTCGCTAAAATTCACCCACCCACTATATTTCCTTAGTCTTTTCCTCTTCCTGTCATAAAGAATATGATAAATTACGACAAATTGCCGATATATGATTTTGAGCATTAAAATATAACTGTTCAGTTTAAGAAAAAGAAGGAAACTTTCTTTTATCCGGACGGTGAATGTAAGTATTAGATTTCAATATGATTTTGATATATTACAGCAGAATTTCCTCAGCGGGATATTTTCAGGACAAGTACCTTTAATTGTTATTTAAAATAATAAACAAAAATTACCATAAAACAATTTTTATGTCAAAAAGCACTTGCATGACTTTTAGTCATGAAGACAAAACCATTTACTTTTTATGCTAAATTTACCTTTACTCTGATATAATATGATATGATACATAATAATATATAAATATATAAGTGTGTAGAATAATATTATATATTAAATATACTGCTTCCTCTGAAGAATAAAGTACAGCCACGTGCAATTAACAATAGTATTAAAATTAATATGCAAATAGATCTATATTGAATGGCAAATACGGGAAATATTGCTGAACAACCATAGACTGTACTTTATATTTCCCAATATTTTATATATATATATATATATATATATCCCAACATTGTCTGAGCAAATCTAATAGAAAAAAATAGATAATGCAATGCAGTTGAAGTAAATACAAGACAAGGAAGGTAATAGATACAATGGATTTGAAAATGAAAATCATTCATGATTTTGTAGTATCACCTCCCTTACTAAGGTCAGTAAATGGGCAGTCAATACTAACTCAACAGAAATCTTGGTCCTTACTTCCACCTCGGCCAAGGAATGCTATCCCAGAATCCATCGCCTCTCACTCTTCTCTCTTCCCTTCTCTATCCTTTTCTCTCTCGCTTTCCCTCTCCCTCTGGCCAATCAGCGGAGATAGTAGCAGTTGCGGAAGACGACCCAAGACAGAAGAGGAGGCAGTTGCTGAAGAGAATCCAAACACTAAACACACGTGTTGACCGCCGGACATTTTCTAGCCAACACGTGGCGTTGTATACGAAGAATAAAATTCCTCTTTTAAAGTTAATATTTGTACTTCTCATTTATTATCTCAAATAACATTACCCAAGTACATATATTACAATGGGTGGAAGTAAGGACCAAGATTTCTGTTGAGTTAGTATTGACTGCCCATTTACTGACCTTAGTAAGGGAGGTGATACTACAATTTAATGACGGTCGTTAAACTGACAGTTGCGATTGATATGCTTGCATTTAAAAAATTAACATGCAAATAGATCTATATTGAATGGCAAGTATTATTACGGGAAAGATTGCCAAACAAGGATAGATTGTACTTAATATTTCCCGATATTATATATCATCATCATCATCATCATAGCACGGATATCCCTGACCCTCTCTCGCCGCTTTTCCCTATCGTTCATCGCCTCTGGCAGGTCTTCAGGGCTACATCCCGTATCCTCACATAGCTGCTGAATATATGTTCGTGCTGGTCGTCCTGCTTTTGCCCAGCCATATGTGGGGGTCCATAGGAGTACATCACTTATGAGCTCGTCCCTGCTTCTCCAGCAGTGTCCTGCATGTCTGGTTCGTCTAACTTGGATAGTTTTCGTGATAGGAGGCAGGTGGCCGTATAGTTGGTGTCTTGTGGGGTGTTGCCGCCAGGAGTTGTTCAAGATTGCTCGCAGCATTCTTGTGTAATTGCCGTTTAGCTTCTTCTCCAGCCGTTTTGTTAGCGTCCAAGTAGTGCATCCATACAGCAGTATCGATACGACAGTTGCCTGGAAGAAACTGCGTTTCATTCCAATATATATATATATATATATATATATATATATATGTGTGTGTGTGTGTGTGTGTGTGTGGGTGGGTGTGTGTGTGTCACCGAACAATTTTTTACAAAAAAGTTAATTTTCTTTTTAACGAAAGACACCAAGAACTATTGAAAAGCATATAAATTTGAATATGCAGATTAGCTTGTCGACTGTATTTCCTGCAGAGGACTACCCCACTTCCCAAAAAAGGACCCCCTCAAA
>OY757927.1:44998921-45031421 GCA_963585895.1 Sepioteuthis lessoniana | reverse complement strand
CTGAAAAAATTAAGGCTGTAATAAAATCTCGACGTGTGTCAACTTAGAATTAATTCTATTTTTTTAGTCAATGTATTCCATAATTTTTCCTTTACACTGGGATATTCCTTGAATGGATTGGGAAAAAATTATAGCATTAATTTAGATAATTTCATCTGGTTTATTGATGGTATATTTTATGAAGCTATAATGTTCAGCTATTAAATGAAAATGCTTTGTGTCTGGTCTGTTAGTAGTTTATTTATTGCAGCATAAAAGATACCGTGGTGAACATCATCAAGTGTATTTATTCCATGATTTTTGCCAAGAGTACTACCTTCTACACTTGTCAAACACATTGCCTTATTTTGTCGGAGACTGGGGATCTAGAATATGTCGACTGCACTTCAGCAGAGGGGTCAGAGTCCCCTCTAACGAGCGTCTTAGGTATAACGGTAAACTACATCTGATAGTAAGACTCCAGCCCTGGAACTTTGGGGAATCTGGAGTACCCCTTCATTGCCATTACTCCCAGGTCTACTCAAACCCAGAGTGGGTGTACCTGTTAGGGCCTCATCTATGGGTCAAATAGAACTAGTGTCTAGGGTATGACACTAAACTGCATTAGATGGTGAGACTCCAGTTCTGGAGCTTTGGGAACTTTGGAGTAACCCTTCAACGCCATTGTCCACTCTGACTCGGAGTGGTAGTACGTGTGAGGGTCTCATCTATAAGTCAAATAGAATAGTTTATTTATTTACTAAGAATGATTATTATTAGTCGTTTAAAACCATACAACTGTGCAACTTATCTTTTATAGCATGTGAATACTTGATGGATAGAATTACTAATGCTGAGTGGTAATGCTTGAAATTAAAGAGCTCTAATAACTCGTTTACAAATAAATTTGCCGACAAACTATACACACACACACACACACACACACACACACACACACACACATATATATATATATATATATATATATATATATATATATATATATATATATATATATATATATATATATAAACAGGATTTCGCATTAATAAACCCACAAGGGCTGATATACCATAAAACAGCAACCAGCCAACCAACCATAATTTTTTTTTATATTGAATTTGCTGAACTGTAAATTAAAATGCCATGATGTCAGGTATAGATTACAACGAAATATATATATATATATATATATATATATATATATATATATATATATATATCGATCTGTTGGCTGTCATTATCAATGGAACCCCGTTTGGTGTGCAGAGGAAAGACAAAAATGTCAATAGGCAGATCTAATGGAATAGACGTGCTTGTTCAAATGAAAGAAGAGGCTATTGTTTTGGTCAGCTTGGTATAATAATGTTCCTTTATCTCTGTTGTTGAACGTTGTATCAGCTTCAAAATATCCGTTTGCTGTTATCCTTTTGCCGGATGGTAAGGTTAATACCTTTACTGTCGAGATTTTTTTTAATATGGGAAATACATTAAAGAAGTTTTGAAAATCTGAAGCTTTCATAAATATTTTTTGATTTATTGATAATATATTTTCGTTTGAGAGAGTAGGAATTTTTTTTAAGCGATCAGGGTTTTTTTTAAATCATTACATAAAAGAAAGAAAGAAAGAAAGAAAGAAAGAAAGAAAGGGTTTCATGATGGGAAAACGAAGAGAGAGAATGAATGAATGGAGTAAGCAAGAAAGAAGAATATGGAAAAGAAAGAAAGAAAGAAAGAAAGAAAGAAAGAAAGATATAAAATTGGATTCCATAACAATACCATGAATAATTCGCCGCTAAAATTCTTTTCGGCACCTCCGTCAATGTTTTTTTTTTTCAAATTTCCAGTCGTGCAAAAGTTGAAACTCTTACGCAGACTTCTTTGGATGATTATGCATGCTTATGGGGTATCTATCTATCTATCTATCTATCTATGTGTGTGCGTGTGTGTGTCTGTGAGCACATGCATAAATAGATAGATATGCACATGGTGTAACGATTATCGTGGTTGGAAATGGAGTCGGCTTTCGAGTTCAAATCCTGGACGAGTTGTTTGCATTTCATAGTAACAGTACTCCGTGGAAAAATTGAGTTTGTATTGCTCTCAGGTCGAGGCGGAGTAATTGTGTAAATACACACATACACACATAACACATAAATACACACACACACACACACACACACACATATATATATATATATAAATATATATATATATATATATATATAATGAACTCTTCTGTCGATCTCGAGGAATTATAATCCAATTAAAGATATAAATTGTTGGATTACCAACGCAGGAGATTTGCTAATGTTTTCTGTAGAAACAGTCACATTTTTTTAGATAAGCTAATAACAGAAAAAAGTTAATTAATGTGTTATTTATTCTCCTGAACGCTCCTCAGGTTTTAAATTCAGTGTTTTTCCTTCTCCAAGATCGGTCACCGCACTAAAACTTGAGAGCCCAATCTACTTAACTATTTTACCTATAACTTGGATATATGCATGTATTTGTGTGTGGTGGCTGTCGATTGGTTTTCGAGTATGACTAAATTTAAGCAGTACTGACCGTTTAGGTTTAATTTGCATCTCTATAATTTAATCTTTGATGTCACATAAGAGTATTTTGAAATGGGGTTTCAAATTTGAGGTTTATTTATAGCATTTTGACATTCGTCAGTTGTTTACTGCTAAAGCTATCCTTGTAGAAGAACGGCAGCTATTTAACCAATCGATGTGGAAATAAAGAGTTCATACCTTTCCCAAGGGTATCAATCCCAAAATGAACGTAATAGCGCGACTGGAGTTTGAACTCACAACGATGTAAGAGTCCAGCATTTTAGCCTCTACCCCTCTGGAACCCCACTGGTTTTGAAATGACGCTGACATCGTTAGCACGCTAAAGAATCTTCATGAACTGAAATTGGAATTATGTTGGCCTTATTTTGTCATGCTGTGTGATTTTTTTTACATCATTCACATACTGTACTTTGGAAAACAAGACTCGACCACATGCATCAGTTTTAAGACCTCTGTTAGATCTCATGCCGGAGGGAAAATTAACATCCTCACCCGTTCCTAGCCGTTCACTTTTCGTCCTTATGCTTCATTCTCTTATCCTCAAATCGTTTTTCCTAATGGATAATATTAGGATTTACAGAATTAAGTTCTCCTTCATAGTGTCACAAAAGCGTATTCTGAACATCAGTTGTAACTTTAGCTCACCAGACACTGAAGTTCTAGAAAAGGCAGAATGTTTCAATATTGAGGTTAGATTTATCAAACATCATCACATGCGTTGGATTGCCCAAAGGATTCGACTGGAGAATAAGACTTCTAAAACCGATGAGTCACAGTGAACTGGTTCTCGGTTACACACACAACACACACACACACACACACACACACACACACACATTGTAATATGCACAATATAAAGGTAAATTCAAGGGTGCATCTATAAGTCTGACATGAAATGGCTGAATTTTTATTTGAAAATCATATAATTTTCTGTTATTGAGATTAGTTATTAAAATAATTGGCAAAGAAGGAAATTATGTTTAAAAATATATGTTTGAAATAAACACTCCTTAATCGTTAGGTAAAGTACTTTTAACGACGATTATTCGTGTATAAGGGTGTATAGATATTCCTGCTATATATATATATATATATATATATAACTGTTGGACACACATACATCGAGATCGACCGGATAATTCGTGATATATATATATATATACATGAGTGTGTGTGTGTGTGTGTGTGTGTGTGTGTGTGGCCATAAATAAATATATTATTATTAAATATAAAGAGATTATAAATATATATGTCTCTCTTGCTATATTTGTGTGGGTTTATAAACATAGAAATAAGTTTCTTGATGTAGTTTAAATGTACACATACCTATCAACTTGTGCACCACTTTCTTTGTTGTATTTGGAAGCGTGCATATGGTAAGCTTGTCTTGATTCTTTATCGAAGCACACTATGCGGTCAAGGCAACCGATGATAAAAATGACCCGAAGTCGCTCCTGATTTAAACTAACGCCAAAATAAATCAACTTTCATGGATTGTATTTAGAAAAATCTGCTTTGAAATTCCAACTTTGACCACATTATCCAGTTACAGAATGCCTGATTTCTGCGAGTTGGCGACGTATTTCTTAACTCGTTCAAAATGTCTTTCTCTGCCTCGCGTAACTGAAGAGTACACTATTATATATTTGCTGAAATATATGCCTATTTGTAAGACCGAAAGAGAGTAAACACACACACCTACATGCATGTACACACACACATGTATACACACATATGCACACGCTCACACGTACACGTATTCATACACAGAGAAAGAGAGTGAAAAAGAGTGAAGGGGATAACGGAAAGAAACAGTGGAGTTGTAGAAATATTTAAAGACGGGGGTTGGGAAGTGTCTTATTTAGGGGGAAATTATCTTCCTCGTTCATTTGTACTGTTCGATTATTAATTAAGCAATTAGAATTGCCTTGATATCGTGTAATGATAGCTCGCTTTTTGCTTTTCTATTTTCAAAATTGCCGACATTTTGGTGATCGAGGAAAGCGACGATGTTCAATAAGATCGAGCGGGAATAACAAAAGTGGATTAATACGCTGGTTTGAACACACTCGGGTCATATCTGTCTATCCATTTATCTGTCGATTAATCGATTTGTTCATATCTGCCTCAGTCTGTTCATTATATTTACAAGGTGTGTTCCAAATGCATCAAGACTAAAGCTACATTTAGCGAGACAGAAATGAACAATGAATGTAACGTTAATTTTCTTCAGAACAGTCCCTTTGGCAGGAGTTTCGACCAGTGAAAAACTAGTCGAAGTAAGTGTTTCTCTGAAACTCCTTTTTTGAAATGGTGTAAAGTATCCCCATCGTATTTCTTTTTAATTCTCTCCATATTCTCAATTGTCACTGTTTAAATTAAGTCTTACGGAGCTAAGTCAGGTAAATATGGTTGGTAGAGACATTTGCACAATCTTGTGTTTTTGCCAAAACCAGATAATCATAAAGTATCGAGACTGATTCGATAACTTTTTTCAAATTGTTCCTGACTAGTCTAAGCTTTATCTAGACGTCTTGACATCAGTCTGAACAAATAAACTTTATCCCTTTATCATCTAAGTTGCTCATCTTTACTTAATTCTTTGATTTTAAATTAAAAAGAAAATAAATGTATCAGTCTCGATGCATATCATTCAAAGATTGTATATCTATCTATCTATCTATCTATTTTATGAATTGATAATTTTACAATCTATTATAGTAAAATTAGATAAAAGGAACAGATTACAATTGAGAGAGAGAGAGAGAGAGAAGTATCGGTTAGAGTACCTTGACGAGTATCTTAACAATTGGTCGATAAATGAATAAATAAACGTATGTAAATATATATAATAAATGATAGTAAGAAAGAGAGGGAGCGTACATGCATGCGAGAGAGAGAGGGAGGGAGAGAAAGAGTGAGAGAGAGAGAGTGTGTATGTGTGTGTGTGTGAGGCGGGATGGAGCAAGCGGTACAGGTCAGAATACCTTGAAGAATATCTTAATAAAATGCCTCCTGAATAGTAAAGCACGAATGTTGATAGAAAGATTGATGTGTATTCGAAAGAAGCACTCATCCATACCTTGTTAGTGCATGCTAATGGACAGTTGCATAAAAAGTTGTTAGTCACTTGTTTTGCTATGATAACTTTAATCCTATACTATGTTTATTGTTATGGGACCGTTACCTACCCATTGATGGACTCTTCCAAATCCTATATAAATCGAGAGCCAAGTACTCTCGTCGGTCGGTCGTCGTGAGATTGGACAGAGACGGGATATTCGACTGACAAGTAAGCCTAGCTTACGCCACCACTTTTCTCTGTATCTTGTTACTTCAATGTATCCTTAAAATTATATCGTGTTCCAGGTTATCTTTTCGTGGTCCCAAACTGGGTCCACATCAGTTTATATAAGACAATTACTTTTATTTCAGTAATGTCTTATTTTAAACAGAATATTTTGGAAATCTTGTAATCCACAGAAATATGTGTCGATGAGACCCATTGAAAACACAAGATGCTCCACTAGATCAGAAAGCGTTCATCAGTTGAAGTGCTAAAAATATTTTCACTGTCAATGGAAATAAATTCTTAAACATAAGAATTCAAACAGAGAGTATTTGTGCCGCAACCTAGAAATACATATTTCGTTGTGAATGGTTTATTGACGTTCGAAGTAGAAACGGTAACGCGAGTTCAAATCCCGAAGGGGCTGTTTAGATTTCCCAAGCTATAGGTAAATGGTAAGGCAGACTAGGCTCTTTAACCTTGGTACGGCAACCGATCTAGGGGAAGGAAAATTTTGAATTTAAAACCTGTTAAACCCCGCTTAAAATTCATCTTGTGTTGCTTTCTACTTGAGCAGAGAATATATACTTCTAGGTGAATACATACCGTGAAGTACATATGCCTGGGTGGCCTGAATTCCGACTGGGGGATCACATTTCTTAAACGCTGTTGCCTATCGCCTTAGAGGCTCTTAAATAATAGACGGCAGCATTTGACATTTTTAGCTATTATACAGTCAGGAATCTGGGATGAGGGCTACATGGACATGATGGGGTCCGGTGTTCTAAAGGTTAAGCGTCAGGAAATGCCAGCGAGGGTTTACTTATTTTCATCCTCTTGTTCTGAATGACTGACTTCAAGCTAACAATTTTTCTTGGGTTATGATTATGAGAACTTGATTAGTTCTCATAATCATAACCCAAGAAAAATTGTTAGCTAGCGGCAAAAGAAATGGCACAACAGTCTAATACAACCCAAACAACAATTATAACTCCTCTCCATATATTCAGTTGGTTGATTAGTGGGTTGTGTTTTTTCGGCATGTTAACACTTGTTGGGTTATTTAACATTGAAGTCAGTCTTTTTTCAAGAAATTAGATAGTTTCAATTTACTAATGATAATAATCCGTTTGTTTTGTTTTGCTTGGTTTGGTGAACGACATTTCAATTCCATATGGGTTATTTAATGTCGAATTTGATTAATCTCTTTGGCTTGGCTTGGTTTATTTGTTTAGCAGCATATCAACTCCTTTTCGGTTATTTAATGCCCAATTTGAATTTATTTATTTGGTTTGGTTTGATTTGGCTTATTTGTTTAACGGCATATTAACTGCTTTTGTGTTATTTAATTTCCGTTTTGAATTTATTTTTTTGTTTGGTTTTATTTGGGTTATTTGTTTAACGGCGTATCAACTGTTTTTGGGTTATTCAATTTCCGATTTAAATTTATTTATTTGGTTTGGTTTGGTTTGGTTTATTTGTTTAACGGCATATCAACTCCTTATTGGTTAATGCCGAAATAGGATTCACTTGTAAATGTTTGATTATAATCATAACTATATTTTCAATGTTAAATTGCATTTTTTGATAATTGCACTATAATTATCTGTTTGCACACACTTATAATATCAAATATTCCGATCAAATACAAATAATTTACATACAGATGTAAGATTTTAAAAATTCCTATCAAATGCCGATATTTTACTAACATTTACAAACTTAGAATATTCGGACTGTTGTCTTCATCAAAGAAGAAGACTGTTGTCTCACAACGTTTCGGCCGATAAGTCCTTTGGCCTTCTTCAGGCGTTTCATATCGAAGTCGGGAGCCTACACGTTACCTCGCTTTATTTAATCCCCAAGGGTAGATTGTTCTAATTCATGATTATTGGAATTAGAACAATTTACTCCCGTGAATTAAATAAAGGATGCAGGCTTGTGTCATACCAAGGCTACCCTCTTTTGTGGTGGTATCTTACCTCTGTGTATAGGATGCAGTCGGTCTGTTCTTAGCTCCGCCACCGCCCAGGCAGTAATAATAATTCGTCAACAATTATCGCTTCAAGTATTCTACTTAAATAATAATAATAATCATTGTCATTTGTTTGCATAGTAATATGGTTTCAAGTATTCCTATCAAATATTAATAGTTTGATGACAATTATATGATTTCAAGGGTTTTAAGAAATTGTTTTTAATTTATTTAATTTATTAATTAATTTATTTTTTTGCCTTAGATCGAGATAGTTTTATTTGGTTACTCCAACATATTTTTCAGGACACACACATACACACACACATAGACACACACAGAGACAGACACACACGCACGCACGCACGCACACACACACACACACACACACACACTCACACACACACATATATATATATATATATATATATATATATATAATCACCGTATAATAAAGTGCAAACTGCGGCCATGATACGTGCTAAATACTTAGAAAGATACAGATTGCTTCAAAACCTGGGCGAGGCTGTTTATATTTTACTTTGCCCTAATGCCCTTTAATTCAAACCAACTGTACTCCGCTTGAAATTTAACCTTCTCGTGGTGGAGGGGGTTGAATAAATATATACAGCAGACTACGAAATATCTTATATGAAAATTAGCCGCACAAACAACCTGGTTTCGGGAGTGGTTACTCCACAAGGAATTATCTACAAACAGTAAATCAGTTGATAGAAAAAAACAGTTTTTTTTTTGTTAAAATCGTTGATAATACATACAAAAATAGAGCTACAATAATTCGACCATTCAAAGACAGAAGTTAGATAAAAATTGGAAATGGAAGCGATCAAGCGTAGTGGCTACTATTTCACCTAAATTATTTCTTGCAATCCAATGAAAGTTTTTTTCTCTGGAAAATCGACTAAGGAGGAATGTGGGGTGGACATTGATTGGTGAGTTTTGATCTAAGATTTGCTGAGGGCGTTGCAGTAATATCCGAATTCTAATTTACAAGAACTGCCAAATGATCTGAATTGAGAGTGTATCGAGGTACTCCCTATACCATAAGCAATAACCAGACGTCTTTGATAATAGGTTGCAAGCAGTTTAAATTTGAAGGAAGAGATTATGTTTAAAAAATGAAAATTTGTTGTGCAAAATAAATTCTATTTCAATAATTAGGATACGGATAGTTTTTTCATTACCAAAATTAACATTATCTACTAAATACTGAGTGATTTACAAAGTGGCTTTTATTTGGCTGCTCAACCTTTGCACATATGATGAAGATATCATACTGCCATCAAAATGCTAGAAACCTCTTCACGGTTTGAATAACTTTGTATTTACTGAACTAAATGTTGACTGACTTAAGAGGTGGCTTTTGTTTGGTCACTCAACAAGAGCATATCTAATGAAGACAATATACTGTCATCAAAATACTAACACCCTGTTTACCATCTGAATTTTCTTGTGTTTTTTTTTTTCTGCCGAATGTTTACTGATTTAAGTAGTTGCTTTCTTTTGGCTGCTCTGAAAACCACAAAAGATACCCAGGTTTATACACCTAGCCGACAAGTTTATGCATGCTGCCTTTTCCATTTTTTCACTCTCCAGCTACGTTCTCTGTCATTTATTTTGACCCCATCTCAAATAGTGCAATGAGTATCCTTTCTTCTTCGATTATCAATAATATAAAAATGGAAATCAAATTTTAATGGTCGGCCAACATTTTGAAACTGTTGAATTATATAAAAAACAGTGTTAAATTGTCATTTTTACTCTTTGCAAATTTTCACACCAGTAGCAATAGGTGTACTTCACTTGAGTTCAAGGGATAACAAGTCTCTTTATCACCCTAGATCTCTTCAAAATATGTAAGACAGTGCTAGAAACTGGAGAATGTTGATTTTTCATCGGATCTCCAGTTTCCAATCCCTTTTTCTTGGTCTTTGTAGCTGTTCCAAGTGTTCCAACTGTCATCTTCATATTCCATAACCCTTTTAGTTCTCAGGTATTTATTCATTTTTCACTTTACTTTCATTTCACTCTATGATCTTCTGGAATGATAATGTCTATTTGTCGACGAGTTCTTTTTTTCTTGTTGTCTGGTTTTTGGGCCGATATTGAATGATCCTTTTTATCTCAAAATCTCAGATGTTGCATATTGACCTTTGACAGCATGTTAATTATGGTTGGTTGATTGTTTGGGTTTATGGCATATCAACCTTTGAAGTTTATTAAATGCCAAATCCACTTTTATACAAGCAATCAGTTCTATTTCAAACAATTCAATTTAGCATGAGTACACAGTTTAATTGTTAAAAAAAGTTCTATTTCAAGCTATTCAGTTTTGGCAAACAGTTCTAATTCAAACAATTCAGTTTAGCGTAAGTATGCAGTTTATTTTTATTCAACCCATTGATAGGCCCTTATCAGGTGCTACCACTCCGAGCCAGAGTGGACCTGGGAGCGATGGCAATGAAGGGGTGCTCTCCATTACCCAAAGCTCCAGCATCACTGGAACCTCAGCATCAGATTGTTTTGTGTCATATTAGGACACACGTTGGTGAGAGGTCTTACCCCTCTGCAGCGGTGCAGTCAGTGAATTCTACAGCCCCAGCCGACGTGGAAAGTTAGATGTGGATTTCTAAACAGGATATGCCCCTATGTAAACAAAGGGACTGTGGAAATGAATCACGTGAATTGGTAACCAGAAGAAAAATACGTGGGCGTTATGAATATTATATAAGCACAATTTCAACCCCCACAGGCCTGGCGGTCACTTAAGAGAAGCAACCAGTCAGAGCAGAAACCGTCTTGGGCATGGCCCTGGGGTCTAATGGCCTCACACTGAGAAGTTGCCTTGATCAGGCCTGTCAAAGAAGTACTAAGTGGAGCTTTGAATATATAATCTCAACGTGGGTTAAGAAAATATGGTGTCAATGATAGCACTCACGTGTTCGCCTCTAAGTTTGTCTCTCTCGCTCTTTCGCTTGCAGCATTTTGACCCTTTCGTAAATGAACACGAAATTTATATATTTTACTCAAGTATTGTCGTCTCTTCGTCTCTATGATGTACAACATAGAGAATTTTGAGTGTCTCGGTTTCCAAGAGAGATTTTAGCTTTTCCATTTACCATTTGACTGTAGGGTCTCTTGCATATATCCCTTTGGATCATTTTTCAACACCCAGTCGTGCCTGCTCTTGATGTTGAATCTCTCTCTCTCTCTCTCTCTCTCTCTCTCTCTCTCTCTCTCTCTCTCTTCATTGTATATTCTCGTTTTTATGTATTATTATCATTATTATTTCACTTCTTTTTAGTTTTACCCACCAATTTTAACTGAAAATCTTTCACTGGGGTATGAATGACAGCAGGTATCCTCAAGTCGTAAAGACTCTTTTCAGTATTCTAGCCGATATCAACAATGTTGGGGTTCATATGGTTTCGTTTCTAATTCAGAGTTCCAATTACTTCAGGCCTTTTCCCAAGCCCTTGGGAAGCGTTTTAAGCACACAAATTACAGTTAATATCACCGACACCTTCATGTTTCACAGCTTTTTTTTAGTTCCCTATCAAAATCCAAGTATTTGTCTATCTTTTTGCTTTCTTCTATTACACTGGTTTACAAAGAAATTGAGGCAAGCACAAAAATACCAGTTTTACCTAATTTGAGGGTGCTGAATTCAAATTTAAGATCCCATTTTACTCATCACCTCTAGTTTTTTAGATATGCATAGTGTGCATTTTGTGTATATACGGTACATAAAGCCGTATATGAATTCAGGGTTAATTCTAATATTGTGAGACTTATGGCTTATTTTTTTAGTTATCATGCACTAAATGCAAGTGATAGCATTAAATTACATTATATATATATATATATATATATATATATATATAGTTATATATCAAGACTGATTTTGACAGTTGAGGCAGCAGGTCTCAATCCACACTGGCAGTCACTGGAAGAGATTGTCTCGCAGGCGGCGCAGGAGGTTGGTGTCCCTCAACTATCGTGTTACACATCTTTTGGGTTACTAAATATTAGTATTACATTTTCAAATGCACATTTAGTTTTCAACTTTGCTTTCAACTTTGCAGTCCCGATGGTTTGGACAGAGCCGCAGAACCAAGTAGATGATTGTTATTTTTGTTTAACTAATATAACTGGTTTCAATGCATCTTCTAGGAAAAAGAACAAATATCCCAACCTTCGATTTGCTATGAGACCCGTTCCCCATTCAGATGATCTTCCTCTACTCACACTTTCAGTAAATAAGGATCTTCTTTCCTCATCAGATGAAGAAATGTCTTCAAGGGAGGATTCTGCCGAGTCAATATCTTTGGAAGATATTGAGTCTACATATTCAGGAACAAGTGGCAATGAGCCACACTGGATCACGCAAGAAGACCTGAATGATCTTGCTCGTGATTTGTATCTGTCAAAACAGCAGTCAGAGCTCTTGGCTTCTCGGCTTAAACAGTGGAACCTAGTCCAGGAAGATGTAAGGATCACCAGTTTCAGGAATCGGAACAAAGACCTTGCTTCCTTTTCGACATGGAAAACAAGATGTGCTACTGCACAAACATACCTAGCTTGTTTACGTCCCTTGGTTTGCCACATAATCCTTCAGACTGGCATCTTTTCATAGACTCTTCCAAGCGAAGTCTCAAGGGTGTTCTTCTGCACAACGGGAATAAATATCCCAGCATTCCCATTGCACACTCTGTCCATCTAAAGGAGTCCTATGACAATATGGAGCTTCTTTTAGAAGCTATTAAGTACAGCGAGTACCAATGGATTCTGTGTGGGGACCCCAAGGTCATTGGTCTTCTTATGGGTATGCAAGCGAGCTTCACAAAGTACTGTTGTTTTCTCTGTCTCTGGGATAGTCGAGCTGTATACCAGCATTACAAGCAGAAAGACTGGGGGTCTAGAAGCAGTTTTGTTCCTGGCGAACACAGCCTCAAGGAGAATCCTCTGGTGGATATGAATAAAGTGCTTCTTCCTCCTCTTCACATCAAGTTAGGTTTGATGAAGAATTTCGTGAAAGCGTTGCACAAAAATGGTGCTGCCTTCCAACACTTGTCTACTGTGTTCCCAGGTCTTAGTGCTGCTAAGCTCAAAGAGGGAATCTTTGTCGGACCTCAAATCCGAGAAGTACTGAAGGATACTGATTTTGAGGAGCTTCTTAACTTAAAGGAACTGAGAGCATGGGAAGCATTCAAGTCAGTCTGTAGTGGCTTCCTTGGTAACACACGCGTACCAGATTACCAAGCCGGTATTGAGAAGTTGCTAAAGTCTTACGAGGATATGGAGTGCCGAATGTCACTCAAGATTCATTTTCTACATTCCCACCTCAACTTCTTCCCGCCAAACCTTGGAGCAGTGAGTGATGAGCATGGAGAAAGATTCCACCAAGACATTACGAAGATGGAGAGCAACTATTAAGGCAAATGAAAGCTCGGCATGATGGGAGACTTCTTCTGGATGCCCTTGCGTGACATCCCAGAGGCAAAATACACCAGATCTTCTAAGAAAACACACTTTTGACGGTCTGTGGTACTATGAATTGTGTAATTCTGTCATCCAAGTATATTGATTCAATCAGTGTTCTTTATCTATCCGGTTTTATGTTATAAGCTGCTACAACTCTTGAAATATGCACATATATTCTCTGTTTATACTAAAATGAGACTATTTAAAAGCCAGAAAACTAGAGGTGATAAAGCAAAACTATTTATACATTTGAATTCAGCACACCCAAATTAACAAAAAACACCTATTCCCATTCTTGCCTCAGACCAAAATTTATTTTTGTAATCCAGTGTTATCATTCTGTGATCCACTGGGTGACAAGTTCTTTTTTCTTGTTAACTAACTCTAGGTCTGGTATTGTGGCCGGGATAAGGGGATCCGTTTGTATATCAAAAACCCAAAGAATTTTATGTGTCTCATTATTATTATTATTATTATTATTATTACTAAAACTATAGAGTATATTAATACTGTTTATACTTATCAAAAGTATTTGAAATTATCATTAAATTGATATTCTTATTCGTATCATAAATGAATCATTACATCTATGTTGTTTTCTTAAAACATTACTAATACTTATTACAACTATATAATTATCATTATCATTATTGCGAGTTTTTCACACCAGATTTAGAAGATGGTCTTTCACTGAAGTCTGGGTAACAGAAAGTCTCCTCAAATCTCCCGGACTCTCTGTATTCAGGCCATTCTCGACCATGCTGTAGTCTGGATGGTCTTTGCTCGTCCCTCTGATTTCTAATTCTTCCAGTCCCCTTTCCAAGCCTTTAGGGACCGTTCCAAGTGCCCAAATTACAGTTGGAATTACTGCCAAACTCATGTTCCACACTCTCTCTTTTCAATTTCTTTGATTTTTACTCTGTGGTCCGCTGGGAGGGCAAAATCTACTACACGGCATGTTTTCCTTCTTTCGTTTTTTCTCTCTATTTTTTTTTTTTAAATTTTGTTTGTTATTTATCTCTTGGTCTGGTCTTCTGGTCGGGATTAGGTGATTTGTTTTTATCTCAAAATCCCAGAGAATTATATCATCATTATCATTTTCCTCCTTGAGAGTTTTTCACATCAGCGTTAACTGATGGTCTTTCACTGGAATTTGAGTGACAGCAAGTCTCCTTAAATCTCCAGGACTCTTCTTAGTATTCTGGCCGATAATAATGCTGTCGCCACCTGTCCCGTTATTTTCAAGTCATCCAATTCTTGTACCAATCCTTTGGTAACTTTACCAAGAGCACCTATTACAATTGTTATAAACGTCCCTTTCATGTTCCACATTTTTTCAATTCCTTTGGAAGGTCTAGGTACTTATCCTTTTTTTAATTTCTTTCTATTTTACTCTATGGTTCGCTGAGACAGCAAAGTCCACAATTCTGCAAGTTCTCTCTTTTTTTAATTATTATTATTAGGTCTGGTCTTCTGGCCGAGATCAGGTGATCCGTTTGTATGTCAAAATCGCAGAGGAGTGTGTGCATCTCATTCTCCGGGACAGATTCTGGGTTGTGCATATACCATTTGTTCGTATGGTGGAATTTCAGTTTCTTACACATCTCCCAGTAGATCACCTTGCTCACCCAGTCGTGCCTAGTCTAATGTTCTTTCTGGGATAATTTGCTGCATTCGCTTATAATGTGATTGATGGTTTCGTTTCTATCACCACATAACCTATCTTTGCTTTTTTGTTGCGTCTTATCTATTGTCACTTTGATTTGATTGTTTGTTTTTGGCGTTGTTTTGTGCTGCTATTAGAAGAAATTCCGTTTCTCTCTTAAGGTTTCTTTTTCTTAGCCACATCCACATTTTCTCGTGTGATATGTTCATTAGTCGTTTAAAACGCCCATTGGGTTGTCTTTCTTCCCATTTTTGTTTCCTACTTATTGTCGTTCTGTTGGCCATCGCGTTTTCAGTATCGTTTCTGATGGCTGTAATCCGTCCTCCTTTGTGGTTTTCTATGTAGTCTTCGAGTCGTTTTATCGATGCTTCAACGCTGTCTTCAATGCTGACAAGTCCTCTTCCTCCCTCTTTTCTTGATACATATAGTCTGTCAATGTCATCTCTGGGATGTAATGCTTTATGCATGGGCATTAGTTTTCTTGTTCTTTGGTCAATTTGCTTAAGTTCTTCTTTAGTCCATTTCAAAAAGGGCCCCGAATATCTAACGAGGGAAACAGCCCAGGTATTTATTCCTTTGTGGTTTATTCCTCTAATGTGGTTTCTGCCACATAGTTATGTCTCGAGTACCCTTCGGGTTCTCCTGAGATATTCTTTCTTAATTTTTTCTTTCATCTCCACTATTTCAATTCTGTCCGTCACGTGTCGTTTGCCGCTTTTCATTACTAGCATGGCACATTTTTCTATGCCAAATTCCACCCCTATGTCCTGACTGTATATTCTAAATACGTGTATTAGAGTTTCCAGATGTTTTTCTTTATTTTGCAAATAGTTTGATGTCTTCCATATACATTAGGTGATTGTTCTTTCCTTGCAATTTACTAAGTTTATATCCGGCTGTGCATTTTCTGAGTAGGTGGTTAAGTGGTATCATGACAATTATGAATAGTAACGGTGATCGTGCATCTCTTTGAAATATACCGCTTTGGACATTTGCTTCAGCTAAGCTTCTCTCTCCAGCTATCAATTCCACTCTCCAGGTTTTCAAGGTTTTCTCGATAAAGTTTATGACTTCATGGGATATTTTGTACATTTCGAGGCAGTTTATTATCCAGTTTTGCGGACCATATCATATCTTTTTTTTTGTAACCAATACAGGCTATAGCTTGATTTTTCTGTCTGGTCTTGCTCTAATTTAGGATGTGTTGATCTATACAAAATAATTCTGCTGTGCCTCTGGATCCTTTACGGCACTCTTTCTCTTCCTCAGGGAACAATCTGCGGCTTGTTAGCGAGTTGCAAATCTCTTCTCTTCTTTGTGCTGTTAATATTTTCTTCATCATCGGTAGGCAGGTTATGCGTCTGTAGTTGTTTGGACGGTTCCTTAGATTGGGTCCTTCTGAATCAATGCGGTTTTTCCTTTGGCCATCCATTCGGGTTCGTATGCTCCTTGTAGGTATCTATTCATTTCTAGGTCTAGTCTGTCGTGAATGGAGGTGAATTTCATGAACCAGAAACCATGTATTCCATCATGGCCTGGCGTTTTCTAGTTTGATATTTTTTTAGTGTCGTTTTGAGTAAATATTACTCCTTGAGACTTTTTCACATACATATACAAATATAAATATATACTCGGAAACATAATCAACAATAATCTAAGCAAAGATAATGACGAACTTCAATGAACGAACGTACACACTTCTTTACAAAAATATATCTCTCACACTTTATTCTCGAAAGGGTTGATGTTTCTGTTGTGTGTGAGAGATGAGAGGGGACAGGGACAGACTGCTATATTGACCCAAGTTCTTCTCTTGACAATAGTAGCACTTCTTGCGTACCTTAGCTTGGGTTGCTCAACCGAGGGTCGCTGAGGGCTGTAGTATGACACTTTCATTTAAGTGTCAAGGAGTTGGCTGGCGAAATTAATTAAATGAAATTAGTTAATTTTATTGAATGATGATTAATTTAATTAAACCATGATAATAACTATTTTATTTAAAATAAATTCATTTTGGGTGTCCAAGAATTTTTGAGAATCGTGTATAAAATAAACACCAAGTGATTAAGTACAAAAAAGTTTGAGATCCGATCAGAATTTGTTGACCAATAAATCTGTCCCCCAAAAATAAACATCCGCACACCTGCAAGAGCTGTCAAAAGAGTCATCGGATTTCAAAGCATAAACAAAAAAATGTATTTTTAAGATGGCGGACAATTTAGGTTGGCGTCACCAAGTTTGGCACAAGACCATGTATCACTAAATATTTGGTCAACCAACCACAGGACTGCTCCTTGTAGCCCCTCCCGATGACTGTGGCTGATTGGCCTATTGTCTAAACCAATTAGAGGCAAACCGGGGGGATTGTAACGATGATAGTCATTGGTCGGCAGTCCCCATTGGCTGACCAATCAGAAACTGATTATTCGGGATTCGGGCCCATAAATAGAGGACACCCAGAACGAAAAATCGAGTTGGTTCAGGAATTCACCGCTTAAAGAACCAAATCCGTTGCCATTGCATTCGGCATTTTGACACTACCTAATTGCAGTTAAAACTCCGCCAGTCAACTACTTTCACCCCCAGTTCGCGGTGTTTGATGAAAAATTATTTAAACAACTGTGTAAATAAACGTTTGTAACTGTTTATAACAAACGCTTTTTTTCATCATTTTTCTAAATTTGCTTGGCAACTTTTCTTCTCACCAACACGAATTCCAACCTTCATCGACTGGACCACATCCATCTTCTCTTTCCTCGTATCTGAAAGCAACGTGGGCGTGGAAAGAAACAGAGAAAGACCAGTCGATACATGTGGTAATCACAAGACCAGCGGCCAACTAGGTGTTGTGAAGCTATAGTACCACAGTAGTCCTCAGTCTGCAAGCTGGTTCTCACTCTGGTATTCCTGACACCAACTAACTTAACGGCCGCCGGCACCTGTCTATATTCTTTCATAACACCCACTTGCTTCCGCTCTTCTTCCGCTTATTTACACAGGTGCATCTCTTGATTGACGGTTCAGTCAAGGGTCAATATATAACAATGATATTTCTGCTGAAGAGCTTCGTTTCGAGATGTTTTCTTCTTCTTCTAGGCTTATTTTCTATCATCTCCATTTTCTTGATTGTATTAGTTTCTAATATTCCCAGACATTTAAAGTTTTCTTTTCCTCCCAGGGTCCTGATTTTTTCCTATTTCTTCATTGTTTCTCTTTTTTTTTTATAAGAATGACATATTTTTCAATTCCAAATTATGTTGCAATATCTTGGCTGTAGAATTTAAGGTTTTTTAGTCCTTTTTTATTTTTAGCAAATATCTTAGTATCATTCATATACAAAAAGTGGATTATCTTATCTGAAGACTTTGTAAATTTGTAGCCTCCTGTGCATTTTCTTAATATATAATTAAGTAGCATCATTGCTATTACAAATAGTAGTAGCAAGAGTGTGTCCCTTTCGAAGACTCCATTTGGATTTTTACCAATTCTAGGGTTTGTCCTCCTGCTGCTTGTCCCACTCTCCAGTTTTCCATAGCTCACGTGATGAAGTTTACAACTTGTTCTGATATCTTGAACATTTTCAGACATTCTGTCATTCATGTGTGTGGGGTCATGTCGAATACATTTTTGTAGTCTATCCACGCTATTGGCTACACTTTTATTTCTTGTCTTTAACCCGTTTAGAAAATTTATTATTAAATAGAAAAATTACTTGAAACCATATAATTGTGCCTAAATCATTGGTATGAAAAATAATTTCTTGAAGCTATGATTATTTACAAGTAATTATTATCATTAGTTACATGACATCATACCATTGCTTTCAAAAGAATGACTTCGGCATTATATAACTCAACAATGATTGACCAACCATGTAAGTACGAGAAAGCTTAAACTTCGGTGATCTAGCTAGAACCGATGCTTTTAACGTGATTCAACCGTTACAAATCAACAATGATTCTTCATTATTATTAGATATTCAAAAAAGAAAAAAGCCAACGTGTTTATGGGATGAGCCACAGTAACTAGATTTAACGAGGTAAACAAAACCAGGCCTGTTCAGCGTGTACTGCTAGTAAGTGACGGTAGCAAGTGCTAGAATTATCGCAGCGATTCACACCTTAAGATATACCATCGCTATCTGCTATAATTCACATCATTATAAAGTCATTACCAATGTTTATAGTATATAGTCACATCATTACTCCAGGTTACGGTTCCCTGATATTATAGAATATATCTAATTACGAATTTATTACCATTTTAATGCGTCCAATGATCTCATCAATTGAAACCTTTTACACGTTAGATAGTGGCTACATGCTGTTCTCTTCCTGTTCGTGTATCTGAATGGGAAATCTTCAATAATGAAGAGAGATTGCATTACTGGAGTAATTTCTTTTTACTGGCTCATTTATATTAAACTTATATCCGGAAAAAATCTTAAGGTGAATGCTTTGATTTAAACATCAATTTTTCTTGAAATGTTCTTCATGTTTAATAACAAAACAAGATTGATGGAAACCACATAAGTGTATGCTGTTTCGAACAAATCCTAAAAGCATCACCCAACAAAACAGCAGCTTTACCACCACTTACTTCCCATCTCACTAAACATCGAAGTAAGACGAGCAAGACACGGCTGGAGGTTTTGGTTTGGTTTGTTTGGTTTTATAACACATCAACCATTGTAAGTTATTAATGCCAAATCTATTTTTATACGTATAAACAGTTCTATTTGAAACCATTCAGTTTAGTATAAGTATAGTTTTTGTTTAAACACAGTTAAATGTCAAAACATTTCTTTTTCAAACAATTCAGTTTAGCATAGGTACACGGTTTAAATGTCAAAAACAGTTCTATTTCGAGCAATTCAGTTTAGCATAAGTACACAGTTTAGTTCTATTTGACCCATAGATAGAGCGGCCCAGGAAGCGATGGCAATAAAGGGGTACTCCGCATTCTACAAAGCTCCAGCATCACTGGGACCTCACCATTAGATTGTTTAGTGTCATATCGAAGACACTCATGGGGGGGGGTTAACCCTCTGCAGAGATGTAGTCGGTGTATTCTACAGCCCCAGCCGACTGGGAAAGCGGCTGGAGAAGTAAGGATGAACTCATAAGTGACGTTTTCCTATGGACGCACTAATGTTGGCCAACCAGCAAAAGTTTACATTCATCAGCTCTGTATGGACACTGGATGCCTCCAAGAGGAATTTCTCAGAGTGATGGTTGATAGGGATGAATGACCAGAAAGCAGTAAGGGGATTCGTACTGTCTGCATGACTTGATGATGATGTCTAGAATTTCGTTACCTCATGTGGTGTAATCGTCAACAAGTTAGACTCGCAGACCCATTGTTAGTAAATTCAATTCCCGCAGGCAATCCAATACTTCTGATCTTATACAAAGCAATGCAATATTCACTAAATGATTACTTTTCTATAGCGTTTAGTCTTACGGTTAGCATTAACGGTGATGGAATAGACGGCTTGTGTTCAAATCCTGGACGAAGATGTTTGCGTTTCATTTCGTCTAGTCGGCTGAGGCTGCAGAATATACTGACTGCATCTCTGCAAAGGGGTAAGACTCCCCACCCCAATGAGTATCCTGGATATGACACTAAACAATCTGATGGTGAGGCTTCACTAAGGTTGGAGCTTTGGGGAATGCGGAGTACTCCTTTAATGCCAGCGCTCCCAGATCCTCTCTGGCCCCGTGTGGTAACATTTGATGGGTCCAATAGAATTAAACTATGTACTTATGTTAATTTAAATTGCTTGAAATAGAACTTTTTTGACATTTAAACTGCGTACTTATGCAAAAAGCATACTTTTCTATAAAATACTCTGAATATTAATTTAATTTGAATTTCTCTCGACTCCTCAAAAAATCCTTATCAGTCTCTGCAATCATTGGCAATAAAATACAGATTTTGAGCAAGTTCAAATGTTTATGACTGGCATTTTCTAAAGACTTAATAAGCATTACCATATTGATAGTAATACTCGTAAGTATTTGAACATAGTACAAAATATGTTTTTATTGTTTAAGATTGCATAGATATTCAAGGAGGATCCAAATTTATTTATTCGCTTCACAAGGCTTCCAAACAGCAACATGAATTTCACCTTTTTGGTCTTTTTAATTAATTGTGTAAAAGATATTCGAAATGTTGAAAATACTTACTTTTTCCCCTTAATTTTAATCTTAAAAATATATATATATTACAGAAATTTAGCATTTAAAAGTACAAGATATAACTTGTGGGTTTGGAATGTATGTGTCACGTGTGTATGTTCCACGATATTTATCGCTGCTTTCCATTTGATAGGATTTGACACAAGGTATTTTTTATTGTGGGGGTTTTAGGAAAAGAGAGGTCGGGCACGAGTCTCAGCTCGTGCCCTACTGGATTATATTGGTCATAGGCTTGCTGTAATGTGAGCCAAATGACCCTGTTGGGACTTGCACTCACTAAGTGCGATGTGAGTCCGGCACGAATGTCAGCTCATAGCTTGAACTAAACTTGTGCTAAGCAACGCTTGTCATTAATTTCCTCACCCAACCGAAAGTAGCCTCGCCAAAGCCGGGGGTCTTTCGACCTCGAATCTATTACTGACCTTGAAGCTCTTTCCGGCACGAATACCCGACGGCCCGGCACGGGGAGGAGTCTAAGTGAGTTGCTTTGGAGGTCACACTACATTTTAATCCTAGGCCCATGAACCGGGCTATATTTTCCATGTATTGGTTAAATGAAAGCAATTTCTAACATAAAAAAAATAGGACACCATTTCTTTCCAAATACCGATTTTGTTTAAAACTCTTTGTTAAAAAAAAGTCCTTGTGGTATTCATAATTCAAATCCTTTGCGTGTTAGGGTAATTTTGGAACAAGTGCCTAGTCAAGTCATTGAACTGAAGTGCTTGTGTGCTTCTTCGATATTTCTGAGTCCTGAGAATCTCAGAGTATCCTTATTTGAGCGGGGCTGTCGGCAAAAAAAGAAAAAAAGGAGAGCATGCATCTTAACCGGAAAATTGAACCCCAGGGAATCAGGTGACCAAAATCTCTTCCATGATATTCTTTATTTTTATAATTTTACTAATTTTATTTCATTTTTTATGCTTTATACCGGCCCATATTCTTTGTGGGTAGACCGAGGTTCAATCCTAGGTCGAGTAATTCCAAAGACTCAAAAATGGTACTTGATCCCACCTTGCTTAACACTCAGCATTATAAGGCAGAGACCAAGCGTAAAGTGGAGCAATCCAGAGAAAAGAGTAACTCCTTCCCCTACATCTCGGTGTAGTAGCTATTGAAAAGGGAGCCTTCAGGTAGCCCTCGAATACGGTCGCCAACTTTATTTTCATTTATTATTTTCTATACGACCACAAACTTAATGCATACTTCGATGGTGAGTGCAATAAAACTTGCTTCTCGTGTAATGTTCACCTTTTTAACTCTCAAACCCAAGCTATTTGAAACAATTGATCTGCTTGTTCAAATACTTATGAGAAGTATTACACACACACACACACACACATATATATATATATACATATATATATATATATACATATATATATATATATATATATATATATATATATGGCGTCTATCAGGTCGATTTAAAGTGCAAACACCTTCGGCTTTGTTAACAAACACTTATGACTGCTGCCTCCTTAGATGACTCCTCAAACTAAAGAGAAAGCATCAACCATTGCTGCTTATTGAAATTATTTTGACGATAGACAAGGAAGTAAATAAGATTTAATGACTATTTTTTAAAAAAAGGACAATGATTTCTCTTTAGTCATGCCTAAGAATTGTTTGGAGACAAACCACAGAGACTCTGATGCATAAATTGCTCTCAAAGCGGGTCAGTATAATTGGAGAGGGACGAATTGACCCCTCTAGCAAATTGACCAGGTCATTCATATAACCCGATCAACATTAATAGATTTAAACGAAGATTTCTCTCTCTCTCTCTCTCTCTCTCTCTTCTTCTTCATTTATCTTCTCTTCTCTTTTCTCTGTGAGCTCTCCCTTTCTCTTCAACATTCCACACAGGACTTTCTTTTCTACATCTTTTGTCTCCGTATATTTTTTTCTATCTATCTATCCATCTGTTCTCTCTCTGTCTCTGTCTCTTTCTTCTAAGCTAAGCTTTCTCTCTCTCTCTCTCTCTCTCTCTCTCTCTCTCTCGCTCGCTCTCTCTGTCTCTGTCTGTCTGTCTTTATATATATATATATATATATGTATCGTTTTGTCGCCACTCAGTTTCCACAATCTCTGCCGCTTTCACAGTTCCTGCATCTTCATTTCTCCAAATATTCTTCCTATCTATCTATCTATCTATCTTCTCAGTCTTTTTCTCTCTATATGCTCTATCACTTTCTCTCTCTTTTACATCCTACTCATGACTTTTTCTGCATCCTTTGTCTGTTCATCTTTCTCACTCAATGAATTCTCTCTCCCCCTCCCTCTCTCTCTTATCTCATCTCTTAGAATCACTTTTCTACACCCCCTCTCTGCTCTCTCTCTCTCTCTCACTCGCAAATCATGCAACCTTTCTATCTTATCTCGTTCTATTCTTTATCTCTCTCTTTCTTCTTCGTTTTCTCTATGCTTTTCTTTCACACGATTCGACGTCCCATTCAAGACTTCTCTACGCCCTTCGTCTCTCCACACATTCTCCCTCGCTCTCACTCAAGCTGTTTTCACTCTCTCTTCAGAATCTATCTATGCCTCCCATTTCATGTTGCCTTACTCTCGTAATACTCTCCCCACCACACACTATCTATCTATCTATCTATCTATGTCTTGTTTTGCCCAGACCTTTTCTCTTTATCCTTTATCTCACCACTCTCATTCTGTCGGCTCACTCGGGTATTTCATCTCGACTCATCAAAATTTAGTTTACATTGACTGCGGAACGATTATTGTGGTCAGAAATATGGGACATTTTATTTCTAAGGTGGTAACTAAGCAGTTTTGACTCTGTTCACCCGAGCACCCGAGTGCGGGTAGTTATCCGCTTTAAAATGCCGACCTTGTATCGAATCTTGCTAATAGCAGAAACGCAAGGCAAATACCTCGCAGCTGTTCAACTTTTTTCTCGAGTTACCGTAGTAAACGTAAACCAGGAATACAAAGTGTGTTCAGAAAGTATGAAGACTGAAGTTGAATTTACCAAGGCATAAAATAACAATGAATGAAGCGTCAATTTCCTTCAAAATTGTCCACTAGCTATTCAACTCATATTCCAGCGAGTTTTCTGTTAGTCAAGGTATCTTTGAAATCCCTCTTCTGGTATGGTGTGTTGCTGCACCATTGTATTTCACTTAATGTTTTCCACGTTAGAGAAATTTCAGTTTAAGGGACAAGAAAAAGTCACATTGAACTTGATCAAGTGAGTGCAGAGAGTGCTGTACTGACATAATCCTGTGTTTTGGATTAAAAAAAACTGATAAAAAGGAATGAAAACTGCTGATCCAGAAATATCTAGAATTGGTATTGACTCGTCTAGACTTAGACAACAGTCTGACGTCTAAACATCACTTTATTATATAAATCCCTTATCTTGCTTTTTTTTAAATTTTAATAACTAAATTTGAAGATTTTGTCTCAATATTGTTTTTTTTTTCTTCATACCTCTAATATAAATTCCAAACAGATATAAATGGCATGTAAAAACTGTAAATGAACGTTTCATGTATTCTTCATTTCTGTCTTGGTAAAAACGGCTTTGGTGTAACATTGTAAGCGAATTATACCGAGTTCTGAATATATATATATATATATATATATATATATATATATATATATATATACACCAGCTGGAAGAGAGACGAGTTGATTAAGTTCAACATTCAGTTTCTCAATCCGCCCTCCCTTTTAGTGGCAGGGGTTTGAAGAGACAAGTGTTTGTGTTAACGAAGAACGATGAATAATGATCAATTCAAAGATACGGACAGGAACCGTCGCTTCAAGAATGAGGAACCACATTGTGTTCGTTATCGTCTTCCATCGGCTTTTACGGCCTTAGAAACTGGACAGAAATGATAAAGCAACCTAATACTCGAGATAAGTTGTGTTTTTTGTATTTTTCCTTCCCCATCCGACGATTAGCCATCACCAAAATAGTAGTCCTTAGTGACTAAGCTACATTAGGTCTCGATACTTTTTGTACAAGTATTTCATAATATCTCAATAGCTTTTGAAAGATGTGGCCTGTTTAGGTTTTTGAAAGATGACATTATTATAGACTAGCAGAAAAAGCGGGTCCACAACCAGACTGAAAGAATTTTAGGAACACCAGTGAGTCTGATAGAAAGAGGAAAGAGGAGCGTAAGCTAAGAATGAAAAATGTATGCTAATTTGTGGTTGAAAAATTTCCCCTATTAATTCAAAGTATTTTTTTTATTTTATGAATTTTTAAAATTCTTTTTGTTTGAATTCAAAACTATATATAAAGAATATATAACCCGATACTAGTGAAAGGTTTAAAATATTTTCATGTTTTTTTTCTTGGTCTTCAATATTTTTAAAATCTTTTACAGTTAGTGGCCAGTTAAAATTTTTAGTTTGTAATATTTGAGAAAGCAGCATAGTTTTAATTTAATCTTTTGTTTACCATTCAAAAACTTAACGATAAAAGAATCTAAGAATTCACGTATTACAATATTCTCTTATTATAGGATATATATATATATATATATATATATATATATATATATATATATATATATACATTTAAATCATTTTAAAAGATGTTACCCTAAACTCGTAAGTGGTTTCAAACCTTATATGTAAACATATATGTAAGCATTATTATAATTTTATTTTTGTAAAGACTTTTTTTAAAATATGACAAAAATTTCAATTCAGTTCTTAATTGCCTGTTGACTGATAAAAATGTACTTATTTAATCCATTTTCTTTTTACTCGATAAATATGTAACAATAAAAAGAAGCTAAGCATTAAAGATATGTCATTTTAGGTGGAAAATTTCAATTATTAATTAAAAGGAATAGTATTCATTTATTCTTTAATGTTTTTCAAGTTTTTAAGTACATTGATTAAAAATTGATATTGTTTGTTGAAAGAAATATGAAAAATATTCGTTCAAAAACCAGTTTTTGAGTTATTTATAAACAATGTTTTCGTTTAATTTCTATCTTTTTTTTCTTTTTTACCCTCTAAAAATGTGACATTATACGTAAGTACAATGCAAAAAATAAGCTAAGAAATAAAAATATTCCCACACAGTAAAAAGAAGCTAAGATTTAAAAATGTACATTTTTCGTATTACAATTTCTTTGTTTAGTTTACATTTAAATAGTATTTAAAAAAAAGCATCTCTTGTTTTGAAACAATTTCATGATTTTTTAGTTCTCCAAAACGTTAAGAATTTTTCTTACAATGAATACTAAATTACAAAACAACAATTTTCGTAAAGCATTAAATTCAAATTTCGTCTTTGTAATCCATGGTGAATGCTAAGAAACATGGTGAATGCTAAACATGGTGAATGCTAAGAACTAAAGAGTTCTCTTTTTGTATTTCTTATGAAGAAGTTTGAAGAATTCTACAAATTGATTTGGCCAGTCGGCTGGGGCTGTAGAATACACCGACTGCATCTCTGTAGAGAAGTAAGACTCCCCCAACGAGTGTCCTGGATATGACATTAAACAATCTGATGGTGAGGCTCAAGGACTGTTGGAGATTTGGGAAATGCGGAGTACCCCTTTATTTCCCTCGCTCCCAGATCCACTCTGGCCCAGAGTGGTAGTACCTGATGGGGTCCTATTTATGGGTCAAATAAAAATAGACTGAGCGCTTATACTAAACTAAATTGTTTGTAAAAGAATATTTTGACATTTACCTGTGTGTAAACGAAAAAAAGTACTTATGCTAAAGTGAATTGTTTGAAATAGAACTGTTTATATGTTAAAAATGGATTTGGTATTAAATAACCTGCAAAGGTTGATATGTCATAAAACCAAACCAAACTAAACAAATTGATTGATTTTAAATCATTGAATTATATCATTTAATCATTAAAAAAAACTAAATTTTGTTATTTTTCTATTTATAAACGTGTTAAAGTATATGTACAATTTTAATGGTCAATGACATCTATTTTCTGACTTAATTAATGCGTACAAACCAAAGCAGATGTGACTCATATATATATATATATATATATATATATATGAGAGAGAGAGATGTCCGCGTTAGAATTTGTTGCAAATCTGTCCACCGAAGCTTGAGGTAGTTTTTTTTAAAGAAAATGTTTCAAAGGAGGGTCCCTGTGGCATAGTTGCTGGACTGCAACATCACAGTGAGTTCGAACACCAGTCGCATTCACCCATGGGGGAAAAGTATGAACTCCCCTACCCCCTTCCTATGGGTTTAATTGTACTACTACTGTCCTAAAAAGGGTGGCTTTGGCATTAAGTAACCCACTAAGGTTGATATGCCATTGAACAAAACAAACTAAACCAAAAGGGTTGGGTGTTCGCTGAAGGACTCTATGAGAACCCGAACAGGAACCTTCTAATGACTTTCGAATATAATTTACCCTAATTTAAACTTTATTATGTGTTTAAAGTATTTCTTTGGATTTATCGAATCTTTTTTTTTAAATCTCAAATATCAATCTGAGTCATTGAATAATACAATTCTCTAGTAAAATTACGGTTGCGATATTCGCCGTGTCTATGGTCGTAAAATTTGATTGCCTGTTACAGCTTAAAAGGGAGAAAATCGGAACTATTACGCATGCTACGAATTCTTCAAAGAACAATTGGTAACCAGGATTCTTTTCGCGCTATAATAGCAGTTTTTATAGACCTTTGAGCTCTCTCAACTAGACCGTTATAGTTACATGACGAAACTTAGATTTTTTATTATATTACGTGCATGTAAAGAAATCCTCGGTTCTTAAACAAGTGTCCAACGGAGAGAACACTAGACGTCTGTCGTTATTCTATATCATGAGAAGAGTTAAATTACTCTTGTTGATGGGTAGTGTCAAAAGAATGTGGCCGAATGGCGTAGTTCTACGTAGTTCGAACTTGAAGAGACTTTATCACGAAATAATGTTGAACGTGACAAAACTTATATCATAACCACTCAGGTAGAGGTTTCAGGGTGCGGATCAAATAGATATAGTGGCTAAAAAAAAAAGAAAGATTGGTAATTTCTCTCTTTTTGTAAGGACGTTCTTTTCTATGGTAACTGCAGTCGTTTATACTTTCTCGTGCATTCGAAAATAATCCTGAGAAAGTTTTGTTTAACGGCCTCGCAACTTCTTCTGAGTGATTTAATGTAGAAATTCGATTCATTTGTTGCTCTGTAAAAGAATAGAGTTTCGAAAATTCTGTTGTATTGGACACAATATTTCTTCTTCATTTCTGTTAAATATATTGAGGACAGTCGTGTCCGTTTGCACATTACTGGCAGCCACTTACCGTCCCTGCAGCCAAGTGGGATATTATTTCGCATCGACAAGGGAGATATTTTTTACATCTCCTCCCTGTAGCCAAGTGGGATATTCTTCCACTCTACCCATCACTCAATTAGAATATTCTTAAATGTCGAAGCTTGTCTTATTTCTTAGTCTAACCTGGCCGATAAAACACCTTTTTGTGGCGAGAAATTAAGGGTTGTTCATTACATTTATGTATGGCTAAGTGACTTTTTTGAACATACTCTTTAGTCAGCAAATTTTCTGAAAATAATTCAACCTCTCTACTAGGATTAAATAATATATCTGCCTGCGAAAGGGTTAAAAATGAGCAAATACAGACCTCACAAAAATATCATCCATTCGCAAGTTAAACAGAAAATAATTGCATTTTACATATAATACCACAATAAGAATCTCGCTGTGATATGTGATATTTTATGTGTTTTAGAAACACATATATACAAACATAATGAGAATGTTGGTAACATATAGGTAGATGATTTAATTTAACCTTATTGAAGACAAACCTACTTTTCTTTGTTCAAAATTACACTGACTTTCGTTTGTATTGTTGCTCTTGATGGAAACATTTCAGTTTCATTTGCTAAATTACATCGAAAGCTTAAATAGAAAAAGACAACAAAAGAAAAAGGTATGGAGAAAAACAAAGAGTTTACTAGAGATTAAAACTAATAATCGCCTCTTAAAAAGCTTCAACAGAAAAGAATTGGAGCTTTTTCGGATAGAATTACATTTAATACTATTTTGCTATGGAAGACTAATTAGGCAATGTTACACTATGTCGCAAAGGGCTACTCAAAGTGGTCTTTATTAACCCCTCATATAAGATTTTGGTAGGGTGGAAGCATAAGGGTCCTAAGGGGTTATTTTACTTGTTTACATTTATGAACCCTCTATGACAAGGGAACAACAATCAGTGGATCATGTAAACTAGTTGCCAGGTATCGTACCCTGGCAGAACGCCTGATTGTGTGTGATGATCAGTAGTGATGTGTCATTCACATACCATTCGATCTGTTCAAAACATATAAGTCATTTAAATGAGAGAACAATCTGGTTCTAACCGAAAATATCTTGATTCTTTTTTTTTTGCGTAGTTAACGACATGTATATTCATATTCTTACGAAAGAAAACATTTAAAAACAATTATATTTTAAACAAATTATTTTTTAAATACTGGATTCTAAAATATCCCTTTATGTTATGAGATGTTTTAAGGGAAAAAAGATTATTTCTAAGAAGAATAAAATACAGATTTCAAAAAATAAATTAAGAATAATAAAAAGAGTAAAATTAAAATAAAATACCTGAATTATCAATTCTTATCAACATTTCCAGATTTTTAATGAATAGAATTAGAATTAAATTATTATCAACAAAAAATTTCGTTCAAAACGAAGAGATCAGGATCTTCACTTGTTAAATCAGTTTCTGTATTGCCAGGTATATGTTGATGTGGTTGGTTGGTTTATGGCATATCAACCTTTGTAGGTTATTTAATGCCAAATCCATTTTTATACGAATAATCATTTCTATTCTAAACAATTCAGTTTAGCATGAGCATACAGCTTAATAATAAAAACATTTCTATTTCAAGCAATTCAGTTTAGTTAAACAGTTCTAATTCAAAAGATTCAGTTTAACGGAAGTACAGTTTCAATGTCAAAAACAGTTCTATATCAAACAATTCAGTTTAGCATAAGTACGCAGTTTAAATATCAAAACAGATTTATTTCAAATAATTTAGTTTAGCATAAGTACGCAGATTAGATCTATTTAATCCAAAAATAAGACCCTATCAGGTGCTACCACTCTGGGTTAGAGAGGACCTGGGAGCGATGGCAATGAAGTGGTGCTCCACATTCCCCAAAGTTCCAGCATCACTGGAACCTCACTATCAGATTGTTTATTGTTATATCTAGGACACTCGTTAGTGGGAGTCTTACTCCTCTGCCTAGGTGCAGTCGGTGTATTCTACAGCTCCAGCCGACTAGGCGATTGTTGGTGTAGGTGTTATTATATGATTCAATATTCCATTCATAAAAACCTTTCTGTATTTTATAAAAGATTTTATTTTGAAACTGAAAACACTTAAAAAAATCAACCCCACTAAACCTATCCTTCCCATTAAAAATAATTCAAGAACTAAAGGTGTATGTATTGTCTACTGATTCTTTTCTCATGTAAATTGTATTAAACACTGGAAAATTAGGTATATTTGGTAATTCAAAATTCAATTAATTTATTTCGGGGTTAATGGAAATTAGATTTGGTTACAAGGGGTGCAGCAAGTAAAAAAATTGAGTTGCCCTGATTAAAATGATTGAATGTTGTCTCTTCCAAAGGGAGTTTGAGATAACGTTCAACACTAACATGATTTTCGTTGTAACTCAAAACCTTTAATATCTCTGATTTCTGAATTTAATAGAGTTGACAGTGATTCGACAAGTTCGCTGTATAAACTACTAAGACTGATTGTATAAAACATTTTATTATCAACTGAATTACAAAATTAACTTTATCTCCATAATAATTCACAAGAGAAGCCACACGCTGAAGTTAACAGTGTTCCCACCCCTTGAAACAGTCACAGAAGTCTTCAGACAGATGGTGCCTTTAGTTTGTCACGACCTGTTCCATGTTCGCAACAGCTCCCAAATGGTGACCACAGAGGTGCATTTTGATTTTTGGGAACAGGAAATTGTCACAAGAACTTAGAGCAGGGGTAAAAAGGGCAGTGTCAACACAGAGATACGCTTTTGAGCGAAAATTTCGTTCATAAAATCTGTCTAGAAGATAATGGAACTGACTTTTTGTGTTTAGAAAGTAAAGAGATTGATCGTTCTGTTATTTTTCAGGTTGGCAACCATGACTACCAGATTTTATGAGAATTATCATGTATAATAGTCAGTTCATGAAGTGATATGTCGACTGCCTTGTACCACCTAAAAACCTGTGTCCTGGGTATAACTTGGTTTTCATTAATATGCGTAAACTTATTAAATGTATATGCTACGTTATTTTGGAGTTTTAGAAAATTTGATCTTGTGTTTAAGGTTCGTGAACCACTAACAAAATACACTAATATGTATTTTCTCAACCCCTTCACCACGGGCAGGATGCAACACAAGGTCAATTTTTAAACGGAGTATAACAAGTTTGAATTGAGAGTTTTCTTTTTCTTTGACTGGTTCTAATACCTAGGCAAGAGAAACTAGTCTGCTCTGCTATTTATCCGTAACCAGTGGAGATTTAAGGAATTAACGCTTTTAGTGTAAAGCGAAGCGTAAACAACCTCGCCCAAGATTTGAACGTGAGTCTCCGATTCCATTCCCAACAACGATAACCATTACACCAAGCGCGCCTCCACACTCGTTATACTCTAAGATGACTGAAACTGGACGGGAATATTGAAAAGCAAACGTAAATTGAATCTATTCACATGTGTTTAATGTCAACATTTATGAGTCGATTTTCAATCAAAGTTGCCAACCTGAGAAATAAGAACAAAAATATCTATCATTATCTTCTAGATAATTTGACAAAGTCTGATGCCAAACCTGCTTGCTTTAACAGATAATCTCAACTTACTGAGGATGTGTCCGTAGTGTGGAGACTAGTATGCTGTAGTAAGCGAGTTCGAACTCCAATCACACTTTTACGTTCACTTTCAGACTAATATCCTTAGGAAAGGTCTTAATATACTTCCCAGCTATGGGTTATTCTACAAGGATTGCTTTGGCAATGAATAACCCACGGAGTTTTATATGTCATTAAACAAAGAAAGCAACCAACGACAATCACCCATTGACTGCGCTGGACCAGCTCAGTCGCCATTTTGTAAATCCTGTTAACTTTACTAACTGCCAACCATTTATACATCCAGATTCTCAACTGAAAAAAATATTTATTGGATTGCTAAAAAATACACCAAGTATTTCACAAGGAGAACGTTCGGTCAAATATCTGCGATATCACCGAAGTTATGAGGCAATGAACCTGATTA
>OY757927.1:44941421-44993921 GCA_963585895.1 Sepioteuthis lessoniana | reverse complement strand
CTCTTCTTGAAATATGACCTCGTGTCACATCCTGCTTGTGCAGAAGGGTTGGGTAATTACACATACGCATATGGGAAATAACCGTGATTTATATAAATTAGGAAGCACTCGTAGCGTAAGGGTGATCGTCGTTGGGAGTGGACTCGGCAACACAAGTTCAAATTCTGAACGAGGCTGTTTTCCTTTCACATAATGCTAATATCATTGGAAAAGAATGAATCTAACAATTCTCCTTCAAGCTATAAGAAAATGTTTGTGCAAATAGGGTTCTTTAACTTTGGCATGGCAATCGGTCTCAGAAAAGGAAAAATCTTACGTCAAGATAACTGGAAACCTGGAGAGTAAGAGTATATACTTGTGTGTGTATATATATATATATATATATATATATATATGATCACGTTGTGCTGATAGCTCATATTCACTTGACTCTTTCTCACAATCTGTCTCTATCGTTCATTGCTCTTGGCATATCCTCAAAACGGTATTCAGTGTTCATATAGAAGTCATGATTATAGATTTTTACTGGTCAGCCAATATTGGTGTATCTATTTGTGGGAGCCCACAGGATGACTTTGTTCATGAGTTCGTCTCTGCTTCTCTTGGAGTACCCAGGATATCTTGTTTGTCCGTATTGGATAGTTTGTGTGATGAAAAGGACGGGGCTTCTGATCACACTGCTGTTTTGTGGAGCACTGCTTCCAGGATTTATTCAAAACAGCACGCAATATCCTTGGGTAGTTGCTATCTAGCTTTTTTTAAAAAGTGTTTCGTTAAAGTAAGGTAATGCAACCATATAATTGCTCTTACACGGCTACAGCTTAGAGGTGTCCGTGGTTTTATAGTTATTTTCATTGAAAATGGACGCAGTGTGTCACATCTGGCTCATGTGGAAGGATTGGTGAATATATACAAAGCAACGGCTTGGAAGAATTCTCGTTTTATTTTAGCGGGGAGATCAGATTTTGATAAGGTCGATAACTTGTCAACAGCAGTCCATAAATTTCCTATGCGTATATTGACATCACTTTCAGTAGATTAGATATTGCTACTAAGGTATACGAAATAGTCTAATTTTAGAGCTTTGTTATTTATATTGGACGGCATCATCTTGTTTAAAACACATGAACTTTTTCTTTATCTGAGTTTACTTCGAGGCCACCATTTCTTGCTACCTATTCCAGGCTATGCAGCATTCGGATTGTTTAGATATTCTACAAAAACACGAAAGCAATAATTCATTGACCTGATGGTGACACTGATTTCTTTGACATTGTCGCTGGAGTCTTCCAAGGAGATGCTTTAGTATCATATCTATTTATAATACGCCTAGATTACGTACTACGAATGTCAATAAATCGAATGAAAGAAAATGGTTTCACACAAAAAATAAATGAATAAATAAATGCAAGGAAAAGATATCCCGCAGAAACTATCACGGATGCTGTCTACGCAGATGATCCAGCATTTCTTGCAAATACCCCTGAGCAAGCACACACACACACACACACACACACACACACATATATATATATATATATATATATATATATATATATATATAACAAGTAAATCCGTAAAGGCAAAATATTGACGTTGAAAACTCTACTAAAAGTAGACCAGTATAAAATACGAAATCAGATAAGCATCCGCTGATATATATATATATATATATATATATATATATATATAAACAACGGTTTCATCATTTAGATATGAAAAAACGTCGTTGTTAACTTTTATATGGACTAAATTTTGGTATTTACGACAACTACAAAATATAAAAGAAATATCAGTCGGAAGTTATATTTTAGAATTTCGAACTGTTTTTGAACAGTGACCAAGATTTTCATTTTCAACTAAAATGCAGAAAAAAAAAAGAAAGTTCAAATTTTTCAGAATGTGAACGTTCACTTCAAAAACGTCCGTAAGCCTTTGAGTTTTATCAATCTTCTAAACACTCTCCTGATGACGGCTTAAGGCCGAAATCGTTTGGGTTGTAAAACAGTTGAAAGAAATTGATTTACAAATGTTTATGTATCGATATTTCTTTTTGACACGCTCACACACACGCATGATAATGAATAAAATGTAACTCTTGAAGGGTTTTTTTAATCCGTAGAATCTTTATTTTTTGGTTTCGGTTTCTTTTTTTAATGGTATAATAAACCTTCATGGGTTATTTAATGCCAAAACCATACTTACAGAAGATCAGAAGTGATTTGACGCGTTGGCGAGATATTAGGGGGTTCATACCTTTGAAAGGTATCGATTCGAAAGTGAATGAAATAGAACGACCGGAGTTCGAACTCGCTTATTTCTACGTTGTAGTCCAGTACTTTCGCCATTTTGCCTCGGAGACTTCCCCCGGACACATTTTTCAAGAATAATAGGATAATAAAACAATATAAAAACTCACAACTCAGAGTTTGTTGATAATTAGTTTCTCGCCAACATGATCTTCATACTAAGCCTTCTTATCTATTAATATATATATATATATATATATATATATATATATGTGTGTGTGTGTGTGTGTGTGTGTGTGTGTATGTGTATGTGTGAGTAGATTTTTCAGTTCGACACATACACTCGTTTATATATATAATAAGACTTGATTTGATATGTTTGTGTGTGTATATATATATATATTTTATCGATATATAAACCACAAGAATAAATGAATAATAATAATAATAGTAATAATAATGATAATATACATATATATATATATATATATATATATATATATACAGTTCATATTTGTCTTCTTTCTTCCTGTGTTCTATAACCTGCTATTGATGGCGAATTTCGAATCGACTAATCTATTTGCTTCCCATGCGCTGTCTGTCTCGTATATGCGCGTACGTAGGTACGACCAATCTGCCTAGTGAATTGGACTGTCGTCTGGTATTATTATTCATATATTTCCTACAATGCAAAGACCCAGTACGATTCTTAACCCGCGTAGAAACATACAAATTCCTAGCCGTCAAGTATCTTCTTCTTCTTCTTCTTCTTCTTCTTCTTCTTCTTCTTCTTCTTCTTCTTACAGTATTTAAACTGAAGTTAATTGATAAATATGTCTCTTCTTCTTCTTCTTCTTCTTCTTCTTCTTCTTCTAGCCTATCACTCTTTTCTGAGAGAGAGAAATAAAGAGAGAAAAAGCAAGCCTCCGATTACGTGCGTTCAATGCTGCAAATCTACTTCCATTCGTCCCGCCTGCAATAATCAAAGTGTAGATGCCTCTGCATTTTCGGTACTATATTCATAAAACGTTAAAAAATATTATTGCAGTATTAAAGATCAAAGTCGGTGGAGTTAAAATTACTCAAGAGATTAATATTCTAAAATCCTTTATTTTAGCTGGTATTAGTCTGTATGTAATAACCGATGTTCAAAGAATAGGAGATTCTCAATTTATGCAGGCAGATAAAATCGATGAATAAAATTAAAAGATCTGTATTATTTTGTTAATATGGTGTTTTTAACATCATTTTTATTTAAGTTCTCCAAAATATGTAATTATTGGCCTTCACTAGCTTAAATTCACGCGTATTATTATTCTCTTAATATTCACCATAAAAATCATTTCGCCATAAAAATCATTTCGGTCGTACCAAGTGTAACTTAATATTATTTATAGTTTTATTTGCAAGAACGATTTTTGAAGGACTATGTTAGTGTTTGGAATAAATAACAATTAATATGAAGTTATAAGGCTCAACTGTTCGTTGAATTTGACTATAAGAAAACTTACTCTAACAGTTTTTACTCTCTCTTTCGAATTAGTCTACTTAAGCAAGTATACTGTGCTTCCATACAGGGTATTGCTCACGAAATGTGACACGAAATGCTCGAATTATGTTTGTGTAGCAAGCAGCGTTCAAATCCCTCAATATACATTTGATGGCCCCTCGTATTCAATAACAAGATTACTTTGATATATATATATATATCTATATATATATCTATCTATATATATACTCGTAGAAGACCTCGGTGTTGCTAAGGATAAAATGATAATGAAATTATAAAGCCCATTTTGTAAAACGGAAAATTCATTGAATTTTTTACAGTATGAATAAGTCGTCTTGTTAAATTTCTTATTGAAAGTATAGTTGGTTGCATTATATATCTTTGAGTGGAATTGCTCATACAGCTGGCTATTTTATTTACTTTGTGTGTGTGTGTGTGTGTGTGTGTGTGTGTGTGTGTGTGTGTGTGTGTGTGTGTGTGTGTGTGTGTGTTTATTATATATGCATATATGTGAGTGTCTATGTAAAGATAGGGAGATATGTATATATAGAGGCACACATACACACGTAGATAGATAGATAGATAGATAGATCACAGTGGTAAGCGTAATGATTATCCTCAAAGGAAATGAACTGAGCGAGCCACGTTCAAATTCTGGACGAGGTTGTTTTCGCTTTATTTCGGGAAATGCATGTATCCAATCCTTCCGCCCCACGTCTAGTTAAAATGGAGGGTAGACTATTTTCTCAAACCCTGGTATGGCCACTAGTCTGGGAGAAGGAAAACTCAAAATTCAGAAACAAAAACCAAGAGCTAAATCCTTAATGCAGACTGACGTTCTCATCTCTCTCTCTCTCTATATATATATATATATATATATATATATATATGGCAATACGTAAGTTGACACTCTTGTCAAAATATACACCTCCTTGACCTTCCCTTGGACAAACATTGGGATCTGTAAAAATGGGAGACCTGCTGCAAGGGCAGCAGCCGGTCATTCATAAAACCTGGCCATAACCGGTGTTGTCATTCAGGCTCAGATTCATGGGGTCTCGCGATGCTGACGGATGCCGCTAAAAGTATATGAAGAATATAAGGAAACGTCATAGAAGCGAATGAATCGATGAAGGTGCATATGTACCTGGCTTCGCCGTTGCTCGTGTCGGCGAAAGGGGGTGACTGTACAGTTCGGGTGATTTTTATACCTGTTCCGATGGTTGTCAAAACCTGTAAAGAAAATTACAGCGTGGATCGATATTATTGATATACGCTTCTACAGAGTAAACACATCTTTCTCTCACTCCTTCTCTCTCTTTCTCTCTCTAAATTTTCCTATTTCCTCCTGTTCTTCTGCACTGTTTTGGACATGTTATATGGGAACATCGGTACTGAGTTTAGCTTTAAAAAAACTGACAACCCAATCTAGATCTCAAATATTTACTTTTACAACAGAATTCTTGATCTTATATTGAATATAAGCACGGCACAGTTTTCTCAATATCCAACGATTCACCTGTTTGTAGAGTTATGATATCTAAACATAACTAAAATCCTCATTAATATATATATATATATATATATATAATGAACGCATAGGCGAGCAACTGACAGTTCTCAAGCACCGTTGACACTGTATTTACGCTATCCTAAATTAAATATATGTATATGTATATATATATATATATATATATATATATGTGTGTGTGTGTGTGTGTGTGTGTGTGTGTGTGTGTGTGTGTGTGTGTGTGTGTGTGTGTGTGTGTGCACTGGACGCTTGATAGGAGAATATTTTAGTCAAGTCCCTATTATTTGTATACCCGTGATATACAACTGAACACAGCAGAAAGAAAGGCAAGATAAACTCATTACACAGGCAAGAACAATCAACATTTTATTTACACAATATTCCTAAAGTTGATATTAAAAAGAAGAAATACACAAACGTATCCCAATAGATTTACTTGATAAGGGAAGATTGCTATGTGGTGATACCATTCCCTGATAGGGGTCAGAGACAACGTTGTTACTGTTCAAAGAACAGAGGCGAAAAAAAGTCAACAATATGTTTTTGGAACAATCATATGACTCATTACAGGGCCCCTACTCGAAATGCAAAGTACATAAGGGAAATAACCATTTATTGTATCCCTATATTCGTTTGTCTGTGTGTAAATAACCTGAAACCATCTCATTGGAATAATTTGAATTAGAGCAAAGCACTTAAAAATACTTTTAGAGAATAAAATAATTCCCTGTTTAATTTGAAACAGAATGATAATTTTTGAGTGGGTCTACGTTCACAATGAACATCATCTTTTTAATTGTTCTATAATCCTTCCACATCATCGTGGACCTGTGTTATAACTGGAAATCAACGTATTTACGGGTCGTCTAGACGAAATTATTTACATCTCGTCTGCTTTTTCCATAAATATTCCTCCTTCTTTCCGTATATATCAACATCCTTCTCCATACTCTCTCTCTCTCTCTCTCTCTCTCTCTCTCTCTCTCTCTCTCAAATTCATCTTTAGGGCGAAAATTCTTTATCGTAAACCAATATTCAGCTGAAGCAGTATTATGAAATGCTCGTTTAGAAATGTTGATTTTCAGTAATATCAGAAGGATGAAGGTCTTTTTGTTTTTCTTTAGGAGACTGAAGACAAATTACATATCTCAGAAAATATATACTAATTCATTGATCATGTATGTTACAAAGCAGTGAACAAGAAATGAAAGCATTCTTGAGTGTAATGGAAGCCCACTAGATAAATAATTAGATAAATAAAATATCAAAAAATTAAAAACTTTTAAAGCTTTTGGAGGTTTAGTCTGATTAGAATTGCACCAGTTGATGTGAATCATCAAACAGAAAAAACAAAATGAATTTTTTTAACCAGAGAACTTACCAATCAATCACACAAGGAAAGGCAAATTTTGGCACATCTTTCAAAATATTTTATAAAATTTTATTTTAATATAATTAAAGTGTCTCCCTTAAATAAGTACACACTTAAGATTTTCGTTATTTTTTAAATAAAAAGTTAGTTCCTTCGAAACCAAATATTCCAGCATTTCATTATTCTTCGTAAAACATTATAAAATCCAAATAGATATGAAGTATTATCTACTACCAAACTCTACTGCATTGAAACTCTGTATCCAATTATAAAATTGCATATATATATATATATACATATATATATATATATATATATATATATATAATGGGTGTACTTATTTTTTAACTTTAACATACATATTTTAAGTCAGTTTCAATAGTATAGAGTCTGATAATAAACAATACCTGATAATATCCGTTTTGATTGTATAATGTTCCTCAAGAATTAATGATAAATAATAAAAACAAAAATCCTACTTACACGACACGAGTTTCCTTCCCATGCTAAGATAGTATCTACATTTGCTAATTTGTAAAATCTGTGATTTTAATTTAATGCCTGTTTCTAGCTGTCTATCTCAGTCTGTTCGTATCGAACGAATCAGAGGAAAGTGATTGCCGTCCTGGGAGTGAGAGACAAGGAATGATGAAAGAAAGAAGAGAGACTAGTTAAAGAGAAGGAAAACTGAAGAGTTCCCGCTATTCACTGTAGGTAAACATTTTGTATTACACGCACTGCTTGTGTACGTATCAAAGAAACGGGATAGCTAGGCGAAGATACAGTTTAAATAAACAATACACGCCGTTTTTGCTTATCTACATAAATATTATTTATTAAATAAATATGTAATATGCAAACCATTTCGACACGAAATCATCAATGAACCTATCGATAGAAAAAAAAAAAAGAAAAAAGAAGAGGTGAAAATAACGTACATGTGTGTCACGAGGTTTGTGTGTATGTATATGTAACATAACATACATATAAAAGAAGTAAACAATGAAATAAACGCGATACGCAACCACCATATTCACATCTCACGTGGTGTGATGGTTAACGAGCTAAGTTATCAGTAACAGACCATTAATAAGTTCCATTCTCACAGAATGCACCATACTTTTGGCCTTGTGTCAAATTAAGTTAAAGTTAATAAATACAAGGTGACTCGCGTGACACAATGATTAGCAATTTAGGTTGACATATCATTTTCAGTGAGTTCGATCCTCACTGGGTACCCTATACTTGTAAATAGCAACTCACATCTTGTTAAGGAACTGATAAGATTTTTAGAAAACAAATCTATTCGATATGGTTATTTTTAAGAATTTGCTAGGCTTAGTCTGGCATAGTGTCATGATAACGTGACACGCCTTGAAACTCGAAGTCACAGCGTCGTTTTTTATTTTTTGTTGTTGTTTTTTTTCCGAGCGGAGCTTGTTAACTATTGTATCAGAAAAAGTTCCTTTAAAATGATTAATGAATTTAGAAATATGAAGAAGCAATAAAAGATTGAATGCTACAAAACAAAAATACACTGAAAAATATGAGGCCGATGAATATACAATTAATTACTGACACAAAACACAGATCAGTGATCTTGTTAATAAAATTATATTCCGAGAGAGGAAAAATGCCTGAGCGGTAAGCAGCAACGAAAACTACAAAACTGCTTGTTACGTGTATAACAAGCTTACAAACAAAAGACAGGATAATTTACATATTCACTTATGCATCGGGGCAGATTACTTGTACGCTCGGCCTTGGATGAAAGGGTGTCCTCGGCGGGAAACTAAACTGCATCAGATGAAGAGGCTCCAGTTCGGGAGATCTGAGAAGTGTGAAGTACCCCTTCATTGCCATTACTCACTGTTTCATTTTTAAATGAAGTTAGGGTCCCATCTACGGGTCAAATAGAATTGTTTGAAAATTATTTATATTAGATATGACAGAAGCCCCCCTCGCCCAAAATCTTGAGAAACAACTACACAAAAAATAAACTAAGTCGGCAATTATCAAAAGCTCTTGGCATAAAATAACCCTGGACGGTTTGATATACCGTTAAATCAATCATAGTATAAATATTTCTCGGCTTTTTAACCCACATAAAAGGCGGAGAGATATCTTCTAATGCTACACTTACCCCCTCGTCTAAAAGGTGGTAAGGGCTGGGTTTATTACTCGATGACTTTATCACCGGACAAGGAACCTGTGTGTGAACCTGAGATTAATGGCAATGAAGGGATACTTCATGCTCCTCAGATCTTCAGAACTGGAACCTCACAATCAGATGCAGTTTAGTTTCCCACCCAGGACACACTTTCATCCTAGGTCGAGCGTACAGGTATTTTGCTCCGAGGCGTAAGTAAATAATTCTGTCATCTTTACATGTAGTATGCGTGTAAAAATAGCAATCAATTCTGTAGTTTTCGAGGGCGTTTGCCGCTTAGGTTTTTTTTTTTTTTGTCATCTCTGAATCTAAGCAAGAGAGAGGCTTGCTTCTTGCGGAGCACCCCACATGAAACTGACCAAGAGTCACATTCTGGCCTCGTGAAGAGTCCGATAAAAAGCTCCCCGGCATTTTAGCCTAACCTTCGAGTCAGGTATGTGTTCGCCGGTTGTATTCTCGTCTTTGAGCTGAAAGAATAAAATAAAAATAATGATATTAATAAATGAAATAAAATAAAACAAAATAAAGCACGAGGAAAGTGGGTTTGGAACCTGAAGCAGCATCTCCCCATTACCCTATAAGGTAAAGGTCGGTGTAGTATTGCGCCTTCATGACACAACTGGCGAATATTGGGTAATTTTTGTTCTCGGCTTCCATGTATATGAATCAAACCACTATTAAATGGACGTGGTGAAACAAATAAATACTAGGATCAAAATGTAGTATCGGTGTGCTCAGTGAGAATCGTAAATTTATCTCGATATAAAATGCGTTTTATACATGTAGGTCTATAGTTTTTTAAACTTTCTTTCTTCATTCTTTTGTTGCTTTAAAATGCAAACATCAATGATTTCTTTTCTTAAAGATAAGCTGACCTTTCATAGAATCTAAATGCATAAAAATGAAGACAAAACACTTGCTTCAAATTTGTGCCTTCATAGAACTGTTGCACACACACACACACACACACACACACACACACACACACATATATATATATATATATATATATATATATATATATATATATATATATATAGTGAAATAAACAAATTGCGCTAAAAAGTGCTCAAATACTGGCCAGTAGGGCATGATTAAAGCTCAAATAAATAAAATCTTATATGAACTACTCATGTCAGTCTCATGAATTAGTTTGTTGTACTTGAAAAAAAAGTACAATCTTCGGACACATGAAACATCTGAAGATTGTATTTTTGTTTTACAAATACGTTAGACTGATATAAGAGGGTAAGAACACACACACACACACACGTGCGCACACGCACGCACACACGCACACACACACACACACATATATATATATATATATATATATATGATCATTTTCTTTCTGGTGATGCTACACTCCGAGCGAAAAATATCAATCTAATTTACTAGCTGTCTTCTTTTCTCTCCTCTCTCTGTCTCTCTATCTATCTCTGTCTCTGTCTCTGTCTGTCTGTCTGTCTCTCTCTCTCTCTCTCTTACGCGTGCACACACGTATTCTTACACACACACACACACACACTTACACGCACACACGCATATATATTCAAATTTATAAACCATAATCCTTGGAAATATAGTATTATAATATTTTTTTAAGTCTAAAATTGTTGATAAGAAAATGAATTTTTCTTTTCCACCCGGCCTACAGCGACTCCCCTCTAGCAACAAAGCCGTTGCACCATCACAGACGTGGTATGGATAAGGCCCTATTCTGCTCAATGAAACCGCAGAATGTAGATTCTATTGAAGCACCTAAGTGTTTTTCACGGGCAAGTCATCACCATTATCATCATCGTGAAATCGTGCTGATAGTTAGGAGTTCTCTCTCTCTCTCTCTCTCTCTCTCTCTCTCTCTCTCTCTCTCTCTCTCTCTCTCTTGTCCATCGCTCCTGCCAGGTCCTCCAAACTACACTCTGTGTCCGCACAGAACTGATTTGTTAAAGTCTTCTCCAAAAGAGCTTTGCATGTCTTGTTCGTCTTGTTGGATAGTTTGTGAGATGAGAGCTAAGTGGCCGTACAGCTGCTGTTTTGCAGAGTACTACAAGTAGGATTTGTTCAAAATAGCCTGTAACATTCTTTTGAATCTCCCATCCAGCTTTTTTTCCATGCGTTTCATTAGTGTCCTGCTAGCACATCCATATAGTAGTACTGACATAGCTACAACTTGGAAGAAATCCTGTTTTATTTTATTTTATCAGAGAGATTAGATTTCTTTATGATCGGTAATCAGTCAATAGCTGTCCACGCCTTCGATAAGTGTATTTTGATATCATTTTCAGTAGATAAGATATTGCTGCTGAGGGATGTAAACTGGTCTACTAATTTCAGAGGCTCCTTCTTTTTTAAAGCACATAAATTCGGTTTTATTTGCGTATATTGAGACACCAGGTGCATTTGCACACGGAAAAAAAACATAAAAATAATTCTAGTGAAACAGAAAAATCTAAAAAGAAAACAATGGGATTGCTCCGAAAGTAATTTATTTCCCTAGAAACTGTGACAAGTGCTGGGAACACAATAACTTTGTTGAATAGAGCAATGTTCAACTACAAAACACTGTCTTCAATATAGCCATGGTCACTGTTCGATGCATCTTTCCCTAGCGATGAAAAAGAGCCTGTATACCGATTTAGAAAAAAAAAAAAAATTCACCAGCGAAAAATCAGTTGTCCAGAAAATGATCTGCATTGTCCATCTTTTATCTACCCAATCCTCACGGACAAGCTGATCGGTGTGCTCTTCATTTCGTAAATTGGCAACTTTGTTGAACGTGGTCTTTCACATCTCAATCATCCCTGTTAAAAAGCATTTCCCTCTACCTAACTGTGCTCACTTCCACTGTTTGGTCGCTAAGGACGTTCAGCAAGTGTTTATGAATGGGAATGGCGGTATTTTTTCCGTATAGAGGAATTCGGAGACACTCTATCAGACGCCATTTTGTCAAACTGCCGTTCAACTGATATCTGTAACAAGCAAAAGAAATATAGATCATTGGCGGGAATGTTATCTACTAAAATAATAATATTCTGACATTATCGAACAATATAAAATTAGAAACATTACTTCCAGTGTACCCTCTTACGGGTGTGGTATACATACTCTTGTTCACCGCTGGTGTAAATGCTTAGCCAATCGTAATGACTTCGTAAAAAAAAATCTGTTTTTAGCTGAAAACTTTATCCAATAGCGTTATTGTACCCCTGTATCTGTCGTAGTTTCCTTTGAAAGGAATTGAAGTCATTACTCTCGGTTGCTTTTCATACTACGTGTAATCTAAAACTGCTTTTATTTTTTAACTGATATTTAATGAAAAAAAAAAATATCTTTTAATTCTTAAAAAATGTCATTAATTTCGCATTGAGAACAACAAAACATGACCAAACGAAAACCTTGTTCTATTGATTACTATAAAATTTGTTTTTTGTGCCATGTTCCTGTTTTTAACTCTTAAAACAAAGCGATTAGAAATTATTTGTCCAAATGCTTATGAGCAGTAATATATATATACATGTACACACACACACACACACACACACACACACACACACACACATATATACACACACACACACCCATATATATATATGTATTTATCTATATATGTATGTGTGTGTGTGTGTGTGTGTGTGTGTGTGTGTGTGTGTGTGTGTGTGTGTGTGCATATATACCTATATGTACACACATACACACACAGATATAAAGAGTTCTCAGTATCGCTGATAGATCATGTATATCCAAGTTAGGATAGCGTAGACATAGCGACAACTAGGCTTGGTAACTGTCAGTTTCTCGCCTATGCAGTCTTCATCGTGACGTTGACTTTTATCTATGCTTTTCTCATATATATATATATATATATATATATATATATATATATATATAGGGTGGGTGTGATACTGTCATGTGCTCGGTGCCTGTTCGAAATGTTTTTATACTTTCCATTTTGGGATTTTAATCTTATTTTTATTTTCTTTCTGAATTGAAATTATTAACTGTCTGTGTGTATCAAGCGTAGCTTCTATTAAGCACATGATTTCAAGTTTTGGGCACACAGTTAGAGTCATTGTCACTTAATTAGTGAAGCCCAGCTTGCTCTAACCATTACCCCATCTTGGCAAGTCGCTCTGATTGGCCGTGTGTAAGTGTGTGCGACTTGTGTTGGTGTAAGTGATTTCAATCGGTGTGTGGTCCATGCGTTTTTACAGGATGAGCAGACGCATGTGACTCGTCGATAGAAGCAAGAAAGAAAAGAGAAAGGTCTGAACACAGTAAATTAATAATAATAATAATAATAATAATAATAATAAGAAGAAGAAGAAGAAGAAGAAGAAGAAGAAGAAGAAGAAAATATTATTTTAGAAAAGAAGACAGTCCTGCCAAGTGAATTCTGATCAAAAATATAGGTAGTGTTGTTATATAACACACACACACACACACACACACACACAAATATTTATGAATATATATAAGATCAACAAAAAAGAAAAAGACTAGAAGATTACAATCGAAAATACAAATTCTGTATAAAATACTTAACAAAAACATGGATTTTCCTTCATCTGCTTTTGTCACCTCTTCTTTATTGGAATGTCACTGACCACTATTTCGCGGACCACATGTAACCCCAGTTCTTTAAAGAGATAATTGATAAAATACAAAAAAAAAAGAAAACAAAAAAAAGGAAAAAAACAATAATAAATTATTTTCCTTCTTTTTCCTCCAGAATGATGCAAGACGAATGAAAAAAGAAAGGAAATTTCTTTTAAATTTTCTTTTCATATTTTCTTTATGCAAAATGTAAAAAAACCCAAAAAAACTGCAACAATGATATTTTCACATCATGTGATATCATCTCCAGATGACTTTTTTATAGCTGAGTTTTTAAACAAACTTTTTTTTACCTGTAAATGAGATTTCGAATTCTCTGTTTTTAATACTATTACATAATATTCATCATTTTCCTGTTTATTATTTCAACTAATTCATTCTGGTTTTCGTTCAGTTCGTCTTTCTTTTTTAAAAGCCTTTAAAACAAAACCCGCCACCGACTTCATTCGTTCCTTCTTCATTCAGAGCGCTTTTTATAATTTTTCTTTCGCACCCCTCCTCCTCCTCTCTTCTTCTTCTTCTTCTTCTTCTTCTTCTTCTTCTTCTTCTTCTTCTTCTTCTTCTTCTTCTTCTTGTTTTTACTTGACTTTTTTCTTTTTTAAATCCTTTCTCCCGTCTCTTCTCTACACAACCTTATGCATTCAGCGCGATGAGGTGAGAAAGGGGGTTATTCTGTTTAGGCCACCTCCTGTAGATAATGGTCAGTGAACTAGGTTAACAGACCATTACTTGTGATTTCGATTCTCACTGGGCACCCTCCTCCCGTACTTCTGTCACGACTAAGATGGTCTTTTAGCAAATATCTGTTGCGGAGATTGCATAGAACTTTAGAGAGAAGAAGAAGAAGAAGAAGAAGAAGAAGAAGAAGAAGAAGAAGAAGAAGAAGAAGAAGAAGAAGAAGAAGAAGAAGAAGAAGAAGAAGAAGAATGCAGGCAAAGAAGGTAGAAACATTGAGAAGAAAGAAAAAAAGAAGCAGTCGTGATATTTTCAAAAGACACATGCGATAATAATAGTGGTGACAGTGATACCAGTCATAGCTGGAGCCTCTGGAACAATCCTGAAACAGAAACTGGATGAACTGGAGTTTGCAGGAAGAATTAAAACCATCCAAACCATAGCACAATCAAAATCGGGTAGGATACTTAGAAGAGTCCTGGAGACCTGCTGTCACTCCTTCTCCAATGAAAAATCAGACGGTCCTTGAAAATGTTGGGCCCACGTTATAACAACGGTCTACAATTATATCGATGCTATTGTTTGGTCAAATGTAAAAGATTCTAATTAACATATAATAGTTATCTCCGCTATATCGAGAATTCGTACGATTTTTAATGATGATGTTTAGCGCGAACGCGTACCGCCACAAAAATTATCATTCAGTTGCAAATTGGACGGGAAATTGTATATTCTCTAAGTCTGTACATTTTAAGGATATTGCTCAAATAAAAACCTCGCTATAATGTGCTGTTTTTTTTCTAGGTTAGGTTTATATATACAAACACTGGGAAAATTTTATTAATTAATTTAGATAATAATTATTGAAGAAGAAGAAGAAGAAGAAGAAGAAGAAGAAGAAGAAGAAGAAGAAGAAGAAGAAGAAGAAGAAGAAGAGAGGTAGGTTAGAGAAGAAAGAAGAGGCAAGTTTAAGCGTTTGGTTGTACAACGCAAGCCAACGTATATGAACGACAAAGCAGCGAAAAGTGGTGAAAAGAAGTAGAAAGCAGATGAGAAGCGCGCCACTGAAAAGGGTGCGCGCGCGTCTCGGCACAGTGCGTCATCAGCGCAACGCGACTAACAATCGTCATAGCAAGTGGAGCTAAACTAGAGAAGACTAACAAGAGTGAACACCACCTGTGGCACTGTTTTTTACGCCTCCTGTCACAAAGATAGGGGGCTACGACACAATGAGAGGCACCCCAAAATACCAGGCCGTTGTCAGGTTGCCATGTAGACAGTACAAAGCACCTCCATAGAAGAAAGACAAAAAAAAAAAAAAGAAAAAAGGGTGAGGAAAGGAAAAAGAAAGAAAAGAAAAAAGAAAAAGAAAAGGGGACCCATCCTAACAAAAAAATTCTTCTTTCGTTTTCCAAGGGACCCTGTCATCACTGTCATTCAATGTCATCACTCTGGTTTGTTGATCTTTCTTAAATCTTTTCTATATATCAATCTTTTCGTTGTTTCTTCTTCGCTCTTTCTTCTTTTAAGAAGTCAGAAGACTGTAAATACGGGTAGACGTCTTCCACCCGACCTGAAATATCTTCTTCTTACCCAAGGTACAAGTCAATAATAATAATAATAATAATAACAACAACAAAAACAACGTTGCAAGCAAAAACGTAAAAGGGTTTTTAAAAAGGTGGGGAGAAAAAAAACAACAACAAACAAACAAAAAACAAAAATAAAGTAAAAAAAATCATTTCAACAATGCACTCTTTTAATATTAAAACACGTAGATTTTTATCTACATATATGGGTAAATAATGACTGTTTTCACTTAAGTCATTTTTTCTTTTTTTTATTTTCTTTTTTTCTCTTTCTTTTTCTTTTAATATCCCACATCTAATGCAGTAAAATCTTGCCAGTATAAAAATCTAACAATATACGATTTGTGCAAAGGCCTGTCTAATATACACCCATTCGAACAGCACGAAGCTGGTGGTACCTTTTCTTAAGAGATTTCATTTCGATTTTGACGCATATGTAAAGTACACATTCACAAGTACTTTACACGTATCTCGAGTCGATTCAAGTCATTGTCAATAATGTATTGGCATGAATGTGTTCGTGTGTAGAAAAGTAGAGGTAGTAGAACAGTTCAGAGTTAATTTTTTTAAACGACAGGAGAAAGTAAAAATAAATGAAATAAAATGAATAAGGAAGATAAAAGACAACATTAACAAACTATAGAATCAAAGTACCGAAAAAAGCCCTGAAAAAGAGGTAAAAAAAGGGTGGACATTCATAATTTTTGTTTAAAAAGCCTATAATGTAAAGTATTATATAACTACAGTAATAAAGGTTCCGTTAAAACTCTATATAGCCATCTGCTGCATTTTGCGATCAATGTCGTGTTGTTGCCGAATGTTACTGTTGGTGGTGAAAAATACTGATCGTCGTGGAACTCGAACTGATTTTGGATTAATGATGAATGAGTTTAAACTTGTGGTCGCTTTTGATAATCTTAGATCTGCATGAGACCTGGGAACGAAAAGGACCTTCCCTTTTATGCTGAAGAAAAAACTTTTCGTGAAATAAAAAAAGAAAGAAAATAATGAAATTGTCCGCAAAAAGACCTTTTAAACGACCACAGAATAAGTAAAAACAAAACAAAAAAAAAAAGCCGAGAAGTCATGTTAGAAAAGTATGTAACTCATAATTAAAGTATTGAAGAGGGAAGGAAAAGAACATCTCTCTCTCTCTCTCTCTCTCTCTCTCTCTCTCTCTCTCTCTCTAAAAAAAGTGCTGTTTAAAGGGAAAATGTAAAAATAATATGAAGTATGAGATATATAAAACCCGAAGGAAAAAAAAGCTCCTACTCTTATATTTGAATGCCGAAGTAAATGAATACATGATTAAAAATCAAGGAGAATTTGTATGGATTTTTGACGTAAAAAAGCCCGAGAAAAGGAAGTAAAAATTGAGAAACAATGAAAAAGGGGAAAAAACGCGAAAAATGATCGTTTCTTTCTTTTTTCTTTTCCTCTCTCTTCCTCTTTCTCTTTCTCTCTCTCTCTCTCAGACACACGTAAACTCTCTCTCTCTCTCTCTCACTCACACACACACAAACACACACACACACTCTCTCTCTCTCTCTATAAGTAGGGGACAAATATATAAGTGTTATTCCTTGTGATAATGTTGAGATGCAGTTGTTCGCTTACAGGGATGAGTGAATTTCTTCTTCATAAGTTTTTTGTATTCGACAGTTTTTCGCTGCTGGCGACCACAGCAGAATGCTCATGTTGAAACTGCTATAGAGACGGACGTTTGGTGCTATTTGCACGGGCAAAGTTGATCGGGTTCTATCAAGAGTACGCACGTGCGTACATAGACTGTAAAAACGCGTACATACGTCGAGGCGCGCGTGCGCTGAAACGCGCGTCCAGGGGAAAAGCACGAGTTTGTAGGTCTGGATTTGGAAGAGAAGAGAAAGAGAGGAGGAGGGTGCCACGGCAGTTAAGGAAGAAGAGACTGTATTAAATAAGGTGGGGAAAGGACAGGTAAGAGAATTTTAAAAAAAAAAGAAAAGAAGACGTCAAGGAAAAAGGCAGAGAGAAGGAGAGAGGTGGGGAGAGACTAACGCACAGAACAAACAAGGATAGATAGATAGATAGATGGAGAGAGAGAGAGGGAGAGAGATTGAGATAGAGGCATAGCGGAAGAGGTGTTGAAAAGTGAAACAAGGAGAAAGGGGAAGGAAGGTAAAGAAATCAAGAGAAGGAGGAGAAAAGAAGAAAAAAGAAAAGAAACCAAAAGGTGGGAGACAGGAGTGGAGAGTAAGTAGAATTGTAGAGTAAGGGGGAGGGTGGCAGAAGGGAGAGGAAAATAAACGAAGAAGAAGAAGAAGAAGAAGAAGAAGAAGAAGAAGAAGGTGATGATGGCAAACTTGGATAACAGGGCATCATGTTAACATTATTGGATTCTTTAGACTGATGTTGTTTTTATGCTTACTTGATAGTTAAATTACTAATACCACCACCACCACCACTACTACTACAACAAGCATTATCACTTGAAAAGCAACAACAATTACTATTACTATTAATGCCACAATGAGTACCCCAAGTGTTACCACTCCTTTAACAACAATAAGCTGATATAATACCACCACCACTGCTCTCAGACCCTGCCTCCTCTTCACTATCATAATAATAATAATAATAATAATAATAATAATAATAATAAAACAACTATCACTATCAACCCAACTTCAACTGCCATCTCTTTTACTTGCAACATAAAAACTACCATTATTTTTATTACTACTACTATTACTACTCTCACTAATGATAATAATAAGTGTTACTATTACTACTACAGTCACCACCAATACTCTTACAGCCTATTACTATAACTAATACCACAAATAACATTACCTCCACCACCCCCATCGCTGTAACAATATTACTATCACCACCAACAATAACAATAACATTACCACCACCACAATCACAACTACAGTTACAAGTAATATTACCACTACCACCAATAACAACATTACCACCAACACTACTATTGTTACAAGTATTATCACTTCTTCCACTAATACTACTACTACTGCCACAATTATTATTACTACTGCAACTACTACTACTACTATTACTACTACTAACAAATCGGTCTAGCTTGCGGAATATATCCATCCAAATATATATAAAAATTCGACAATGCAAAAAGCAATCCGTTTTAATGAAAGCCAGATTCTGTATTTGGCGAACAAAGCACGACAGGAAAATACCCTGTGCAGTTACCTATATAAAAAAAGCTCCGACACAGGAAAATGGCAACTCAGGTGGTTTATACTTTACCAAAATTTTCTGTTTTACTTTGAAAATGAAACGTCGAGCCGGCCGTCTGGTGTTGCTCTTCTTGAGGGTAGTTTCTGCGACCGGGCTATTGCAACAACGACAGGCAAGGGAAAAGATGAAAAACAGGTGAGTAAATTCTTTGAAACACCCCACCCCAAAAAAAAGTTTTTAGAAAAGAAAAAAAGAATATTTTTACTCTGATATTTTCATAATTTGTAATTTTTGTTTTTTTGTAAATTTTTATTGACATTTCATTACAGACATGTTTCCTTACATACCTGTTATGACCCAGCCCATTCCCAGAAACTATTTTTTCATGTGGAACCCATCCTAAAATCAACTCTTATAAGAACTGAAAAAATCTGCCCATATATATTTATATATATTATATGCACCCACAGACACACTGTGCACATATGAGCACACATTTACAAGGTGATAGTTGAAAGTTTAGGGAATTGGAATATAGAAAAAGTTACTTACCATAATTAGTAGTTTCACCCTTTTCCATCAAATTTGACTTTTGTCTGCAGAAAAAGTAGTAACATTTCATAGCAAAAGTCTGTGCTTCACCATTTGTGTGCACTTGCACTATTTGAATTCATTGAACTTATGAATCACATGTCATGCATATACATTCACACACACACACACACACACACACACACACACACACACACACACACACACACACACATATATATATATATATATATATATATATATATATATACACCTGTGCACAGAGGAACACAGATAGACACATGTATATACAAACAATGACACACATATACAGATATACATATATATAGACAGACTCGCAAACTCATGTACATAAGTACTTACACACACACACACACACACACACACACATATATGTATATATAATAATAACGGTTGTTGATTTGGGAAACTTTGTTATCCTCCTTCTATTTTGATATGTTGTCATTATAATTCTTCATTTGAAAATGCATATCAAATATTCTTTGTTTATTTATAATAAGTGTATTTTCAAGATGCAATGCCACAATATATCAACAGCATGTTTTTATTCATTGATTTTTTCAATCATATATATATATATATATATATATATATATATATATATATATATGACATATAAACAACAGACAACAATAAGTAAAAAAATTTTTAAAGTTTCAAAATCATCAACCAGCTGAGAAAATTGTTCTCTTTTGAGAATTAAAATAGTTTCAATTTTTAATTATGTCTTTTTTTTTGTGCACTAAGTTTAGAATTCGTTTACAAGATGTAATATTCAAATCTGATTTTTACTTTGAAAATGATAGTAAGGAAAATTTTTCACATATACAATCATACGTAGATATAAACATGCATAGAAAAATAAACATATATATATCTATATATATATTTGTGCGTGTGTTTCTGCATGAATACATGAGCATAAATATGTACTGCACCTATATGTCCATCAATATATATATATATATATACATGTATATATATAAATATGATTTCAAACATTAAGGGACCTGTTCATGCATATGTACAAGTTAATCTATATATATAAGTGAATATATATTTAGAAGTATACTTATTAAAAAAGTAAATACTTTTATGCATTCATGCATTCATACATTATTTTACACACACACACACACACACACACACACACACACACACACACACATATATATATATATATATATATATATATATATATGGTTATATTTACATTTTATTACTGGGATTTGAGCTTGGGTTTAAGCTTGTGTGTTTCCATAGATAGATATTTAAATATATATATATATATATATATATATATATATATATATATATGTGTGTGTGTGTGTGTGTGTGTGTGTGTGTGTGTGTGTGTGTGTGTGTGTGTGTGTGTGTGTGTGTGTGTGTGTGTGCATTCAAAGCTAGATGTGTATATATAAAATTATACATGTACATACAAATAGTTTATTTGTGTATGCTCTATAATAGAACATGTGAAGATTTGTTTACATATGCACAATGCAAGATATAATGCTTATATCATCAGTCAGATCTTATAAATACACAAAATATGCATGTATGAGATATATGTATATATATAAATTGATAAATTGATAGAAAACTAGACACACACACACACACACACACACACACACACACACACACACACACACACATGTATATATATATATATATATATATATTGCAAGTTAAATAGTAATACCAGATGTGGTCATAAGAAAGATCTTGTGTAATATGAATACACGATATATACAATATATATATATATATATATATATATACAATATATATATATATATACAATATATATATATATATATATATATATATATATATATATATATATATTACATACTTTACCAAAAAAATGTTTGCATTTGTAAATGGGCATGTATATGAGTGAGGTGCCTACCCAACCATAAAGTTTAGGAAATATATCTCTCGAAATTCCACTGTGCAAGTAATGAGTTCAATTCATTAATATACCTATTTTTAGCTCAGCTGAAACAAAAACTATCAACAGAAAAGGAAAAAGTAGATTAAACAAATATTTAAAAGAAATCTTTCATTTCCTTCTATTTTTATGACTCTATCTTTTAATTTTTTATTCTGTTTCCACTTCTTTCATGACACCACTCACCTTCCTAGAAGTTTGTTTATCTTTTAAGGGAAGGAATTTCAGATATATTTCAGGTAGACTAATTTTCTTTTTAACTGCCACTGCTTAACCTGTTTGAAGTTTGTTTGTTTATCTGAGTTTTATTTTTTTTTATATACTCATATACTCATATACTCAGGCAACTTTTAATTCATCAACAGAGCTTTCAATTATTCAAAACCTCCCTGTTGTAAAAATCCTAGACCTATTTGAGCTAAAAGAGTATTTTATTTCATTAGATAACTCATATTAGTTTTTCAATCTACAGTTTATAATATTTGCACCACATGTACTAACACACTCACTTATAAATACTTGTGTACACAGACTAGTGTACTCATCTAGATTGTTATAGTTACAATGCATCAACTAGAATATTTTCTATCCTTCTTCAGGTATATCTCTCATTCTATATTTCATACTCTTTAATATATAGACAATTTTAGTTGTACATTTTAAGTCTATGCATGTATACAAGTTTAAAATCCTTTTGATATGAGATTCTTCAGTTTAATATTTTCACGTATAAGTTTGTTGATAGATAGATAAATAGCTAGATAGATTTGCTTACTGTGTACAGAATAGATGAATGTACGAAGCATATATACATATGTGTATGCATACATACAAATATGTTTAGTTATTCACTAAGCTTTGTTTCATTGTGGCACAAGGCCAAATGAATGGGACATCCAGTAATCTTGCTCATAACTATTTGCTTGTTTAGCTTTCTAACCATTATATCCCACAAGCCACCAATATATATATATATATATATATATATATATATATATATATATATTTAAGTAAGAAAACCTTTCATTATTGCCCAAGCATAGTGAAAACATGAAACAGACAGTTGTAATTGATATGTTTGCATTTTAGAATCTTTAGATACAAATTCCCTCTATCTTGGATATTATTACAGAAAGCCTACCAGAAAACTGTGAGCCATCTTTTACATTTTTCAATTTATATTCGTGGTGTAATAGTTACAGTCAGAAGAAATTGACACGGCAATCCGAATTCAAATACTGAATTAGGCTGTTTGCATTTCACATTGCACTCATACCCTTGGGAAATGTATGAATTCAACTATTCTCCCTCCTGCTATGGGTAAAATAGTCAGGCAGACTGGGTTCTTTAACCTTGGTATGGAAACCAATCTAGGAGAAGGGAAATTCAGAATTCAAACCTGTTAAACGCAGACAAAAAATTGACCTTGTGTCATATCCTGCTTGTGTGGAAGGGTTGGGTAAATACATAACAACATATATATGTATATATATATATATATAGATATAGATATGTATGAATATAAACATGTATGTATAAGATTCATATTTATTGTTCAGTGTGTTGGTATTGTTATTTGGACTGTTAATTCAAGTCTTCCATCATTGAATTGGCCCTTCATTTCTGGGGTCAAATATATAGACTTGAAGATTATAAATACAAGAAGAAATATTCAATGAGGCTGCAGTTTTATCTGGCATCCCTACAATGTGACAGAAACCCAACATTCTAGTGCTATCATTATGTATTGCTGGGAGTCTTTGGCTCAGAGATGTTTCAGTCCCAAAACCATACCAAAGCCTCAAGCTCGACTTTGATGAAGGCTTTGTTAGTGACACCCTTTGTGTTTTAAATTTTGGTTGGTTATTTTTTTCTTCTTTTGAAGAGGTGTCTTTTCAAATATTTTTATCATTATTACTGCATTTGTATTTGATTATACATATTGATTGATCAATATATCTCATAACATATTCGGTTGTCAGGGTGCCATGTGATTCCCTTCATGGCATCTCTCCAGTCAGTAAGGGTTATGCTGGCAGTGCCCATACTCTCTCCCAGTAATATGTGACAATATTAACTATGTTACATAGTACTGGTAGCTTGGAACAATCTCTGATTGGACTTATTATTGAAAGCAGAGCTCAAACTGCAGTGCTTTAAATTATTACTGAAGGGAGAAGTGAATTCATGCCTTTTCCACAAGCATTAATATGAAGTTAATACAAACTGTCCCAGCCGAAGTTTGTCAATTCTATTCTCAAGTTGGTTAACTGTTAGATTACCAACACTTAAATATAAATATCTCTCTTTTTCTCTATTTCTCCCTCTGCCTTTTATTGTAAATGAAGTAATGGTAGATTTTTCAAAGATTGAAAATGATGTTTGAATATGTATGCATATGTGCATATGCAGAGATATACATGCATATAGATGTATAGAATACATAAACTTATGTGTCAGCTGACAAATCTCATGGAAATGCATACACACACACACACACACATTTTTTACATACATATGAGGATATTACTAGTCATACCTAAAATTTCATGGGTGCAAAAGAAAGATGTTTTTTTTTATTTCATAAATATTAAACAACCCATGAATCTATTTGTTTTCTTTAATAACTGATCCATAATGATGTAGATGCTTCTGTTAAGAATGTAGCAAAAGATACTAATTACTGTTTCTTACTTATTATACTTATTGATACTTCACTGTATTGATTACAAAAATATCCTTTTTAAATCATATATTTCTTACTTGAGTCAATCTGAGATATGTAAACTTTGACAAAATGCCAGGATTTACAATGCTCAAACCAGACAGGCAATATCCAGTTCAAGAAATGACACAACACAATCTTCCTTGATTTTCCACATTAAAAAAAAACAATGATTTTAATTATCATTTCAAACTTTTATCTGTTATATCAGCAATTTGGATAATAAAAAAAAATGACATTTTGCCTGAATCCAGATCCCAGAAGCTTATCATTCACCAACAACTTGGACAGTAAATTGCTTTATTCATGTAAAAGCATTGTTCTAATAAAAACCTTGCTTATACTGTGCTGTTATTGCTGAGTTGTGCATTCATACAAACATAGTGAAAATTTTAATAATATATAAATATACACTTCATATTTGTTTATATACAGTCTTGGTTATAATGATTGGCATCCATGAAATTTTGATTAATAATGTACAACACCTCTGAAAAGTAAAAAAGAAAATGAAACTTGTAAAACAGCTTTGGTCTATTGACAACTGATGGTTGATAAATAACAGTAAATAATAAAACAAGTCTTCATATATTTGGTTATTTTTCCATTTATTTTTGAAGATGCAATAAAAGAAATGAAAGGGTGCCAGTAATAGTGACCAGGATTGCATATCTGAGAACTGAGTGAGTTAATTCTTGTATTTGTAATTTTGCAGGTAAAAAAAGAAAGATTATTTAAATTATTTTGTAAAAATATTGAGATTTCTACCCTCTCTCTCAACACTCAACTCTAACTGTAATTTTTTCTTTTTCACCTAGAATCATGAAAGTATTTTTAATCTGTTAATATCTTATTTCAAAAATTCACCTGCAAAGTTAATCCAAAACATTTATAATCCATTCAACTAGACTTCCACTGAAACAATTTTTATGCCAGATATAAATCTCAATCATCATTTTTCATAATAATAATCATGTATTTCTCACTGGTGTCAACAGTAGATATATGAACTTGAAGAAAATGCAAAGATTTAGAATGTTGATTCTCAAAGCTGGCATACTCTCCCCAGTAGGCGGATTAACATGATACAATCTTTCTTAATCTTATCTGCAATGTCACTGGAAGTGTTTGATATTAATATGAGAATTTATTCTTTATTTTTATCAAAAGAAGATTTTTAAAAAAATCTTAAATACTGCTTGATATTCAGACTAACCTTTTTAAAGAAATAATATAACAAATCAAAAATGAATTAATCCGGTTTATTACTCTATAACTGTTATCTCCCTTGAGAAATTATAATGACTGGGATGAGTGTGAACACTGACTTCAAACTATTATAAATTGGATTGGAAATTACATTATTAGAGTATTTTAAGGTCATTGCACTATCAGAAATCACACTACAGGGAACAATTTGAGTTGTGATGCATACAAACAGACATTTCACATAAATTTGCATCATTTTAAGAAAGATACAGGAAATTATCAAAGTTAATGTGTATTGTGTTATTATCATCTTCATCAAAGTGGGTTGATAGCACAGATTTCCTTTATTCTCCCTCACCATCCATCCCTATTGGTCATCATTCTTAGAAAGTTCTCCTAACAGGGTTGATGGATGTAAGTTTTTGCTGGTCCACCAACACTTGTGTCCAAATGTAATTGGGGAACATCACTTATGAGTTTGTCCCTGCCTCTATAGTAATGCCCCACATGTCTTGTTCATCTTACTTGAATGGTTTGTGAGATGGGAGGTAAATAGCTGTATAGCTACTGTTTTGTGGGGTTGGGAAGTTTTGTCCTTTGGCAATTTCATTATTTTCATTTTGATAGTAGCTTTAGATTCTTTGAATGTACCTAAAAAATGTTTATCCATAAATGGATATATCAGTACATTGAGAGAAATGAATTGTGGTTTCAAATTTATTCAAAGATAGAACACAAAAAAAAAGAATCTGTCCTCAAGGTCTTGAAAAAATAACAAATACAAACCTTGGGATGAGGAATAGATCATCTACTGAACAATGTTCAGTAAAAACAATAATAGTTATAATAGTAATAATTAAGTGTATTGACCCATGATGTTGCAACAAAAAGCAACAATATTAAGATGGAATAGATCAATTAACTGATAATAAAATGCAAAACAAAAAAGAAAATTGCTTTGTTTTTTGATCAAAGCAATTAGCATTTCCCATCTATACCAATGCTTCATGTTCAAGCTCTCATAAAAGAGATGAGATTTCAAATGCTGATTCTCAAAGAAGGCAGGCTCTCATTCTGATTCAAGAAAATCTCCCTCTCCTTGAATTTACCTATAGTTGGCCTTGTGCCATACCCAGCTAAATTTCAGAATTATCAATCTTCTATTTTTTTTTTTTTGGTTCATCAAATAATCTCCCAGATTTATCAGTAAAAAATCATTCCCCATTTTGTTTTGCCTTTTGGTTGAGACAGTTGCTTATTTCGAACAGACATCAAAGATTGGTGTTTATGTCTGGGTAAAAACCAAGATTTTGAATGTTGATCATCAAATAAGACAGGCAGGTATGACACCCAGATTTGAAAGATTGACACTAGACAATTTTTCATCAAAATTGATTGATTTGGTCAATATTATCAGAGTTGATTTCTATCCCATCATCCTGGATCAATACTCTTCATTATTACAGCCATTATATTATTAATTCAATACTATCTTTTTATCGTTGCCTTTTTCTCTTTTTGACCTTAGCCAATAAACATTATTCATTATTACAATTATTTCATTGCAAATTCTTAAGGTATCCTTTAAAAAGAAATTAAATCAGAAAAATAAGTGTCTCTTTTCATACAGAGGTATATATATATATTACACCTTAAGAAAGCTGGAGAATGTATCATTCAAGAGGTTGTGTGAATAATAAAATCAAGAGGCAGCTCAATTGTTCTTGTGATTCTTTGAATGACACTTCTCAAAACTGCAGACAGTAAAACATCTTTGCTTATAATGAGTGGCCAAGTCAAAAACCACTAATAATTTTTTCTTGTTTGCTGTGGGCATCACATAGACAATAAACAGCTTTTCCATCACTAAGTACTGAAAAAAATGTTTAAAAAGATTTGAAATTTTTAATCTGCTTATAACATCAAGTAGTCTCGCATTACAACTGATTTTAATAAGAAACTTTTTTTCTTTTTTCTTTTCTTTTTTATTCAAAGTCTTTTATTTACTGGTTTTCTTGTTTTACATTGTGACGAACAAACAGATTCTTCAAGTATTATTTATATTGATTCTATTGTTCTGAATCTTTTATTTCTTACATTATAATGGATTTCCCGATACCTTAAAAGTTAAAGATTTTCTTACTTGGCATTGAAATGTGTTCACATAAACACTTACCCTTTTGATTTTCTTGTGTTATTCTTAAAAATGTGTTGTTTCTCTTCAATAATACAAAGAAAGAATCGAAATATCTTTTAAAATTTTGAGTCTGTTGAAAAAACTGCTTTCACAATGTTTCCTCTATAAGGTTCTCAGCTTTGATTGATAGAAATACAGGATTCTGTTCAAATTTGAATTCAAATGATTTCTATTTATTTATTTTAGGATATAGATTTTTCCCAAGCAGTAATATTATTTTATCCCAATTCATATATGTATATTTTTAGCAATAATATCATTAATAAGAAAGAAGAATAAAATGACTCAACTCACAACTTTAAGTTGCACAATTTCTTGATCCATAAGAGAGATCCAGAAATTGTTAAACTCACCTGATAATTAAGAAATAGTGAAACTTAAAGTTATGAGTTGGGTGATTTTATTCTTTTTTTATTTTAATAATATTATTGTTGTATTATCATAGTGACATTTTTATATTGAGCACTATTTTTCTTTCCTATTATTGACTGATTCAAAGTAAAATTCATGCATAAATACATTATATATATATGCAAATCTAAAGTCATTTAACTTCAAATTTAGACTGTGCCCTATATTTCTATTTGACATATATAACAATCTTAGTTAAAAGAGTTCTATAGAGTTCAATATGTTGAATAATGCATATATTATATTGTTCTTTCTTTTGATGCAGATACTTTTAAGAAGATTTATGATAGTTATTTTAACACCAAAAGTGATAAATAGTTTTAAAATTGTATTAAACAAGATCCATATTTTATGAGTACTTTATATACACATTATCGATACCTTTTTTGCATACAAATAGCATCAACATATATTTTGTAAATGCAAATTAGAAATCCTTTGAATTAAAATTTGAAAAAGGCTCCCAGTATTTCTTTGTGGCATATCTTTTGGCAACCCTAGTCTTATACAGTTGAAATGAAGTCTTTGAAAAAAAATAATAGATTACATTTGAAAAAAAAAGCAGAAGGTATATGTCTTATAGGATATCAAGCAATTTGAGAATCAATTTATAAAGGTAATTTGACTTAAGGATGAATGTGATATAGATGGCACTAACCTCCAGCATTACTAGTTGTTGCCATTGTTCAATTTAGGGTCCAGAATGCTATTTCCAACTGAATCTAATGGTATAATGAGTTTATAGAGCAAAGATACAACTAGCATAACAGTTATCATCACAGGAAATGGACTTGGCAAGACAGGTTCAAATTGTTGACAATGCTGTTTACATTTCACTTTACACTAAAACTTTTGGGAAAGGCATGAATCTAACTCTTATTTCCACAGGTATGGGTAAATATTAGGATAGAAAGGGCTTTTAAGGTTTGGTACAGCAACCAATTAAGGAAAAAAATTCTAACCAAGAAGACTCTGCTTAAAAAAATTGATCTTGAGTCAGGTGCTAAGATTTGGGTAAATACATGGGCTGTTCAAGAATAGGATCTCCAAAAAATATTCTTCTCTGAATTAGATTGTTTTAAGTGTTTCAGTCTGATAAGAATATTGCAATGATGTGTCATTTTTACTGGGTTACGGCTACATGTAAACAACCAAATTGAGAATTTTAATGATAGATAGATAGATAGATAGATTCTATTCAGTTTCCTTTAAATCTTGATTTATTTTTTCACAAGTTATGTTGGTTACCTCAGCCAGGTATATATTGGGAAGTGGAGATGATCTGAAGAAATAGATCAACATTAAATTTTTTAAAATTACCACAAAACTAATATTGGACACCCATCTTGTATTAGTCAGTTTTTCATATGGATTATCTCAATTAGAAAAAAGAATCAAATGAAAAAAAACTATGATATTAAAACATTTCTCCTTTTTATAACAAATTACACTTTCTTAAAGATATGCAGGTCTGCCAGCCAATTGATATTTACAGGTTTTTATGCAGATTTAAGCATCATATATTCATTTAGGTTGGTGCTTATATACTGTGTAGTTATTCACTTAGCTTAGATAAGCTTGGCATGAATCCACAACAAGTAGGCACTCAGTGAGAAGTAACATTAACAAGCCCACTTACTCACCCCTACTCAAAATTGAAACACCTATGATGTGTCTCTAGGAGTATAAATAAGGCCCTTGGTTAGTAACATTTACAGATTTATTTTTCTTTTGGCATGAATCAAGCTTTACATAACACTACAGGCATAAGGCATGTATGATTAAAATGGTTGGATTAAAATAGTATGATTAAAATGACAAGTTTGCACACCAGTGTTCTTTGGTAATTGAAGCAAATTTATTTTCTACAGTTGATAAAAATTGTTATCTTTTGTATATATCAGTCGGTTGAACAACATAGCATAAAGTTTTCACGCAAGTAATATCTCTGTCTGTATATGTATATAACTATATAAATACACACACACACACACACACACACATATATATATATATTGGGTTGAGTCAAAAATAATTTCTGTTTTTTAAAAGCAAGTGGCAACTATGAAAAATTTTAAACTTCCAGTGTTTTAAACACAGCTGAAAATTGCCTAATTAAAGAGTGCCTTCACCAATAAATCTTGTTTCAATTGTGACAGAAAGCACATTATGATTTAAATCTATAATCTTACATCCTTAAAATGGAGGTACTGAAAGTGTATATTCAATATGTTATGTTGTGGGTGTCTAAGATTTACAAAAACTCTACAGGGCTTTACTGGTCACTAAGTCAGAAACTGGTTTTCAAAGTTTCATTCTGGTGATATGTCAGTGAGAAGTGACCTGTTTCTTTAGAATATCATTACAGGTGATGAAAAATGGGTGTTTTAAGATAATTTTCAATGAAAAAGGCATTGGATTAACAAGGATGAATTACTGCAGCTTACCTGGAAAGTGGAGCTTCATGGAAAAATGTTATGATGTGTTTATAGTGTTATATAGCCATAAAGGAATGAAGGACTATAATGAAAGAATGATGAGACCATTACACATTCTTTATAAAAATATAAGTCTCTTATCTTTATGACTAGTAAGGTTGAAACTGTGAGAGAGAGACAGAGCTAAAGGACGTGGACACAGGCTGGAAGGGAGATTGTATTAACCTTTTCTTTAACCACATTGTGATTCCATTGAATATTACATCTTTGCTTCCTTAACGGGAGGTTCTCAACTGGGGTTCACTGGGGCTGCGTCCCCCCCACCTCTGGGCACTTGACGGCCACTCTCCAAACCTAATGTCTGCCAACTGACTGACTGACTGACTGAACCTGGGTACCTGCATATATAAAATTTCATGATGCCTACACAGTTTGGTTGTCCTTCTAGCAGTCAACCCATGTGACCTGCTTCTGCCATTCTCTTGTTTACGCAGCTGGAAAATCCAGTTTAGAGATCCCTATTTAAAGGGTCTATCAAAGGTCAATAAGCAACAATAAAGGGATCACTGAGCTATCGTTCATTTTGAATATTCACAATCAGACACACAATGCAGACCTATACTCCCAATAGATGTAATGTGTGCAAGAAAATCTTCCAAGAAAATGCCTCACATGTATAAATAGGAGAAATATTGAGCTTCTTTATGATAACGTAAGTCCATATTCAACCAGAATCATGCAGGAAAAAATATTGGATTTAGGTTGGTTTGTTCTACTTCATCCACCATATTAACCAGACTTTGCACTAAGTGATTTCTGTCAATTTTATTCTTTTGAAAATGCTCTGAATGACAAAGATTTTCTCAAGAAGATTAGGTGAAACATTTGTGGAAAACTTCTTGAGGCAAATTTTACTTGAGAAGAATCAACAACTTGCATGATGAATGGCAAGAGGTGATTCAAAATAATGGTGGATATACAATTGATTGAAATTAATTCATCGTAAACTTATTTGTGAATAAATCATATTTTACTCAAATGGAAATTATTTATGATTCAGCCCTGTATGTATATATGTATTTATAAATGATCATCATCATTAACCACCATCATACTGATAACCCTGAGGCCCTTGACTCTCTCTTTCACCATCAGTCCCTATTGTTCATCACTATTGGTAGGCCCTCTAGACAGTATCCAGTATCCACACAGAGCTAATGTACATAGATTTTTACTAGTTGGCCAGTACTGGTGTGTTCATGGGTCCATAAAAAAATGTCACTTATGAGTTTGACGAAACTTCTTCAGCAGTGCCCAACAAGTTTTGTTTGTCTCATTTGCATAGTTTGTGAGATGGGAGACAAGTAGTGATACTGTAGCTGTTTTGTGGGGTGTTGCTTTGTTCAAAACAACCCATAGCACTCTCTCTCTCTCTCTCTCTCTCTCTTAGGATGTTATTTGAGTCGAGGTGATGCAACCATAGAGTAGTACCTATACCATCACAGCTTGGAAGAAATCTCATTTTATTTCATCAGAGACAGCAGATTTCCATATGATCAACAATCTGTCAATAGCTGTCCACATCTTCCCTAAATGTATGTTGACATCACTTTGATAATGTATTACATATATTCATATATATATGTGCATGTGTATATGTGTGTGAAAGTAAGGAATACTTTTCTCTAATATATATCAGGTTTAAACACTAATCTTTATTACATGCACATATTTCAAAGTTACATAAATATATATTTATATATAGATGCACACATGTATATATATATATATATATTAATGTCCATATATATATATATATATATACATGTGTAATTCACTTCATTGCTCATGTGCTTGTGTGCTGCAAGACAAATAGATCAATCTTAATGAAACTTGGCATGTGAACTTCTTTCACCTCAAGGAGTGTTTTAATGGTATTTTTTTCGGTCGAATGTCTCTTCTTGTTCCTGTAAGTATCTGAAATGCTTTAAAATTGATCAGGAAGGTTGAATTGATCTGGAAAGTAATATGATTTAGTATATTGTTTTTATCCCATGCAATGCTCGGTTCTTTTTGGTCGTATATATGTATAAATATGCACACACACTCCCATACACATGCACATATACATACATAGAGGAAACTTGGCATATATATATATATATATATATATATATATATATATAAATCTCTTGTGTGCCAAATCTGTGCTAAAGACTTAAAAAATTCTTGGTGTTTCATGACATGGTTAATTATTCTATTACAAAATGGTATCATGCAATAACCCTACTCAAATCTGATGTGGCAGTCATCCCATATAACAACATTATGTATACTAGTATTCATTGTCTCTCTTTGTTGAAGTATGCAATTTTTTATCAGTTATCATTAGCAATTAAAATCATGTTTTATTATACAAATATGAAAACTATTGTTCATTGCCTTTGGGTTTTTTGTTCTCATCTTTTCAACAGCTTTGCCCTCCAATTTCATTCTCTTCATCTTTCTTTGATTTTTATTTTCTCTTTCTTTCCTTTTTTCTTTTCTTTTTCATTATTTGAAATTTGAATTTGATTTCTCAAATATGATATACTTCATTTTGAATAATTTGCTCCAATTCATGAACTGAAAAAAAGGGTAAGGGGGTGAAATGACTGAAAATAAAAACAATTTCCAACAAATCATTTTTATTTTCTTCTAAAAATGTTTCTTCTCATTGAATTTTATTTCATTTTTTATTTTGTTCTCTTCCTGTCAATTTGATTAAAAGTAAAATAAAAAAATTATTTTGTTTAATTTCTTACTCGGTTGTCTTGTTGCTTTAATATAAAACAAACCAATAAATTATACATATACGAGCCCTATCCTGTCAATGATGCTTTCTCTAATTCCAAAAAAATTCCTTCTTTTCCTGATTTTCAGGGCATTTCTACACTAAAATTATTAACAATCATAAAATCCAATGCAATGCATTTCTACGGTAAAATCAACAGCAATGTATTTTTAGTGTACATATAATCACCCAATTCTGTCTATAATATTTTCTTTAATTCTTAACAACTGATGATCTCTTTCTTGCTTATTTCCAATGTAAATCTATTGTAAAAGGATTTACAGTGCATTTCTATAGTAAAGTATGATCCTGGGCAGGTGATGATTCCCCATCCTAGATACATTCCCAGCACAGTGTAGCGGAAACTTCAGTTGCTTGGGCTTGATTTTCAACTTTTCAAGAACTTCAATATTGTGCCCTTCTTCAAGTGTTTGCTATACCACTCACATTTATATAATCTGCAAAATGCACTGCTCACCTTTGCCAGCCTGTCATTATCTTCCTTACTCATCATCATCATCATGTCGCACCACCAGCAGGGATTTCCCTGACCCTCTCCTGCCACCCGTCTTTATTATCCATCGCTCCCAGTAGGTTTTCAAGGCTACATCCTGTATTGGCACAGAGCTATTGTATATAGGTTCTTGGTAGTCATCCTGCCTTTGCTCATCCATGTGAAGGGGTCTACAGGAGTATGTTGCTTATGAGTTCATCCCTACTTCTCCAGCAATGTCCAGCATGTCTGGTTTGTCTCACTTGAATAGTTTTCATGATGGGTGGTAAGTGTTCGTACAGCTGCTGCTTTGTGGGGTGCTGCCTCCAGGATTTGTCCAATATTGCTCACAGCATTCTTGTGTAATTGCCATCAAGCTTTTTCTCCATACGTTTAGTTACTGTCTATGTAGTGCTTCCATATAACAGAATCAACACCCACTGCTTGGAAAAAACTGTTTTATTTTATCAGTCAGGTCTGACTTTCATATGACCAATAGCCTATCGATTGTTGTCCATGCCTTTGCTAGTCACATGCTGATGTCTGTCTCAATTGATGAGACACTGCTTCCTAGGTAGGTGATCTAGTGGACAACACTAGTTTCAGAGAACTACAATTTAGTGAGTAGATGTCGCCTCTTTGATTATAGCACATGTATTCTGTCTTGTCTGCATTGACATGGAGGCCTATGCCAGCTGCTACTTGTTCCAGATTATATTGCAAGGTTTCAGCTTGAGTGAGTGTATTTGCCAGAAGCACTATGTCATCAGCGTAGTCCATGTCCATAATTGTTTGTGCAGGGTATCTTCTGCTTCTTTCCTTAGTCAGCTTGAAACTGTTGTCTTTCATTTTATCAATAGATGTTCTAAGCACGTAGTCTAGACAGATGATAAAGAGGTATGGGGCTAATGTGTCTACTTGCAGCACACCTGCCACAATTTCAAAGTAGTCTGTGTCTCTATCCAAGGGAGTGGACTTCTACTTTCATGTTTTTATATAGCATCATTATGGCCGCAATGGTTTATTTGTATAGGTCATAGGCAAGTAGAATTTGCTCCATCTTCCCTTTGTGTATGGAGTCAAAGGCCTTGGAGAAGTCGACAAATAATATTGTTGCCTCTAGGCTTTTTGCATGTACACCTTCTAGAATTTGATGAATACACACACACACACACACACACACACACACACACACACATATATATATATATATATATATATATATATGTTAATAAATAAAACTAGCTAATTCTTGAGAATGATTAGAATGTAGACTTTTTTTAGATTTCTGGTTCAATCTGAGGCACCATCCTGTTAATTAAGATAAAATATTTAACCTCAAACATGGTTCTTGGTTTCCAGGTGCCAGGTAAATGTTGTCACCTCTTGAAGTATTAATAGAGTTTTGTGGAATGATCTCTCAGGTTTGGAATGTAAATTTGAAAAAGCAGCATAAATCCTAATCAAAATTTAAAGTTACCTTAAAAAAGAACAATATTTACCACTTTATTTTGTTATTATCATCACTTTATTTTAAAGATTATATCATTCAAATGCTTGCCCTCACTAGCTACACACTCCTGAAACCTCTCCAAGAAGATCTGCTGCACTTTCCTTGTCATTGGCGTGGTTAATTCAATGATTTCAGGACAAATTAAATCTGTCAGCTCATCAGTTTTCTTCAACCAACATTTAAAGACTTGAGCATTCAGATATCTCCAGAGGAAGTAATCAAGAGGGTAGATCAGCTGAGAAAGTCAGCCAAGGGAGGTCACCATGTGAGACAAGGTACCTTGGAAATATTTTTGCAGAACTTAAATCAATGCACCGCCATAACATGGTGACAACAGAAATGGTATGGATACTGTTAGTGCTGCTCAAAATCATTCTACTCACCTGATCACCACTACAAGTTCCTGCCCAGTGGCAATTTTAAATTTATGAGATAATTCTGCCAGACTTTGTTATATAGAAAAATATATATATAGCCATGAAAAGTTGATTACAATCATTAGATAAAATAAAACAATTCCAACATAGTTGCAAACTTTCACATCATTATTCGCTAAATATAATAGATTAATTATTATAAGAAGGACAGTTCATTTATATTACTGACAAATAACTCAAACACAAATTTTGTTCCTAAATAGCATGTGATATATGTGTTATTTGTTATTTGTTCCTAAATACGAAGATCATTTAATAAGTTTCCAGACTTTTTTCGTATGGGCACTTTTATTCATAGTACACACATGAAACTCTAGTCTCCCTTGAATTAATCTCCATTGGCTGCAATGCACTTGTTGTAGCGTTCCAACAACTTATGGAAGGCCCCATGGAAGTCCTCTTGTGTGAGCATGTCAATGACCTTCATCACAGCCTCTTTCATCTCCTCAATTGTCTTATAACGACAGCCTCTGACCTTAGGGAATAACCAAAAGTCCCAAGGCCTGGACTATAGGGAGGGTGAGGAACTGTCTTGATGTCCATCTTGGTCAAATAGTCTGTGACAAGGATGGAGTTGTGGACTGGTGCATTGTCCTGCTGGAAATGCCACTGACCTGATTTGAAGAGTTTTTGCCTCTTCTGATGGAATCTCTTCCTGAACTCCCTTAAAGCCTCAACATAGTAACCCTAACCCTAACCCTTTGGCTAATCAACTCTGGTGTTCTGACTTCCTTACTCCTCCCACACCTCTCATCATCCCTCATAGACTCCCTGGCTTCCTTGAATCTCTTATGCCACTCAAAAACTGATGCTCGATTCATGCAAGATGCTCCAAAAGCAGACTGAAGCATTCCATACGTTTCTGAAGCATATATTCAAAGTTTAAAACAGAATTTTATTGTTTATCATTCTTCTAAAGTGTCCTCATGTCCAGATTGCATTTCTGAAATTCACCAGCTGTGACAATCAGGTTTTAGTAGGGTGTATTTCAATTGCTGCTGTAGCTGTTCATTTGAATCTGAAATCATAAAAATTGGTCAATCATCTCATAAGATGTATAGCAATAACATAGTGAATTTTTAAGAGTCTACGACAATTTTCAATGCAGTACAAAAAAAGTCTGGAAACTTATTGAATGCACCACATAGTATGTATTATTTCTACATCGTATTGTTATTTTATGGTTATTGATTTTATGGTTATTTCTAAATATTATGTGTTATTTCAAATTGCTTATGTTGTAAAAGTATAGAAAATAACCATTATTCCCTTCAAACTTTATTTTTGCACTCTGGATGATGAAACGTAAAAATTAACCTATTTTCAAAGTAGTAACTGACAAATGTACACATTTTCATTTACATAAGATCAAATAAAACAACATATGAATCAAAATTTACATGTATTTATACTAAAGTTATACAATAAATCAACAAACATTTTACTAAGTTTTAGAAAATTCTCCATCAGCTATGTAGTACTGAATCTACCTGAATTGTTTTGGTAAGTAGGTAAATTTGAAAATTTTATCTTTTTTTATTCCTTAGTCAAAAAAGCAAAGTTGAAAAAGAAAAATAAATCTTTTCAATTTACTTTAGGTGTAAGCAATAAGAAAATATTACTCTCTGCCTTGGAACAAGAAAAAGTAAAAAGATGTTTTTCATTGTGCTATCTTTATGCCTTTTTGTTACAAGCAAACTTTAATCAACAAAAACAACGGGATACTTCTTGTTCATAATAAAGTTATATCCAGCACAATTTTGTCTCCAAGTTCTTAGGGCTATGAGTGACTAAAAATTTTTAGTAAACACTAGACAACCCTAGAGCCTATTAAGTTCCCATTGTTGCATGATGATACTGATGTTTCAATTTAATATAGATTGAAGGATTTATTTAAGCATTTTGTAATCATATGTGTTATATTGTGAAGTTTGATGATTAAAAGATGACATTCAATATGAATGGAGACTATGAAAAATTGTCATTCAGTTGCAGCTTGGTCCAGATATTCCTTTATTCTCTAATTTAAAACATTTTAAGTGTATTGGTCTAAAAAAAAATCAAACTTCAATGGGCCATTTCTACTTACATATATATTCATAAACGTAATGAGAATTTTAGTGATAAAAAGATAATTTCTGATTACCAGCAAAAGCGAACCAATGCTGTAATAGGTACAAAAATATTGCTCATCATTATCAAAAAAGAAAATAGAGAGGTGGTAGGTGTCAACAGAGGGCAAATTATTTCTAGGAGCTCCTCACAATAAAAATCAATATGATCACCAAACCATGGAAAGTATCTTATTGACTTACAAGTGACAATAGCAATTGATCTGATACATGATTAATGCTTATTTTATTCTATGTTCTATAGATATTTAAATTATTTATGCTTTCTATTTACTGAACATATCATACAGCTACTTTTTTCTTTTCATTTTACTTTTTAATTAGTATAAATCTAAGAAGAGAAATCTTTTTGTAATTTGGGTACACTCCTTAGAAATTTTAAGAGAGTAAATTTTTCAAAAAAACTTCATTCAGTTAAGTCTATAATTTATTTAACAATATTGATTTAATGGGAGGTCACGTTATTGATTATGATTGTCTTACAAGTGTCTAACAATATCGATTATTAAAGTCTATGGGCAGAATGACATTTATCTGTCTTCAGTAAAATGATCTTATCAAAAAAGGAATTTCTCTACAAATAAGAAACTCATCATTTTCTATCAATAATGCTGGAAAAAACTAATTTAAAAAAAAATACTATTCTGCTTTATTTAAGCAGGTTTCCCTGGGGCAAAAAAGAACTGTGAGTTCAAGTCTCACAGAGAGCTTTTCCTTTTATATTTAAAATCCATGCCATTCCTCACTGTCATAGAATCATGACTTAAGTGAATTGCTTTTAAAAAAAAAAATCAAATAAAAATTAAAAGACAAAAGAAAAAGCTATCCCAGAATAATGGTTACTGACAATTCATCTAAAAGATAAAAAATTAATGAAAAATGCTTTCAATACTCTTTATGTAAAAAAAACAATTATCAATTGCAGAGAGAGATCAAGAAACAGAAAAAGGGATGAGTCTCAAGGTTTGATTTGAGCTTCTGCAAAACCAATGACTCTTTGTAGTTTAATTAAAAGAGCAGCTGGTGCATTTTACCCGATTTCCCAAGGTAAAAGAAGATTTGAGTTTGAGTCTCACTGAGAGCCATCCTGTCGTTTATTATTTGTAATTGTTTTATTCTTTGCTGTCATAGAATGATAACCTGATGGAGTTGCAATGAAAAGTGACTAAAAATCAAAGTATGACAATATATACTTGTGATTTTTTTGTTTGGTTGGGTTTTATGGCATTGTAGGTTATTTAATGCCAAATCCTCTTTATACATATATATTAAATATATAGGATTTGGTTTGGTTGGGTTTTATGGCATATCCACCATTGTTCAATGCCAAATCCTAAATATTTATGATTTGTAAACATTTTAAAAGAAGCCTGAGCTCATTTGTTTTGCACACTATTAAATGATTTAAAGTATTTCTTACACAAATAATTCTATCTACTATCAATCATTTGTTTGAACTCAGTTAAATGGCTTCAAGTATTGCCATGTAACACAAACAATTTAACATCTGATATTTGTTTGCCAGTTAAATGGTCAAAGAGTGGTATTTATTACAATTTGGTTTGACATAAACCCCTTGTTTGCTCACAGTTTAGATGGTCAAATAGTTCTATTTCACCCATTGATAAGACCTTGTCAGGTGCTACCACATTGCGTCAGAATGGACCTGGGTGCAATGACAATGAAGGGGTACACCACACTCCTCTAAGCTCCAGGGCTGAAGCTTCGCCATCGGATTGTTTAGAGTCATATTCAGAACACGCGTTGGGAGAGAGGGTCTTACCCCTCTATAGAGATACAGTTGGTGTATTTATTATGGGCTGTGTGTACTAGTGAAAATTAATGATAATACTATTTTAGTATTTCTAAAATACTAACTTTTTAGATATTCACAATATTACAGTAACTAGTTAAGTCTGACACAAGGCCACAGAAGTGAGGATCAAACTCTGCATTGTAGCAAAATAATCTTGCTAACTATCTTTCTATGATAAATGTTATTTAACTGTGTGAGCCAGGCGAAAATTTCTTAGGCTGAACAAGATACTCCGATGAAATGTATTGAAATGAGGTTTATTTATCATCATAGGCCCCCTTGCTGTTAACAAACACTTTGATCAGTGTTGCAATACTTGGATTTCATTGGTAAAAAGTAATCAGCAGCAAATATTACATCATTATATAAACTTTTCTGTTTATGAACTTTTCATCTGCCTTTCATATTATTATTTCTAAGCTTAAGCTAGTTTGGCACAAGGCCTCAGAATTTTGTTATCTAGTGAGAGTCAAACTCAGCATACTAGCAAAGTAGCCAGTGAGATCTGTTTGTAAACCATATTACCCTGGTAGGTACCTTTATCATTTAACCATACGAGACAAAGATTTATTTGTAAATAATATGATACTAAATCAAATCATATTAAACAGACTTTTTAGTAAATCCCTTTTTGTTCTTCGCTGAACATCTAGATTTTCACTCATTACTCAAAGGTATTGGTTTGGTTTGTTGGTTTGTTGGTTGGTTTACTGGGTCAAAAAAAAAAAACTGTGGTGCGATAGACAACAACTATGGAAGGCAGTAATTACTGGGGATATGGTTACAAGACTCAGCATTCCTATCCGAGGTCGCGGTAAATCCCCTGAAGAAGGCCAGAGATGAAATTTGGCTGAAACGTAGTGAAAGAAGAAACAACACACACACACAAAAAAAAAAACTACCAAGATGAGGACAAAAAAGTCCACAATAAATAAAAAAATTAATTCTCAGATTAAGAAGCCTCATCTTAAAATGATTCCAATTAAAGACAATTACATGGTTGATTGTTTAGTTTAATTTCATGTTGAGCTTGTTGGGTTATTTTATGCCAAAGTCAGTTTAATAATTAAGGTCTCGAATAATATATAATAAAAGACTTGGGAACATTCAAGAATATTGAGCCGAAAAGATCACTGACCATAACTTAGGGGTCAAATTATGCTGAAAAGCACCAGTTCCTACCAGATCACTGAGGTTTAGTAGGGATTAGCCTGTTCAGTTCCTAGATGGGTGACCTTTTAGGAACTTGCAGGTACTGTAAGCAAACTGAGTGCCAAATTTAATAAATTTCAGGGAAATAGATAATCATTTTAATGAAACTGTTTTACTGATGAGAAATCTATACATTCTCATTTAGCTTAAGGTCTAGTTTCAGAGGATTTTCTCCCTCTGGCTGTACCTCTCCATTGTGCAATGAGCAGTAGGGTTATGTTATTCCCTAATGCTAATGGCTTGCCAAAAATAAGGACATGGGAAGGAAATACTTTTTACGTCTACCTATAATATAGACTATTCATGTTGAATTTGCTCTTGTTTTAAAGCAAATAAATATCAGATCTTTTCCAGGATTTAGATTAGGTTTTCTTTAGCTATTCATGGCCAATGATTAGAATCATCGGATTCCAGGTTACTGATTGTCCAGAGTTGTACTTCTTCATTGTACTGAGGGGTAGAGTTAACTCTGATGCCTATTGTTTGCCAAAAGTCAAAGCTAAGGGAAGTAGACAAGTGTTGCCTTGACCTACACATATGGAGCCTTCTATTACTCAAAACTTGTGCTGAATTTTACTCTTGATGTTTGAGGTGTTTCTGCCATTTTGATCTCCTTTATTTTTATTAATATATGTTAAAAGGTTTATTCCATCTTTAAAAAAAATAAAGACAAATTTTATAAGTTAAATCTTATTGTCTTACATATAGGACTTTATATATTCTTTGGTTAAAAATCTTTCACATTAATTAAATTTATATATAAATTCTTTGAAAAAAGATAATAATAATAATAATAATAATAATAATAATAATAATAATAATAATAAGCATCTAATTAAAGTGACAAGAAACAATACAAACAACACAAGAATCAACTGAATTACAATAACTAGAAAACAAAAATTGAAAGAAAAGTAATTGTATTGATATTTCAAGCAATAAACAAGTGAAATTTCCCACAAGAAGACTTGGACATGGCTACAAAAGGAAAACCTTAAGAAAGAAACTGAATCTCTTTTAATAGCAGCACAAAACAATGCCATAAGGACCAATTATGTTAAAGCAAAAATAGACAAGATGCAACAAATTAGCCAATGTAGATTATGTGGTGATGGAGACCAAACGATCAAACAATCAATCATATAATAAGTGAATGCAACAAACTAACACAGAAAGAGTATAAGACAAGAAATCATGCAAGAAATTTAAACCTGATTATACAAACAAGTGGTTTATGCACAAACTGAAATCTGTCTTGAGGAAGGTGACACACAGAGATTTTGAAATACAAATGAATCACCTAATCTCGGACAGATGACCCGACATAATCAATAAAAAAAACCTGCTGAATTGTGGACTTTGCTGTCACAGTGGACCACCAAGTAAAATTTAAAGAAAGTAAAAAGGGAGGCAAATAAAGACCTGGCTGGAGAACAAAAAAAACTATGAAACATGAAAGTGATGGTGCTACCAATTGTAATTGGTGCACTTGGAACAATCCCCAAATGATTGGTAAAGGGACAAGAAGACTTGGAAATAAGAGGACAAGTGGAGACCATCCAGACTACAGCATTATTAAGATCGGGCAGAATATTGAGAAGAGTCATGGAGACTTGAAGAAACTTGCTCTCCTTCAAACTCGAGTGAGAAACCATCAGCTAACATTGGTGAAAAACTCTCAAAAGAGTAAAAGGCATAACTATTGGCTAAAAAGTGTCAAGTGTACTTAAGAGAGTGGAGGCACTTGGTATAATGGCTGTTGTCTTAGGAAATGGACAGAGTAACTCGATTTCAAATCCTGTACAAAATTGTTTGCATTTTACTTCATGCTAATACCTTTGGGAAAGTCATTGATCCATATCTTTTCCCTACCCTCTCAGTTTTGGATAAATAGCAGGTCAGACTGGCCTCTTTAGCCTTGAAAAGCCAACTGGTCTATGAGAAAGAAAACTCTGATTTTAAACCAGTGCTATTCCGCTAAAAATCTACATTGTGTCACATCTTGCCCATAATGAAGGGGTTGGGTAAATACAGACTTTAGATACTGTCTATAATTTTGAGAATGATCATTAATATTCAAAGAGTTATTTGGACAATGAACTCCTCTTTGCTGCACAATCACAGATAGAGTATAGCTGTGATCCTATTAGGAGTCTGCACTCCAATACTCTTTAAGGAGTCCACTCTCTTCTCAAAAGGTAAGTAGTTGGGCAGACTGGACTCTATAGCCTTGGCATAGCAACCAGTCTAGGGGAAGGAAAACTCTGAATTCAAACTGGCAGTAGTCTACTTGAAAATTGATATTGTATCACATGATTTCTATGGCAGAGGGTTTGGGTAAATATTTACTTAAATAGGTTTAAATAACAAATGATTGCTGGTTGCACTGGAAAAATTATTAACAATTATTTAGATTTCAGTCATTTCAAAATTGTGACTATACTTAGCAAATATGTTTTTCTCTTTATTCACATCAATTTTTCTGATAAACATTTAAAATAAATATTCTTAATAAGATTGGAAAGGTCTGTCAAGCAATTTCTGACAAAAGAAATTCAAGATTAAAGATACTTTTCTCATTCTTGGCTTAATTACAGTGAAAAATAAAAGCTCTATCGTATGAAAGCAAAATCATTTAAGAAAAAAAAAAAAGCAATTGGTTTCAGTTGCAGGGTGGATATTTCCCAAAACCCATTAAATCATCAGGGTGCCCTGCTGACTAATTCCTCTTCAGGGAGTCCCTCAGGGAAAGGCGGTTACTTGGTGGTGCCTATCTCCTAAAGAATATATGGGAGGAAAAAGAAAAGAAAAAAGAAGTTGTGAGAAGTTTTAAGACAAGAATTGATATCAAATAATAATTCATTACAAAAAATTTAGTAAACAAAAGAAAAGGAAGAAAAAAAGAAAAGGAAAAACAAAGAAATTGATGAGAAAGAAAGAAAAAAAGAAAGAAAGAAAGAAGTATTTCAGTGAGATCAACTAAGTCATTGATCCATATCTTCTCCCCACCCTCTCAGTTATGGATAAATAGTGGGTCAAACTTCTAGGGATTACCATAATGTCTCCTACAAACTGATTAAATATTAATTATCATTTTCCCAGGGTTCTGGGATTTTTAAAGTCCTTACTGAATATCAAATTTGCTGGGGTTCTGAGGCAAATAATACCCATTTAGCTCTTACCACAGGGTACAGAATATACCAAAGAATAAAGGACTTAAAAAAAGAAATAGTCAAAACAGTTCTAAAAAGATTTCTGAAATTAAATGGTAAATCATTTGAAGACAAAATCAGGAAAAGAAAGTAGAATAACAAAAAAAAAAAAGACCAGAAAGCAAAAAAAAAAAGGAAAAAAAGATTTTTGAGAAATATTCATTATAAATATAATGTGTTTGTTCTTGTCTGAATACGTTGTAAGTGAGTTCAAAGACCCTTGGGAAAGGTATAAAGCCCTTCACTCTCCTGAACTATTCTTCTACCAGAATGGCTTTGACATAAAGTAACCCATGATTATACTATGAAACAAAGGAAATAAACCAAATGAGCTTTTCTTGCATAGAGGGATTTGCATAATATATAACAATATAATAAGAAATGTGTGTGTATATATATATATATATATATATATATATATATATATATATATATATATATATAAATAATGGCATTTATTATGGATCTGCACCAGAATCTGAGGAGAGACCTGGAAGATGGCTTGTTGCTTATGCACTGATTTGTCAAAGGGCAATGACTGTTACAACTTGGCAGCAGTTTTGTTGCAAGAGTACACACACACACACACACACGCACACACACACACACACACACATATATATATATATATATATATATATATATATTGTCATCCACAGACAGACTGTTTCGTTCTATCAGAACTCTTCAGTGTGGCTAGACCCGCAGGACGCTCGAAGCCGGGATCGAAACCCGTCTAACTTTACGATAGATTAAGGTTTCAGACCACACAGCTACAAGCGGACTACGTTGGCTAAGGGAATTTTAAGGTATTTTATTTTTAGCAACAGCAGCAGCAGCCTTTGTTTACATTTTTAATACCCTATCGGCTACCAGAGTGCTCAATTCTTACGAAGAGCTTTGCATTACGCTAGGGGCGGCCGACAATTCCTTCGCCAGAGTGCTCAACCCCCATGGGGGAGCGTATATATTGTCATCCACAGACAGACTGTTTCGTTCTATCAGAACTCTTCAGTGTGGCTAGACCCGCAGGACGCTCGAAGCCGGGATCGAAACCCGTCTAACTTTACGATAGATTAAGGTTTCAGACCACACAGCTACAAGCGGACTACGTTGGCTAAGGGAATTTTAAGGTATTTTATTTTTAGCAACAGCAGCAGCAGCCTTTGTTTACATTTTTAATACCCTATCGGCTATCAGAGTGCTCAATTCTTACGAAGAGCTTTGCATTACGCTAGGGGCGGCCGACAATTCCTTCGCCAGAGTGCTCAACCCCCATGGGGGAGCGATGCAAAATAAATTCACACAAAAAACTGAAATCAAAATGCTAAAAATAATGTAAAAATTATATGTAAACAAAAATACTAAAATGATTATGTAAAAACTTTAAAATATACAAAATTCTGTTTAAAAAAATATGCAAGAAATGCAAGACAAGAAAAAATAGCAAAACACTCCCCAAGCATAAGAGTATGCAAAATAAATAGAAATAAAATTGAAAGAATTAAAATACACTGGATACATTTCTAAAACATGCTAATTCATAAAATGCAAATATAACAATAGAAATCTTTAAAAAAAAAGAAGAAATAAAAAACAAAGAATTCCAGAAAAGAAAAAGAAGAAAATGAAAAATTACCCCAAATGTACAAAGTAAATACCTAAAAAAGCAATGGATCTATCATTAAAAATAAGACTAGAAAATCAACCATTTTTAATAAAAAAAGAAAAAAAAAGAAAAAAAAAGATTTCTAAATAAAATGCATTATTGATTTGTGCAAGCTGATTCGAATTGCACTAAGTTGTCTGCTTGTATTTGAATGCACCATGTTCTGTGTTTCTTGTGCATCTTCAGAATATGCTACACTCATGCACACATGCACACTTTCAGACACACAAACACACACTTCATCAGATGTGCACCCACAGTGCATTCTTCAGTGCTTGCATTACCGCTCCATTCCTTTTATAGAATCTGAAAATCGGCAAATGTATGTGATGCTGGCACCAGAACTAAATAAACAAGGACGCTTATTTGAAGTGCAAAAGCAGAATTGACATAAATGCAACATTTAGTACAAATGTTATTGTAGTTAAGAATGGGGAAGGTTGGATCTTGTCTCATAAAAAAATATATCATTCTTTAACTTGTCAGTTTCTCATCATCTTCATTTACTGAATTATAGGCAAAATGTTTTGAATAACAAACAAGGAGAGCCTAGCAGCTTCTTTTTATCATTATTATAATTATTATTATTATACTCATGGGTTTTTCACACCAGTTTTAATTGGTCATTTTTCACTGGAGTCTGAGTGACAGCAAATCTCGGGTCACCAGAAATCTTCAAAGCATTCTAGGTGATCTTAAAATTACTGTGGTCTGGGTAGTCATGATTCTTCATCTGATCTTCTTTTCCTCAAGTCTCTTTTCCAGCCCTTTGAGGACCATTCCAAAGACACCATCTACAATTGATATCACTGTCACTTTATTGTTCCTCTGTTTTTTCAGTTTTCTGTCAGGATTTAAGTATTTGTTAATCCTTTTGCATTCTTTCCTTTACATCTGATGATCCACTGCAATAGCAAAATCCTTAAGTTGACAAGTTCTTTTCTTCTTGTTAATAAATACTACGTTTGTCTTCTGGTTGGGATTTTGGGATCTGTTTGTATTTCAAAATTCAGGAGAATTTTACCCTTTTTATTTTCTTAGATAGATTCTGGTTTTTGCATATGCCATTCATCAGCAAGATCAAATCTTTATCTCTTGAACAATTTCCAGTTGATCACCTTCTTTACTCAGACATATCTACTCTTGTATTCCTTTTATACCAGTTTAATAATTTGTGCTAAGATAGATTTGGGGGCAAATCACTAGTTGGTTTTAAAAGTCTACCAGAAAACTCTCTAATTTTGACAAAATTTTATTGAATGCAGTAAACATACTTTTTAAACATGATGTTCTCGTTATCATTTTTAACTGATAGTTTCTGTCATATATGATGGGAATATTTACATACTATTAGTTGTCTGGGGCTATTGGTTAAGAATGGTGACAACAGTTTTATTAGTGAGTTGAAGATGCAGAAGTATTGGTCAACTTAAATCCTTTTAAATCAGCCGAATAAACAGAAGAAAGAAAGAAAGAAAGAAAGTGAAGAGAGAATAAGTCAGAAGTGAAAAGAAATTAAAAATGAAGAAAGAACACATTGTCAAAGAAAATGAGAAGACTAAAATATAAAAGAAGTAAGAAAAATACTAAAAATTCATGCATTGATGAATCATCCTAACATAAAAATTTTAATTCTATTGCATAGAACTTTGCATAATCTGTAAAAAGAATGATTTGAAAAAAAAACAAGTTTGAAAAATGTTGTTTAAATGGCAAAATGATGTTTACATATAATAAAATGCATGAAGACAAATTTGTTTGTAGTTAAACCACAATTTTAAAAATCTATAAAAAACAACGATTTATCAAATTTCATTAAAGTTTTCAGTCATTCATTTATGAGCAAATTCATTTACGGACCTTGTGAGAAAAATTTTGGAAATATTATATCAAAATGAAAATATTCTCTTGATATTTTTCTGGATTTCTTCAAATATATTGTACCCCCAGAGCATCAGTTCTGACACCACCATCTAATGAGGAGGTGGTACCATCTTGATTAAAAAAGATAATCTCTGTTTTTTCTGTGTTCACTTTGGGACGGCAAATTCTATAAAATCCCAAAACGGGACTTTATTTTCGCACGTGTGAAGACGGGGCAGACTGGCACTTGATCCCTCGTCGAATAAGTCCTCGTTCAGAGTTTTTTTCTCGGGCATATAAGAACTGGCATATTATGTGGGGGATTAATTTATAGCTAGACTGACCGCCGCTGGCAAGGGGTTCCAAATTCCACACTATACACACATCCGCCAAGGCCACTTGTCTTCCTCCCCCAGAACAATGGAAGATATGGACTTCTAGGTTTAGACGTAATAATATTAATTATAGTAGTCAACCACTCCGGTTTCCCGTATAGGAATTTAAAAGGAATTTATTGGACAATTTTAAGCGAGCATATCATAAGGCGAATAGAAGCTGAAAAAGAAACATGAAATAACAAATTCGTTGCAGACGCTACAAATAACAACTTCGACCATGTGGGAACATTAAAATATATCAATCCTTTTTACTACACACAGATATACAACTTAAACGTGTCAAATATATTATAAATGAATAGTGCGTGAACACAAATGTCTTTCTTCTTTTCTTTTCTTTCGTTTTCAATCTTTCTTCAACTTGAGAGAGAGAGAGAGAGAGAGAGGGTATATAAAATTGGGTATAAGGAGAAACAGTCCCAAAGTTTACTTATCTTATTTCGAGGGATTCCTGTGGATAATCTTTCTTCTTTTACGGGCTCTTCTTTTACCCGGAGTTCTTGGCTTTAGTTCCGTCCACCATGAACCCTGTCCAACAACTAATTTTCTTATTGTCTATTTCCGCTGACGGGAAGAAGGTGCCACTTCCGTTTTAGGGTCCCAGCCAATCATTTGGCTTCTACCTTCTTCCTTCCCGTGTCAGGCGACCCGAGTGAGGTCACCGAGTACCAACATCTGTTGGTCTCCACTCTGACCCACATTCTTTACTTTGACGGCTTGCTACTGTTAATTCATGCACGGGGAATAATAGTAATCTTATTTCTATCTTCTCAGTGGGACACCACGTGACAACTAAGAAACCAATGCCTCTTGAAGCCTACTTCTGTATACATTCCAAACGAACATTTTAATACTAAACTGCTAATCTTACCCTCTATTTAGCTTTGATATGACAACTAGTCTAGAAGGAAATTATGTATTCAAACAATATATACTCCAATTAAAAATTGATCAAGGGTCACACATTACAAAGAAATGCTTGTTGCTGAGGGGTTGAGTAAATGCACACTCCAATACCCAAAGCCCAGATTGCAGTAATAAACAAAGACTGAAATAATGAATTTTAATTTGTTAATAAAGTGTCCAACCCATGTTGTCTCTTATATTGTACTTTGCTGAAAACTACTGGGCTAAAGAACAGTATTGGCAAAAAACCAAACAAAAAAACCAAACAGCTGTCATAAGATTTTGTATTAATTGCAACTCACAAGGGTGGGTTGAAAAGTTCATTGGCTGAAAAGTTCATACGATGATGCTATATTTGCTGTTGATGACTTTTTTTACCAATGGAATCCAAGCACGTCAACTGAAAGTATGTGGACATGAAGGGGGACTATGCTGAAAAATAATCCTGATTTGTTCACCTTCCCTGAAAGTATCTTGGTCAGCTTATGAACTTTTCATCAGACCCTTATATATTTGAAATGTTGTAATGCACTGCAGCTTTGGTGTTCAAACAGTTTTTGTATCATCAAATGCAGTGTTTTTTTTTTCTCATGAGGTCACAACCTTCATTTTGAAGATAATTTTCAGTTTTCTGATGATTTTTTAAGGAAACATCAATTGATGAATGTTGGTGATTTAATTTCTTTGCAATATCACAAATTGACAGTCCACAATCATTGTATGCCATAATTTGACCTTTTTCAAATTCAGATGACAGCTTACTCACCATTAGCAAAGGACTAATTACAAATTAGGATATCAAATCAAGGAAAAGAAAATTCTTAGAAATTTAAGAATTTTTTCACATTTCTGAGAATTTTCTTTTAAGAAAATTATAACTTTCTCTTTCTAGTAAAGAAATTTTGATAACAATAATCAAGGAAAATATTCACTTCTAGTGTGTGTCTTAGCAATTGAAGTTTCATTAAAATTTGTAGCAATGATAAATAGTGTTTCAGTTTTTTGCCGTGTTTTTTTTTTATTCAATACTGTATATATGGTCAGAATGAAATAAGTTTACTTTATACTTTCTCTAAAATGTTAAAATCATAGGTAAAGTGTGTAAAATGAAATCAGTTTATTTCATACTCTGCCTAAAAATGTTCTATAGATTAGGTTTAGGTTTCTTTGTTTCATGGCATATCCCCCTTCATGGGTTATTTGATGCCAAAGTCATCCATCTAGAAGAACAGCAGTAATACTTTTTAACCCAATTGCTGGGAACTGTGTTCTATAGAATTCCTAGGTAAAATATTTAAGGTCAGAATGAAATATCTACTCGTATAGAATACATGCTATTCCACATATTCAGTTCAACACACTTGTTACATTATATCTTAAACCTGTGGTTTCCATAGGCTCACCTGGCGTTTATGCAGAGTGGGTGATTTAATTTTAAGCTTATCACCTGGTCCCAGGAGGCCCTCCATACAGGCAGCACCTGCCCCCTTGTCAAAATTTGGCAGGCCTGGGTTTATAGCTCAGCAACTAAGGTGACTCTGAAGAAGAATGCAGACCAAGGGGGACCAAGGTTTTTTGTAATGACCGCATATGAATCTGCATTTGTGTGTGTGTGCTCCCAACCCGCTACTATAAAATGACTTCATATATTCTGACCTGGTAGGAAGTCAGAAAAATCCATTACATCTCAAGTTTCTTTAATCTTTGAAAAAATTCAACAGAATTTTTAAAAAATGAAAAAGAGATCATCCACTTCTTGGTTAACTTAAAAACTTTTGCAAGAGTGAGTTTTATCTTCAGAGGTGACCTGCTGTTTTAGTATCATGATTATTTGTGTATAAGACACACTATTTTTCCAAAATTTTCAATCCAAAAGTTAGGGGTGCATATTATAGATAATAATATTTTTCTGGTAGCATGCTTCACCTTACGTAGTATAGCCTAACTGAAAGTAAGTTATAATTGGAGTTAAAATTAATATGAGTTATGCTGTTACAGAGAATTATCTACTGGAATGTGTGTTTATAATTTTTTTCTCCAAATGTTAGCTTCATGTGTTTGGTATTTTAAAACATAATATAAACTATATAAATTATCCCAGTCAGCTGTGGCTGTAGAATATATCTCTGCAGAGGATTAAGACCCCCTGTCCAATGAATGTCCTGAATATGACAAAAAACCATTTGATAATGTGGCTCCAGTCCAGGAGCTTTGGGGAATGTGGAGTACCTCTTCATTGCCATTACTCCCAGGTCCACTCTGCTCCAAAGAAGTAGTACCTGTTAAGGTCCCTTCAATGAATCAAATAAAACTGTTTAACCATTTAACTGTGTGAAAAAAATGCTAAATATTTAATAGAATTATTAGAGTTAGATAGCAATACTTGAAACCATTTAACTGTGTGCAAATAAACAAGCTCTGGCTTTTTAAAATCTTACCAACAAACTATTCATTTATAAATCATATATATTTGATATATGTATGTATAAACAGGATGTGGCATTAAATAATCTATAAGGGTTGGTATGCCATAAAACCCAATTAACCAACCATTCATCCAGTAAAAATTTGTATTTTTAGTCTGTATGAACAGATAAAAAGTTGAACAAATGCTAAATTTAAGTGAGATTTAGCTTCTACAAATTCTAAAAAGTGAGTTGTATATATTATAGATGAGAACTTTTTTTCCCTGAATGTCGTGGTCTAAATTTAGAGGTGCATGTTATATATGAGTGTGTGTTATACACAAATAATTGAAGGTAGTGTGAAAAATAAAGCTTAGCTTTGTAAGTATCTACTTTGTCTCCTTCTGTCTCTTTCCCCCCCTCTCTCTCTCTCTATCTATCTCTATCCATCTCTCTCTCTCTATATATATATACATATATATATATATATATATATATATATATATATATATATATACATATATATATATATATATATATATATATATATTGATTGATTGATAGATTGATTATGTCAGAAGAGAGGAAAAGATATTTTTAAGCTGTCACCACAATACTCAGTTACTCATAATTTCTTTACAACCCATCAACCACTTCTTTCATATTATCATCTTTTTCTATTTCATTTACCATGACATTTTCTCCTGTCCTTTTAACTACTTGTATCTCAGTCCTTTTTCCTCTCATTTTTGCAGTTTCCTTTTATTTCTTGAAAGAACTACTCTTTGAAATTTTTATCTTTATTTCCCTTCTTTTCATTCTATCACTCTGCCTGACTTTGCCTTTTTTCTTTTTTCTATCACTTCCTTCTTTATCTTATCTTTCTTCTTCCTTAACTTCTACTCTCTCATTCATCTCTTGTTCCTTCTTCCCAATGCTCTGCAAAATTTTTTCATTTGTTCTTTCTTTATCTCTTTCCCATTTTTATTTTTCACTAGTTTATTATGTAGTAACAATATAATAATGTAATTATGATAATTATGTCATTAATTTGTCCAAAACTTTTATTCTATCACACCAATGAGTTCATCAGGTTCTTTCTTTTACTCGTCAATATTGAAGGAATTTTGTAGTTTGGATTTTTTTTAATTAATAAATATAGAATTTCAAAATTAGAAAATTTCAAAAAATTA